>JARNME010000188.1:0-600000 GCA_030179655.1 Scaptomyza flava | reverse complement strand
CCACCTTTTATAATTTTCGAGCTAGAGTCACCATATTTGGTATGAAGATAGCAATTTACATTCCACACAGCTCTGCATCAAAACTTTGGATGCCACGCCCACCCATACCGTCCCCAGCCCCCCTCTCCCCACCTATTACAATTTTCGAGCTAGAGTCACAAAATTTGGTATGAAGATAGCAATTGACATTTCACAAAGATCTTCATTAAAAATTTGGATGCCACACCCACCCATACCGCACCCAGCCTCCCTTTCCCCTCCTTTTACAATTTTCGACCTAGAGTCACCATATTTGGTAGGAAGATAGCAATTTACATTCCACACAGATCTGCATCAAAACTTTGGATGCCACGTCCACCCATACAGTCCCCAGCCCCCCTTTCCACTCCTTTTACAATTTTCGACCTAGAGTCACCATATTTGGTATGAAGATAGCAATTTACATTCCACACAAATCTGCATCAAAACTTTGGATGCCACGCACACCCATACCGCCCCAGCCCTCCTCTCCCCACCTTTTACAATTTTCGAGCTAGAGTCACCAAATTTGGTATGAAGATAGCAATTGACATTCCACACAGATCTGCATCAAAACTTTGGATGCCACGCCCACCCATACCGCCCCCAGCCCCCTCTCCCATTTTTTTTACAATTTTCGAGCTAGAGTCACCAAATTTGGTATGAAGATAGCAATTGACATTCCACAAAGATCTGCATCAAAAATTTGGATGCCACGCTCACCCATACCGCCCCCAGCCCCCTTTCCCCATTTTTTACAATTTTCGAGCTAGAGTCACCAAATTTGTTATGAAGATAGCAGTTGACATTCCACACATATCTGCATCAAAACTTTGGATGCCACGCCCACCCATACAGTCCCCAGCCTCCCTTTCCCCACATTTAACAATTTTCGAGCTAGAGTCACCAAATTTGGTATGAAGATAGCAATTGACATTCCACACAGATCTGCATCAAAACTTTGGATGCCACGCCCACCCATACCGCCCCCAGCCCCCTTTCCACACTTTTTACAATTTTCGAGCTAGAGTCACCATATTTGGTATGAAGATAGCAATTTACATTCCACACAGATCTGCATCAAAACTTTGAATCCCACGCCCACCCATACCGTCCCCAGCCCCCCTCTCCCCACCTATTACAATTTTCGAGCTAGAGTCACCAAATTTGGTATGAAGATAGCAATTGACATTCCACACAGATCTGCATCAAAACTTTGGATGCCACGCCCACCCATACCGCCCCCAGCCCCCTCTCCCATTTTTTTTTTACAATTTTCGAGCTAGAGTCACCAAATTTGGTATGAAGATAGCAATTGACATTCCACAAAGATCTGCATCAAAAATTTGGATGCCACGCTCACCCATACCGTTCCCAGCCCCCCTCTCCCCACTCTTTACAAACTTCGAGCTAGAGTCACCAAATTTGGTATGAAGATAGCAATTGACATTCCACACAGATCTGCATCAAAACTTTGGATGCCACGCCCACCCATACCGCGCCAGCCTCCCTTTCCCCACATTTAACAATTTTCGAGCTAGAGTCACCAAATTTGGTATGAAGATAGCAATTGACATTCCACACAGATCTGCATCAAAACTTTGGATGCCACGCCCACCCATACCGCCCCCAGCCCCCTTTCCACACTTTTTACAATTTTCGAGCTAGAGTCACCATATTTGGTATGAAGATAGCAATTTACATTCCACACAGATCTGCATCAAAACTTTGGATGCCACGCCCACCCATACCGTCCCCAGCCCCCCTCTCCCCACCTATTACAATTTTCGAGCTAGAGTCACAAAATTTGGTATGAAGATAGCAATTGACATTCCACAAAGATCTGCATCAAAAATTTGGATGCCACGCTCACCCATACCGTTCCCAGCCCCCCTCTCCCCACTCTTTACAAACTTCGAGCTAGAGTCACCAAATTTGGTATGAAGATAGCAATTGACATTCCACACAGATCTGCATCAAAACTTTGGATGCCACGCCCACCCATACCGCGCCAGCCTCCCTTTCCCCACATTTAACAATTTTCGAGCTAGAGTCACCAAATTTGGTATGAAGATAGCAATTGACATTCCACACAGATCTGCATCAAAACTTTGGATCCCACGCCCACCCATACCGTCCCCAGCCCCCCTCTCCCCACCTATTACAATTTTCGAGCTAGAGTCACCAAACTTGGTATGAAGATAGCAATTGACATTCCACAAAGATCTGCATCAAAAATTTGGATGCCACGCCCAGCCATACCGCCCCCAGCCCCTCTTTCCCCACCTTATACAAACTTTTATCTAGAGTCACAAAAACTGGTATGAAGATAGCAATTGACATTTCGCAAAGATTTAGATGCCATACCCACCCATACCGCCCCAGCCCCCCTTTCCCCACCTTTTACAATTTTTGCGCTAGAGTCACCAAATTTGGAAGGAATCGGAGAATCTTTAAGGCAGCGTATACCCCTGCCCCATCCGTACCCCTTTGCAATCAGGCCTCTTTTACCTGTTTTAATACTGGTATCGAGTATGCCGCAGTCGGTTGCGTCCGACTGCAACGTTTCCACTTGTTAAAAACTAGATTTACGAAAATTTTAATGTTTCCAAATTTTGAATTTTAAATGTAAGATTTATAAACAATAATTGAATTATTTTTTATTCTTATAATGAATTATTATAAAATTATTACTTTTTTACTTTGCAAAAATAATTAAGTAACTAATTGAAAAAATTTAATTATATTATTAAAATAATAAAATCAAAATTTAAGTTTTAACGATTGAGTAGAAATTTAAACAATAATTTTTATTCAAGTATTTTGTTGTATATTTATTTTTTAAATTTAAAATGAAGAATTGAATGAAGAATTTTATGAAAATTTTTATTCATATTTATCTAACTTGATCAATTTCATTGTGATTTCCAATTACCTCTTTCGCTATATACATACAAATCTATTAAACAAATGAAATTAAAATTTTCTTTTGAAAAATGCTACCATTCCATCAGTATTTTCTTAAGACGTTGTCACGTTTAACTATCGTCAGTAAACCGACTTTACAGTCAACCATTTTTATTGTTCGTTGCTAAAAGTGAAACAATTTCAGCGTTACAGAAAATATGTTTATTTGGTCAAAATATTTTTTTTTTAACAATGTATGTATTTAGATTATTTTTTGTCGATTTCAATATCGTATGTTGTACACATAATAAAAACACATTTAATTTAATAGTGTTCTTGAAATGAGTTTAAGTTTGTAGGATTATTAATAATATTAATTAATATTTAATTCAAGAACTTGTTAAGAATTATTCACAAGTATTCCGTTTTTTTTTTTTGTGTTGTTGCCGCATTCAATTTTAAATTTAATAACTTATATTCCAATGAAGTGAGGTTTGGTGAAAAGTCTTCACAATTGTGATGCATACAAAGGTTCTTCAACAACTCTATTGCGCAAAACCCTTCCTTGAAAGTATGGGTGATAGCTTAATTTCTACTGTCTTCACTTTCATACTCTTCATCGCCATTGTTTTCATCTTGAACTAGGGAACGTAAAAGTTTCATCCTAAGTTAATTGACCATGGCAACCCACATAAGCGTCAATATCAGAATATTCGTCCCAATTAATATGTGTTTCGAACTCAAACTCAGCAGACTCTTGATTATGTTCTTCAACACGACCTACATCATCGAAACACAGATTAAACCCCGCCTACAAAAAAGAAGGATTAATTAAGAGCAATACCAAAAATATGCATTGCTTACCTTTTTAAAACAATTTATAATTGTTAACTCTTTTACTTTTTCCAGCCCTGGTCTACAAAATGTAGAACATCCAGCAATAAAATTGCTTTAAAAAATTAAGTTTTTGTCATTTCGCAGTTAACTGCAATCAGCTGTTGTTTAACCAAAATGCGTCTATACTCTAATTTAAATGAGTGAATAATTCCTTAGTCCAGAGGTTGAACTAAAGCCGTTGTATTTGGTGGCATAAAGCAAATTTAATATTTTCACATCCCTTTACACAAGTGTGACTTGTAGAATTGTCAATAAAAAACAATATATTTCGGCTTCGTTTCTTCATTTCATCATCAAGTTCGGTAATTATTTTTTCCCAAAGCTTGCTAGTCATCCACGCTTTCTTGTTGGCATAACAAGGCAGTGGCACATTGGCATTCTTAAAACAACGTGTAGATTTTGCTCTGCCTATTATAAAAGCCTTTTTGTAAGTCCCGAGTGCATTGCAAATGAACAAAACTGTACTTCTTACTTTTTGAGATTTCTGCCCTTTAATCTCCTTTCCACGCGTATAAAAAGTAGCATTTGGCATCGCTTTATAAAAAAGGCCAGATTCATCAGCATTGAAAAAATTAGCTGGATTGCAGTTCTTTATTATCCATGGTAAAATGTCACGTACGTACTCATCCGCCGACACGGAATCATTTGAAGCACTTTCACCATGTATTTTACCGAATTTAATATTGTGACGCTTTCGCCAGCGCCAAAGCCAGTTGGCATCAGGCTCATATTTGTCGTGAAACTTTGTACAAAACTCCTTTGCCTAAGCTAAAATTACATGCCGATCAAGAATAACACTGTTTGATTCCTGCTGTTTGAACCATATGTACAAAGCTTCCTCTACCAAGTCGTGCGAACCTTTTCGTTGGCGCTTTCGTTTTAAATCAGACGCGGATGCAGATTGTTGGATTTCCGCTTGTTTTTTTTAAATATGCGGTTAATAGTTGACCGGTCGCACTTGTACTTCTTACAGATATCATTTTTGTCGACTCTGTCGCTTACAGCTGCAATAATTTGCAGCTTTTCTTTAAAAGTTCACCCAACAACGGGCTTTGTTTTACCCATCTTTGTTTTTTCACAAATAATAATGAGGGAACTCACGTGAACAGCATTTTGCGTTGCAATGCGTCTCACTTTTGCGCAGTCCGCTGTTTTTATAGATGGGGCTGCTAACTTTAATGATATTAATAGAAAATTACAAAAATTACTGCCGATATAAGGCGCTTAAGTGAAAAAGGCTGTTAAGTTAGATGCACCTAACGTAAAGATTTGATGCAGATAACTGTCCGATGCAGCTAAGTATCGAGGCAGCTAGGCAAATTACACTTTATTTGTAGGGTCAAACAGGCAAAAAATTTAAACACAGTTGTCGACCCTGCAATAATTATTGAATTTGAAAACGCACGTTATAAGATCGCTCTCATGCGGGCAGCGGGAGAGTATCGTCGGACGCCAAAGCAACTACTAAACTTGCAGCTGTTGGGATTTGACTCGTGCATGCCTTTCTACATCAACGAACAGCTGACAAGAGAGAACGACGCTGTGTTTAAAGAGGCTATGCGGATGAAGTGACCGAAAGTTGTATCTGCAGTTTTCTGCCGACGCTCATGCGTTTATGTAAAAAGAAGTGAGAGGGCAGAGCCAGTTAAAATTTGAAGCCGAATGCTCTACAATTTCGGCTAATGCTTCGTCTGAATGAGTGTCAATTTGATTCTGTTTTGCATTTGTCACAATTTTCGTATCTATTCTTATTTTTATTTGTATTTTACATTAATTTACCTGACTATTAATATTGTTGGTATTATTGTTAATACATATTTAGTGTTAAGTTTTGTAAAATATTCTGTTGTGCCTCAGTTACGTTCTAAATTCAAACTATTAAGTTGTCCATAACACTGATTAAAGCGAGCAGCCATGCCATGGTTAGAGTTTTATGTAAGCAGACTATCGGTTTAAAAATTTGCCACATAAATGCTCAAAGCTTTGTTAAGAATATGGATGAATTTCGTTATATCTTTGTAAATTCTAATGTTGATATTGTCTGTGTCTCTGAAACGTGGTTTGTCCCAGAATTAAGTGACTTGTCTATTATTTATGATGGCTTCAATGTTTTTCGTTCTGATCGTGTAATGCAGATGGTGTAGCAGTCTATGTAACAAAAATAATTAAGTGTAAGGTTGTATTAACTCATCCTCTTGACAGCCAAATTGAATATTTATTTCTTGATCTAAATGGAGTAAATAAAGATATAAAAATGCTTCTCGGGTGTGTGTATAGGGCAAATAAGAACTTAGATTATTCAGTCATGAATAATTCACTTGAAAACGCATCGTTAAATTATACTGATGTAATTATACTTGGTGACCTAAATAGTAATATGATCCATGAAAAAAATGTATTATTAGATTTCAACGCACTGGATCTAAACCTTGTTAATGCATCAACACCGACGCATTTTTCACAAACTTATAATACACTACTTAATGTAAATGATATGGATAAAGTTATGTTGTATTACCAAATATTAGTACCTGAATTCTCTAAACATGATCTCATTTTTTTGTCCTATAACACAACCTGACTATTCAATTTAGGGATATTAAGAATGTAGATAATAGTATGTTAAACAGTGACTGTAGTACGTGTGATTGGGACAGTATATACTCTCTTCCCTCGGTGGACACCCAGCTAGGCCTGCTACAAAGAAATATAGACTATCTATACAATAAGCATGTACCGCTTGGACCCATAGTTGTTAAGCCGAAGCTAAATCCATGGTTTAGTAGTGATATTACAAGTGCAATAAAATACAGGGACATGATTTATGAGAAGTGGAAACGCTACAAGACTGATCATTGGCTTCAACTATTTAAGACTGCTAGGCGTAAGGTTAATGACTTGATTAATAGTGTTAAGCGTAGGTTTTATGGTTGTAAGTTCAATAGAATAAATTCGTCGCAAAAACTATGAAAAGAGCTGTAGAGCGTAGGAATAGGGAAGGGTAAATCTGTGATAAATGACGACTTGGACGTAAATGATCTTAAGCTGTTTTCTTTGAGCTGTTTTAATTTTATGGGTGTGAGTCAATGTGATGTACTTAATGCAATCCTTAAAATCAAGTCAAATGCAAGTGGAAGAGTTGGACTTAGTCCCAAGTTTGTAAAAATGTTACTACCATTTGTTCTAGGGCACATTACACACATTTTAAATAATGCGGTAACCACATCCACATTCCCAGAGATGTGGAAAATACACCCATCCCTAAAAATAAAAATGAATATAGACCTATAGCTATACTACCATTTTTATCCAAAGCCTTTGAAAAATTGTTGGCAACACCAATCTCAACGTTCTTGGACACCAACAACTTTCTTAGTAACAAACAATCAGGGCTTATGAAAAAGAAAAGCTGTACAACCGCCGTTTTAAAAATTGTTGAGGACATAAGAAGCCATATGGACAATAGCGAAGTTACTTTATTAACGTTTCTTGACTTTAGTAAAGCTTTTGACATGGTAAGCCACGAAATTTTGACAAAGTAAAGCAAACTTAATAACTTTTCGAACACGGCAGTTAAGCTTATGTCTTCATATTTGTACAATAGAAAACAGGCCGTCGTTGTACAACACTCCACCTCGGACCTCAAAACAACAACCCGTGGTGTTCCACAGGGATCAATTCTTGGTCCTCTTCTCTTTGCAATTTATGTTTATGATCTTCCAAATGTTTTGTCTATGTGTAAAGCTCATATGTACGCTGATGATGTACAATTATATGTGAGTCGTCCTGCCAGATTAATCAGTGTGTCATGTTTTGTAATAATGACCTGTTACGTGTATGTCGATGAGCAAGTAACAATGGTCTTTCTTTGAACCCCTCTAAGTATAAATGTATTGTTTTTTATAAGAAAAAACTAAATGTTGGCAATTTAAGTAAACTGTGTGTTGATAATATAGAAATAAAGTATGTGGATAAGGCTGATAAATTGAGAAAAAAATTTATTTTGCCAGGATAGCGGCTTTAAAGACTTATAAAAATACTCGTAACCTTATCTTTGAGGCTCCCACAAAGGTTTTTCCATTATCGGAGTAGGCGTGACGGGGACAGCCGCGTCGGGCTGCAAATCTCGAGAAGGCCGCACGAAACTTTTCGGATTAAATCACTGGTATCTTCAAGATGAATCGCTTTTGAACTGAAACATACAAGAACGCACACATACCCCTTAGTAATTAAGCAGGCTCTGCCAGTACAAGTCTTTATTTCAAAGGGGCCCGCGAAATCCACACCCGTGTGAGTGAATGGCCTGGAGAAAGTGGCTCTATCAACGGGTAGGTCTCCCATTAGTTGCGTTTGGAGTCTCTTACGGTGAATCACACAATCCTTACAGGAGCTAATCACGGATTCGATTAGATTCTTGAGCCTTGGCATCCAGTATTTGGACCGTACGAGGCGCATCGTTAATTGATGAAGCGATATACGGTGAGTAAATTGCACCAGAAGGCGCGAAAATCGAACTTCTTATGGGAGGAGAATCGGATGGCGCTCGTTGAATGTCAAAGCTTCAGAATGACCTAGTGTTCTACATGCTCTCATGATTCCCTTTTGGTCGAGAAACGGATTCAGGATGTAGATGCTGCTTGACGTTGGTATGTGCTTCTTTTGGAGAAGACAGCAATGCTCTTGGAAGTAACCTGATTGATGCTTGAGGATTATCAACCTTTCTTGGGAGTCGAACAATTCCTTGCTGCTAAGCTCACTCGGAAAGGAAAGCGCTTTCCCCCTGCAGCGCTGAGTGAACCTTAGGATGTAGGCCAGGACTCGAAGCGCTCTATGGAAACTCGAAAAGCAATCAAGGAAATCGGAATCTGAAGGTTTTTGTGTCACGTTGCATTTGATCGCACGTTGTTCGACTGTGGTATCATGAGCGATCTCGACTGGAGTTGGCCATTGATTTCTGGGCTGAGACAGCCTTTCGGGGCCATTCCACATAAGGTGCTGTTGACCAGCTCGTTGTGTGAAACGCCTCTACTTGCCAAGTCAGCTGGATTTTGCTCGGAGCACACATGAGACCATTTTTTTTGATGTCAACGACTGGGTGGTTTTTGCAACTCTGTTTGCCTAAACATGGTCCAGTTGCAAAGAGGTTTGTTCAACCATGCCAGCACAATAGTTGACACGCCATTGTGGTTTTCGACACGGGCGTACAAGGTAGTGACATAGGCGTCAGGAGGAAATCGTGCCATTTGCGGAGAAAATTCTGTAGGCAACGATTCATCCCAACCGAGATTTTGAATAAAGATTTTTGCACGAATAATGAAAGGTGCAAGCCACCCCGCGGGATCAAACAGTTTTGCTCTTTGAGAAAGGATTTCCCGATTAGTGAAACTCGCTTTTGAAAGCATCGGAGCTGGAGTAAAGAAGAACTCATCTGTGGTGGCCTGCCATCGGATGTCTTAAGTTTTCGCCGTGCTTGCGTCTTCGATTTCCAGAAAATCTAGGCACAATAAATGAGCCTTTGGGATGTCGCTCAAAACTTCTTTCAAATTTGATAGCGCTATCGAGAGCGGATTGTAGTTCCGCCATGGCTGCTACGGCTCGTTGCTTGGAGTGCGCTCCGGCCAAAACATCATCGACATACATGAACTTGTGATTATTTCACTTGCCAGCGAATATTTGGTTTTCACATCTTCAGCGAGCTGCTGTAAGACCCGAATGGCAAGGAATGGACAGTTGACAATTGAAAGTGACTATATTTAATTCGTAACCACAGATATTCTCGTGGTTATCCCGGAAAAGAATTCTTCGGAACGGTTTGTGATCTGACTGGAGCAGTATCTGCCGATACATTTTTGTTGTGTCAGCATTGAAGACATATCGAAAGAAGCGCCACTTTAGAATTTGGACGGTTCATTCAGACTGCAGAATGGGCCCCGGATGAAGGATGTCATTCAAACTGCGGCCGTTCGATGAGGGATTGGAAGCGTTGAACACGACGCGGACCTTTGTCGTGGTGCTGTCGGGTTTGAAAACTTCATGGTGGGGTAAATAGAAGTTGGTCACTGCATCGTTCGGGCTGACTTGCCGCGTGGCCTAAATCCAAATATTCTTGAATAACGGTGTCATATTGCTTCTTGAGGGAAAGGGCTCTCTTCAGACGGTTCTCATTCTTCAGAAATTAAGCCAGTGCCATGGATCTGGAATGACCTACTTTGCAGTGAACTTGGTCGCGAAATGGAAGCGTCACCACATATCTTCCATTTACGTCTCTTGTGGTCGTTTTGACAAAGTTTTTCTCACAAAAAGAGTCAGATTCTTTAACCGGTCTTGCCGGCAAATCCTCCACCTCCTAAAATTTTGTGAGAAGCTGTTCTGCCGCGATACACCCAAAAGAATGGAAGGAAGGATATCCGCCCCTAGCAGCACATCAATGGCTGCGTTCAGGGAACTAAGCGGTTATAAAGCTGCTTACTAAGCGCTTAGTGCTAATCGCTGAAAACTTGTAAACGCACTGCAAAAATGTAAATTATTTATCTTATTATTACTAGTTTATTATACTTTTCATTATATTCATATTTTTATTATTATTAAAATTAAGTCTTAAAATACATGTCGTATTAAAATGAACCATTTGCACTAAACAATTAACAGCTATTCAACCACTAAACGCAAAAGCAAACAAATTTTACGCTAACAAAGATGGCGGGCGCTGACTAAACATGTTTAAAGAGCGCTTACTAAGCAGAACGTCCCGCGAAAGATTACTAAACATGTATTTTAATCGCTTAGTTCCCTTCCCCTGGAAGAATAACGGATCTGCCAGATGGAAGTCTAGTCTAGTAAGGTTGGAGAAATTGGATATGACGGTAAGTTTCCCGACAACTCTGGAAGCTTATATGCAGAAATTTCAATTTGAAGTCTGGGCTTTATAGGAGACCGAACATGGAAATGTCATAGCTTCCGGGGTTGGGCTGCAACCGCTTGATTGAGCCCTGAGACGTTGACTTTAACCCTTTGGAAAGGCAATTTGATTTTGTCAAACAATCTCTTAGAAATGAAAGTGGCTTCTGAGCCTGAATCTATGAGTGCTCTCGCCGTGAACTTAATGCCCAGATGGATAACATTTATTAGACCAGTACTTAAGAGCACACCACGTGTGTTAGATGCAAAATAGTTTTGAACGCAGGGTTGGTTAGAAGTAGACTGTATCTGAGGTGGACTATTATTTTGCGATTGGGGAACTGACATAGCGGGCACGGAATAGGGGCCGCCCTTATGCAAAGCGTGTTGTGGCGGCCCTTGCACATGAAACAGTTGTGCGTACTTATGCAATTTTTAAGTTGGTAGTTTTTTGCAATAGAATTCCAATATAGACTCCGCTGTTTCACGAGGTTGGCTCTATCGGTAACTGACATTTGAAGGAACTTCGGACATAAGCGGATTGGGTGGTTTCCTTTGGAACATACATTGCAAGATTTTAGCTTGGAATGTACCTTCACTTCAAAGGTTTGGAGATTCCTCGAAGACGCTTCAGGCTTGGAAGGCCTTGAATTGCATTGAACGCTGAAACTAGGCTTGACATCCTCGATAGCTTCCAGCGTCCTATAGCGATCACCCAGAAAACTATTTAGTTCCTCTTACTTCGGAATTGCCGCTTTATCTGAAAGGGATTGTTCCCACAGTGACAGTGTACCCTTTGGTAGTTTGGAAGAGCATAAAAATACAAGAAGGCAGTCCCAATTGTCTGTCGATACATCGGAATGTTCCAAAGCTTTGAGAGTGGAAGCGGTTTCTACACTGACTGTCGGCAAGTTGAAATGTATTTTTAACTAGCTGTTAAACATAAGTCTCTTGTTTGGGAACCGCTTATGTAACGTCTGCCACGCAGAGGCAAAACCATTATGAGTCAGCGGGGATTTGGAGACGATTGCCTTTGATTCACCTCCAGTTTTTGAATTGAGGTGAAACAACTTTTCAGTGTAGATAGCCGTTAATAGGTCTCGGAAAGTTGGCCATTTTAAGTAGTCTCCATAGAACACTTCTGTGTCAACAGGCGGGGGACTACAGCCTCGAGAAACAGACGCTATCGGGACTGCGGGCTGCCTATTAATGAAGTTTAGCCTCTCTACTTTTTCGCATGACTGTTCCGTACACCGCTGGTGTACAGAGTAGCAATTATTGTACGTTTCCGTTAACGCGACAGCATCGCTACTTCCACACCCTTGGCTGAGTGACCTTGAGCTACTCTCGAACTCTCTTTCGACCTTTTCCCACAGAACCTTTGCGTGGTCGCGACGGACTTGAAGAGTGTTAAGTGAGGGTTCTGTAGCTGACGGACCATTAATTCGTGACTCGAATTGGTTCAGCTTATGGGAAGCGGAAATAAAAACGAACATCGCCATGTTTGCCTTGGAGCTGAGTTTGGTAGCGGCCCGAGTGGCTATCTGCTTCAAACTCGGAATGGGGGGTTTGGCAAATGGCGTGACGGCCTCGGACTTGGATTTGGGTGCAACGGCGCTGGAGGTTTTCTTCACCGGGAGATTTGGTGAAGAAAGCGAACTTCTTCTTGTGCTCTTCACGGACGGAACGCTCAACTGCTTTTTCTTTCCCTGTCGGAACTATCCGTCCACAAAAATTATTAATGATTCTTTATGGTTTGTATCAGGTAGCAAACACGAGAATCTCTGGTTCTTTTTGGAGAGATATTTATTTAAGTCGGAAGTGACCAAAATAAAATGGACTATAAAATATTTGTAAAAGACTACTTACAAATATAACCCTGATAAGTGGGCTTAGAATGATTTCTAAAAGAATATTTATAAATTATTCAGATATTGCACTCACTGGAAACGAAATGGAAACGTAACGGTAGCGGTCAAGTGAACAGAATATTTACCACTCAACTTCGCAATAAATAAGAATAATTTATAAATTAATATTTATAAATTATTTGAAGTTTCCCACCCAGAAAGAAATGGAATCGGAACCGTATCAGTCAAGTGTAAAAGAATATTTACAACTTAACTTCGCACTAGTGCAGAATAATTTATAATTAAATACATACAAATTATTTGAAGTTTTCCACCCGGAACGAAATGGAATCGGGACGAAGAAGATGAAATTGTAAAAGAATGTTTACAGCTTCAAATAATTTATAAGGGAATATTTATAAACACTAAATCTGTGGAACTCGGATAACAGAACCGAATTTACTTGCGCGCAGGTGTGAATGTATATACAAACATGAATGGAAATATTATAAGTATGTGAAAAGGCGAAGTAATAATAATAAGGGCATTAGGATTAGTAGTGCACAGCCTGTTAGCCACCCAGTTGCCTCCACCTCGGTGGCAAAAAACTAACAAAACAACTTAGTTTGGCCTATCAAAACGTTAGAGGCCTTAACACTAAACTTTCTAAATTATATGTTAACAGCTTATCATTTGATTCACATATAGTAGCACTCACGGAAGCCTGGTTAAACCCCGATATTTCTGATAATTTCGTTTTTCCTTCAAAATATAGCTTGTACAGATGCGATCGCACCTCCAGCAAGGGAGGTGGTGTTCTCATTGCTGTTGACTCTTGTTTTTTCTCTGAACAGATTCATTCTCATGATCTTCCGGACATAGAGTTTTTATGTGTTAAAGTTTTACTAAACGGCCTTTCACTTTATGTTACTTGTTCTTAACTTCCTCCTCATTCTGGTACTAACATTTACTCATCCCATCTAAGTGCCCTGCAACTTGTTTCGTCATTGTTGACAGATATGGAAAGTCTGATAGTGGTTGGTGATTTTAATCTGCCACATGTTGTATGGTCTGTGAATGACACATATTCGGCGGTATTACCAGTCACTTCTGATGATTTTATCGACGGCCTACTGGAGTTAGGCCTATCGCAAGTTAACAGAGTGCATAACTGTAGTGGTAGAATGTTGGACTTGATATTTGTTTCGGACTCAGATTGCAGTAATGCTTGTAGAATACCCCCTCTAGTGCTTCCGGAAGGCACCTACCATCCAACCTTAGAACTATCCATCGAAATTTTTAACCCTAGTGCAGTATCTTATAATACTTTAAAAACCCGTAACTTTCGTAAAACCAAATTTACTAAATTAAATTATCTTATTCAACATACCAATTGGTCTCGTCTTTATTCTTGTAGTGATACAGAAACTGCCATTGCTATATTTTATAGGACTTTGAATTCACTTTTTGATATTTACGTTCCCCTCACTTATTCTTTAAGTGTTAATAAGCCACATTGGTTTACGAGGGAACTATCGAAATTTAAAAACGCGAAGACAAAATCTTATAAGAAATTTAAAAAATCGGGAACCACTTTAGATTTATCTTCTTATTTAATAGCAAAATCTAGTTTTCTTTCTGTTAACACATCTTGTTATAATAATTATCTTAATCGTTGTAGACTAATCTTTTCATGTGACCCTACAGATTTTTATAAATTTGTTAACTCTAAACGTAAGTCTTCTCTCTTGCCGTCCTCAGTATACCTTGATAATACAAAAGCAAGTTCTGATCAGGCAGTAGCCGATCTATTAGCTGAGTATTTTCAATCAGTATACTCATCGAATATTTATAGTAGTAGTAATTCCTATCCTTTTCAAGTTCAATCGTATAATTGCATATATATCCCAGTTATAACTGAGTGTACGCTTCTAAGTGACCTTAACTTTATCAAACCAGGCCTGGTCCTGATGGAGTGCCAGGTTGTATTCTTAGATACTGTGCGGATTCACTTTGTAAACCATTACATAAATTATTTAACTTGTCGGTTGACTCAACAGTGTTTCCTGCTATATGGAAGGAATCATTCCACTCCATAAAAATTCTTCTAAGTCTAAGTCTAACGTTAAAAATTATAGGGGCATATCCAAGTTGTCCGCCATTCCTAAAGTCTTTGAAAAAATCATATGTTCTCAACTGCAACACACATGTAGTTCAATTATATCGCCTTATCAACACGGTTTTGTTAGGCGTAGATCTACTACAACTAACCTTCTTGAATTCACTTCGCTTGTTATCAAAGGGTTCCAGGAAAAAATGCAAACTGACGTTGTTTACACCGATTTTAGTAAGGCATTTGATTCTGTTAGTCATTCTCTGTTGCTTCAAAAATTAAATATTATTGGATTTCCATCAAAACTCGTATTGTGGCTTTCGGTGTACTTGTGTGGCCGAACACAAAGAGTTGTTTTTAAATCGTTGGTATCTTAACCTATTTTTGTTACCTCTGGTGTTCCCCAGGGTAGTCACCTTGGACCTTTGCTATTTAATCTGTTTATTAACGACCTTCCAGCTGTTATTACTAACTCCTATATATATATGTTTGCTGATGATGTGAAGCTATGTTTCACATATAATGACGCTTCCCTGTGTAATTTACTACAGTCGGATTTGGGTGCACTGTCGGCCTGGTGTCATGTCCATGGTCAATAAAGCCATTAATGTCCTTGGCTTCATCAAGCGGTGGTTGAAAGAGTTTAATGATCCCTACACCACTAAAACGCTTTATACATCCCTAGTTCGTCCCATCCTGGAGTATGGATCTTGTGTGTGGTCTCCACAATACTCGATTCACCAGGATAGAATTGAATCTGTGCAGAAGAAAAATCTTCTATTTGCCCTTAGAAGTTTTAACTGGGTTCCTGAAGTTGACTTACCCCCGTATTCAAGTAGACTCCTTTTGATAAATCTTCCCTCCCTGTTAAACCGTAGAACTATGCATGGAGTATTATTTATTATTAACCTAATTAATGGTGAAATCGACTCATCAGTTCTTTTGAGTCGAATTAAATTTAATGTCCCAATTAGATCTTCACGTAACTTTTTACCCCTTAGCCTTGATCGTTGCTTCAGCAACTATTTAATTCATGAACCATTTCGTGTTATGTGTTCCGACTATAACAAACTTTATTCTCTTGTCTCCTTGGAGGCCTCAACTCCAGTACTAAAAATATCGATCCTTTTTGCTTTATCTAATCGTAACCACGAATTACTACTCCAACGCTGGTCTGATTGGGTTTTTCTGGGTTTTTCCCAATCCTCGCAACAAATGTTGGACTACTGAATTTTTTATTGAATTTCCCAGAGCTTTAACGTTAACTTTTAAATATATTTTCAGATTTATATATTATTCTATATTTTACTAAATTTAATTATTTTAACTATTTTTTTGTTTAAATTAATTTTGATTTATTTTTAATGTCAGCTGCTCTTAGCTGACAATAAATAAATAAATAAATAAATAAATAACGCGCAGACAGACTTGCGTATATTTATTTCTGATTGGAATGTCGTTTAACAAGTACTCTAATTGGAATAAATACAGTGAAAAGCGAGGGAATAGTTTCCCCTTTTTACTTGTTAAACACTTTGGCGGAAGGCAAAAATATGGCGGATCATATGCCAATATATTTCATGTATTTTATACTTATCTTTTTCTTTTTCCTCGTGCTGCCGAAAACTATGTAGGTCGTCTGATTGCACAAGTGCGCACAAGCTACAAAGATCTGCATTAAACTTTTGGATGCCATGCCCACCAATACCACTCCCGGCTTACCCGCCAGCTAAAGTCTAGAGTGCGTAAGTCTCCCACAGTTTTTGAGCTAAGGTCATAAAATTTAGTACGAAGATAGCTTTCAATATCCCAGAAAGATCTGCATTAAATTTTGTATGCCATGCACCCAAACTATGCCCCAATCCCCACCGCTTCCTTGAAAGTATGAAAAGGTGGATCGGTATCAGTTTTTGGACTAGAGTCACAAAATTTTTTAGGAAGAGAGCTTCTGACATATCACAAAAAAACTGCATAAAAACTGCGGAACCACCGAATGTGTTAGGAAGATAGCTGGTTACATCCCCCAAAGGTATGCGGATGCCACGCCCACCCATACCGATCCCAGCTTCCCCGCCTTTTTAAAACAGGAGTGTGAATTTTATTAAAGCTAGTGTCACTCAATTTGGTTGAGAGATAGCTGGTAACATCCCACAAAGAATGTCGGGGTACTTCGCACATAGGATTGTGGGGTTCAGAACTTTATTTTTCGCGTGACTTCAAAATGACACTTGTAAAAAAAAAACTGAACTGCTACAGCTTCAGCTTCACGTAGCTGAAGCCTCTAATAAAGGCTGCCGTCGCTCAGTGTCGCCCGTAGAACAAGTCAGGTGTCAAAAATCAAAAATTGCATGTGCCTCTAAAAAATATTGAATGAACCCACTTTATAGGAAATTTTCCAACGATTTCAAATCTGCAATCCTTAATGTAACCGGATTTTTTGTTTAGAAGATGTAGCTTTTCAAAGTTGTCTGATTTTTTGTGTTACATAAAAATCACAATTTTAAGGTAAATTGGTCGGCTTTGAGATACAATATCTCAAAAACTAAGGTACGGATCGTCATTATTTTTGGTTCTATTGATAGATCTATTTATTAAGAAAAGAATAAAAAAAAATTTTTACTGTTTGTTTTGCGTTTGGCCAGGCAAATCAATATTTACCAACTATCCACTCTTTCACTATTTGTCAACTTTGATGGAAAATAAAAAAAAATCATCACATTTTACATCTGCCATATTTTCAAAATTATTTCTTTGATTATTACTTTATCTAATGCAAAACAGTTTCAGCTCCCCGTTTTTGCCCCTTTTTTTTAGATATAAAATAGTGAAAAAAGACATAGTTCCAAAAATGTGTTGCATGCATTTTTGAGCAATTTATGACATATAACCGTGAAAACCCATTTTTATTGTTGTTGTTTCGTTCGTTCTTTGAGGCAACATGGAGCTGACATTTTACCGGGATACAAACATGTTTCGAAAGCAAAATTAGATTCACGACCACTGCATACGGAGTTAACTGAAGTCTCTGTAAAAACTAACATGCAGGATCTAATGAACCATACAACAAAACGGCTGTTGGAGAGTCTTGCTGAAAATGTGGTTGAAGCTCTTCCTGAGAATCTGACATTGATCAGTAAATGGGGCTGCGATGGATCATCTGGACAAAGCGTGTATAAGCAAAGAATATCATCCGATGACGCTACAATATCGGACGAAAACATGTTTATAGCATCCGTTGTTCCTTTGCGGCTAAAATCTGATGTTTCTTTACACTGAAAAAATGAACGGCCGTCATCTGTACATTATTGCCGACAAATAATGTTTCAGTTTGCACGGGAATCGCCGGAACTCATACGGAACACAGTAAAGGATATTGAAGACCAAATAAGTAAGATTAAACAACCAAATCGTTAAGAGATTGGGAACGATCTTAAATATTTTGAACTGCAAGGAAAAAGTTGATTCTGCCAAGTATGGAGAATATGCTTCAAAAACAGCATCACTTTTAGCAGAATTATATCCGCAGAAAAAGTTGACCCCGACAGTCCATAAAATATTGGCGCATGGCAAAGATATAATTGAGTATCAGTCTTTGTCAATTGGAGAGCATTCTGAAGAAGCACAGGAATCATTAAATAAATTTTATAAAAAATACAGATTGCTAAACACTTTCAAAGCATCAAGGGTGAGACAAAATGAGGACCTCTTCAACATGCTAGCAGCATCATCAGATCCACTTATTTCATCACTGAGGCATGTTAAGTCACGAAAAGAATTAAAAAATACTTATAGTTCAGAGATGATTGGTCTTTTAGATATACTATCTTCTACGGATTGTGATGAATATTTTACAAAAAATTAAAAAAAAAAAAATTTAAAAAAAATTATTTTTAATTATTATAATATTAATTTTAAATTATAAAAACCATTAAAATGAAACAATATAAATCAAAAAATTTAAATAATATTTATTTTCCTTCCCGTAAAATTGGTTTTTTCCAAAAGTTTCAACTTTGCATACCCATAAATAGGCACTCAAAAATCGTAGAATTCATTTCAAATGCTCATTTTATAGGTTGATTAATTATCTATCAGATGCTTTTTAAGTTAATCGATTATCTCAAAAAAAAACTCAAATGGCGCCACTGTGCGTCGGCTAGAAGACTCGGCTTGTGGTGAGTTTCTAGCAAAGAGAATGGAACTTATATAAAGTCGTCATGAGGCCAAATTCTGACTGCCAGTTGGAATAGGCAATCGTGGCGACATCTCTCTCACAAAGCGCTGCTGCTGCTTTTTTCTCTGCCAGCGCATTTCATGCCCGAGTATATCAAGTCACTCAGCTTGGCGACTGTTATACGATTTTGTTTTCTCATAGCACAGCCAGCCAGCCATGCTCTGAGTATATGCTCATAGAGAGCGATTTTGCAGAGCGCAGTTGCTTCTTCGCTTGCTGCTCGCCCTTCTTTTCCTCCTATAAACATATGAGCGTGTCTACGTCAGACGTATTATCATTTTTTATCATTTTTGCGACGTTGCTTAGTGAAGCTATGCATTATACCCACATTCATATATATTTATATATGTTTGCTGTTTTGCTGGGATTTCTACTGATTTTTGTTATTTTGTTTGGGCTGGCTAGTGTTAGTGTGTTAGTGGTTTTGTATTTCTACATGACATATTTAATTGTATGAGTAGCATTTTATCTTGGCATTCATTGACCTTTTACTATATTATCATTTTAATTTGGTGCAGAATTTGTATTTTGCCTACAAAATTTAAAACCAAGACCTTCCAAGCAAGTCAAATATCATTTTTGCTGCTGGTCGAGCATTTGAGTAACAGGCGAACAGCAAGATAAACAAGCGTCAATGTAAGATTATGCATATGAGCGTATTTCTTCATAAGTATTCATTTGTTTATATTTTGATTCTTTTTCGCTTTTGGTTGTCCTAGCTGTAAAATAACAAAACACATGAACATATCAATATCAACATACATCTACAAATATATATATATGAATATGCGTTCGCTTATGCTTTCAGTTTTCTTTGGACTCAGGCTGTGTAAAAATGTTTGTTTTAATTCTTCTGCACGATCGCATATCATTGTATGTGTGCCTCTATGTTTGCGTAGCATTTGCTTTGTTATCCCTGACCTTTCTTAACTATTATGAATTTTGGCAATTGTAAGCAATTTTAATTTGAATTGCTCGAATATCGAATTATTATTTCAATATTCAAGACATTTCCATCCTCCATTAACTTAAGTTTTTATCAACTATTATTTAGTTTTAGTCAGTTTATATAAAGTAGCTTATTATTGTAATATTTTTGTTGTTGTTATTTTATGTTTTTTGTGTTTTTTTTTTTTTGGATTTTTATAATTTTTATGAGTTTTATTCTAGTTTTTTGTTTGTTTTTTTTTTTTCTTAAAATAATATTTTTTTTAAAGTAAAAGATCCAAATTTCGTTTGTCAGTTATTGTCAGAGGATTAAACTTTTAAAGTTTTCATCCTTCGGGTACATTTTATGTCAACGGTATCGTGCACTTTATCCGAAAGCCACATTGTGTTTTTCTTAAGCAAAACTATTAAGAATAATCTAATATGTATTCCCTATGTTGTCTGCAGGTATGCGACTCGGAAAACCAATTGCTAAATATTGCATTACCATCAGTTTGTTTAATACATTCATTATAAATGCATTCTTTAATATTCTTTATATGTGGGCTTCTGTGAAATATGCCATGAAAAACTTGGTAGAAAATTTTAATTAAATCAAAAAATTCGTCCTGAGGGGCTTTCAGTTTTAAATTATAAGTTATAGTTTTAAAATTTTTGTTAAATAAAAAAAGTTCAGAATTTTCGCAATTTGCCAACTCATCTTTTAATAGAGTTTGGCAGTTGTCACAGTTAAACTTTTGTTGGGACCTATACAAAACAAATCCTGCAAAATAGCGTAAAGCATTCTAACTACTTGAACTTATCGAATCAGAAGGGATATTATCTGATGCAACATTAGCATTTTCTATTGTGTTCGGACCACCTACTTGGCATGGCAACTCTTCTTCGCGCTCTTGTACTGCATCACCATGTAGTACTGCATCATTTTTAAGCTCCTGTGCTGTCTCTTCAATAACATTAATAATCATGGTGTCCTCATCGGGTTCACAATTGCTTTTTGTTGTTTTTGAAGTTATTAATTTCATTGACAACATTTTAGAAATAATAGCATTAAATTCAAAGAGCATTGGATTATAATTAGAACCACCCCTACTTCTTATTAAGTAAAATAAATTCTCCAATGCATCTTGATTTAACCGCGTTAACATCATAAAGAAAACATCTGAGTTTTCATCCCAAATATCTTGCGAAAGCTGTGTTATTGCATTTATAGATTGAATAATACCAGCAAGGCATTTTACATTTATCGTAAATTTACAACTTTTCAAATAATCTCCCATTTCTATAATAGTATTTTCTACAATGCTATCTTTTTTAAATGCCGATTTATAAGGGTTTCTACTGTTTAAACTACTGCTGAAAGAGCTATATCTTTACAATCGTCGTAGGCCCCGCTATCAATTAACGTTTTAATTGCTGAAGAAACTGTATGGCTAAATACTTGAGTAGCATATTTAACTCTCATCCTTTCGAAAGAATTAGGTTCTACATGCTTTCTGGTAAGTTTCGGACACAATTTAGTTGAAGAATTGCTATTGTCTATTTCAAATAATCTTTTAATTATGTTCCGTCGGGGGTATTAATCGAATAACTCAATAAATTATTACGGATACATTTGATAGATGAAAATGCTAATGTTGCATCAGATAATATCCCTTCTGATTCGATAAGTTCAAGTAGTGAGAATGCTTTACGCTATTTTGCAGGATTTGTTTTGTATAGGTCCCAACAAAAGTTTAACTGTGACAACTGCCAAACTCTATTAAAAGATGAGTTGGCAAATTGCGAAAATTCTGAACTTTTTTTATTTAACAAAAATTTTAAAACTATAACTAATAATTTAAAACTGAAAGCCCCTCAGGACGAATTTTTTGATTTAATTAAAATTTTCTACCAAGTTTTTCATGGCATATTTCACAGAAGCCCACATATAAATAATATTAAAGAATGCATTTATAATGAATGTATTAAACAAACTGATGGTAATGCAATATTTAGCAATTGGTTTTCCGAGTCGCATACCTGCAGACAACATAAGGAATACATATTAGATTATTTCTTAATAGTTTGACATAAAATGTACCCGAAGGATGAAAACTTTAAAAGCTTAATCCTCTGACAATAACTGACAAACGAAATTTGGATCTTTTACTTAAAAAAAAAAATATTTATTTTAAGAAAAAAAAACAAACAAAAAACTAGAATAAAAATCATAAAAATTATAAAAATCCAAAAAAAAAAAACACAAAAAACATAAAATAAAAACAACAAAAATATTACAATAATAAGCTACTTTATATAAACTGACTAAAACTAAATAATAGTTGATAAAAACTTAAGTTAATGGAGGATGAAAATGTCTTGAATATTGAAATAATAATTCGATATTCGAGCAATTCAAATTAAAATTGCTTACAATTGCCAAAATTCATAATAGTTAAGAAAGGTCAGGGATAGACAAAGCAAATGCTACGCAAACATAGAGGCACACATACAATGATATGCGATCGTGCAGAAGAATTAAAACAAACATTTTTACACAGCCTGAGTCCAAAGAAAACTGAAAGCATAAGCGAACACATATTCATATATATATATATTTGTAGATGTATGTTGATATTGATATGTTCATGTGTTTTGTTATTTTACAGCTAGGACAACCAAAAGCGAAAAAGAATCAAAATATAAACAAATGAATACTTATGAAGAAATACGCTCATATGCATAATCTTACATTGACGCTTGTTTATCTTGCTGTTCGCCTGTTACTCAAATGCTCGACCAGCAGCAAAAATGATATTTGACTTGCTTGGAAGGTCTTGGTTTTAAATTTTGTAGGCAAAATACAAATTCTGCACCAAATTAAAATGATAATATAGTAAAAGGTCAATGAATGCCAAGATAAAAATGCTACTCATACAATTAAATATGTCATGTAGAAATACAAAACCACTAACACACTAACACTAGCCAGCCCAAACAAAATAACAAAAATCAGTAGAAATCCCAGCAAAACAGCAAACATATATAAATATATATGAATGTGGGTATAATGCATAGCTTCACTAAGCAACGTCGCAAAAATGATAAAAAATGATAATACGTCTGACGTAGACACGCTCATATGTTTATAGGAGGAAAAGAAGGGCGAGCAGCAAGCGAAGAAGCAACTGCGCTCTGCAAAATCGCTCTCTATGAGCATATACTCAGAGCATGGCTGGCTGGCTGTGCTATGAGAAAACAAAATCGTATAACAGTCGCCAAGCTGAGTGACTTGATATTATTGAAAGTATCGATTTAACATTCAATGCAACCATGTACTATGTAGTGTATTAACAGTCTCTGTTATGAATATGTACGCACTGTTATGCTAACATTAGTACAGCCAGTCGTGAATAAACTTTGGTTGCATACAGAACGTCTGATTGACTATTTCATTAGCGCATTTTCTACATGAGGCATTCCCTGTCGCTGGAATTCTTTCAACAGGTTATGGGCACAGAGCGTAGCTTCGTGTAGTGGAAAAATTAATGACTCGTTTATATTCCGTTGTTACGAACTCGGAAAGGCTGCAAATAAAGTAACGTCGCACAAATAGAAAAATGAGTGCATTGTACCAAATTGAGAAGCTGGAGAAACATAACTATGATTCCTGGAGCGTTCAGATGAGGAGTGTGTTGGTACATGCGGATCTATGGGAAGTTGCGTCGGGGGAACTACCGCAGCCGGCGGCCGGCGAAGACGTTAGCTGGAAAGCGCTGGATCGTAAGGCATTGGCAACGATCACGCTGAGTGTAAAAGCATCGCAGTTGGGGTACATAAAGAATTGCATAGTGTCAAAGGAGGCATGGGTGAAATTGCGCAAAATTCATCAGCCGAGCGGGCCAGTACGTAAAGTCTCGCTATACAAAAAGTTGCTCAACTTACGCATGGCAGAGGGGCAAGGCATGGCTGCATATATAAATAGCTTTAGTGAAGTTGTGGAACAGTTGGCTGCAATTGGAATCACTATTGTGGAAGAGCTCAAAGTAATTATCTTACTTTCCAGTCTTCCAGCAGACTATGAAAATTTCGTTATCGCCATTGAGACGCGCGACAGCTTGCCAGCGTACGAAATTCTTTGCATAAAGCTGAAAGAGGAAGGAGAGAGAAGAGAGAATGTACAAAGGCAAAGTACAGTTGAGCAGGCCTTTGCAGTAAGGCAACGGCAGAAGAGCTATGGAAAGGCAACCACAAAAGGCAACGTGACAAAAGTTGTCTGCTATAATGTGGTGAAGCCGGGCACATTCGAGCAAATTGTCGCGTTGAAATGTGTAAAGACGCAGTAAAGAGCGCGCAGCAGAATCGCAGTTTACTAAACGCATTGGATGCAAGTAGTTTTGGGCGATCAAGCTGGATTTTGGACAGCGGTGCAACAAGCCATATGTGTTGCGATAAACAAATGTTTTCAACAATAAAGCCACACAATGAGATGATCGGTTTAGCGGATGCGGGCTTCTTGAGAGCAGCGGGCATAGGCGCAGTGCAGTTGAAAACGGATTTGTATTCGCTGGTTCTGGACAATGTATTGTATGTTCCAGAGATGAAGGCGAAAAGAGTGCCAAAATTATGCAAAGTGGCAAATGTATACTGGAAGTCAAGCGAGTTGGCAGTTTGTATGCATTAAAGATTCAGAATAACAGATGTTATGCTGCTGTTAAAGCTGATGGCGCACTTTGGCATAGCAGATTTGGACATCTGAATTACGCAAGTTTGAAGGAAATGGCAAGCAAAGGATTAGTTCGAGGGATGGAAAATGTTGACGAGCTGCAAAAGGTATCATGCAAGACGTGCATGGTGAGCAAGGTGCACGTGCAACCTTTTCCAAGCTCTACAGAGAGCCGTGCTCAGGAGCTGCTAGAACTGGTGCACACTGATGTGTGCGGTCCTTTCGAAATAAAATCGCTTGCGGGCTCGAGATATTTTGTCACATTTATTGACGACAAGTCAAGGAGAATTTTTGTTTATTTCCTGAAAGGAAAAGACGAGGTCATCAAAAAATTCGTGGAGTACAAAAATCTCGTGGAGCAGCAGACTGGAAAAAAGATAAAGTATCTTCGCAGCGACAACGGTCGCGAATATGTAAACAAGGCGTTTGATGGTTTTATGAAAACCAATGGAATCGCACGATAGTTGACGATGACTTACACCCCACAACAAAATGGTGTAGCGGAACGAGCTAACCGTACGTTGGTGGAGATGGCAAGATGTTTGTTGGCGCAGTCAGGATTAGGCCAGCCAATGTGGGCAGAAGCAGTGAACACGGCGGTGTACTTGCGGAATCGTGCTCATACTCGGGCGCTAATTAAGATGACTCCTATGGAAGCGTGGACTGGTAAGAAGCCATCAATAAGTCATTTAAGAATTTTTGGTTCAGTTGCAGTGGCACTGGACAAGGGACAACGCAAGGGCAAGTTCCAACCCAAGGGTAAAGAATACCGTATGATTGGCTACTCGGTGCATGCTAAAGGCTATCGACTCTTTGATGCTGTATCCAAGACAGTGGTTGAAAGGCGAGATGTACTTTTCGATGAGCTTAGCTGCTTGGAGCAGGCTAATTTTGATGCGGTACAAATTGATTTATCAACTGTTGGGCATCAGGAGGAGAATGCTCATAGTGACAAAAATAGCGATGACGATGAAGACATCACATCTCAGGCAGATGGTTCTGACAAGAGTAGCGGAAACGAGTTTGCTAGCGCGGAAGAAGGCGAAACACTTGATTTGGAGCAAGAAATTCGCATTGGGCCTGGCAGACCAAAATTGCTTAAAACGGGCAGACCAGGTCGCCCAAGGAAGCAATATAACGTGCTCAGCGCAATGGTTACAAGTGATGTACCCATTCCAGTATCCTATGAGGAGGCAATGCGCGGATCGTATGTTTCGCATTGGCGCGAAGCGATGCAAAGGAGTACGAGGCTTTGATTACGAATCAAACCTGGCAGTTGGTGGATTTACCAAGGAATCAACGGGCAATTGGCTGCAAGTGGGCTTACAACTTGAAGCGGGTTGCGAGTGGCCAAATACAGCGTTTTAAGGCGCGGCTGGTGGCGAAAGGATGTTCGCAGCAGTATGGAGTTAACTACAGCGAAACTTTTTCACCGGTATGCAGACTCGAGAGCCTGCGGTTTATTTTGGCACTGGCGGCAGAATTGCAGTTGTATTTACATCAAATGGATGTATGTACAGCATATCTAAACAGTGATCTGGCGGACACTGTTTACATGAAACAACCACAGGGGTATGCAGATGAGCAGCAACCGGACAAGGTATTGCTCTTAAAAAAGGCAATATATGGATTGAAGCAATCTGGAAGGGAGTGGAACTCCAAGCTTGATGGCGTGTTGTGTGAGATCGGCTTTGTGGCATGTGCTAATGCCATGCTTGTACAGGCGACAAGAAGGTAATCTTGCATTAATTCTTGTGTACGTTGATGATCTCATTATAGCTTGTCAAGACAAATTGGATTTGATCAGCATTAAGGCTGACATATCAAGGTCGTTTGAATGCGTTGACAAAGGGCCACTGGAGCTGTTTCTAGGCATGGAGATTAAACGTAAAGGCGAAACGGGTCAAATCACCTTGGGTCATACGCAATACATCAAGGAGCTATTGCGAAGGTACGGCATGGAAAATTGCAGACCAGTAGCTACGCCGTTGGAAGCTGGGTACCAAGTGGCTTGTAATGACAGCCAATGCGAGAAGGTAGATGCGACAGCGTACCAGACACAAGTCAGAGAGCTAATGTGGTTGGCTCTGACAACGAGACCGGATATTTTGCACTCGGTTGCAAAATTGGCACAGCGGAACATGGAGCCTCATCGGGAGCATCTGGCAGGCGTGAAGCATGTCCTGCGATATTTAAGCTGTACAGCGGAGCTGAAGCTACACTATGAAAAGTGCGGAAAGCCTTTTGAGGGCTTTGTAGATGCAGATTGAGCTGGTGATCATGTTGATCGCAAATCGTACACTGGCTATGTATATTTTCTCGCTGGTGGTCCGATATCTTGGAAATCGGAAAAACAACGCAGCGTGGCACTCAGCAGCACGGAGGCTGAGTATATGGCATTATCAACGGCTTGCAAGGAGGCCATCGTAATGCGCAGACTAATCATCGAGATTGGCTGCGGCACTGGGGACACCCCGACGGTGTTATATGGAGATAACCTGAGTGCGCAGCAACTGGCTAAAAATCCTGTGCATCATGCAAGGACCAAGCATATTGATATACGATATCATTTTGTACGCCAGATTGTGACTGAGGGTCAAATCGTTTTGAAGTATGTTTCTACAAACGGAATGATAGCGGACGTGTTTACTAAGAATTTGGCAAAGAAGAAACATACGGAATTTATGAACATGTTAAATTTGCTCTAGTTTTGTAAACATGTTTGCATTGAGGAAGGGTATTGAAAGTATCGATTTAACATTCAATGCAACCATGTACTATGTAGTGCATTAACAGTCTCTGTTATGAATATGTACGCAGTGTTATGCTAACATTAGTACAGCCAGTCGTGAATAAACTTTGGTTGCATACAGAACGTCTGATTGACTATTTTATTAGCGCATTTTCTACATGAGGCATTCCCTGTCGCTGGAATTCTTTCAACAGATATACTCGGGCATGAAATGCGCTGGCAGAGAAAAAAGCAGCAGCAGCGCTTTGTGAGAGAGGTGTCGCCACGATTGCCTATTCCAACTGGCAGTCAGAATTTGGCCTCATGACGACTCTATATAAGTTCCATTCTCGTTGATCTCAACACTCCGCGATGGTAGTCTACTCATATTAGTAAAGAGCAACGGTATAGCAGATGAATTCTTTGAAGCTAAGGAGCTAACAAGCATTTGTGAAATCACCTGCAAACTCCATTAGTCTCTCAACTACGTCAAAGGCACAATTTATGCACCATATCTCAATAAGGTACCTGATGAGGAAATAATTGACGAACTTAAGGCTCAACACGTCACGTTCATCTGCAAATTTAACAAAATGATCGACGGTGTCGCCAAGCCACCAGGGGTATTGACTTTATATCTATACACGCTCCCTTGTAAAATTAATATAACATGGAACAACGTAAGAGTTAGGGAATACATTCCAATGGCTAAATATTGCAAAACCCCCCCAGCCTGTCAAAACGGCAATTTACCCCCCCCCTCCCCCCATCCCCCTGTACACTGCGACCGAACACAATGTGCCACCTGTCACCTTAATGTAAAAAGTATCAAGAACAGATAGAAGTCTTGTATGCATCACCAAAACAATCAACGCCTTATCTCATCAAACTAACTCCCTCGCCTCATCAAAACCCCCCACCACAACACTATCAAACTCAAAATCCTTATCTCTGGATAACCAACGAAATTAAATCAAAAGAAAATACCACTCAATACAAAATTATGCCAAACCTCTCTTGTCAAACTACTCCCCTATCTTCTGCCAACTTCACACAAAATATAACTTCAAGCTCAAGTGACTCAGAAGAGGAAATGGAAGTTGCTGATTCTTAATCAGTCTCGTCTGTTCTCTTCTCCTGTATACATGCAACATTTTTTTTCTCTTTTTTTCTATGGAATCTCTTTTCAATGGAATTTGAACGGATATATAAATAATTACCACGAACTATTCTTATAGACAACATAAGTCCAGATGTTATATGTATACAACAAACTCACTTGCCATATCACTCAAAAAATATAATATTCCCCAAAACCTAAAATGGTTACTTTAAAAATCTTTCTAAAAACACAACAGCTAAACAAGGGATTGGCTTTTTAATTAAACGCCACATCCCACATAAATACATTTGATTAAACTCCTTCATACTCTGCGAATCATTGCAGCTACAGATCGACCTAAGAATAACTGCTACATACCACCTTGCCAGAATTTCTCAGCAGCCGAACTTCTCCCCCTGACCAATCAAAATATTGCTCCATTCATCCTTGTCGGGGATTCTTGGAGTCAAATTTGGGGACCCAATAACACAAACTCCCCTGAAAAAAAAAATTGAAAAAACTATTGCTAATTCCAATCCAGTTATTCTTAATGACGGATCGCCCACCAACTGTTCTTCCCATTGCTCTTTCACTCATGTGGACCTCACAATTGTTTCCCCCCAAATTGCTTATCGATGCCAATGGTTCGTGGAAAATTCGTTGCATGGTAGCGATCATTTTCCGATCCTTATCACTTTAACCACAAATCTCATTAGGGAAAGTACCACTTCCGCTCCAAAATACAAAACTGATGCTGCAAACTGGGATAAGTTTCGTAGTAAATTGACCTCGTACTCTGTTAATCAGGATCTCAACAACAGTAACCAAGATGTCGCGATAATCACTAAAACAGTAGAAAGGGCAGCCAGCTGATCAATACCGTAGACAAAACCGGTGCCACGTAAAGCTAACATAGCCTGGTAGAACCCCAAACTTTCTAAACTTCGTGCTCATAAGCAAGCACTTTGGGTGGAATACAAAAACAGTCTAACTATTACCAATCTAATCGCATACAAAAATCTTAGGCTATTTTCAAAAAAGAAACAAAAAGCGCTAAAAGCACGTCACTGATCATATTTACTAGCCGCATATCACCACTGGCAACAACAACAAAAATCTAGGCAAATATTAAAACTTTAACCGGTATTCCCACCACGACCTTAAAATCATAATCGGTCAGCCAAGGACTTCTCACATCTTCACAGACATTGCTGAGCCTTTTGCAAAAAACTGGTCCAGTTTTTCAAGCGATCAGAACTTTACCAAGGGCCTCCGCTAGACTTCTATATATTCCTAAAGCTTCCATAGAAGTTGAAGCGGCACTTGCACATACCAAGGATAAAACCCCTGGTTTCGACAAGATTTTATATCCAAGTATTAAAAACCTACCCCCCAATGTCAAGCGTAGTCTTCTGAAAATATACAATGCGAACCTAGATAATGGCATGTACCCCCAGAGCTGGTTAAGTGCAACCATTGTTCCTGTACACATGCCCAATAAGCCTACCCACGACGCACAGTGAACCTTTTCTCATATTACATTTCAAAAATCATAACTTCTAAGCTAATGAAGCGAAATTTAAAAAGCATTTCATAGAAAATTTCTCAAGCTTTGAAATGAATGTTTGTCAAGAGTCCTTGGTATCCGTGGAGGTGAAATATTCAAGGTCAAAGTCAATAAATATTTTCGAGCATATTTTACCTGTAAAATTCGAATTAAAAACGTTTGTTTTTAATTATAACTGAAAATTTTGTATAATTTCAATGACAATTTCGCATTTTCCAACTTAAATACATAAAATTAAAATTTTAATTTTTGGGTGATTTTTTTAGGTTAATTTTTAATATTTGCTATTGATAGCTTGATTTCAACAAACTAATAATCAACATTAAGGCTAGTGAGGTTAATATCTAATAAACTTAACATTTCGGAACTAAAGCTTTTATCTTCCAAATCCTTTTGTGATCGCACATTTCTCAGCGATGCAAGAAGTGTATCCGATGAGGCTGCCAGCATATTAAAAAGGTCTCTATTTTGTCGAACCCGAGAAATTTTGCACGTATTAGTGTATCTAATTATTTGTAGTCCTTGTTTTTATATTCTTGTGCTTCTTCGGACAGCTCTCCAATAGGTAAGCACTGATATTTTATTAACTCCATTCCATGAGCCAAAATCCTATATACCGTGGGGGTAAGTTTTTCTGAGGATACAATTCTGAATATCCGAATGTTGTATATTCCTTCAACCAATTTTCATATTTTTTATGAAAGCCGACATAGTTCTATAAACCAAAGTCAATTTTCGTTTCAAGTTAGCGTGATTGAATTTAATTTGTGTATAAAGCTTCTGACTTGTGTTTTCGAGTACACCAATCTTTTTAAGCAATGCCACTTCAAAATCATTTATATTTTCAGAAGCACGAAAAATTTCAAAAATTGTTGAATTTTTTTAATGCATTATTGCGCTTTTATATACAAAAATACTATTCAATCAAATTTGCATGCGCTCTTCTTCTTCATTATACCTGCCGCGTGTTTTTAACTCGAGGTGCCCTAGTTTTTTGGCTTGCATTTCCAAAAATCAAATATTCGCAGATTTAGCCTATATACATTTGAAAGGTATATATATTATAGCTATCAAATGCATGTGGTCCCGCGTTGACTCTGAGAGATACTTTTTTTTTTATATTCCACGAAAGTTAAAAACATAAAAATTTAGAGTATTTTTAAATTATTCTTATTAAATAAGTTATTCAGATATATTTATATATATATATATATATATATATATATATTTTTCAGATAAATTAAAAAGATTGAAGATCGGTTGCTTACATCGCCCAATATTCAGTTTGAAAGTGGTAAATTTTTGTAAAAATTATCATTTATTGGCACTCACGAAAAATTTCTCAACTTTGAGGAGCTGTACCACCCAAAATTATTAACCGATTTAAAACATTTTTTGGATCCATAATCTTTGAAGTATTCTCTGTCGATTACATATTTCACTATTGCTAAATGCGTTCAGAAAAAAAAGATTTATAATACGCTTTTACGGCAAAATCCCCATTGTGCGACGTTAACAGCTATAGGCCACTGCTTTTTTACTTCAGCAAGCTTTTTGAAAAAAATATTAGCCCGTCGTCTGATGTGAGTTCATTAACAGACACAACCTTAGTTCCTATATCCAGGTTGGCTTTAAAAGCAAACAAAAAACAAACGTTGCAGTCGGACGCAACCGATTGCGGCATACTCGATACCAGTAAAAAGAAGCCGGTAAAAAGAAGCCTGATTGCAAAGGGGTACGGATGCGGCAGCGGTGTACGCTGCCTTGAAGATTCTCCGATGCAGATGGGGATGCCACCAGCTATCTTCCTTCCAAATTTGGTGACTCTAGCTCGAAGTTTGTAAAAGGTGGTGAAAAGGGGGCTGGGGGTGGTATGGGTGGGCGTGGCATCCAAATGTTTGATGCAGATCTATGTGGAATGTCAATTGCTATCTTGGTAGGGAAAGGGGGGCGAAATTGGTGGGTGTGGCTCCAAAACTTTGATGCAGATTTTTGAGGGTCGTTGACAGCTATCTTCCTACCAAATTTGGTGGCTCTAGCTTAAAAACTCTGGAAGATACACGCATTCCCGTTTTTGACGAAGCGTTGGGGTGGTTGGGGGCGGCTAGGGCAGTATTGGTGTGCGTGGCATCCAAACTTTTGATGCAGTTTTTGGGGGGTCATCATCACCTATCTTGGCACCAAATTTGGTGGCTCTTGCTCAAATATAGAGGAAGATAGGCTATTTTGACATAAAAATGCGGGGGGCTGGAGGCGGGATGGGTGGGCGTGGCTCCAAATTTGGTAGTTCTAGCTATAAGGATGTGCGAAATATGTGGATTTTTCGGTTTTGAGCTATCGATTTTATCGATTTGCCAGCCCCCCAGTTACCGTAGAACCCTTATCTTGACACTTTAATTTACTATCCCATAGATAAAAAGAATTGGAATGTTTCAAGTCTCTAGCTTTAAGGATGCGGAAAAAAGTTGCGTTCATACAGACGGACAGACAGCTGTCTTCCCGTTTTTTACGAAGCTTTGGGGGTTGATGGGGGTGGCTAGGGCGGTATTTTTGGGTGTGGCATCCAAACTTTTGATGCAGTTTTTTTGAGGTTATCATCACCTATCTTGGCACCAAATTTGATGGCTATAGCTATAAAACTGTAGGAGATATATGCTTTTTTGACTTAAAAATGCGGGGGGGGGGGCTGAGTGGGTGGGTGTGGCTCCAAAATGATACAGTTTTTGGGGGTTGCTCGTAGCTATCTGCTCACCAAATTTGTTAGTTCTAGCTGTAAGGATGTGCGAAATATGTGGATTTATCGGTTTTGAGTTATCGAATTTATCGATTTGCCAGCTCCCCAGTTATCGTAAAACCACAATCTTGACGCTTTAATTTACAATGCAATAAATAAAGAGAATTGGTGTCTCTAGCTTTAAGGGTGTGGAAAAAAGTTGCGTTCATACAGATGGGCAGACGGACAGACACCATGACGGACATTGCACAAAGCCAATAAACTCTTTACCTTCTGTAACGAGTATAACAAGTGGAAACGTTGCAGTCGGACGCAACCGACTGCGGCATACTCGATACCAGTATTAAAACAGCTAAAAGGAGGCCTGATTGCAAAGGGGTACGGATGGGGCAGGGGTGTACGCTGCCTTAAAGATTCTCCGATGCAGATGGGGATGCCACCAACTATCTTCCTTCCAAATTTGGTGACTCTAGGTCGAAAATTGTAAAAGGTGGGGAAAGGAGGGCTGGGGGGCTGGGGGCGGTATGGGTGGGTGTGGCATCCAAATTTTTAATGAAGATCTTTGTGAAATGTCAATTGCTATCTTCATACCAAATATGGTGACTCTAGCTCCACAACTCTGGAAGATACACGCATTCCCGTTTTTGACGAAGCGTTGGGGCAGATGGGGGTGGCTGGGGCGGTGTTGGTGGGCGTGGCATCCAAACTTTTGATGCAGTTTTTGGGGGGTCATCATCACCTATCTTGGCACCAAATTTGGTGGCTCTAGCTCAAAAACTCTAAGAGATATAGGCTTTTTTGACTTAAAAATGCGGGGGGGCTAGGGGCGGAATGGTTGGGGTTGGCTCCAAAATTTTTGATGCCATTTTTTGCGGGTTGCTAGTCGCTATCTTCTCACTAAATTTGGTAGTTCTAGCTGTAAGGATGTGCGAAATATGGGGATTTATCGGTTTTGAGTTATCGAATTTATAGATTTGCCAGCCCCCCAGTTATCGTAGAACCACAATCTTGACACTTTAATTTACTTTCCCATAGATAAAGAGAATTGGAAAGTTTCAAGTCTCTAGCTTGAAGGGTGTGGGAAAAAGTTGCGTTCATACAGACGGACAGACACCATGACGGACATTGCACAAACCCAATATACTCTTTACCTTCGGTATCGAGTATAACTATGGACGCACTTTTGCAAATCCAACATTTCGTGTCAGACGCTCTTTCAACAAGAAATCACGTTTCTATTTTGGGGACTTATTTCGAAAAAGCGTTTAATCGTGTGGGTGTACATGTTGTTCTTGACCAGCTCGAACTTTTGGGGGGTCGGTCAGAAGTCCTTTATTGCTGTAAAGGCCGTCATGACACGACGCTCTTGCAGAGTTCGGGTCAATAATACTAACTCACACCGAAACTCACTCCAAAATGGCATCCCACAAGGTTCCCCTCTTTCAGTCGTGCTCTTTATTAAAGCTTTTGAAAAACTTAAGAGAATAATTTTAAGACATTAAAAAAATACAGCTAGCCATTTACGCAGACGATGGTATAATTTATACAAAGCTCAAAGACATAAACAAAGTAAACTGCACCTTTACTGAGATCCTAAAAGATATACAGGACTGGGGAAGCTTGTCGGGAGCCACGCTCTTTACAATAAATACAAGATTTGACATATTTGTAGAAAACATCATTCTATAGCCAAAACCAGTAGCCTATCGTATAAAATATCATTATTGAAAACGTAAATGAACTTAAAACAAGTAGAAACGTTGCAGTCGGACGCAACCGATTGCGGCATACTCGATACCAGTATTAAAACCGGTAAAAAGAAGCCTGATTGCAAAGGGGTACGGATGCGGCAGCGGTGTATGCTGCCTTGAAGATTCTCCGGTGCAGATGGGGATGCCACCAGCTATCTTCCTTCCAAATTTGGTGACTCTAGCTCGAAGTTTGTAAAAGGTGGTGAAAAGGGGGCTGGGGGTGGTATGGGTGGGCGTGGCATCCAAATGTTTGATGCAGATCTATGTGGAATGTCAATTGCTATCTTGGTAGGGAAAGGGGGGCGAAATTTGTGGGCGTGGCTCCAAAACTTTGATGCAGATTTTTGGGGGTCGTTGCCAGCTATCTTCCTACCAAATTTGGTGGCTCTAGCTTAAAAACTTTGGAAGATACACGCATTCCCGTTTTTGACGAAGCGTTGGGGTGGTTGGGGGCGGCTAGGGCAGTATTGGTGTGCGTGGCATCCAAACTTTTGGTGCAGTTTTTGGGGGGTCATCATCACCTATCTTGGCACCAAATTTGGTGGCTCTTGCTCAAATATAGAGGAAGATAGGCTATTTTGAGATAAAAATGCGGGGGGCTGGAGGCGGAATGGGTGGGCGTGGCTCCAAATTTGGTAGTTCTAGCTGTAAGGATGTGCGAAATATGTGGATTTTTCGGTTTTGAGTTATCGATTTTATCGATTTGCCAGCCCCCCAGTTACCGTAGAACCCTAATCTTGACACTTTAATTTACAATCCCATAGATAAAGAGAATTGGAATGTTTCAAGTCTCTAGCTTGAAGGGTGCGGAAAAAAGTTGCGTTCATACAGACGGACAGACGGACAGACAGCTGTCTTCCCGTTTTTTACGAAGCTTTGGGGGTTGATGGGGGTGGCTACGGCTGTTATTTTCATCCAAACTTTTGATGCAGTTTTTTGGAGGTTATCATCACCTATCTTGGCACCAAAATTGATGGCTATAGCTATAAAACTGTAGGAGATATATGCTTTTTTGACTTAAAAATGCGGGGGGGGGGGGGGGGGCTGAGTGGGTGGGTGTGGCTCCAAAATGATGCAGTTTTTGGGGGTTGCTCGTAGCTATCTGCTCACCATATTTGTTAGTTCTAGCTGTAAGGATGTGCGAAATATGTGGATTTATCGGTTTTGAGTTATCGAATTTATCGATTTGCCAGCTCCCCAGTTATCGTAAAACCACAATCTTGACGCTTTAATTTACAATGCAATAAATAAAGAGAATTGGTGTCTCTACCTTTAAGGGTGTGGAAAAAAGTTGCGTTCATACAGATGGGCAGACGGACAGACACCATGACGGACATTGAACAAAGCCAATATACTCTTTAGCTTCGGTAACGAGTATAAAAAGATTTAATTTTTTTTTTTTTTCTATTTTCAAGTTAAATATAAGTATATATTATTACAAAGCCTTATCATTATTATTTTTCCAATATATTGTGTGCTTGCAACTTATTACTGTATAGAGACGCGCTTTTGGTACTTTTTAAATCTGATGGTAATTGGCCCAAGAGTTAAACAGCAGAGAAATAAAATTGCCTACTTGAGCATGCAAGTTTGGTTCGTAAACTTATTAGGTTATTAGCTCTTTATGATGTAATAAATCTTAAGACGTCATACAAATAGTCAGTTTTTTTTTTCGAAAATATTATTTTATGAAGGCGAACTAGTATTTATAAAATATAGTCTATCAAATGCACATAATCAAGATCAACAAACTTCTTCGCTTAGCGAGTTATGTGGTTAGCTCCTTTCAGCCCATAATCGTAACAAGCAATGTTATTAAAAAAAAAAATTGCAATTCCGTATAACAGGATAAGTATTAATTAGGTTTTTGGCATCATTGTTTTTGCGAGCTCTTTATTATTTATTGTTTTCTTGTGTTTGTGAACGGTGTTTTGCATTGTTTTATCTGGTAAATAATGTAATGTGCAGGTTGAGTCGGTTTGATATTAGCACCAACTTGTATGACGAGATTGTTGCCTAGGGTGCACCTCTTGCTATGCTCTTAGGTTGCTCGTCGGATTGGTCGGGGTTCTTGCTACACTCTCATAGGTCATACGAACACACTCGCATAATAATTTAGGTGCACATTTACCAAAAGGGTATACTAAACAAAAATAAAGAAATGTACATATAAAAATAATCAAAAAGGAACATTAAATCCCCGACAACCGATCGCCAATCTTGATCCAACAAACTATTGGTGTGGGGTTCTCGGATGTTATTGAGTCCCTTTTTACTTCTCAACCCACCCTACCTATGCGGCATCACGATGGAGTTTGATGTCGCGCTTATCGAGAAAACTTTCTAATTATCGTATGCCATCATTTCGACCATGCTGTACTCGGACTGAATAAATAATCTAAGCAATCATTTTAAATCAATTAAATTCAACAATATATTTCATTATTCAAAACTCCTTGCATTCTTATGTAACTTTCTTTCATTATAATCTTCATATGTACTAAAGTCTAAAAATATATAAAGATAAAAATAACAAGTAAGAAAGCTCTAGTCGGGAGAGCCCGACTAGAAGATACCCTGAACCCAGTTGCAATAAATAAATTAAATTTATAATTGACTTTGGTATACTGACTTAGCTTCAATCGATTAAGTTCAATATCTCCGGTGTTTCTCAACCGATTTGGACGAAATTTTGAGAAAAGTTCTATCATTACCCATTACTTCAACCCTCATTTTTACATTTTCCAAATTCGATATTTTATTGTTATCGATATTATGTGTGTATCGGAAACCAGAATAGTTATCGATAATTTGAAGCAAACTTGTTCTGCTCATGGTATAGGAGAACTTAAAAACAAAATCTGAAGTCTCTAGCTCTTGTAGTCTCTGAGATCCACGCGTTCATACAGACAGACAGACGGACAGACGGACGGACAGACGGACGGACAGACGGACGGACAACCGGACATGGCTCTATCGTCTTGGCTGTTGATGCTGATCAAGAATATATATACTTTATGGGGTCGGAGATGCTTCCTTCTGCCTGTTACATACTTTTGCACAAAACCATTATACCCTTATTTACCCATTTTATGGGTTAAGGGTATAAAAATATTCTTGGAATGGACTGTATATCGGTTTGGTTTTAGAAAATTCTTAAATTACAAAATTATTAAGGGCTAGGTATGTAAATAATCATAATATAGAGACAAGTCTTTTTCTTGTTATTAAAACTCACGAAATTCCAAATTGACATGACTTACTCCTTGCACGATCGTTGAGCTCAAGATGGTGTGTAGGTAGTTCTGTATAGGAATAAATTGAATAAGTAACTATTTACATACATAAACCAAAATTTATAGTAACCATCCGATATATATGTTCATTTCTGAATTAGTTCACAAACATCATCATTTTTACTTATCTATATATATAAAAGAGTTTGTCCTGATGATAATGGAAGAGCCACAGCCAAAACAAAAAGAGCTAGAAGGCTGAAATTTTCACACAATTTTTCTTGCAAGTAGTTAGTGAGCACTACGAAGGGAATTTTTATTTGGACAACTGCTTCAAGTACCTCCCATACGATTTGGAGCACTTTTTACCCATTTTAAAAAACAAATTACAATTACAACAAGTACCCATTCCACTATTGTCGCCTGATTGTCGCACAAGCTGAGGGTTTGATCGCGAGCGAGAATACAAAAACAAAACAAATGCTTAGTGACGCCTTCGCGTCGCACAAGCAAAGTCATAAAAAAGGTTCTTACACTTGCAAAAAAGAAACGGATCTCCGCTTCTTAATGAATAAGTGCATACACAATTAAGTGAACAATGCGCTTGAAAATAATTTTCAAAATTTTTTGTACATGTATCACTTCGCACAGTGCACATTTTTATACCCTTCACAGGGTATATTGACTTTGTCATGAATCTGTAACGCTTTAAAGGAATGATGGGAGACCCCAGAAACTATATATCAAAATGATCAGGACGAGCTCAGGAATTGATTTCCGTCCGTCCGTCCGTCTGTCCGTCTGTCTGTTTCAACACGATTTCTGGCCAAACTGCTGAACCGATCTTGATGAAACTTTCACAGATTGCTTAGATCATGTCGGGTATGTTCACTATGAAATTTTATCCCGATCGGAGCATTCTACGATATAGCCACCATATAAATTTACCATATCAACACGATTTCCGGGCAAACTGCTGAACCGATCTTGATGAAACTTTCACAGATTGCTTAGATCATGTCGGGTTTGTTCACTATGAAATTTCATTTCGATCGGAGCATTCTACGACTTAGCCACCATACAAATTTACCATATCGTACTATCAATTGTTGTCTCTGTCGTGCACTTTCAAGTACCCACATGTCAAATTATTGTTGTTGTCGCACACGAGCATGTAAATGACGCTCAAGAGTAAAAATATTAGCGAAAAATTACCAACAACTGCACAGAAACATTAATAAGAGGGGGGAGCATTGATTTGGCTGTGTGAAGGGTATCATAGTCTTGGCATAGCCAAAATTAACTATGTGCCACCATCTTTTTTTTTATACTCGATACCGAAGGTAAAGAGTATATTGGGTTTGTGCAATGTCCGTCATGGTGTCTGTCCGTCTGTATGAACGCAACTTTTTTCCACACCCTTCAAGCTAGAGACTTGAAACTTTCCAATTCTCTTTATCTATGGGATAGTAAATTAAAGTGTCAAGATTGGGGTTCTACGATAACTAGGGGGCTGGCAAATCGATAAATTCGATAACTCAAAAACGATAAATCCGCATACTTCACACACCCTTACAGCTAGAACTACCAAATTTGGTAAGAAGATAGCTACTAGCGACCCCCAAAAAACTGAATCAAAAATTTTGGAGACACGCCCCCCCATTCCGCCCCCAGCCCCCCGCATTTTAAAGTCAAAAAAGCCTATATCTCCCACAGTTTGTGAGCTAGAGCCACCAAGTTTGTTGCCAAGATAGTTGATGATGACCCCCCAAAAACTGCATCAAAAGTTTGGATGCCACGCCCACCAATACCTCCCTAGCCGCCCCCAGCTGCCGCAACGCTTCGTCAAAAACGATAATGCGTGTATCTTCCAGAGTTGTGGAGCTAGAGCCACCAAATTTGGTAGGAAGATATCTGGTAACGAACCCCGAAAATTGCATCAAAGTTTTGGAGTCACGCCCACCCATTCCGCCCCAGCCCCCCCGCATTTTAAAATCAGAAAAGCTTATATCTCCCACAGTTTTTGAGCTACAGCCACCAAATTTGGTGCCAATATAGGTGATGATGACCCCCCAAAAACTGCATCAAAAGTTTGGATGCCACGCCCACCAATACCACCCTAGCCGCCCCCAGATGCCCCAACGCTTCGTCAAAAACGGGAATGCGTGTATCTTTTAGAGTTGTGGAGCTAGAGCCACCAAATTTGGCAGGAAGATAGCTTGCAACAACCCCTAAAAAACTGCATCAAAATTTGGAGCCACGCGCACCCCTTCCACCCCCTTTCCACACCTTTTACAATATTTGAGCTAGAGTCACCAAATTTTGTATGAAGGTAGCAATTGACATTCCACATAGATCTGCAGCTAAACTTTGCATGCCACGCCCACCCATACCGCCCCCAGCCCCCCTTTCCCCACTTTTTACAAACTTCGAGCTAGAGTCACCAAATTTGGTATGAAGATAGCAATTGACATTCCACACAGATCTGCATCAAAACTTTGGATGCCACGCCCACCCATACCGCCCCCAGCCCCCCTTCCCCACTTTTAACAATTTTCGAGCTAGAGTCACCAAATTTGGTATGAAGATAGCAATTGACATTCCACAAAGATCTGCTTCAAAAATTTGGATGCCACGCCCACCCATATCGCCCCCATTCCCCCTTTCCCCACTTTTAACAATTTTCGAGCTAGAGTCACCAAATTTGGTATGAAGATAGCAATTGACATTTCACAAAGATCTGCAGTAAAAATTTGGATGCCACACGCACCCATACCGCCCCAGCCTCTCTTTCCCCACCTTTTACAAACTTCGAGCTAGAGTCACCAAATTTGGTATGAAGATAGCAATTGACATTTCGCAAAGATCTGCAGTAAAAATTTAGATGCCACACCCACCCATACCGCCCCCAGCCCCCCTTTCAACAGCTCTTACAAACTTTCAGCTAGAGTCACCAAATTTGGAAGGAAGATTGTTGGTGGCATCCCCATCTGCATCGGAGAATCTTTAAGGCAGCGTACACCCCTGCCGCATCCGTACCCCTTTGCAATCAGGCCTCTTTTTACCTGTTTTAATACTGGTATCGAGTATGCCGCAGTCGGTTGCGTCCGACTGCAACGTTTCCACTTGTTTTTTTATACCCTTAACCCATAAAATGGGTAAATAAGGGTATAATGGTTTTTTGCAAAAGTATGTAACAGGCAGAAGGAAGCATCTCCGACCCTATAAAGTATATATATTCTTGATCAGCATCAACAGCCGAGACGATATAGCCATGTCCGTCTGTCCGTCTGTCTGTCAGTCTGTCCGTCTGTCCGTCTGTATGAACGCGTGGATCTCAGAGACTACAAGAGCTAGAGACTTCAGATTTTGGACTTAAGTTCTCCTATACCATGAGCAGAACAAGTTTGCTTCAAATTATCGATAACTATTCTGGTTTCCGATACACACATAATATCGATAACAATAAAATATCGAATTTGGAAAATCTAAAAATGAGGGTTGAAGTAATGGATAATGATAGAACTTTTCTGAAAATTTCGTCCAAATCCGTTAAGAAACACCAGAGATATTGAACTTAATCGATGGAACCTAAGCCAGTATACCAAAGTCTTGTATAAATTAAATATAAATATTGCAACTGGGTTCAGGGTATCTTCTAGTCGGGCTCTCCCGACTAGAGCCTTCTTACTTGTTTTAAATTTGTGTGCCTTTGAAAATTGATTTACGACCCAAGTAGCGTTTGTTGTTTTTGTAAGTGTTGTTGTTGGGCCCGCACTGCTTCTTTTTGTTGGTGTCATTGATTTTAAAAAACAACAACAATATAACAAAACTTGGTGCGTCCAGAAAAATTTCCCACACCAGAATATTTCATGGGGGTGGATTCGCCTACTTGCTGCTTGCATAACTTAGACAAAACACACTAACATTATTGATATATTATTGATATAAAATTTCGAATAAGCAAAGGGCGTTCACATATGCGCATGTGTTGCTCTTATGATAATCAGATAATTTGAAATCTCGCTCCGATCATGCTCCTTTGTTGTTGCTCATTTACGTTCACTCGCTATCTTATGTGCGCGCTCTGCATGTCAATCATAAAGTTTAATAACCCTACCTCCTCCGCACACACTAAATTAAATCTAAAGGAAATATGCAATTCACTTAACTGCAGCCTCTTCAATATGTTTTGCGTTGGTTCAGTGCGTGCGAAAAAGATAGCGATACTACGCGCTTTGTTTGAATTGCGGAGCGCGCGCATACATAAGAGAGTTAGCCGAAATAGCTATAATTGGTGATGGAGCCTGCCTCTTTATAGCTCTTCTAAACAATATGAGAGCGCTATGTCATACTTATGGTACTGCATGTGAGCTACAAGAAGCAGCAGCAATTTTTTCTGTAAATGACACGATATTATAGCTCGAGCTCATTTAAAAGTTAAAGCTTTAATATTGACAAAAGGTTCTCTGTTTGGAAGCGTGCAACGTTTCATGTACTCTGTGGAATCGCAAAAGCGGGGCTTACCATATATACATATTCTACATTGGTTAGAAAATAAAATAATACCAGATAAAATCGATAAAATTATCCTTTGTTATATAATATGAGTCAAATATGATTCATGGTCCTTGCGATGCATTTAATAATAAATCGCCATGCATGAAAAATGGAAAATGTACCAAAAGGTTTCCTCGACAATTATTTAAAGAAACTGTGACTGGAAAAGATAGTTACCCTCTATATCGTAGAAGAGCGATAGAAGATGGTGGTAATGCAATTAATATAAATGGTAATTGCATAGATAATCGTTGGGTTGTGCCTTACAACTGTGTACTATTGAGAACATTTGAAGCTCACATAAATGTTGAGTATTGTAGTTCTGTAAAGTCTATTAAATACATTTGTAAATATGTGCACAGGCGCAGTGATCAAGCATCATTTACTCTTGAAGACCAGCGTAATGAAATTAATATGTACGAAAGTGGCCGTTATATAAGTAGCTCAGAAGCGGTATGGAGAATCCTTGCATTTCCCATACATGAACGTTTTTCGGCTATTACACACTTAGCACATTTAGAAAATGATCAACGGATATATGTTAATCCCAATAATCCGCAACAATTACTTGACAGATTAAGCACTACACCCAAAACCACTTTGCTAGCCTTCTTTGAGCTATGCACACGTGATGAGTTTGCAAGAACGCTTCTATATTGTGAAGTTCCATCGTATTTTACATGGAACAATAAAGAATTTCAAAGAAGAAAACGAGGGCATGATGTGCCAAATTTTCCTGGAGTTAAAAGAGATTCAGCTTTGGACTTTTCATCCCAATAATACAGAATATTTTTGTTTAAGACTTATATTAAATTTTGTAAGGGCCCAACTTTATTTTTAAATTCAAAAACCGTTAATGGTATAGCATACGCATCATTTCTATTGGGATGTAAAGCTCTAGGATTACTAGAAGATGATAAGCACTGCGATTCAACTATAGCCGAAGCTGTCATATGTCAAAATCCTACAAAACTGAGAGAACTTTTTGCAATAATGTTAGTATTTTGTCAAATTTCAGATACTCTTAAACTTTGGAATACTTATAAAGAAAGTTTCTCAGAAGATATTTTAAGAGCCTTCCATTTTTCACAAGACAGAAATATTGATGAAAGTATTGTGAATAATGTATTAAATAAATGTATTGTTTACATTTAAGATATTGTACTGTCTATTGGTGGTCACAACTTGCCTTATTATGGACTTCCACTACCAATTAGATCCGAGGAAATTGTTCCAAATATTGAATATCATAGAGAAACATATTATGAAAATTGCGATAATTTTGTTGTTAATAATGAGCTACTCATTACTGCTGAGCAAAAACAAGTATACGAAAAGATACTACATAGCGTTGAAGCAGAAAAAGGAGAAATCTATTTTTTAGATGCACCTGGTGGAACAGGTAAAACGTATCTTTTAAATTTATTATTGGCAAAGGTACGGCAAAGTAAAAAAATTGTATTGGCCGTTGCTTCTTCCGGTATCGCAGCCACTTTACTAAATGGTGGTCGCACGGCGCATTCTACTCTAAAGATTTCATTTAATTTGTTTCATTTAGAAGCACCATTTTGCTCAATTTCAAAACAATCTAATATGGCTGCTGTGCTCAAAGATTGCAAGTTTATTGTTTGGGATGAGTGTACTATGGCCCATAAAGGTGCTTTTGAAGATGTAGATCGATCTTTGAAAGACATTCGAGACTTAATGAGTGGCATAGCTGTTCTCTTAGCTGGTGATTTTCGACAAACTCTTCCAGTGATCCCCAGAGGAACAAGAGCAGATGAAATAAATGCGTGCTTAAAGTCTTAAATTTTGTGGCCCAAAATACAGAAAATTGCATTAACGAAAAATATGCGAGTGCTATTAAAAGGTGATAGCATAGCTGGTGAATTGGCAGAAATGCTTCTTAAAAATGGAAATGGATTATTTCCAACCCATGATGGCAAAACTTTGTGTCATGTTGTGAAAAGTATTGAAGAGCTAACTCTAAACATATTTCCGGATATTACAAATATCTCTCAAAAATTACTCGAATGGTTTTCAGAACGTGCTATTTTGACTGCGAGAAATGACAATGTATTGGAAATAAACGAGTTTTAATAAAATCATTTCAAAGTGAAGAAATAACATATTGACTCTATTGATTCTGTGACTGAAATCGAAGAAGCAGTTCATTACCCCGTCGAGTTTCTTAATTCATTAAATCCGGCTGGCATGCCTCAACATAAATTAACTTTAAAGATTGGTTCACCTGTAATGTTGATTCGCATTTTGAAGCCGCCAAAACTGTGCAATGGTACAAGATTGCAAGTTAAAGTCCTTCATAAGAATGTTGTCGAATCAATTATCTTTACTGGCAATGGTATAGGGGAAACGGTTTTTATACCGAGAATTCCATTAATACCTTCTGATTCTGAATTGCCAATTTAATTTAAAAAAAAACTCTTAAATAAGGCGGACTAGACTTAAGACACGTTTGTTTTCCTCATGGCCAATTTTATGTTGCCTGCTCAAGAGTCAGTTCACCAAAAAGTTTATTTGTATTAGCACCGCGCAGCGAAGTAAGTGGGCTACTTATTTGTAATTTATAAATACTTCATTTAACGATTCATCTTTGAATTTACTTATAAATTACAATCAATTCATCTAATAATTCACTACCAATGTAACTTTTAATCATACATTTAATTTTAGCAATTTTTAGAAGTTTAATTGAAAATCAAAACAAAGACAGTTTGAAAAGCACTGTACTATCATTACATTTATGTGAAGGCAATGCACAAAAGGTTTCAAAACTATCCGCAAAACTCACTCAAAAGCGCGAGTGATATGCATGTGTAAAACATTCACACTGTTACATGCGCTCTCGCTATACTCTTTCTTTTTGACGATCAGGTTAATACGACTTTATATGTCACGGCTAACACGGCACATATTTATATTAAATTTGAACTTATATAAGCCCCGATCGATTGGATTCTTAAAGAAACATTAAACTTTATATTCTTTCACTAAGTCGTGGTGAACACTGTATCGGTGGTCGTTGATTTACGTTTTTGTACTTTTGACCTCTACGGCCACCTGTTAAATAACCCCAAAGTTATCCGACTTCTTTTCTGCGGAAACTTTTGCTCCGGATGTAGAAGTTTGCCTTGTTTTATTCCTGGACTTCAAACTAAAAGGCTTATTTTTAGGTGGAGAAGGTGTAGCGGGTCGCACCGCTGCCAGAAAAGCCAGTAAATTTTCCCCCGCGAGACTTCTTTTCAGGACACTGTATATATGTAATATTTATGTAATGTTTATTAAACTAAATATGATTAACAATGTCTAAAGTATAATAAGATCGATTTCATATCCACAACGATTAATATTATTCAGATTTCAACTTAAGCAACTTAGAATGTTCGACTTAACTCGCGTCAACTTCTACTTTCGACTTCTATGAACCTCTTGTACGCTTGACTTCTACTTCTACTACTTAGCTGGTACGATCGTGTGTGTTCACGACAACAGCTGATAATCGATACCTATCGACACAGCAATATATCGATAACCCTTTACACTCGTCCATCCTGAATCTCATCGTCTGCCCCAGACGACATTAACTCTTCATTTTGTTCAATATATTTCCATAGTTTCATATTATCCGCGCTTGTAGAAGTTGTGTTTGGACCCTCTACATTTGCAGCTTTTCGAACGATATAACGTCCGCAACGGTTAACTTTGATAACTTCGTATGGTCCAAGAAAATTGCTCGTCAATTTTCTGCCCGCAACAAATTGCGTTCGCTTCATTGCTACCAAATCGCCTTCCTTGTACACATGATGGCCTTTACGCTTTTTGTCATAGTTTCTTTTATAAGACTCTTACGCTTTAGATATCTGCATTTTGGCCTCTTCGCGTAAGAGCTGACGTTCTGCAGTAAAATCTTCTAACATTTCCTGTTCAAGCATTTGTAGCAGTCTATCGCTGACCTTGACTTGCATCTTTGTTCCAAATAACAACTCAAACTGAGACTTCATCGTAGAGCAATTAATGTGTGAATTGATTGCAACTTGAACTTGTGACACCCACCTGTACCATTTAGCCGGTTCTTCTGACGACAGTTTGGACAAAATGGACAATATCGACCTGTTTACTCGCTCAATCTGTCCGTTTCCCCTTGCAACTCCTGTTGTTGTCAGAACATGCTCGATAGCGTTCATTTTAGTGTACTCTTTAAAAGCGTTTGATGTAAACGCAGATTTACTATCGCTAATTATACGATATGGCATACCGAAAACGTCCGACCAATCCTGTAATTTTCTTAGTACTTCCTCACAACCGGTTGATTTTACTGGAAAAAGCCATACAAACTTGGAAAATGCATCCACCATTGCAAAAATATATTTGTATATTTTCGACGTTGCTTCCATTGGCCCCAGGTGGTCGATGTGGAGTGCGTGCAACGGTTGGCCACCTTTGTCAATACAGCAAAGGTGTCCTTCCTGCTTACCAAGCTTTTTGTTTGTAATAATGCATTTTATACAGCTCTTGACAACTTGAGCAACTTTTCGTTCCAAATGCGGAATCCAAAATTGCTGCTGAATGGCGTGCATGGTCTTCTGAACCGAAAAATGTCCCACATTGTGCGCTTCGCTTATAATCTCGTGTTCCATTTTTTTTAGGAACCACCACCAACTCATTTCCATTAACGACTTTATAAACCAACTGTCCTTAAAGTTTAAATCCATCGTATGGCTGTGTTTTGAGAATTTCCATTATGGCGCTGACTAATGCATCGTCCCTTTGTGCTTTCTTCGGACGTGCAGATACTTCAGAGCCAATTGTAAGCACGACGGGATATCGACTGAGAAAGTCTACGTGTTTCATTCTTGTTGCTGGTCGATGCAGTGCTGAAAAATCTACGTATTTTTACGTAGATCTACGTATTTTCAGCCCCGATCTACGTATCTACGTATAGAGCTCCCAAATCTACGTATTTTTTTTAAATTGTCCAAAAAAAAATTTTAGTAAATTTTTTTTAGATTTAAACAAGAATTTAAATGTTTAATTTAAAAGTAAACGAGTAATTTGCAATTTACCAACACTAACAGTGTGCTAGCAGCAGGCTTTAGTCAAGATGTTGCCTAATGTTGCCAGAAAGAACAGGCTGGCAACGATATTCATTATTCTCAGCTGTGCAGCACATGTAAATTTTTGTCGCGATAAAAAGTTCCTAAAGTTTGGTTGTTTTTATATTGATCTCAAATGGAAAACTACTCTTCTATAAGCAGTGAAAGCGATAAGGAGCAATCCACCACTTCCACAAAGAAACGGAAACGCCACTATGACATGAAATATTCGGATAGTTGGGAGCACGACAAAAAATATTGCGGCTGGCTGAGAAGAAGCGTCAAAGGTTGCAATTTTTTCGACCGTCGATGCACCACTTCGAAAGTATAATCCTGCATGCACATGATCCAATTCGCAACCTCTTTTGGAACGATCTTTTATTGACGGTTTGGGAGAACGCTGCGCAGTCTGTTACCAACGTAAAGTTTACTCCCAAAAGATAATGTCTGAACTTTTGCATAGCAGGATGGGCAGCTTTTACTTCCAGTATATAACTGTGACGCTTAGCATCTGATGAAGACGTTTTCGTGCTCCAGAAAAATACAGGGTGTAGTTCTTGATCAAATCGCTGAAGTAAAGTTGCACCAAATCCGTCAGCTGAAGCATCTGTGTGTAACTCCGTGGGTGCATACTTACTGTACATTCGCAGAACAGGCTCTGTGCATAGCGCATTTTTCAACTGGTTAACGGCGGTCGTCTCAGCAGTTCCAACCTTAAATTTCGCGTCTTTTTTCAATAGCATTGTCAACGGGCGAGCTATCTGTGCGTATCCTTTAATAAATTTTTTGAAGAAACCCGTTAAGCCTAAGAAAGATTGTACTGCCCTTATATTTTTGGGCATTGCAAACTGCTTGACTGCGTTTGTCTTTTCCTGGCCAGGCCAGATCTTTCCACCTTCAATTGTATGTCCCAAAAATTCTATTTTCCTTTCCAAAAAATGACATATCTTCCACTTAATTTTAAACTGGGCCTCCGAAACGACATTCAACACCAACTTCAGCTTCGTCACGCATTCATCCTCCGATAGTCCAGGTCGTACAGGCCCTCCTTTGTCACAAAAGCAGTGTATTTGCGACTCTCTTCTTCAATGGGTACTTGGGAAAAACTATTCTCCAGATCCGTAACGACAAAAATCTTGGCAGCCTGCAACTTTTCCAGAACATCGTCCATAAGCGAAACTGGAAAACAATCCTTAAGCACCATACTGTTTAACTGCCTGAAGTCAATGCAAATTCTGTTTGAACCGTCCTTTTTCTTCACGATCACCACTCTGCTTGCGAAGTTGGATGTAGACTTCCTTACAACGTTTGTATTTAGCCACTCGTCAACTTGTTTCCGGATGGCCTCGCATTCGACTGGCGAATGACGACTTGGCTGCTGTCGAAACGGAGTAATTTGCCCATCTGGTATGATCTTCAGTTTGACTGGAGATTGTATCGGCAATTCTGATGGCTTATACGCTTCAATCAACGACGAGACCATTGGCCTTAACTGCGGAGGGGTGTGTATATCAATCTCAGTTTCGACCACATTATATATACTTAACTCTTTGAGAGGTTCATCGTGCTCCCACGCCGCTGTCAACATGAATGTTTACCCTTTCTCATCCAGCACCATAGTAAACTTGGACACAAAATCGTATCCGAGCAAGGCGTCATACTCCATCTTAGCGTCTGGCACGACGACGAACTTTTGTACACCTGTGATACCATCGACTTGTAGCGCTCCCGAAAATTCACCTATCGGCAGCGTTTGTACTGCGCCAAGGCCGCGCAAAACTTAATGACTTCTTTGCAATTCGACGTTTTTCATCTTTTTGTATACACTGTTCTTTATTATTGATACATCGGAACCGGTATCAATCAAGCATTCGACTATGACGTTATTCAAAACAATTTTTTTGCAACGCTAGTTCTCTCTTACAACGTTAACGTTCTTTGTTAATTGCTGGCAGTTTTTCGAAATGTGCCCATTTCCGTTATACTTGAAACACTTAGTTTCCAATTTACAATCTTTTCGCAAATCTTCTGATCAGCCACAATTAAAACAACGACTTTGTTTTACACGTTGCACTTTTTTCTTGTTACCAACGTCTAATTGTTTGTTTTATTTTCGTTCTCCTTTACTTGTTCATACACTGCGTACTTTTCGTGCAATTCATAGAATGTCTTACACATGTACATGTTGTATTTGTATTCGGTTTTGATACGTAGGCCATCGAGTATGTAGCGGATCACTGAAAGAACGTCTATGTCGGCACTGAGAGCGGCTAGCTTTCGCATATTCAAAACATAATCATGAAAGGATTCATCAAGCGACTTGACGCGTTCTCTTAATTTTCAGTGCACATCTGCGCTAGAATATGCACGTTTAAACTCTTCCACTATGGCGTCTTTTAAGTGCTGATATGTACTCACAAACATAGAAACAACTTAGCAGACTTTGACATTTTGCCTCGTGCTTGTACATATTTTTTTTTCTCACTTAACTCGTATGCTTCTGCATTCTGTTCGAAATTATTAAACCAATATTCGACTGAAACACTGTGACCGTCAAAGTCTGGTATAATTTTCGCAAAACTGTCCGGCGTTATTTTACTTTCTGCGTGTTCGATCTCGTCCGCTTGTATTTTTAGCGACAACAGCTTAATAATTTCTTGTAAACTTTTACTGTTTTCTTCAATTGTTTCATCCATTTTTAACATGTTCTTTTCTTGCAAAAATTCTATTTCACTTTTGCCTTTCGCGTTCTTTTTCTTACTTGTCGATGCTGGTGTAATTTTTTCAACTGCTTTTTCTTCTTTTTTTTTCTTCTCTTATTTACCGGCGTTTGTGTAAGTCTCATTTTTCATATATATGCATACGAACACAACTTTACACATGAGGTATGCTATGATGACTTCGACTGAAAAAGGCAGACATTATGTTTGGATTTGTATATCCTTGAGATGATGAACTCCTACATTTTTCCTTTTTTCATCTGCTAATTGATAATAAGATGAACCTACTCGGTTAGTAACTATGGCCGGTTGAAATGTTGGTGCCATTTTTGCACTTAACTTTTTGGTTGCGTTACTCTGACAGCATTTACGTGCATGTACCCTATCATTTACTTTAAGTTGGATACTACGTGTACGCAAATTGTATGTTCGCGCATTTCTATCATGTGACTCTTCGATTTTCTGATTAGCAATTTGTCTAGTGTCCTGTATGGCGCTGGGATTACCAATTCTGGTGTCATCAGACAACAGGTTAAGTCGCCGTAATAAATTATAGTCTTGGCCATTTAAAATCATATTTTGACCAAAGACTAGAAAGTAAGGTGATTATCCAGTACTTTGGTGAACACTCGTTCTTGACGCTGCGCTGATTTCTGGTAACTTAACATCCCAGTTCGTATGGTCTTTCCTTATGTACGCTCTAATAGCGGCTAATAATGATCTGTGTGAGTGATCTGCGGTGAGTAAATGGCTGTGCACACATGAGATACTCCAACCTTCGTTAGAAATGCTTTAAATGCACCACACACAAATTGAGAACCATTATCGGTTAGAATAGTTTCGGGTACTCCAAAAGTACAAAATAATTGGTTTTCTAGATACTGGCAAATTTTATTTGACGTAAAACGTTTTAGCGGGCATAGGAAATGAAATTTAGTATTATGGTCTACTACAACTAACAGTCCTATGTTACCAGTTTTGGAGTGAAAGTATGGCCCCAAAAGATCCATATAGAGCTTTTGAAACGGCCGTTCTGAAATCATTGGTTTACCCATCGGCGGCTTCAACACTACATTCGGACTTTTAGTCTGCCGACAAATTACACATTGGGAAACGTACTCCCTTATCTGTTTTGTCATCTTTGGCCAGAATAAATATCGCTTAATCTTTTCTAAGGTTTTAGCTATGCCACTGTGTGCAGCATTTGGCGGATCGTGAGCTCTTGCGATCACGTCTGCTGTGAGTCCCGAGGGTACCCAAAGTTTCCAAGATGATGTATCGTCAACTAGATCATCTCGTATTTGTAAATCGGGAAGTTTTGCCTCGTTTGTGGTTATTTGTTTTAACAAGTCCACATACTCGTGTGATTTAAAGTCTGTGAACGAAAGATCAATAATGGGACCGTGTTCATTAAGTTCTGAGACACTTGGATCATTTTGATGTGATAATGCATCAGCCACCCCATTTTCTGAACCTTTACGGTGTGTAATCTCAAAATCAAATCCTTGCAATTTGATCGCCCAACGAGCCAATCGCCCTGCTAAGTCTTTTTGCCTCATAAGCCACTGTAGTGAGGCGTGATCAGTCACAACAGCAAATTCTTGCTCTTCTTTATAGGGCCTAAACTTTTTAATACCCCTTATTACCGCTAAACACTCTAGTTCCGTAGTTGAATAGTTTCTCTGAGCCGTTGAGAGTTTTTCGGAGATAAAAGCTATAGGTAACTCGTCTCCTTCGTCGTTTATTTGTGATAAGACACATCCTAAACCAAATGTGCTCGCGTCACAGACTAAAAGAAACGGTCTGGTAAAATCTGGTGTGGAAAGAATCGGTGTAGCCGTTAGGTAAGATTTAAGTTGCTGAAATGCTTTTTCAGCGGATTCATTCCAAGTTAGTGGTTGATGTTTCTTCAACAGATCAGTCAAAGGAATACATACCGTTGCATAATTAGTGATTTGGTACAGGAAAATCGACGATCGCTTATGTATTATAGGGGTCTGTTTTTAACTGACCGTATCCAATTATATAACCTAAATACTTTATTTCCTGCATGCAGAAGTTTGATTTGGCAATGTTGATAATCAAGTTAGCTTTTCTCAAATGAACAGCCACTTCTTGCAGCAGCAACATGTGTGAATCGAAATCTTCTGACAAGATAAGCAGATCATCTAAGTAGACAAATACTCGAGTTCTAAGGCTGGCTGGTATCACCTGGTCCATGAGCCTACAAAGCGTTTGTGCTGCGTTCGTTAGACCGAACGGCATTGCTTTATACTGGTACAGAGGTCTATTTGGAACAGTGAAAGCTGTATACTGACGTGAACTTTCTTCTAATGGTATCTGCCAATAAGCATGCTTCATGTCTAGCCCTGTAATGTACTTAGCTGGTGGATAAAGATACCGTCGATATGAGGTAAAGGGTAGGCATCTTTACGTGCGTGTTAATTTATTTCCCTTGAATCCAGACAAAGTCGATTTGGGGTTCCCTTCTTAACCAACAGTGCTCCAAGCACTATTAGATTCTTCTATTACATCTAACGCTAACATCTTTTCAACCTCTTCGAACATTAGTTTCTCTTTAGCTGGCGAGAAAGGCCAGTAGCGTTGCTTAATCGGTTTAACCTTTTGCATCTCTATTGAATGCTGGATAACTTTAGTCCGTCCCAGCCCTTCAAGTTCAAAGACGCAAACATTTTAATAACTGCATCTAATCTTATTTTTTCTACTTCATTTAGAAAATAAATTTTTGGGGATTCTTTAGATTTTTTCAGTATGGCCAACATCCAGCTCATTAACTAATGGCTCATTAAAATTTAGCACTCCTTTTAAAAGGCCGAATATTTTCCAGAAATCAATACCTAGGTATACATCTTGTTTGAGGTCTGGAATTACAAAGAATTTGATGTCGTGAACCATATTACGGAACTGAATAGGAACTATTAACTTGGATACCACTGAACAAGCCCCATGGTTAGCGGTTCTTATTCTCCCTGAGCATTTGTGCCCATTTGGATGCGAAGCAAGAGACTTAGCCGCTTCGCCTCCAATACCGCTGACCGTAGCTCCCAAGTCTAACAATCATCTGAAGTTTTGACCTTCGATGCTTACATCTGTGTATAAACGGTCATCTGAGTCCATTAAAATAGTTTCTATAAGTTTTTTCCTAACTTGTTTTATTTTCTTCCAAAACTCTCTCATACGCAATGTGGATCGCTTTGGGCGTAGTACTGTTTCTGTTGATTGTTCAAAATGAAGTTTCAAATCTGTTTGACATTGAACATCTTTTTTAATTTTATTTATAGCCGTGTTATAATTTGGGAAGTCTGAGTGTAAGTCTTTCTCGGTATCTCGAGTCAACTCGTTGTTATTTACAGATTTTAGTGGGAGATCGGATTCGGATGCGTCAAGACGGGATTGGCCTGCGCATCCTTCTTTCGGTTTTCCGAAGGCTTACATTTGCTACATTTGGGCTTATAAATATTCTTAGCGCCAAACCCGTAGCAAAATATATGTCTTTCTTCTATACAATCCTCCCAACGCACACTGGTTCCTGTTGTATGGGGAGGGCGGCCAAAAATACTTCTAGTTGAGGTAGAGGTTTGAAACTTAACACAATATTTTTATAAATTCATGGTAAGATGATGTGTAAAAATCAGCCAGATCGGACCACCATATCATATAGCTGTCATATGAACGATCAGTCTGAAATCAAGTGTTTGCATGGAAAACTGTTTGTTTTCCATTATATTGCAACGTAACCTTATAATTCTTCATTAAAAACTACTTTATTTAACCAGGGCGAGCTTAGTGAAAATCGGGATACTATATTATATAGCTGCCATAGGAACAATCAGTCTAAAATCGATTTTTTGTTGGAAAAATTATTTTGTTTTAAACGACAAACGGCAAAAATTTAACAATAATTAAACAACAACAAACACAGAATTAATAAAGATTTTTTTCATAGTTCATGCATGTACACGTTTTAATTATAAGGTAAAAATTCAACAAATATAAAAAAAATTCAACAAATATACATATGTAAGAAAAAAAAAAATTGTTAAATACATTCCAGTAAATCAATTTCTGATTTTAAAAGCTTCGACTTTGGCCTACAAATAAGTTTTCTTTGACCCGTGATGAAGCAATCTGAGGTTAAAAGCAATCTGTTCAGTTAATCAGTATTTGTCAGGACTCTTGACATTTTGCGTGTATGCTTCAGCCTGAACACCATATATCAAAAGCAGCTAATCGAGGAAATTGGCATTCATATGTTTTCCCTATGAAAATAATGCGCTCTTAGCATGGAAAACCCGAAAATAAACACAAAACACAAAATAAAAGCAAGAACAACAAAACACCACAACAACAACAACAAAAAACAACAACGAAAAAACACCACATAATCTTATAATATACAAAAAGAATTATTGCGGCGTGAGATGGCGGTCATAACTAAAACTCTAACGAAACACAGCAAAGACAAACACAGAACGTCCACATCAACGTACTTAACACAATAACGATTTACACGACACACAGCGGGAAGTACATATATTTTTTGTTGTAGAAATATTGTTAATACCTTTATTTATAATAATAATCCCTTCCATCGCACAATAACTTTGTTTTAAATGTTTATTTAACTTTTTTAGTGAGAGCTCTACTTTCAAGTTGTTCACGCTGCAATACCATAATAATTTTAAGCTGTCTCTTTTGATGCTATTCTTGAAGAGGACAGTTAGAACAAAACAAAAACAAGTATGCAGTTTAATAGCTAGACCAATTATAAAAAAGTGTTGATGCATTTAAAGTCAAAATTTTAACTTTGACTTTTTTATTTTTGGCCTATGGGAGGAACCACTGTGCAACGGTGTCCGGTTTTATCGCAATTCCAACATACTATTCGGCTGCGACGTATCTCTGAGATACTTTCATCTTCAGGTTCCTCGCCTTCACTAATAATTTCAGAAACGTTTTGTCTACTGAATTTGGGTTTCGACTGATATGTGCTAGATAAAAAGCTTTCGTGTTTTCTTACTTCATCTCTTAATTCACTCATGTTTTGAATTTTCAAATGAAGAAGTTCATACCGAAGCGCATTTTTGGCGTTTCGTTTCAAAAGCCCAACTAATTTAGCTTCACTAATCTGATGTGACAATCTTGATACAATTTCTTCAACTGCCGTCTGATAAACGTCAAAGGATTCGTTGTCTCTTTGGTGGCGCTTCCTTATCAATTCCCATATATCAAAATTATCTTTGTAGTCATCAAAGCGTTGCCGAAAATCAACACAAAATGATTGCCAAGAGAATTGGGGACTTTTCCTGTGAAAGTTCCAAAACCAATCCGAAGCTTTGCCTACAAACAGCAAATGTAGATTGTCACATAGTAATTGATAATCGCTTTTTAGCGTTTGTGTTGTAAGTGAGCGAATACGATACAAAAACGATTCTTCCGACATTGAGTCTTTGGAACCATCGAATTTGATTCGCCAGCTTAACAAAATATTAGCAGCTTTCTGTGGAGCGACTGTGCCGGACGAATGGTTGCTTCTTGGGCTCGTTACTACAGGATTATGGCGATTTACTGTTGGTTCTATAAACCGTTCATTTGAACTACTTGGTCTATTTGAATTAATCTGTAGCTGAGTAAATTGTGATTGCATGATTTGCTCAATGGACGACTTGATGAAGTCGCTGAGAGTATTCATCATGTCTTTTGGTTGTTGTTGAACGACATTTTGAATGTAGCTGGCTACTTCCACACTGGGTTCGTTGTTCAGGGACGTATTTCCCTGACTCCCGAATGATAAAAGACTCTGGGACTGGTTTCGATTTAAATTACTTTGAAATCGAGTTTGCATACCTCGCTTAGGCGTTGCTCCCCTTCCTCTGGTTGCTTTCTTTACTTTGCGGCTAGTTCCTTGATTGTTATTAGGAACTTCTAGGTCTTGTGGTCTTAAGGTTTTTGCACTTTCGCTGGTGCTTGGTCCTATCAGCAATTCAGCTGCTACAGTGTTCCCCTCGTTACTCAATTCACCTACCTCACAGTCAGCTTTGCAAACTGGACAGAAGCGAATGGTTCTTAATTGTAATCGGATACAAATATCGTGGAACTTATGTGCACAACGCGTTGTTGCAGAAAGTTGATCCCGTCTAAGATCCTGATGACAGATTTCTTATCTATATCTCTGGCTACATTTTCGATGCTGCGGTGCACTGACATGTTGTACAAAATTTATTTTAATTCTTGTTAAGTAAATAAATAAATGTTTAATAATTCTCTAAGAATATTAATGCTTGAAAGCTGATTAAAAAAAAACCTAAATACTTAATAAATCTTTAATAATATTACTGTCCTTTTCCAGCATGATCTCATATGGCGTACTTTCCAATACTTTCTAGTCGGATTGGCAAATCTCTGAGCTTTATTTATTCTATTGTCAGTTTACAACGGAATGATATCGAGTTTGGACATTCTTTACCTATTTAAGCACAAGACTGTAATTCCAAACTACGAATATCACCCTTAATGAACTAAGGTTGGCGCAAAAGTTCTCGAAATAAATTTCAAAGAATATTTAATGAATATATTTTGGTCGGTTCAACCGAACTACGAATTGATAACCGCTATTCCAAACTAACATCACCTGTTTTCCTTCTTTGTTGAGTATTGTGCCTGAGGTTACAAGAATATACTGCTTGGCTGCTTCCTTTATCCCTAAGAGTCAAACGATTATAAGTAGGTCGATCTATGCAATGTTGTGCATAATAATCGCATAATCCCTCTGTTCTCCTAACTATAAAAGGCATTCAAGACAATATATATTTTAAATACTATTGTTTTGGATGGAATGATAAGCTGTGGTGGAAACTAGATCAGAAGTGAGATAGTAAATTCTTCTGTCTGGCCCCACACGTTCGGGCGCCAATTATGTAATGTGCAGGTTGAGTCGATTTGATATTAGCACCAACTTGTATGACGAGATTGTTGCCTAGGGTGCACCGCTTGCTATGCTCTTGGCTTGCTCGCCGGATTGGTCGGGGCTCTTGCTACACTCTCAAAGGTCATACGGACACACTCGCATAATAATTTAGGTGCACATGTACCAAAAGGGTATACTAAACAAAAATAAGAAAATGTACATATAAAAATAATCAAAAAGGAACATTAAATCCCCGACAACCGATCGCCAATCTTGATCCAACAAATTATTGGTGTGGGGTTCTCGGATGTTATTGAGTCCCCTTTTACTTCTCTACCCACCCTACCTATGCGGCATCACGATGGAGTTTGATGTCGCGCTTATCGAGAAAACTCTCTAATTATCGTATGCCATCATTTCGACCATGCTGTACTCGGACTGAATAAATAATCTAAGCAATCATTTTAAATCAATTAAATTCAACAATATATTTCATTATTCAAAACTCCTTGTATTCTTATATAACTTTCTTTCATTATAATCTTTATATGTACTAAAGTCTAAAAATATATAAAGATAATTATAAAAATATTCTTGGAACGGACTGTATATCGGTTTGGTTTTAGAAAATTCTTAAATTACAAAATTATTAAGGGCTAGGTATGTAAATAATCATAATATAGAGACAAGTCTTTTTCTTGTTATTAAAACTCACGGAATTCCAAATTGACATGACTTACTCCTTGCACGATCGTTGAGCTCAAGATGGTGTGTAGGTAGTTCTGTATAGGAATAAATTGAATAAGTAACTATTTACATACATAAACCAAAATTTATAGTAACCATCTGATATATATGTTCATTTCTGAATTAGTTCACAAACATCATCATTTTTACTTATAATTTATAAATACTTCATTTACATACATAAACCAAAATGTATAGTAACCATCCGATATATATGTTCATTTCTGAATTAGTTCACAAACATCATCATTTTTACTTATAATTTATAAATACTTTATTTAACGATTCATCTTTGAATTTACTTATAATTTACAATCAATTCATCTAATAATTCACTACCAATTTAACTTTTAATCATACATATAATTTTAACAATTTTTAGAAGTTTAATTGCAAATCAAAACAAAGACAGTTTGAAAAGCACTGTACTATCATTACATTTATGTGAAGGCAATGCACAAACGCTTTCAAAACTATCCGCAAAACTCACTCAAAAGCGCGAGTGATATGCATGTGTAAAACATTCACACTGTTACATGCGCTCTCGCTATACTCTTTCTTTTTGACGATCAGGTTAATACGACTTTATATGTCACGGCTAACACGGCACATATTTATATTAAATTTGAACTTATATAAGCCCCGATCGATTGGATTCTTAAAGAAACATTAAACTTTATATTCTTTCACTAAGTCGTGGTGAACACTGTATCGGTGGTCGTTGATTTACGTTTTTGTACTTTTGACCTCTACGGCCACCTGTTAAATAACCCCAAAGTTATCCGACTTCTTTTCTGCGGAAACTTTTGCTCCGGATGTAGAAGTTTGCCTTGTTTTACTTCTGGACTTCAAATTAAAAGGCTTATTTCCAGGTGGAGAAGGTGTTGCGGGTCGCACCCCTGCCAGAAAAGCCAGTAAATTTTCCCCCATATATACATATAAACATAAATAATAATTCACTTCAGACACATTTATTTAACTATACTTGTATACCTGGCTTCCGTTATCATTTTCAGGCGAATCGACTTATGCGCAATTATTAATGTGCGCATAAGCGAGTATGCAAATATTCCTAACCTTTAAATATAGGTTATATCGCGTGTTAATTCCCACGTCTTTTTTAAATATTTCGCTTCTGCAGCGATGTACCACCGCACGAGGTTTTTATGGTACTAATCCCTAACCTCGAGGTTCAATGCCTCTTAAGTTAAGTGCTTGCTGCCAAATATTCTGCATAAAGCAGACGAACCAACAAACCTAGCACCTTATCGTTCTCTCGGTAGCTCATTAAGCTTTACTGTTACTGAGAGAGATTATCCGGGACATCAATGTGACCCATTTTTGGCGGAGACACAACCTCCGTTGTTTTAAAATAGATCCAAACTACAGTGGTGTCCAAAATATTGTAACTTCTGCCACTACAACAACTCTATACTCTATACGTTGTATATATTTACGTGTGCATATCAAAATTTGCCGAGTTTTTACTCACTTTAATCTGCAGTTGAACTGACGCTGCTGTTCCTTAAATAAAGAAGACATAATATACGTAGATACATATATACACTCACTCGCATATCTCTGCGTACACCCCTAAAAAATTTCAAAATCAAACCAGCGATAATATATTCATAGAGATGCGTCACTTGCTTTTTCAAACTTGGTACTGATAACAATTGAATGGCGACGTAGGTCGTACCAACAAAATACACGTGAAATTGAAATTCTCTCATTTCGCTCTCAGAGAACCCGAGCAGCGTTGCGAGTTGAGAGAGGACAGCCGAACGATCTAATGCATATATACATACCTACACGAAATATTTGTGTGTGTAGGTATGTGTCAGCATTTGTTTTCATATTTGTCGGGCTCAGGCTTCGAAGCGATTTTTGATAGTCGCCATTCAATTGTTATCAGTACCAAGTTTGAAAAAGCGAAGTGACGCATCTCTATGAATATATTATCGCTGATCAAACTTTGAAAAGAAATTGTTCAGTCATTTATGCATATATTAAAACAATTCTTTATTTTAAAACGTAAATTTAGTTTATTGTCTTCAATGACGTATATTTGCCATAAATATTCAATAATGTTTTTTATTTAATTTTTAATTTTAAACGAATACTACGATAAATTGTACACGCAAAAGTCTGCGTACAGCTCTGTGGAATGCAAGAATATGCGATTACCGTTAAGTTTTGCGGCGTCGATCTTCTTTACAGTGTCTAAGCATAGACATATTACGGAGTTTAAATTAAAATTTTGCATCACATTCCGGAGAATTGCAACATGGTTTAAAAAAGCAAAGAAATTTCTGTTTAGGAGCGAAAAACTATTCTAAAATGTTCCTCGGAAAGGAAATCTTATAGAGAAATTGGTGCTCTAGTTGGAAGAGACTACTCCTCCATTCAAAAAGTTAAAAACATTTACAACTCTACAGGCAGCTAACGATTCGCGAGCAGAAGACTATTATTAAGTCTATTCAGGTTAACCTCAGGATGACTGCTCATCAGGCACAACTGCAGATCGAAAATAGTTTTTCCAAAACAGTTTCAGATGATACTGTACGCCGGGTAATAAAAAAAGGCTGACTACCACAGTAGAGTCGCCCGCAAAAAACCTATGATTTCAGAAGCCAATAAGCATAAGCGCTTAGATTTTGCCAATGCGTACATTTCCAAGCCCCCGGACTTCTGGAATAAAGTAATTTTTTCTGACGATAGTAAATTCTGCTTATTCGGAATCAAGGGAAAAGTTTTAGTAGTGGAGAAGCACTCAAAAAAAAAAACTTAGTTGGCACGGTAAAACATGGAAGAAGCGGAATAATGGTATGGGGGCTGAAAGTGGTGTGGGAAAATTGATATTATCGAATCAATCATGGATCGCAGGATATCAACATTTTAAAAAACAATTTGAAGCAAAATGCTGAAAAATTGGGTCTGCAACGTGAATATTGGTTCCAGCAGGACAACGACCCAAAGCACACGGCACAGAATACAAAGCTTTGGCTGCTGTATAATGTCAAAAAATAGCTGCGAACACCTCCCCAGAGTCCTGATCTCAAACCTATTGAGCATTTGTGGAATCTTCTTGAGAGAACAAACAGAAAACACACAATAACATAAAAAAAAAAAAAATGTCAAGGATGTATTTTGGAGGAATGGGGAAAAATTACTGCAGATGAGACACATTAACTCGTTGCTTCCATGACGAGACGCCTTGTAGAGGTTTTGCAAAGATAAGGATACTCTACAAGCTATTAAAAAGGGTTTTCTTTTAAGTTTAAGTGAACTGTGCGCAGACTTTTGCGTGTACATTTTTTTGTAGTGTCAAGTTTAAAATTAAAAATTAAATAAGAAGCATTGTTGAATATTTATAGCAAATATACGTCATTGAAGACAATAAACTAAAGTAACGTTTACGTGAGCACTCGGGTTCAACAGCTAGTATAACTATTAATCTTACTGGCGGTACAGACGGGGCTCCCAAGCCTCTTGTTGTTGTGCCTCTTAATAAACTTATATTTGTGTCTAGGCTGGCATTCGATACTTCATCGGATGATGTTACAGCATATGTTAAAAGAAAAATAGATTCCCCATTGTTTGTTGTTAAATGTTTAAATTTAAATACGCCCGAAGTATATTTTCTTTCAAGTTGAGCGTGCCGCCTGAACTTTTTACCGAAGGGTATAAGGTTTGGTTGTGCACCGCCTGTTAGCCACCCGGTTGCCTCCACCTCGGTAGCAACAAACTAATAAAACTACTTAAAACTACCTATCAAAACTAAATTACATGTCAAAAGGCCTTAACACTAAACTTTCTAAATTATATGTTAACAGCTTATCATCTGATTCACATATAGTTGCACTCAATGAAACCTGGTTAAAACCCAATACTTCTGATTATCCCGCAAAGGGGGCGGCGTTCTCATTGGTGTTGACTCTTGAATTTACTCTGAACAGATTCATTTTCACGATTTTCCGGACATAGACTTTTAATGTGTTATTTTATTGCTTAGTGGCAGTTCACTCTATATAACTTGTTCCTACATTCCTCCCCATTCTTATAATAGCATCTACTTAACCCGCCTGAGTGCCTTGCAACTTGTTTCGTCTTTGTTGTCGGATATAGATCATCTTATAGTGGTTGGTGATTTTAAATGATTTTATGGTCTGTGAATGACACATCTTTGGCGCAATTACCAGCCATTTCTGATGATTTTATTGATGGCTTTCTGGAGTTGGGCGTATTGCAAGTCAGCAGAAAGCATAATTGTAAAGGTAGAATGCTGGATTTAATATTTGTGTCGGATACAGATTGCAGTAATGTTTGTAGAGTATACCATCTGGTGTTTCGGAAAGATACCTACCGTCCAACCTTAGAATTATCCTTTGAAATTCTTACACCTTGTCACACATCTCAAAGTTGTTCAAAAACCCGCTGTTTTCGTAAAACTAACTTAACTAAATTAATTTATCTTCTTCAAAATACGAGCTGGTTTCACTAACAATACTATTTAAGGCCTGTGTCTGCAACTAAGCAGTCCCTTATCATGTGGATCATGTTGTCACACAATCTACATAAAATGAAATCTTGGTTGGTTGTTGCAACCGTTATGCAATTTGTGCTGCATCAAACAAGCATTATGAATAAATTCAATAAGTTGAGTTTAAGATGACAAAAAAGATACCAAAACAAAGTAGGGTGCAGGTATGTACGTATGTATGTGTCGATGCAATGAGCACGATACAACGGTAAAAATCGAAAGGGGGCGATTGAGTGAAAGAGCGTGAGCACAAAGGCAGATACAACCGCAAGAACGACGGATAAGAGCGGACGATAGCGGGAGAGGACTGATGCTGAAAAGCGAGAGTAATAAAGTAAACAAACTGTTGTTAGTAGACACAGTATATGCAAATGCAAATATATGTATGTACGTATGTTTACAAAAGAAGAAACCTTTTCTAGAGTTTATATTTGTAAATATTTGTTGTTATTCAAGTTATTATAGGGCAGTAGGACGACAGCTGATGACATTCCACAAAGATCTGCATAATATTTATCGATGCCACGCCCCGAAACTTTGCCTATCGCCCCCGACTTTTCAGGATCGGGAATGCGTATATCTTCCACAGCTTTTGATCTAGAGCCACTAAATTTAGTAGGATGATAGCTGGTGTTATATCTAAAATATCTGCCACAGCACTGCGGATGACATTGCCACCAATACCGCTCCCAAAAGCCACGCCGTTAAAAATGACGATACCTTCTACAGTTTCTTAGCTGGAGGAACCAAACTTGATGGGAAGATCGCTGGTGACATCTCACATGGATCTGTATCAAAACTTTGGATGAAACGCCCCAAACATATGCCCCAGGCTCCACTGCCTCTCTTAAAACGTGAATACGTGAATCTTTCTCTGTTTATAAACAAGAGTCACCAAATTTGGTAGAAAGATAGCTAGTGAGAATGACACGCCCCGAAACTTTTCCTCAGGCTCCTCACCTTTCAAAAACGCGAATGTGTACATATTCAACAAATTTTGATCTAGAGTTAACAAATGTGGTACGAAAATAGCTGATGACATTCCACAAGCATCTGCATCAAATTTAGAGATGCCACTCCCCCAACCTATGCCCCACGTCCCAGCCACCCCATTAGAAACGGGAATGAATGCATCGGTGTCAGATTTCATGCTCGAGTCAACAAATTTTTAGGACGATGGCTCATGACATTCCATAATGTTCTGCTTCACATTTTAAGCTGCCACTCCCCCAACCTATGCCCAACGTCCCAACCACTCCATTAGAAACGGCAATGAGTGTATCTATCTCAGATTTCAAGCAAGAGTCAGACATTTTTTTGTGAAGAAAGCTGGTGACATTCCACAAAGATCTGCATTATATTTATGCATGCCACTCCTATGAACTATGCCCCACGAAACCCGTAATACATTAACGGGAATGCGTATATCTTGCACAGTTTTTGAGCTAGAATCACCAAATTTAGTAGGAAAATGTCTGCTGACATCCATTAAAAATCTTCATTAAAACTCTGGATGTCACAAAAACCCATACAGCCCCTACCCAACCCGCCTTTTTAAAATTGTCATGATGATTTATTCCACTGTTTTTTGAGCTAGAGTCACCCAGTTTGGTAGGACGATAGCTGGAATCATTCCACAAACATGTTTTTTTTTTTTTTTTTTATAAATTGCTGGTTTTATTTATTGAATCTTTTTCTGTGATTAGAAAACTTACAATAAGTTTACAACTCTCATAAATAAATCTTAGCTAATAGTTAATTTTTCGACTGTATTCTGAGTGTGTGTCTCTATAATTTATCATGTTAGACTTCTTGCGAGATGATAAGGGTGCCAAGAGAGCTTCCTAAAGTGTTGTACTTTTTGTTCCGCTCTAACCGCCTTGATTGGTAAGATGTTTAAGTCTTTATGAATGTTTTCTAATGGAGGCTTTTGGCTTTCAGTTTGAGGTGTTTTTTCTTAGCTTGAATGTGTCTGCGCCATGTTAGTCTTCTGTCTAAGTGTACGCCCAGATACGTTACATCGTTTGCTTTTGGAAGTGTGATGTTGTTTAACGTGAGCGGTGGACAATCTTGCCTGTTAAGGGTGAAAGTTACTTGTTTACATTTTTGTTCGTTTACCTTAATTTGCCAATTTGATAACGTTGATCAGATGAAGGGCTAATTGCGCTGTTGATTGTATTGAGCATCTGAGGCGGCTGAGAATAGCTGTTTTATCAGCAAAGGTTAAGTTGTTAATCAGCTACTTAAAGGGATGCCTACTGTGAAAAGCACGTACAGTGTTGGTCCCAGTACGCTGCCCTGTGGAACACCAGCTTCGATACTGTGTTCGTCAGACATTGCAGTGTTACATCTTACTGCGAACTTCCTGTCGTAGAAGTACGACTTAAGCAGCTTATGTGTGTTGTTTGGGAGCATTGTTTTAGTATTATGCATCAGACCTTCCAACTAAACTTTGTCAAATGTTGAGAAACATCCAGAAATATTGCAGTGCAGTTTTCTCGCTCTTCTCATCTCTGATGTTATACGATTGACCTGTTCAATTGTTAAGTGCATTTCACGAAATCCAAATTGGTGTGATGAAATTATGCTATGAAGATTACGAAATTGATTAATCCGGGGTAGGAAACATTTTTCGAAAAGTTTTCATTACCACGATAATAAGTTTATAGGTCTGTAAGACGCGGGAACTGTGTGATCTTTTCCAGGCTTTGGTATCATTATGATGACTGACTTTTTCCATCTGTCTGGAAAGTGGCCAAGTTTAGTGATTGTATTTAAGAAATGGGCAATGATGCAGACGGCACAATATGGAAGCTCCATAATCATCTTTGGGGTTAAAAGGTAACAGTTTGTTGATTTTTTTCGGTTCAATTGCTCTACAATGACTTTTGCGATTTCATTCGGTAGAAACTCGATTGGCGTATGTTGAAGCTGAGATTCGTTTTTTTTATTTTTTTTATTTGTTTATTTGTTTATTGTCAACTAAGATCAGCTGACATACGACCAAGCAAATCAGAGTATACGTCACCGATAGTACTGGTTAAGAAAAAGACAGGTGGATTAAGAATGTGTGTAGACTATCGTCGTTTAAACAAAATCACCCTAAAAGATAACTATCCTATTCCATTAATAGACGATTTGTTGGATAGGTTAGTAAATAAAATTTTTTTTCAAAGTTAGACTTGAAAAACGGTTTTCACCATGTATTTATGGACGAAGAGTCAGTGAAGTACACATCATTCACTACTCCTCTGGGTCAGTTGGAGTATCTCAGAATGCCATTAGGATTAACGAATGCACCCTCTACTTTTCAAAGATATATCAATGAAATATTTTCAGATATGGTTAGAAAAGGAAAAGTAGTGTTATATTTAGATGGCATATTGATTGCTTCCGAGAGTTTGTATGAGCATTTCGACATTTTAAAAGAAGTTTTTAAACGCTTGGTAGATAACAAATTAGAGCTTAGGCTAGATAAATGTGAATTTTTAAAATCCTCAGTCGAATATTTATTTATTTATTTATTTATTTATCGTCAGCTAAGAGCAGCTAATTTAAAAGAAATCAAAATTACTTTAAATTAAAAAATAGTTAAAATAATTAAATTAAGTAAAATATAGAATAATATATAATCCTGAAAATATATTTAAAAGTTAACGTTAAAGCTCTGGGAAATTCAATAAAAAATTGAGCATTCCAACATTTGTTGCGAGGATTGGGAAAAACCCAGAAAAACCCAATCAGACTAGCGTTAGATTAGTAATTCGTGGTTACGATTAGATAAAGCAAAAAGGATCGATCTTTTGAGTACTGGAGTTGAGGCCTCCAAGGAGACAAGAGAATAAAGTTTGTTATAGTCCGAACATATAACACGAAATGGTTCGTGAATTAAATAGTTGCTGAAGCAAACATCAAGGCTAAGGGGTAAAAAGTTACGTGAAGATCTAGCCGGGACATTAAATTTAATTCGACTCAAATGAACTGATGAGTCGATTTCACCATTAAGTAGGTTAGTAATAAATAATACTCCATGCATAGTTCTACGGTTTAGCAGGGAGGGAAGATTTATCAAAAGGAGTCTACTTGAATACGGGCGTAAGTCAACTCCAAGAACCCAGTTAAAACTTATAAGGGCAAATAGAAGATTTTTCTTCTGCACAGATTCAATTCTATCCTGGTGAATCGAGTATTGTGGAGACCACACACAAGATCCATACTCCAGGATGGGACGAACTAGGGATGTGTAAAGCGTTTTAGTGGTGTAGGGATCATTAAACTCTTCCGACCACCGCTTGATGAAGCCAAAGACATTAATGGCCTTATTGACCATATACGAAATATGAGCATCAAACTTTAATTTAGGATCAAGAATAAGGCCTACATCTTTAATATCAAACACGCGGTCAAGTGGTGAAGCATCAAGCAAGTAGTGAGCAGTATGAGGGCTACTTCTACAAAAAGACATGACTTTACATTTTGAACAATCTAAATTTAGTAAGTCAGTACGGCACCAGGCTGACAAAGCACCCAAATCCGACTGTAGTAAATTACACAGGGAAGCGTCATAATAGGTGGAACATAGCTTCACATCATCTGCAAACATATACACAAAAGAGTTAGTAATAACAGCTGGGAGATCGTTAATAAACAAATTAAATAGCAAAGGACCAAGATGACTACCCTGGGGAACACCAGAGGTAACAAAAATAGTTTAGATACAGACGATTTAAAAAGAACTCTTTGTGTTCGGCCACACAAGTACACCGATAGCCACAATAAAAGGGAATGACTAACAGTGTCAAATGCCTTACTAAAATCGGTTTAAACAACGTCAGTTTGCATTTTTTCAGATAGGCATTAGGCAGATAGCCTGGTTTGATAGAGTTAAGGTCACTTAGAAGTGTACACTCAGTTATAACTGGGATATGTATGCAATTTGACGATTGAATTTGAAAAGGATAGGAGTAACTGCAACTATGTAAATTCGTTGAATATACTGATTGAAAATACTCAGCAAATAGATCGGCTACTGCCTGATCAGAACTTGCTTTTGTATTATCAAGGTATACTGAGGACGGCAAGCAAGAAGACTTACGTTTAGAGTTAACAAATTTATAAAACTGTTTAGGATCACGTGAAAAATTTAGTCTACAACGATTAAGATATTTATTGTAACAAGATGTGTTAACAGAAAGAAAACTAGATTTTGCTATTAAATTAGAAGATAAATCTAAAGTGGTTCCCGATTTTTTAAATTTTTTATAAGATTTTGTCTTCGCGTTTTTCAGTTTCGAAAGTTCCCTCGGAAACCAAGGTGGTTTATTATCACTTGCAGAACAAGTGAGGGGAACACAAATATCCAAAAGCGAATTCAAGGTCCCATAAAATATGGCAATGGCAGTTTCTATATCACTACAGGAATAAAGGCGAGAACGATTAGTATGTTGAAGAAGATAACTTAATTTAATAAAGTAAGTTTTACGAAAGCAACGGGTTTTTAAAGGATTATAAGATACTGCACTAGGGTTAAGAATTTTGATGGATAGTTCTAAGGTTGGATGGTAGGTATCTTCCGGAAGAGCTAAAAGGGGTATTCTACTAGCATTACTGCAATCTGAGTCTAAAACAAATATCAGGTCCAACATTCTACCACTACAGTTATGCACCCTGTTAACTTGCGATAGGCCCAACTCCAGTAGGCCATCGATAAAATCATCAGAAGTGACTGGTAATATCGCCGAAGATGTGTCATTCACAGACCATACAGCATGTGGCAGATTGAAATCACCAACCACTATCAGATTATCCATATCTGTCAACAATGACGAGACAAGTTGCAGGGCACTAGGATGGGCTGGGTAAATGTTATTATCAGAATGAGGAGGAATATAAGAACAAGTAACATAAAGTGAACGGCCACTTAGTAATATTTTAACACATAAAAACTCTATATCTGGAAGATGCTGAGAAAGAATCTTTTCAGAGGAAAAACAATAGTCAACAGCAATGAGAACTCCACCTCCCTTGCGGGTGGTGCGATCGCATCTGTACAAGCTATATTTTGAAGGAAAAACGAAATTATCAGAAATATCGGGGTTTAACCAGGTTTCTGTTAGTTCAAATGATAAGCTGTTAACATATAATTTAGAAAGTTTAGTGTTAAGGCCTCTAACGTTTTGATAGGCCAAGCTAAGTAGTTTTGTTAGTTTTTTGCTACTGGGTGGCTAACAGGCTGTGCACTACTAATCCTAATGCCCTTATTATTATTACTTCGCCTATTCTCATACTCCTTTACAACAAGCTGCTGCGGCCAGAACTTTTCTGAACAAATTGTCGAAAAGAGTTCAGGTGGCACGCTCAACTTAAAAGAAGAAATGCTTCGGGCGTGTTTAAATTTAAACTTCTCAACAATGATAAGAGGAGAATCAATTTTACTTTTAACATAAGTTGAAACATCATCCGATGAAGTATCGGATGCCAGCCTGGACACAAATATAAATTTATTAAATGGCACAGCAACAAGAGGCTTAGTTGTACCTGCATTGGGATCAATAGGCGCACAGGCAGTTGAACCGATTTCATGCACAGGATCAGAAGAAAGGTTATTAGTAATGGTTCTTGCCGGCGAATTAAATAACATTAATGGGCTGGCCGTAGTTTGATTAATGCTGGGCACCAGGAGGGGCTTTGTGGGGATGATAGATGGGACAATAGGCGGATTAGGACCCGAAGTCTTTTTACGCTACGGAGATTCAGTCGTAACCTTGCCATTTTTGAAATTTGACTCAAGCTCTGTAAAGGAGTTTTGCAGTGCATTAAATGCATTATTCATAGCTTTGAAGCCTAACTGCGTCTGTCTCATGAATTTTGAAGACTTTTTAACCACCTCTCTACAGGACTCACAGTACCATTTAAAGCCTGTGTCTGCAGTTAAGCAGTCCCTGATTTTGGCAGTTAAGCCAACACATTTCATGTGGATCATGTTGTCGCACAATCCACACAGAATAAAATCTTGGTTGGTTGTACCAACCAATTTGCAATTTTTGCTGCAGCAAACAAGCATCATAAAATATGTAAATACATTTACTAAGGAAATCGATATGCTACAGCAAAACAAGGTAGAGTGCAAGTATGTAAGTAGAAACGTATCGAAGCAATGAGCACGATACAACGGTTAAAATCAAGAGAGCGGTTGAGTGAAAGAGCGTAAGCGAGAATGCAGATAAATACAACCTCCAGATAAGAGCGGACAAAGCGGGAGAGGTGCTGGAGAGCGAGATAAAGCAAATAGACAAGCTGTTTGTTGTTAGTAGACGCAGAATATATGAAACACAAAGTATGAATATAAAACCGCAAATATATGAGTGTATGTATGTACGTATGCTCGTTGGTTTTCTTTTAAGCACAGCAGCGTCAATTCGACTGCAAGTTAAATTAAATGAATGTTCAACAAGAAAAATTCAATAATGCATGCGCAAATACACACAACGTACACTTGCGATCACTGTTAGAGACGTTTACCAAAATAAACCGAATAAAACACCGTACACAAACACAAGAAAGTAATAAATTATTGAGAGCACTCAAAAACACATCCGTCACCAACGAAAGAAAATATACATATGATGTCGATTTGTTGGAGGATACGGTGAGAACATTTAAAATTCTCCAGTTTGATTAAAACAAAATGTCAGCTTCAACTTTAAGACGTGGCATAAGATAAATGTGCGAACTAATTTTTTTTTTTTTTTCGTATCTGAGCCATTTATTTTTTTGTGAAGGTAACTTACTGGGTCAACTTACGGATTCTTGTTGTCGTAGTTGACGTAGAAGAATAAGCAAGTGACCGGATGATATATCCGAAATGCACTCGGCGCTAATTAGATTACGCGAGATGTTTTTGGAAACTGCAAAGTCAATCAAATCGGGTTGTTTTTGGGATCTGTCAGGTATTTGTTGGTCTGCCAGGAGAAAAGTTGATGTTATTATAAAGCTGCTCTCCCTATGGAGTTGAGATGGGCGCGTGTCGAATTTTTTCAGCATGGCCCAACACGAGCACGAAACCTTTTTTCAAAACACGCACGAACACAAACGACGAAAAATTTCTGGAAACACGGCCCAGCACGGCCCAACACGAAATTATTTTTTTATTTTATTATTTTATTTTTTTTTAAGATCCGAGGTCGGATTTCCAAAATTAAAGATTATCCAAGATAAACTCGAAGTATTTTGATCAAAGATGAAAATTTTCGAATCTTTTCATATGTTTTTATAATGAATTACTACAACTTTTTTCCGGTAAGGGCAAGCTTAAAATAGTTTACATAACTTATCTAGACTAAACCGTTTCTGAATAAAATTCTTGTGCGACTTTTGCATACACTCGAAAGGGGACGGAATTCGTTCCTGCCATTTGATTTTTTCTTGTCATAATCTAAAGACACGGTTAGCGAGAAGCGAGGCACCCTGTACAAAAGTTAAAGTCTGTATATCCGTTTGTAGATTTGTTTGAGGCTTGTGGACATTGTTGTTTTGCATCAACCGCGACGTGTTACGAAAAAAATTGTACCAAAAACATATCAAAGTGTGGGTACCAGTTTTGCCTAAACTTTGTAGAAACACTTTTTGACGGAACAGGGGACACTGAGCACTTCAGTATATTTAATTGTGGGAAAGGTTGGGATATAAAGAGAATGTAGAGCGGTTAACGGGCGGTTAACGGGCGGCCGAGAGCGAAGTCGCTTGGAAAACAACTAGTATAAATTTAAACTCCAATTAAAAAAATGTATTTATATTTCGTGTACGTATATTAATTTTTATTCAAATGAAATGTTGTATTCTTACATATATAATAATTATACATACATACATAATAAAAATACATTTAACATAATTTATCGATAAGTTGTCAATAGTGATGGGACAATATGCTGTTTGACAACCAAGCGAGCGTAACATTCAGACAAAAAAGCGCTAAGGCTATTTTAAGTCGGTCAGAGCAAAAACCGTGGAGTATCAAGATGTTGCATTTGTTGTTCAGTTGCCTTTATGAAAAACGGCAAAATTCTAGACAGCAGGCCCAGCAAAAAGGGAAACACACGCACTCATACAGTGACAAATTTTTACCGTTCTTGGTTGTCGCCGGCGTGCCGCTTGTCGTACACTTGACGAACCGCTGAGTGCATGTGCAACTGAAACAAAAAAGGCTGCACATGCTATCCGCTATCGCGCTCCCTCACACTTATGGCTTACTGCTTTTATTATTCTGTATACCATATGAAATCTTTCTGAGGCAATCCCCTGAGTCAAAGCTTTTCTGAACAATTGCAACATTTTGATATTCTATTGTCTTTGGTCAGAGTAGCATTTTTGATGTCGTGTCTAGAGCAAGACACGAACACGAACGAAACACGCACAAAATTTATTTTTATGCACGAACACGAAAAAAAAACACGGCCTGCGCCCATCTCTACTATGGAGTCACGAGACGCGATCCCCAGTGTGCATGCTTGGCATGAAGCGTTGTCATAGTGTGTTGAAGATTTCCGTAAAGTGGTCTTCAAGTATGGTAAAACGCAAATGGCTGTATAGCCACCTGTTTGTACCTGTATTATTGCTATGAGCAAGTTTGCTTGAAAAATAATAGTTTATTGAATTTGGTATTAATTTTATTATTAAATTTTATTATTTTTATTTTTTTAATGTTATTTATTTAACAGAGATAATATAGGTCTGTGATAACTTAAGTACGAAACATAAACTTTTGACTCAAATTTTTCCTCTAAATAACGTGTGAAAACAGCATCAATTGTATTAGTTGGTGTTGTATATGAGTTGCATTTTTTATTTTTATGTATTGCAACCCCACCAGATCGAATATCACCTCTTTTAAATTTTGACACGCAGTCGAAGTCATCTATTAAAATATTTTCCTCGTTCGCAAGCCATGTTTCATTTAGCAATACGATATGGCAACGTTTGACCACTATGTCGTTAAAATCTATAAAGTGGGCTTTTAAACTTTGACAATTGAATGTCATAAATGTGGTTGAGCCTGTTGCTTCCAAAAATTCCAACGCATCATCTTGCACAGTTTTCAATGAGTTGGGTAAAAGCCGTGCAAATTCGACTCGTAGAGAATCCAACCTTTTGTTGGGACGTTTTCCGTGATGGAACACGTGTTCGCCTTGTGGAACAACAATGAACAGTCTTTCTAATGATGTTACTCGTGATAGAGCAATATAAACTAGCTGCTGGTCATGTGTTTTGTGACAAAACTTTTGTCATATTTATAGATGACTTGTTCGTAATGACCTTGCGACTTATGTATTGTTAATGCACAAGCTGGTGTAAGCGGAAAATAAGATCGCTTGACATTTATGGTCTTTCTGCTTTTAAGATGTTTTGTTGAATTCATACGATTGATTGGAATTAAATCAGAGGCAATGTTAATTCTTGAAGCATAGAAAGCACTCTTTCTTTTTGCTTTTTCGCCAATTTTGTTTCCAGCAAATTTCATCCACTACCGCATAAACGTGCAATTACTATGCGACATTTCAGAGTCGTTATTTCAAAATTCAATAAAAGCCAACACACCAACTGCTCCGTTAGCTAAACCATCGGATACGTCAATGTAGGCAGTAATCAGATATGGTTGGTTTATGACAAAGACTAGTTCGTACGGTAGTCCTCCAGTATCTATTATTGACATGCTATTAAATTTTTGCCTATTTTTGCCTTTGTGCAATAGTGTTAGGTAACGTTCCATACTAACTATTTTTTTATTTTTTATCACTACATAACAAAACGTTTTCAAAAAAATGAGCAGTGTATACCTAACTCTGTCACACTAACAAAACAACCCCTTAACAGAGTCAAGAGTAAAATAAAGAGACGACATGGCTATCTCCCTCGCACTCACATGTTCAAATCAGTAGGCACTGGCTCTCTCGGATGAAACTTTCTAATTTTTTGTGTCATGACTAAGCACAAACAAAACAGAGATCGGTGTGATTTACTCGGCGAAACAACGCAGCAACAACGCAGCTAATATTACAGCGGCGAAATTACGCAGCGAGTTGAGTTTTTTGCTTTTATGCTACCCGGGCGTATAGATGTTAACACATCAAAAAGTAAAAAACTTGGCAGGTAAAAGCTTAAATAAAGATGTTAGTCTTAGATATGGCTATTAACATATTATTCATGGAAGATACCAGTTTCCGGGTGGTCCCTGCGATTATTTTTCTCCACTCACCCAGCAGAGCATTCTTAAGGTCCTGTTTGTTGGATATGCTGCGCTTCCGGAGGCTATTATCCACCCGCGCCCATAAATTGTTCCGTAGCGTGACAACTAACCTCAAAGTCACAATGTATACTGACAACAAATAATCATTCTTAAAAAAAAGGGCAGGTGGGCTGAATGTTTCGCCCAATATATAATTCTACCAGGCCGTGGGTCAACCGTCTTAATCGGCTGCCTCTCTGCATCAAATCGTAACATAACGTGAATGTTTCGACATCGCTTTGGCGGTTTTTGCACATGGCGAACATTGAAAAGATAGATAAAAAATTGGTTAGGAATTAAATTTATTAATTATATTTTCTTAAATAAAAATAAAACCAAACATGTATTTCTCACAAAAATAAAAAAAATAATTGCATAATATAATTGCATATATATATCGAAAGTAGAAGAGAAGCAAATCCCTGCAGTCGTGTTTTTACAAGCTCCGAGTTTCTGTTTATTATTTAAAGTCTTATTATCCATAAAAAAGGACTGTTAAACGCCAGTTTTGCTTATGCTAATAAGCAAAACAAAAAAAAATATATATAAAAACACAACACACAGAGAAGCTAATGTGCAAAAATAAAATATTTTCGCATATAAATTGTCTGCACGGGAGCAAAGAAAAACAATAACAACTGCAAGTGCAAAGCACAACATCAAAACACTCACTCATAGAAACCATGATGAGTACACGGCGTACAAGGCACACGGAAGAACACTCAATAACAAACGAAAATCACTCAATTACACCGTCGAACAAATAAAACGTTTCAGCATGGCACCCATCACAAAGCGACAACGCGAGAATTCAGCCGGCGAGATTAAAACCAGCAAGCCCATTGATGGGGCCGCAATCCTAAGGCTCATAAATCAACGTTTTGATGAGCAAGCAGGCGCGATTGCGGCGAAGGTACTCGAAGGCGAGGAACGCATTCTAGCTGCGCTTAATGCCAGGCTGGACAGCATGAGTGCTGAATTGCAGGGCCTAACGCAACGTGTCCTACAACTGGAGAAAGATGCTGCCGACTCGCAGCTGCATAAAACAAAGTTGGCCACCTTGGAGGCCAAGCTCAACGCCCAGGCCAACGCAAGTGTAGCCACTGAGCTTAGGCTACATAGCGTGCCGGTGGTAGAGGATGAGCAGCTGCGGACAATGTTTAATACACTTTGTTTTTCACTTGGTATCACACCGGCGCCGCGACTTCGTGACATTTTTAGGGTCAGGTAATCTACCACGACGGTTGCTGACCCCACAATATTAATGCAGTTCGACACTACACATGATAAAATTAATCTACTACGCGCGGCAGGTCAGTTTAGGCGCACGAATAAGCAGCAGCTTAACCTACAATTGATCGGGATTGAGACACGCGGTTCGCTCCCAATTTACATAAATGAACAACAGAGTAAAGTTAATTACAACATCTTTAAACAAGCGATAAGAATGAAAAAGCAAAAACAACTCACTCCTTTTTTGTTGCCTTCGCTCTCTTGTCCATGTTAAGCTTACGGAGAGCGGAGAAGCAATCTGCATAGAGAGTGCACAACAGCTCTCTCAACTGTGTGCAGAAAGCTCGACGTCAGCAGCGGATTTTTTTCGTGCCTAGTTTTTACTTAGTGGTTGTTGTTTGTAAGTCTGCTCTCTCAAACGATAGATGTAATTATTGTCTCTTAATTTTAGCTTTTAATATTTATATGTGCTCTTCGATGCTTTCTCTATATCAACGCAGTTTAGGTGTGCTATTGGTAGGATTTTATTATCAATTTAAATGTCTCCCAATATAAATTTACCCAGATCAAACAGCCAAGCAATGATAAGGATTTTAAGTAAACATAAATCTGGTCTTAAAATATGTCACTTAAATGGTCAGAGTCTATGTAATAAGATGGAGGAGTTTAGCTATTTGTTTGTAAATTCAAATGTTGATATTGTGTGTGTTTCAGAAACGTGGTTTGTCCCTGAGTTGGAGAATTCGTCTATTGTCTGTCCTGGTTACAACGTGTATCGTTCTGATCGTGTCTGTCACGCAGGGGGAGTTGCAATATTTGCCACAAATAGACTGAAATGTAAAGTTGTATGTAAACAGCCAGTTGACAGTCCAATAGAGTATATTTTTATTAACATTACTAATTCAATCAGTGATAAAAAACGGCTTGTTGGTTGTATTTATAGACCACACAAGAATATTGACTACTCTAGCCTTATAGATTTGTTATCGAATTTAACACTGAGGTATACTGACGTTATATTAACAGGTGACTTGAACAGTAATGTTCTAAAAGAACAACATCTAACTGATGAAATGCTGTCACTTGGCTTGTCACTAGTAAACTCGACGATACCGACGCATTTTTCACGCAATACAAGTACGCTACTTGACGTTATATTTGTTAATAATAAAAACAACATATTACTATATGACCAACTATCTGTACCGGCGTTCTCTAAGCATGACCTTATCTTCCTGACTTATGATATGCATTTCATATATTCAAAACAAACAATTAATTTTAGAGATTTTAAAAACATTGATCAACAATCCCTATTTGAAGCATGCTGCACTTGTGACTGGGATGACATTTACCGCCTCCCATCCGTTGACACCCAAATAACCCTGCTGCAATATAACGTTGATTATCTCTTCAATAAGTTTATTCTACTGAGAACTAAAATTGCAAAACCAACTCTCAAGTCCTGGTTTAATAATGATATTAAAAGTGCAATAAAAAAGAGGGATGAGGCGTACGATAAATGGAAACGATACGGGACGGACTATTACTATCGACTCTTTAAAACTAACAGACGAAACGTTAATGAATCTATTAAAAATGCTAAGCGAAATTTCTTTAGTAATAAGTTTAGTAGTGCATTATCTACCAAAGAAACCTGGAAGACATTAAGCAATATGGGTGTTGGAAAAGGAAAATCTGTGATATGTGATGACGAAGATGTAGATGTACTTAACAACAAATTTGTTAGCTTAAATGTTCCAAAAACTGTGAGTAATCCGTACGTAAACTGTGTGCCGTTAATCAACTGTAGCAATTGTTTTGAATTTGTATGTGTCAACCAATGTGATGTCCTGCATGAAATGCTAAAAATTAAATCAAACGCTATAGGCTTAGACAACACAAGCCCAAAATTCATAAAATTAATTTTGCCACACATAATCGGTCAGATAACACACGTTATAAATACTGCCATTACATCCTCCACTTTCCCAGAGCATTGGAAACTGGCAAAAATTATACCCATTCCAAAACTAAACAACGAGTTCAGGCCAATTGCTATACTACCATTCTTATCTAAGGTATTTGAAAAACTATTGGCAAGACAAATTAAATAGCTTCATTAATACAAACTCGCTTCTGAAAAAAAGGCAATCTGGTTTTAGGGTGAATATGAGTTGTACAACGGCGATTTTAACGGGCAAAAATGGATGATAGTGATGTGACGCTGCTTACACTTCTAGACTATAGCAAAGCATATGACACGGTAAATCACGAAATTTTATTGACAAAGCTAAGCAATATGTTTTATTTTTCGCAAACCGCAATTAAACTAATGTCCTCATACCTAAAAAATAGGAAACAAGCCGTTGTAACTCAGAGTGCTACTTCAAGCTTAATTTCCGTAACACGTGGTGTTCCGCAGGGCTCTATACTAGGACCTCTCCTTTTCTCAATTTATATTAATGATTTGCCGAGTGCCCTGTCCAATTGTGAAGAACATATGTATGCTAATGATGTTCAAATCTATGTTAGTCGTCCCATTTATCAAATAAATGAATGTATTGAAATGTGTAATGCTGATCTGTTACGTATTAGTGTGTGGGCTAAGGAAAATGGTTTGTGTATAAATCCGTCAAAATCTAAGTGTTTAGTTATGTATAAAAAGTACCTGAATACTGATAATCTTACTAAACTTAGAGTAGACAATAAACCTATAGATTTTGTTGACAAGGCCGTTAATCTCGGGATAACGTTTAATAGAACCCCGGCCTGGAATGACCAGGTAAATAAAGCTGTGGGGAAAACCTATGGAGCCCTCCGACAACTTTCCCCGACCCAGCAATTTTTACCAATTAAAATAAGAACAATGATCGCAAAAACCTTACTGATACCCATCCTGTTATACGGTATTGAAATTTTTGGCAAATGCGATGCAGCTAGCCTACATAAACTCAAAGTCACATTTAGTAATATTGCTCGGTTCGTGTATGGGCTGAAAAGAACTGACCACATAACTGACTATGCGAAGAAGCTTGCCGATCTTGATTTTGCGCATCTAATATATTTTAAAATACTCGTCCTCCTACATAAAATTATCTTTACTAAAAAGCCGGACTATTTATATGACTTTTTAAGATTTACTTCATCACAAAGAGTTAACAACCTAATAAGTATACGAACCAAATTGTCATGCTCAAATAGGCAATTTTATGTCTCAGATTTAAAATGTACCAAGAGCGCATCTTTATTTAGTAATAAGTTAAAAGCACACTTTAGTAGATAAAATAATAAGTAAAAAAAAGATAAAATAATAAATAAAAAAAAATAAATAAATAAAAAACCAATTAGATCTATAAGACACATTAAATTAGATAAACCATAAATCCAAATTCAAAGCCAGTGTAATAATAAATATATTCAATCTGAAAATTAGACAAATACTTAGAAATATTACTTAATTTGAAAAGAAAATTGTTACTAATAATTAAGAATAGGATAGGTTACTATAATATAATACATGATACTAAGTTAATGATTAAAAATTGTGACTAGTGCACTAAAATAAAAGTTATATATTTTGTAGCACTAGGAAAATGCAAATAAATAAATAAATAATGCAAAGAGCATTTAACAAAACAGCGTTAAGCGGGGTCTTAGTGTAAAAAAACTTGTGCATAACCACTTTTAAATATATAAATAATTGTATAGTTCAGTTTCAAAGCAAAATATGCGTTGTCCTTGTTTCATGCAGTTTTGTGCACTTTCCGGTCAGTCGCATATTTTGTCGGTAAAGTAAACAGACATGCTAACGTAAAGCCAAACCAAGAACAAATTCCGCGGACGCCGGCTGTCGCAAAAACAATAGTTTTTTTTGTTTTTTTTATACCCTTAACCCATAAAATGGGTAAATAAGGGTATAATGGTTTTGTGCAAAAGTATGTAACAGGCAGAAGGAAGCATCTCCGACCCCATAAAGTGTATATATTCTTGATCAGCATCAACAGCCGAGACGATAAAGCCATGTCCGTCTGTCCGTCTGTCTGTCTGTCTGTCTGTCGTCGTCTGTCTGTCTGTCTGTCTGTATGAACGCGTGGATCTGAGAAACTACAATAGCTAGAGACTTCAGATTTAAGTTCTCCTATACCATGAGCAGAACAAGTTTGCTTCAAATTATCGATAGCTATTCTGGTTTCCGATATACACATAATATCGATAACAATAAAATATCGAATTTGGAAAATGTAAAAATTTGGGTTGAAGTAATGGGTAATAATAGAACTTTCCTGAAAATTTCGTCCAAATCGGTTAAGAAACACCGGAGATATCGAGTTTAATCGATTGAAGCTAAGGCAGTATACCAAAGTCAATTATAAATTTAATTTATTTACTGCAACTGGGTTCAGGGTATCTTCTAGTCGGGCACTCCTGACTAGCGCCTTCTTACTTGTTTTATTGTATTTTTTTGCTTATTGAATACCTTACCGTTGCCGAGATAAAGTTGCCAACAAAATATCCCAAAAGTTTTCAAAGTCAACCTTATGGAAAAACTTGCATAAAAATAAAAATCTTAATAGGCAACAATTTTGAGTACACAAATGATGCAGATATACTAGACCCGAAAAATGTTGCACAGTTTAATATTATAACTGGTCAGTGTTATATTGCTCCATGATTGAATAGTATACACAGACGTATAGACGGACATGAATAAATTGACTAAATTTTTTTATTAATCTGCCAAGAACATTAAAAAGAGAAAGAAAGAAAATTTGTACCTCATGCAATCCGAATATGAAATGATGGCCTTCCACGGGATTCGCGCCTTGTATTTATTTAATTCCTTTGAAATTAAGATATTTTCAAACACTTATGCCTCATAAAACAAATAGAAACGTTGCCAACGCTACACGTTGCTTACTATGCAGGCTGAATGTGTAGCGCAAAAAACGCAAGCATTACTAACTCTGACTGACAAGCGTCTTAACCTATAGGAGCTGAAGAATTCTGAATTATTGCATATAAAATCTCGTATAACATAGGCAGATAAATATTATGTCAAGTAATCGATAACTTTTTTCGTTTACTGATACCGACTGTAATTAAATCTTTGATTATTGCAATTTATCATTATCTTTAGAAAATGTTCCATCATACTGACCATCTGTGATTAATTCATTAAAATAAAATGACAGACACGGCAAATAAGGTATCATTCGTTTTTATATAGTAGCAAGCGTAGCACTATGGGTAATTTGACCAGTTTTGTGGCATTAATTAATAACTCAAGAACGAAGCAAGATAATTTGATTTGGTTTTTTGCTTTGAGTTTTTGATAACCAAAGGATAAAATTTGTTTAAAATGGGCGTGTCACCGCCCCTTTTGCAAAAGATAGGCTATCACGACCAAACTTGGCGGTTTTTATAGTTATTATAATACTAACATCGTTGCAAAAAAAGAGCGAAATGGGTCAACTATATCGTATAGCTCCCATAGTAAAAATTGGTAAAAATGTGATTTCTCGTATGAAAACATTTTTGTTTTTGAAGATATTTGGCTTAAACTTTCTGAAAATTAGTTTATTTACGTTTCTTACATTCTACATTCTAATTTCGCAAACACAAAGTACAAACCACCCACCATCGAAAGCCATTTGGTTGTTTTCAATTTTTAAGTGTTAATTTATTTTATTTATTATGTTCTTTGTTGTGTAGTTTTTGTTAAGTTAGCTGCGCGCGCTCTTCTGTTAAAACAGCTGTGTTTAACAGCTTGTAACTTAACAGTGGAGACCTCTGTTAAAATTTGTGGTATGTAACATTAAAGCTCAATCATTTTACTATGTAAAGCCACCAACAAAATGTTAATTGAACGACTTTCAAAAAATGGGTTTTGGCCTCAAAACTGGTCAAATTACCCATAGTGCGTAGATACGTCTATGTAAGCATGCTCAAGCACAATTACATACAAACAATAAATTATAACACATTTTCCTACAGACTCCTTATCAATTACATCGGATGTTACATGTAATGCAGATGATTTTGACTGTGAGAACCGAAACGTACAGGATCGGCTTGGGATGGAGGCAATCGCTAGTTTGCACCGTCAACTAGATGATGACGACAATGGAAATATTGACTTGAGTGAATCGGATGATGTATGTAAATAATATAATAATAATAAGTGGAATGACAATTTTTGTTTAATACAGTTTCTTCGCGAAGAGCTTAAGTATGATTCCGGCTATGAAAAGCGGCAAAAGGCATTTCATTTTAATGATGACATGCATATCTCTGTAAAAGAGCTATGGGATGCTTGGTTGCGGTCAGAAGTACACAATTGGACCATTGAGCAAACTACAGACTGGTTAGCCCAGTCAGTTCAACTACCTCAATATGTCGATCTTTTCAAGTTACACAAGGTTACCGGTGCCGCTTTACCGAGGTATGTACATATTTTTATTGTCAAGTAATGAATAAGCTTCTACCATGAGGAGTTTTAACACCTAAAATTTTAATTGTATTTAGGGTTAATCCCTTTTGCAACTTTAAATTATTGTATTTTTTTTTTTTTTAACATAAAGAGAATATCTCAGAAGAATCCGTTGTAGATCGAGAACTACGATCTTTAGATTCTTTTTGGCCACTTTATAGCTTCAAAATTGTGGGTACGTAAACGGTCGCAATGTCCTGGTGGTATCAATAGCTTTAAGACTGTGGAAGATATGGATTTTTTCAATTTTTAAAGGCGGGACAGGTGTGTGCGTCGCATCCAAAATTTAGCAGACAATTTCTGGGAAATAGCTAGTTAATTTGCCATCAAATTTCTGGCTTCACAGGTGTCAAAAAAGGTGCGTTAATACCGACGGACAGACACCATTACAGACATTGCACAAAACCTATATACTTTGAACCTTCGGTTTCGGAATAAAAAAAAATTGAAAAGAGTTTAATGAATATACGTATAATGGCCAATTTCTCAATGTCCGGTTAAAGTCGCATTTAATTTAACCCAGTATATAATGTTCGAGTTTTCTCAATGCAAAGTTAACATAAATCGTTAAGAAAATATTGCATTAATGGTACTGCCAGACTTTACGAGTGATTCAGCTGTTATTTTTACATGCTTTTATTTAACTTGACTTGTCTGTCTGTCTGTCTGTTTGTTTGTTTGTTTGTTTGTAATGGATTCTTGTAATCAAATTTTCACCTAGTTCCCGACTTGCTAGAGCTCTGAAATTTTCACCAAAGATGTGTTTCAGATGACAATACATGTTTTTAAAGTTTTTGGCACGATAAAATATTTAACACCATGCAAAAACCACGAAAACCAGTTTTCCCTTTTGATTAAGTTACTATTTTGACTGGTAAAATCGACGAGCTTTGGTGGTTTAGAGAGAAGACTGCCGCTTCACAGGCCAAAGATCGTGGGTACGATCGCCGACCGAAATTTTCCTTTTTTTTATGTTTTTTATACTCGATACCGAAGGTAAAGAGTATATTGGTTTTGTGCAATGTCCGTCATGGTGTCTGTCCGTCTGTCCGTCCGTATGTGTGCAAGTTTTTTCCACACCCTTCAAGCTAGAGACTTGAAACTTTCCAATTCTCTTTATCTATGGGATAGTAAATTAAACTGTCAAGATGGGGGTTCTACGATAACTGGGGGGCTGGCAAATCGATAAATTCGATAACTCAAAACCGATAAATCCACATATTTCGCACATCCTTACAGCTAGAACTACCAAACTTGGTAAGAAGATAGCTACTAGCAACCCCCAAAAAACTGCATCAAAAATTTTGGAGCCACGCCCCCCATTCCGCCCCCAGCCCCACGGCATTTTAAAGTCAAAAACGCCTATATCTCCCACAGTTTTTGAGCTATAGCCACCAAATTTGGTGCCAAGATAGGTGATGAGGACCCCCCAAAAACTGCATCAAAAGTTTGGATGCCACGCCCACCAATACTGCCCTAGCCACCCCCATCCGCTCCAACGCTTCGTCAAAAACGGGAATGCGTGTATCTTTCAGAGTTGTGGAGCTAGAGCCAGCGAATTTGGTAGGAAGATAGCTAGTAACGACCCCCAAAAAACTGTATCAAAGTTTTGGAGCCACGCCCACCCATTACGCCCCCAGCCCCCCCACATTTTGAAATCAGAAATGGCTATATCTCCCACAGTTTTTGAGCTAGAGCCACTAAATTTGGTGCCAAGATAAGTGATAATGACCCCCTAAAAACTGCATCAAAAGTTTGGATGCCACGCCCACCAATACTGCCCTAGCCGCCCCCATCCACCCCAACGCTTCGTCAAAAACGGGAATGCGTGTATCTTCCAGAGTTGTGGAGCTAGAGCCTCCAAATTTGGTGGGAAGATAGCTGGTAACGACCCCCAAAAATCTGCATCAAAGTTTTGGAGCCACGCCCACCCATTTCGCCCCCCCTTCCACACTTTTTACAATTTTCGAGCTAGAGTCACCAAATTTGGAAGGAAGGTAGCAATTGACATTTCACAAAGATCTGCATCAAACATTTGGATGCCACGCCCACCCATACCGCTCCCAGCCCCCCTTTCCCCACATTTAACAAACTTCGAGCTAGAGTCACCAAATTTGGAAGGAAGGTAGCAATTGAAATTCCACATAGATTCGCAGCAAAACTTTGGATGCCACGACCACCCATACCGCCCCCAGCCCCCCTTTCCCCACTCTTTACAAACTTCGAGCTAGAGTCACCAAATTTGGTGTGAAGATAGCAATTGACATTCCACACAGATCTGCATCAAAACTTTGGATGCCACGCCCACCCATACCGCCCCAGCCTCCCTTTCCCCACATTTAAAAATTTTCGAGCTAGAGTCACCAAATTTGGTATGAAGATAGCAATTGACATTCCACAAAGATCTGCATCAAAAATTTGGATGCCACGCCCACCCATACCGCCCCCAGCCCCCCTTTCCCCACATTTAACAATTTTCGAAGTAGAGTCACCAAATATGGTATGAAGATAGCAATTGACATTTCGCAAAGATCTGCAGTAAAAATTTTGATGCCACACCCAATCATACCGCCCCCAGCCCCCCTTTCAACAGCTCTTACAAACTTTCAGCTAGAGTCACCAAATTTGGAAGGAAGATAGTTGGTGGCATCCCCATCTGCATCGGAGAATCTTTAAGGCAGCGTACACCCTTGTCCCATCCGTACCCCTTTGCAATCAGGCCTCTTTTTACCTGTTTTAATACTGGTATCGAGTATGCCACAGTCGGTTGCGTCCGTCTGCAACGTTTCCACTTGTTTTTTTTTTACAAGAAAGCGTATAAAAGCATTTCTTCAAAATTTTTTTTGATTTACTTGTTTGTTTTGTTTTTAACTGCCAAATTCTTCTTATATTGCAAACTGAAAATTATAATTAAAATTTATATAAATAAATTAAAATTTGCGTCACCGGCAACATAGCATGATTCCTTTTTAAAGTCGTAAAGTAGATTTGGAAAACCACTTGACCTCTAATATTTGCAAGAATCATTTGACATTTTGATTTTGTCAACCTGAACCTTTGCACAATTTAATTAAATAGTTCACTCTGTCTCTATAATTTCTTGAATTATTTACTCACTGCTCCATTTCTTCAAATTCTGTTTCCATTGCGTGGATTTATAATCCACCATTATTATTGTAGCTGTGTCTAAGAACAAATTTTCTTCGGTACACATTTTAACTAGAACATAGGGCAGCGTACTCAGCACTGCACCTTTTTCTGTTTTACTGCAATGATATAATGGGCTTGTGTTTGTATTATACGTTGTCATATATTCATATTCGAACGTATTTACTGTGATGAAATTTGTATGGTTTTTTAATATATTTATTGATCTGACTAAGAAATTTGCATCTAAATTGTATGTCTGTTCTATCGCTAACTGCATAATTTTTTTTTTTTTTTTTTTGTTCTTAATTTTTTCCAAATCTGTACCCTTACTAATTGAGGTGTACTTTTTCTTAAGGCTTTTTGTGTGGGAGTTATAAACTCGAAGGGCTAAATTTAGGATCATGAGTGCTACTATAATTGCTACCAAAACTAGCATGTACTGCAAATCGGGTGAAGATACGTCGACTTTGTTGATTACATTAGCTGTCGAATCGACAGTCTTAACGTCGACTATACCCATTATTGTTTCTGGAAAGTGATAACTTCTGCTGAATAAGTCTAGCTTGGAATTATTGATAACTTTCATGGAATTTTGTGTTTGATCTTTTTTCTGTTTCTGTTTTCTATAAGTATAAAAAGTTTTTCCCTTTTTTTTTTGTTATTAATTTTTAAATTTGGTGTATTTTCAACAGGGGAACACTTTGTGGTTTACATGCGGCAATGGCAATTTTACAATATTTTACTTATAAGTTAAGTTTACACCACAAAGTGTTTGTTAATAATGAGTGTATTTATTGGGGCGTTTATTCCTATTGAATTGTTAGCGTTTTTTTTTTTTTCGTAACTAGCGCATAGCGCAAGATGGTTACTATTAAATTGAAAAAAAAAAAATAAGCGAGGTGCTAACGTCTGTTAGCCCGCTTCTTCTTGTTATTTAACAGGGTGTTGATCTGCCGCAACTCCTCCTGTAAGCGGATCCTGCGTGCGTTTTCGTCTATTTTCGCCTTTAGTAAGGCGATGATGAGGTGTTATCTATTTATCAGCCTTGCTTTTTCACCTCCGCGGTGTCGTTTGGGCGTCAGCTGGTCGTCGCCGTTGCTGGCGCGCTGACGCTCCCTCGCAGCTGTCCTTTTTCTGTATTCTTCCAATGTTATAGGCCTTGGCCCGTCGAGTGGTTCAGCCTCTAATGCTTCCTTTAGTGTAGGAGCATCCTTTTGCACGATGGGTTCACCTTCACTGAACGTTGGTTCGTTCCGTTCGTTATTCATGTGTGTGAATACAGCTAGTGTTGCTGCTTTAAATTCTGGATTTTACTTCTCAACGTTGCTGTAGAGGACTCGCAGTCCGCTGCCCTCCGCATTAAATTTAAGTGGCCGGTGCTGGCTGCACAGGCATTTCCGCGTTCGTTTCTCGTTCCGTGGCCGATGCTGGTTGTCGCACAGGCTTTGTTAATTGGATAGTGTATATAACATTGGATGTATTAGCACGTCACAAAAGTTCAATTCGAGTTTTAATTCTTCCGCTGTTTCGTTTCAGCTTTTATTGTTTTGTTGTTTTTTCTGCTTTTTGCTTAGTTTTTTATAATAGTTGTGTTCTCAAGAACATTTTTTTTTTTTTTTGAATTTGGTTGCAATATATTTTGCAATCACTATTTGTTGTACATATATATATATATCGATCCGGCACTTATCACGGTCGCCATATAATATGTTTAGACTTAAGCCGCACAACATGCCTTGCATTTCGAACTTATTAAACACCACTCATACAAGACACAGACAGCCGTCTCGATTTGAGTTTCTTTATTGAATCATTTTGAATATTAATTCTAACTTAAAGCTGGCCACTGCTTCGGCAGAGAAGTCAGCGCGAGAGCCGTACATAGTTTTTGTATATAATATAAAGAGAGCGAGAGTATACACATAAGTATAGTAGATGGTCTAAGCGTGAGAACGCTGACGCGGCATCGTTGTGCGCGTTGCATTCTTACGTGATCATGTTACCAGCACTGGGTGCTTGGCTTATTGTTTATGCAACGACAAAGTGTCGTTGCTCGATTTTATGTTTAGACAACAACAAAGTGTTGCTGTTTATTATATTTGAATATATATGGATATATGTGTATACTACAGAACTTAAGCGATGCCATTTTGCTGTAATAATAAAATATATACAATGCAAGTGTCAGCTTGAGTCAGCTGTTTGCCTAAAGGTGATTTCAGCGATATTTATATCGGAACTTCAACGGGGTCAGCTGTCGAGCCGACAGTGCGCTCTCGCATTCTTCCTCATTTTTGTTTGCAATAATATTGAGTGAAGCAGCCGACTGAGATGAGTATTTGAATTGCGTGTAGGGTTTTGTTTTTATACCCTGAACCCATAAAATGGGTAAAAAAGGAATAATGGTTTTGTGCAAAAGTATGTAACAGGCAGAAGGAAGCATCTCCGACCCCATGAAGTGTATGTATTCTTGATCAGCACTAACAGCTGAGTCGATATAGCCATGTCCGTCTGTCCGTCCGTCTTTCCGTCCGTCTGTCTGTCCGTCTGTATGATCGCGTCGATCTCAGAGACTACAAAAGCTAGAGACTTCAGAATTTGTATATAAGTTTTCCTATACCATACCCAGAACAAGTTTGTTTCAAATTATCGATAACTATTCTGGTTTCCGATTGTAAAGTAGTTATTTTGCCAAAGTACAGATCCCAGTCTCTCCAAGGCCCACGTCACAAGAAGATTTATATGAAACCAGCGACGCTACGTAAAATTATGGTAAGAGGGGGTGAAGTCGCCAAAGACAACGTCTCGCGCAAGTGGGGCGCCTGGGTGATTAGGGTGTAACAAGGCGACCCGCTGCACAAAACTGCCACTAATTACCCAGCGAATATTTTCGGAGAATACATGCAAGTCGCAAGCCGGCGCAAGAAATCGACAACCCTGTTTCATGTTGTTTCCGTGTGTACGTGTCTGTAAACGCCCGTGCACGCAGCTAGAACCGCCAAAGTAAAGAAACCTGAAGGAGAGAGAGGAATATCAACTCAGCCCTTTTTTTTCTTTTATTCGTCCACTTTTCCACTGTTCTTTCTTTTCTTAGAAATATACTTACAATTACAATTCAAATTAACTCCCGTATTTCAACTTCACTACTTTTCTTTGCATCGACTATGATTACTGCTGTTCTTTTCTCTTTTCCTTAACTTAACTTGTGCGTTGACCGTCGCGCATATATTTCTTTCAATTTCCGAATCGTCCGTCGGCACGTCTCTACTCATTGAATTCCCGATCGCTACTGCCTTGGTCGCTTCGTTCCTCTTTTTCTCTCGTCTCTCTCACCGTCTCGGAGCGATCAGAGTTTGTAGCGGCTTCAGAACCATCTCTGATGACGCATGTCTGGTCCTGGCTTGAATAGCTCCTGTAGCCGTGCTGGCTAGGGAAATTTTGGAGATCTACGAGGGAACTCATGGCAAGGAACTTTCGGATCCCCAGAAGCATGAAGTGCGCACAGCGGCCAAAACGCGCACTTTGGAAAACTGGCAGAGGCAATGGGATGCGTCTAGCAAAGGGCGTTGGACGCATCGCCTCATCCCGAGCATTTCAGCGTGGCAAAACCGGCGGTATGGGCAGCTCAACTACTACACCACCCAACTCCTAAGTGGTCATGGCTGCTTCCGTGAGTACTTGCACCGACTTGGGCATGAGAGTGCAGCGTTCTGTACCTCCTGTGGTGATAGGTTCGTAGAGGATGCCGAACACGTCTTGTTTCACTGCGGACGCTTCACCGGGCTCCGAGATGAACTGGAGAGGGCTTTCGGCTGTAGCATCGAGTTGGACAACCTGGTGACATTGATACTGGCCAGCAGCGTCATTTGGGAAGCATTCAGCGCGTTCGCGGCGGCAGTCATGACCAATCTGCGTAAGGCTGAGCGCGAGCGAAGAGAGCAAGAGGATTAGGTGGAACATAGGCATTGGTGACGCATTACCTAACGGCCGTACCGCCAATGTTATGTTTCGCTTATACTACCTAATAATAAGCCATTGTATATATAGGACAAGCAATAAAGGAACAAAAAAAAAAAAAAAAAAAAAAACAACCTCACACACACACACACAGCCACACAAACACACACACACAAGGCACCCGGCCCCGATGGAATTCCCAACCGAGCGCTCAGGCTAGCCCTCGCACTGCGACCTGACTTATTTGCGCACATGTTTAACACATGCCTAAGCAGCAGAGTATTCCCAAACCGGTGGAAAGTTCAGCGCCTGGTTCTACTACCAGCTTGATGACCCAGCTGCATATCGACCTATCTGCCTTATAGATACGGTCGGCAAGATATTGGAACAAGTCATTTGCACACGCCTTGAAATGGCCCTAGATGCTGCGGGAGGAGTGTCACCCCACTAGTACGGCTTCCGCAAGGCAAGATCAACGATCGATGCGATCGGTAAGGTGGTTGAGATAGCCTCGGAAGCAATTGCCGGCAGTAGATAGAGAGGTGGTGCCAAAAAATACTGCCTGATCGCAACGCTGGATGTCAAGAACGCTTTTAACTCGGCAAAGTGGAGGTGCATCTTGGAGGCGCTTGAAGCATTCAGAGTGCCAGAGTACCTGTTGAGGATGATCAGAAGCTACTTCCAGGAAAGAGTCCTACTCTACAACACCTGCGAGGCAACTGAGGAGTACCGCGTATCCGGAGGAGTGCCACAGGGGTCAGTACTTGGCCCTTTCCTGTGGAACGCCATGTACGATGGCGTTTTTCGGCTTCCGATGCCAGACGATGTCCGTATAGTGGGTTTTGCGGACGACGTGGCGTTAGTGGTGGTGGCAAAGGAGCTCAAGACAGCCGAGGATATATGTAACCAAGCTACCGAAGTTATCATTCAGTGGCTCTCTTCGGTCGGACTACAGATTGCCCCTCAGAAAACCGAGGCCGTGCTTATAAGCAGTCGGAAAGCGGTTGAGACAGCCACTATTCAAGTAGAAAACTCAACAATCTCTTCAAAGAGGGCAATAAAGTACCTGGGAGTGATGCTGGACACCAGGCTGTGCTTCAAGGAGCATCTGGCATATGCCAGCTCGAAGGCAGCTTTGACTAACAGGGCATTATCGCGCATTATGCCTACCACGAGGGGCCCTAAGCAGGGCAGAAGACAACTTCTATCCAGCGTGACTAGGGCGGTGATGCTGAACGCGGCGCCTATATGGCAACCTAGCCTCCGCTATGTCAGCTACTCCCGTGGATTGACGGCTGCCCACCGCCTTGGGGCGATCAGAGTGTGTTGCGGATTCCGAACCTTTTCGGACGATGCGTGCCTGGTGCTAGCCGGAATTGCCCCCATCTCGGAGCTCGCCAGGGAAATCGCCGAGGTGCACCAGGAGACACATGGCAAGGACCTCTCAGTGGCCCTCAAGAAGACAGCGCGAAACACGGCAAAATCGCGCACGCTGATCAACTGGCAGAGGCGCTGGGATTCGTCCACTAAAGGGCGTTGGACTTACCGCTTAATCCCGAATATATCGGTGTGGTTGAACAGGAGGCATGGGCAGGTCAACTTTTACATCACCCAGATCCTTAGCGGGCATGGCTGCTTCCGTGGATATCTCCACCGTTTCGGCCATGAGTCTGCTCCTTTCTGCATCCATTGTGGAGGAGGGGTCGTCGAGGATGCGGAGCATGTGCTGCTACACTGCACACGCTTCACCGAGCTTTGCGCGGACTTGGAGAGGAGTTTTGGCCGCGCCATTGAGGTGGACAACCTAATAACCCTGCTGCTAGCCAGCAGGGACAACTGGGAAGCCTTCAGCGTCTTCGCGGCGGCTGTTACGACCGAACTGCGGAAGGCCGAGAAAAAGCGAAATGGACAACGGGAGTAGAGGAACCAAAGCGTTTGCGACGCATTACCTAACGGCCGTTCTGCAAATGCTATTTTTCTATCTTTTTTCCCAATGTAGTCATAGTGTACCAAATAGTATTACTTAGTTTAGGTTAGTTAATTTTAGCGCGTAATAAATGAATTAAAAAAAAAAACAAAACAAAAAAAAACACACACACACACACAGGCAATTGTAGTGTTCAAGTGCAGACGCGTTTCGAATCGCTCCGTCCAGCTGTCGTTTTGCGGTGTCATACCTGTGCAAAATCAAAACAAAGGCAGCTAGAATCGTTCGGTGATAGTGCCGGGTCACTTACCTGTGCGTCTGTTTGCTGCCGCCACGCGCGTTCTTTGGCAATTCTCGTAGCCGTCTACAGTAGTCTCCCCCAGCGGCAGATCGCCCGCGCGTATTTTCTATTCAGTTCGGTAGTGTGCGTACGTAAAAGCACACAGTGCAACACATCTTCTTTGTGGTGTGCTGTTTGTGTTCTTAAGACTAACACACTGCCAGCTGATCGCGCGGCTCGCCAGGGCTGGTTGCCTTATATAGCAGTGCCTTCCGAGCAACCAGCGCTCACCGGTTTTTCCTGATTCGCAACATGTGGCGCTTTTGGCTGTTGGTTCAGGTCTTACTGGAGGTGTCTCTGGTGCGGGCGGTTTGTGTACTGGGAAGACTATAAAAAAAAAGTCATTGCATATACAAAAGGGCCCACGCAAAGTGTAGTATACCAAACAGGCGTGGTTCTCTTTTTGTTGTTCAAGTAGGAGTCTTCAAGCAGAGTATAGCAAAAGCCACGGATCCGGCGATTACCAACCCCTTCCGTTGCGACGGTGCTCAGTGGGGCTATGGTGACCGATTCGGGGCGGTATAACCCCCAGCGGTTCATACCAAAGCTAAATCTTTGGTCAACGTGGGACTGCTTGGAGGTGTACTTGAGCCCGTTCGATGACGAATGGAATTGTGCGCCGCTCGGCACTGCCGAGATCCCCTCCCCAAATGTGCGTTCCACCCTCTGTGCAGAGCGAGGCTTCATCGCAGAGTACCCCACCGTCGTTGCATTTGCCGCAACCGGTCGTCTGGCCTTTGCCGACCACTCCGAGGCCATCGGAAACGCTGCAGAGCTCGCTCATTAAAATGGGTGAGGCTCTTTCGGGCTTATCTGAGCTTTTTAATGGTCAACGTCATATAAACGCGCTGATGCGCGACGAGTTGACAAAAATTGTCAGGCTGCATGAGGCAGCTCTTAGGTTGAGCAAGCCACAAGTTGCAGTGGGTGTTACACAAACATCACCACCCAATACTGTACGCGCCCTTGATAGGGACAGGCAGCAAGTAGCTCACCATACGGGAGTCGCCCGCCGCATAGCTAGCAGGTCAAATCCTAAGCGCCCTAGGGATCTTCAGGAGTTAAGAGGCACACCGCCCAAAAAACAGAAGCAAGGCTTCTCCAACGCCCCTCTAGAGAGGCCTGCATCACAGGCAGCACCAAAGATGGCACTTCAGACTGCTCCCCAGGCTGCACCAAGAACGTCCTGGACAAAAGTGAAGCCGAGAAAATCGTCTCACAGTCGTATCCGAGCGGATGCTATTGCAAAATCGGGTGTTGACGGCTGCAGCTACGCCGACATGCTGCGTGTGGTCAAAACCGACCCTGCCTTACGTCAATACTGCGAGGACGTGCAGAATATTAGGCGAGCAGCAAACGGGTATCTGCTTCTTCGCCTAAATAAAAAGCCAGTGCACAGCTCAAAGGAGCTGCAATCAGCCATGGGGAATGCCCTAGGAGACAGAGCGACGGTCAAGACGCTCGTTGACGTCCAACGCGTCGAGGTACGGGACTTGGATGAGCTGACCACGAAGGAGGAATATATCGATGCGATCCACAAAGCCATAGATGCACCCAGCCTAACGGTGGAAGCAGTTCGCTCCTTGCGAGCCCTACGCAGCGGATCATCGTCGGCAACGTTGGTTCTCCCTAAGCCTTTATCCACCCAGTTACTTGACCTGGCTAAGATCAGAGTTGGCTGGGTGCTCTGTCGTATACGGCCTATTTTGCAGCCACTGCGCTGTTACAAATGCCTTGCGTTTGGGCATATCGCTGCGAAATGCACCAGCGAAGATGATCGCAGGGGTACGTGCTATAGGTGTGGCGAGGCTGGTCACGAGGCTGGGTTCTGCAGCAAACCGCCATCGTGCTGGCTGTGCTCTAAACAGGGGTCAGGTAACGCGGGTCATACAATGGGCAGCTTCAACTGTCCTGCCTATAAAGTAGCTGTCGGACAGATAAAATGTTAAAGTTTCTTCAGCTAAACCTTAATCACTGCATGGCTGCTCAATCACTTCTGGAGCAGACAACAAGGGAGCTTGGCATTGAAATATGCATGCTGAGTGAACTGCACCGAGTGCCGATTGCTCCATCATGCATCTGGGCGACGGACACTAGAAAGAAGGCCGCGTTGTGGGTGTGTGGTGCAGCTCAACAGTTTATCGATGTGCAGCAGTTCGAAGGATTTGTGAGAGCAAGAGTTGGCAGTCTGTGCATCTATAGCTGTTACCTTGCGCCAAGCTTGCCACTCACCGCTTTCTCCGCGATTCTGGAGCAGCTAGTAGACGATGCTAGGGGTCGTGGCAGAATTATTCTCGCGGGCGACTTCAATGCATGGGCTCTGGAGTGGGGCAGCGTTTCAACAAACGCCAGAAGCAGGGTGCTCTTGGAGACGCTTGCTGCACTGGATCTGGCACTTTTAAACAGCGGTAACGAACATACTTTTTTAGGAGCTGGGGCAGGCTCAGTAATTGACCTTACGTTTGTCAGCCCCTCCTTATTCAACGCAGCTCAGTGGGTGATCAGCGACATCTACACAGCCAGCGACTACAATGCCATTATATGCACACTTGCTGGCCAGCAAGAGCGTAGTGTGCATAGTGCGCCGAACGCGAAACGCTACCGCCAGGAAACATTTGACGCCGCGGTGTTTTCCAGAGCAATCGCGCAGCTATCCACATCGGGCTCCGCTGAATCTCGTGCAGCACAAATGCCTGCGCAAATTTCCTCGGCATGTGACAGCAGCATGGCACTGCGTCGTCCCTACAGGCGTCCCCACTTCCCCACGTATTGCTGGAACGCGGAGATTGATATGGCACGCCACGCCTGCATTAGAGCCAGAAGACTATGCCAACGCGCAGTCAACAGGCCTCATTTTGCAGCAAGACGTGAGGATTACAGGTGGGCTAGAGGTTCGCTTAAGAGGGCCATTAAGGCGATTAAGCGTGAATGCTACCTGCAGCTGTGCGACTCTGCTGAGCAGGATCCCTGGGGGAAAGCGTACAAAACGGTGGTCAAGCGCATATATGCTGGAAATCACCACCTCCCTTCCATGGAGCCAGTTAGGATGCAGACCATTGTGGAGTGCCTGTTTCCTCACGGGAGATCGCAGGCCGAGTGCTTAGCGTCATCGCATAACCATGACAACATCGTACCAGCGGTCATCACACCAGAGGAGGTACTTGGTGTAGCCAAAAACATCGCGGCGAACAAATCACCAGGTTCGGATGGTATTCCAAACCAAGCGCTGAAGCTAGCAATGTCATTACAAGCCGAACATTTTGCCGCTCTTTTCAATGCATGCTTGCACGAAAGGACCTTTCCAATCGTCTGGAAAGTGCAGAACCTGTTGCTTTTGCCGAAGCCAGACAAACCGCCGGGGCAGCCTTCATCCTACAGACCAATCTGTATGTTAAATAACATTGGCAAAGTTTTTGAAAAGCTGCTGGGGGTAAGGCTTAGCAATGCGATAGACATAGCCGGCGGGCTGTCCCCTAACCAGTTTGGGTTTCGCAAAGCGAGGTCAACCATCGACGCCCTAAGCAAGGTGGTCGAGATAGCAACCAGCGCTATTCAAGGCTCCAGATGGGCAGGAGGAGGGAAAGAGTATTGCCTCATAGTCACGCTGGACATTAAAAATGCGTATAAATCCGCCAACTGGGAAGTCATCCTCAACGCCCTAGAGAATCTGCAGGTCCCCTCATATCTGCGTGACACAGTTAGGAGCTACTTTGACGGACGGGTGCTGCACTACCGGACCACTGAAGGCATCAAAGTGCACAATATTTCTGCAGGAGTTCCACAGGGATCGGTTATTGGGCCACTGCTGTGGAACATTATGTACGATGGAGTCTTAAGGCTTAATCTTCCGGATGAGGCACACATAGTTGGATTTGCTGACGATGTTGCTATCGTCGTCGTGCGCAAGGAGCTGGAGCATGCTGAGGCCGCGTGCAATACATGCATTGCTCGTGTGCAGGACTGACTTAACTAGGCGGGATTGGAGCTGGCTGCGCACAAGACGGAAGCGGTGCTTGTGAGCAGCCGCAAGACGGTGGAAACAGCAAAAATAGTTGTTGGCTGGACTACGATTCTGTCCAAACGGGCAATCAAATACCTCGGCGTTATGCTGGATACGAGACTATCCTTTAAGGAGCACCTGGAGTAAACCGCAGCCAAGGCAGCTGGAGTATGTCGCACACTATCGCGCATAATGCTAAACACGCGCGGGCCCAAGCAGGAGCGCCGCCGCTTATTAATGAGCGTTGTCCGTGCAACGGCTTTGTACGCAGCGCCAATATGGTGGAAAGCCGTTCGGGTTCAAAGCTACTGCCGTGGTATAGGCGCTACATACCGCCTTTGCGCGATCAGAGTGTGCTGTGCTTTCCGGACGATTTCTGATGAGGCCGCCCTGGTCATCGCTGGCATGGTTCCCATCGAGGAGCTTGCCATTGAGTCGGGAGAGTTGGCTAGCCGGTCGGCCGCTACTACAACACGCGCGAGCCGACTGGCAGTTAGATCCAGCACTCTGGACATGGGTGCTTCCGGAATTATTTAAGGCGGTTTGGCCACGAGCAAAGCGATGAGTGCCTATGGTGCGGAGAAGGCTTACAGGAGGACGCACACCACGTACTGTTCACCTGTATGCTCGAGTCTCCGGCAAAATGGGAAGCGGTCAGCGCATATGCGGCAGAGGTGATGAAGGAGCTGAAGCGAGTGGAAGGACTTAGAAGGACCACTCCAATAAAGGTGGTGATTGTAGTATGCGAAGCAATTCCTAACGGACATACCGCATACTGTTATCGCTCCTATACACATAGGCACATTATATTCTACTCATTAAGTATTATTTATTGTTATGGTGTAATAAAGAATAAAAAAAAATAGAAAATAACACACACACACACACCCCCCCCCCCCCCCCCCCCCCACGCCAGCGCATTTGCCGAAACCAGTTGTCTGGCCAGTTGCGAAAGCAGTGAAGCTACCAGGCACATTGCAAAGGGCGCTCGAAGAGATGGGCAAGGCTCTCTCAGGTTTGTCTGAGCTTTTTAGTGGCCAACGCCACATTAATACATTGATGCGCGATGAGCTTTTAAAGATCGTCAAGCTGCACGAGGCAGCTCTTAAGCTTAGCAAGCCCCAAGAAGCAGCTGGCATTACCCAGATGACACCAACAATCTCGGACTGTCCTCGCTGCAGGGACATGGAGATAACAGCTCACCGCCCTGGCGTTGTCCGTAGCGAAGGTAGCAAACCAACGCCTAAGCGACAAAGAGAGTTGCCTGATCAGCGCAACACTCCGCCTAAAAAAACTAGGCAAGCCTCCTCTACAGCCCCCCAGGTGGCACCGTGGGAACTATCAGTGGCACCAAAAGCGGCACCAAAAGCGCCACCAAACGCAGCACCAAACGCAGCACCACAGACGGCACCACAATCGACCTGGTCGAAGGTGAAGCCAAGGCGGCAGTCACACAGGCGAAATCGTGCGGACGCAATCGCAATCTCTGGGGTTGACGGCTGCAGCTACGCCGACATGCTTCGCGTCGTAAAAACCGACTCATCCTTGCGCCAATGCTGCGAGGATGTACAGGGGATCAGGCGAGCAGCCAATGGTGACCTGCTGCTGCGCCTAAATAAAAAGCCTTTGCACAGCTCTGAGGAAGTGCAAGCAGCCATGGCTAAAGCGTTGGGTGACAAGGCGAAGGTCAAAACGCTAGTAGACGTCCAGCGACTCGAAATCCGCGACTTAGACGGACTATCAACAAAGGAGAAGTTAATCGAACAGTCCAGAAGGCCATAGACGCCTCAAGCCTTACGGTCGATGCAGTCCGCTCTGTTCGTGCCCTTCGTAGCGGCCCATCGTCGGCAACGTTGGTGCTTCCAACCGCTTTAGCCGGACGGTTACTGGATTTGGGTAAAATACGCGTTGGCTGGGCTGTTGGCCGCATACGTCCCATTGTGCAGCCACTGCGGTGTTATAAATGCCTGGCGTTTGGGCACATTGCAGCGAAATGCACAAGCAACGACGACCGAAGGGGTACGTGATACAGGTGTGGCGAGGCTGGTCACGAGGCGGGAACATGCAGCAAGCCACCAAAGTGCTGGCTGTGCTCTAAGCAGGCGTCAGGAAGCGCGGAGCGCACTACAGGTAGTTTTACCTGACCGGCTTATAAAGCAGCTGTAGAGCGCACGAAATGTTAAGGTTACTGCAGCTAAACCTTAATCGTTGCATGGCTGCTCAGTCGCTTCTGGAGCAGTCAACTTAAGAGAATTGCATTGATGTATGCATACTAAGTGAGTCTCGTCGGGTGCCGATCGCACCATCAGGTATCTGGGCATCGGATACTAGCAAGAAGGCTGCGTTGTGGGTATGTGGTACAACCCAGCAGCTGACTGAAGTGCAGGAGTTTGAAGGTTTTGTGAGAGCAGGACTGGGCAGCTTTTGCATCTACAGCTGTTACTTCGCGCCAAGCTTATCACTCGCCGCTTTCTCAGCAATCTTGGAGCAACTTGTTGACGATGCCAGGGGTCGCAGCAGAATTATTCTCGCGGGCGACTTTAATGCATGACGCTGGAATGGGGGCAGCGTTCTAACGAACTCCAGAAGCAGAGTGCTCTTGGAAGCACTGGCACCACTGGATCTCGCGCTACTCAACAGTGGAAGCGGTCACACCTTCTCCAGAGCTGGGGCTGGCTCAGTAATAGACCTTACTTTCGTTAGCCCCTCCCTATTCAACGCAGCACAGTGGGCAATTAGTGACTTCTATACAGCAAGTTACCATAACGCCATAATATGCTCACTTGGTGGCCAGCGAGAGCGTAATGTGCATAGCGCACCAATCGGAAAGCACTACCGGCTGGACACCTTTGACGCTCTGGTGTTCTCTCGAGCAATCGCGCAGCTCTCTACGTCAGGACCTGCAGACGATCGTGCAGCTCAAATGACAGAGCAAATTTCCTCGGCCTGTGATGCCAGTATGGCACTGCGAAGTCCATACATGCGCTCCCATGCCCCCACATATTGGTGGAACGCTGAAATTGCGATGGCACGCCACGTCTGTATCAGGGCCAGAAGGCTAAGCCAACGTGCAGCTAATAGGCCGGACTATGCGAGAAGACGAGAGGAGTACAGACGGGCGAGAGGCGCACTCAAAAAGGCTATCAAGGCGAGCAAGAGAGAGTGCTACCTGCAATTGTGCGACTCTGCTGAGCAAGATCCGTGGGGTAGAGCGTACAAAACGGTGGTCAAGCGCATCCATGCGGGAATCAACACCACCCTTCGATGAGGCCCGACAGGATGAAGGAGGTCGTGGAGTGCCTGTTTCCAGGTGGCAGTCCGCTGACCTTTTCCGCAGCACAATTGGAGCACCAACATCTTACCGTATCAGATACTATCACGCCGGAGGAGGTACTCTAAGTGGCCAGAAGCATCGTGGCGTCCAAATCACCATGTCCAGACGGTATACCGAACCGTGCGCTGAAGCTGGCTTTGACTCTGAAAGCCGAACAATTTGCCACTCCTTTTACTGCATGCTTGCATGAAAGGACTTTTCCGCAGGTCTGGAAGGTGCAGAATCTGCTGATTTTGCCGAAGCCGGATAAACCACCGGGGGAGCCGTCTTCATACCGACCAATTTGTCTTATCAACAACATTGGGAAAGCTTTTGAAAGGCTGCTGGCAGCAAGGCTGAACCATGCGATAGACAGAGCCGGCGGGCTGTCCCCGCACCAATATGGGTTCCGTAAGGCGAGGTCAACCATTGACGCCCTAAGCAGGGTGGTCGAATTAGCAGCCAGTGCTGTTCAGGGCACCAGGTGGGCAGGAGGCGACAAGAAGTATTGCCTTATTGTCACGCTGGACATCAAGAATGCGTTCAATACTGCCAATTGGGGCCTCATACTTAACGCACTGGATACCCTGCAGGTCCCCATATACCTACAGGACACAGTGAGGAGCTACTTTGAAGGCCGGGTGCTACGGTATCAGACCAGCGAAGGTATCAAATAACTCAATGTTTCTGCAGGAGTGCCCCAGGGATCTGTACTTGGGCCACTACTGTGAAACATTATGTGCGACGGTGTTCTAAGGCTACAACTTCCGGAGGAGGCGCACATTGTTGGTTTTGCCGATGATGTTGGTATCGTCGTCGTAGGCAAAGAATTGGATGATGCTGAGACCACATGCAATACATGCATTGCTCGCGTGCAGGATTGGCTTACCCATGCGGGACTGGAGCTGGTAGAAACGGCAAAGATTGTGGTGGGCAGCACTACTGTTATGTCCAAGCGGGCCATTAAATATCTCGGAGTGATGCTGGACACGAGACTGTCATTCAAGGAGCACATGCAATACAATGCTTCCCAGGCAGCTGGGGCTTGTCGTGCACTGTCGCGCATAATGCTCAATACGCGCGGTCCAAAGCAGGAGCGCCGCCGGCTTCTAATTAGCGTAGTCCGTGCCACCATGTTGTACGCAGCGCCGATCTGGTGGAGAGCCGTGCAGGTCCAGACCTATTGCCGTGACATAGGCGCAACTTACTCAGGGTATGCTGTGCGTTTAGGACAGTTTCCGACGAGGCTGCTTTGGTAATTGCAGGCATGGTACCCATTGAAGAGCTAGCTTTTGAGTCAGGTGAGCTAGCAAGCCAAACAGACGGTATATCGGCTCGCAGTGGTCGTCTTATGCCGAGAACAAACACGATTGAGCGATGGCAGGCACGCTGGGACACTGCAGCGACGGGGCGATGGAAATTCGCCTTGATCCCACAGCTCTCACAATGGATCAACCGTAGGCATGGAGAGGTAAATTTTTAACTGACTCAGCTCCTATCTGGTCATGGGTGTTTTCGGAGCTATTTGAAGCGAATCATTCACGTGCAAGGCGATGAATGCTCACGGTGTTAATGGGCGTGCAGGAGGACGCACACCACGTGTTGTTCTTCTGTGGGCGGTTCGCTAACCATCGAAGAATGCTTGAGCAAGCAATGGGTGGTCCCATCACTGTGGATAATCTTGTTGAAGGAATGCTGGAATCTTCGATGAAGTGGGAAGCGGTCAGCACGTTTGCAGCGGTGACCATGAAAGAACTACGGCGAGTGGAGCGAAGTCTCTCTGCAGTATAGGTAGCGACTGTTGTTTGCGAAGCAATTCTTAACGGACGTACCGCAAACTACTGTCGCTCCTATACTCACAAATACTATTGTTATTAATTTAGTTTTAGCATGATTGAGGTAATAAAGAATATAAACCCCCCCCCCCCCCCTCTACCCCACTTCTACGTGACTGTGACCCTGGCATCGCGGTGTTGGGTCACGGCATACTGCGTGTCCTCTGCTGCTACCGTGAAGCGGTCTTGTTGCAGTCTTGTCACCGCTTCTTGCGTCAGGATGGTGCTATCTGGGAGGCACGTCCACTTGTTTGGGAATTTTCGCCCACCCAAAAATTTCGAGCCTGCTTAAGCCGGGGGATGACTGGAGGGTGCCTGGTTTGCTGGGCGACCCATTCCGGGTCGTCGTCCCAACCGAGGTCCTCGTGGACGGGCTTATCCTGGCCTTCTCCCCAGACACTCACTTCTACCGTTTCCGATTCTGGAAGTTTTCCCTCCTTCTTCGCTTCTGTTCCATCCGTTGCTCCGGGCGGGGTGGTCTCGTCCGCATTTGGAACCGTTGCCTTGGTCTGCGGCGCTCCAACGTGTATCGTCTATTCTTCCAAGATCCTTATTATGTGTTCGTCATCCTTCGAATCTATTTCCGTCCGTATATATGAATATTTTGTAATTCGCTTAGGTCCCTCGTGCTCTGCTCGCTCTCCTGGCTTCCTTCGGCATACCCATGGGTATACTCCTCGTCGTCGCTGAACCTCACTTTTATGCTCATCTTCTGATAATGATTTGATATGTATTATTATGAAACTTTTGTGTGGTATGTTTTTGACATCAGTGGGAGAAAATTTTGCTAGTTCCTAGAGGAAAAGAGAAGGAAACAACCGAAGAGAACTCGTTTGCTGGTTCTATCTGAGCTGTTTATGCCGGCCGACGGCTTTCGTTTAGCTCTGTTTCTTGCTGTTGGTTTGATTCTGAATTCTCTTCCTCGTCGGAAGGTCTTTAACTGTGCTTTGCTTGCCGTTCAAAGTTTACGCTCTCCTACCTTTGCCAGGCGCACAACATTCGGAGAAACGTACTTTTTAACGGTGTATGGCCCCTCGTATTTCGGGGATAGCCTTGCTGCGAATCCGTCGTTAGCTTTGGACAGCTGGTGTTTCTAACAAGACCAGCTCGTTGATCGTAGAACGCCATTCCCTCCGTCTCAGTTTGTAGTTTCTCCCTTGATCCCTTGAGGCTCGTTGCTGGTTGCTCTGCGCTATCCTGAAAACTTCTTTCAAGCGATCTGCCTTCTCCTCCGGCGTCTGCGATGCGCTTCCCGTACCCGGCGTCTTCTCGTCGTATAACGTCGCTGGCAGGCGCGGTTCTCTTCCCTGCATCAATAATTTTGCGGATCCTATTGAGTCTGCGATGCTTGAGTTGACGGCCAACAAAATTTCGGGTATTAGTTCGTCCCACGAACTTTGATAACCAGAGATAAACTGCGCTTTCATCGTCTTCACCGTTCGGTTGGTTCTCGCGGTTTGGCTTTCCTGGGGGCAATATGGGGCTGTGTGCTCCATTTTCCCACCTAGAGATTTCAAAAATGTTTTAAGAATCCGGCTTGTGATTTCTTGTATTGTCGCATACGAATTTCTTTGGTACCCCGAAACGGCACACAACTCGTTCGCAAAAAGCCTTTTGGAGCGTGGTTTCCGTCCCTCGTCTCAAGGAAACCAGCTCCACCCATTTCGTGAAAGCGTTATGGAATACTAACAGTATTGTGTTACCCTGCTTTTTGCGTGGCAGTGGGCCTACAAAGTCCGCGCACAGGATCGCCATCGGCTCCGCCACCTGGCGGGTAAGCATGTGTCCGGCTGGCTTTCTCTGCTCTGCCTTGAATAATTGGCATTTTTCGCAACATTTAACATACCTGGCTGCATCCCAAAACATACCCGGCCAGTAATAGCGTTGTGATAGCCTTTTGATCGTTTTGCGGATCCCTTGGTGACCTGCCGTCGCACAGTGGCGCCCGTAGAAAAAGTCAGGTGTCAAAAATCAAAAATTGGATGTGCCTCTAAACAATATTGAATGAACCCACTTTACAGGAAATTTTCCAACGATTTGAAATCTGCAATCCTTAATGTAACCGGATTTTTTGTTTAGAAGATATAGCTTTTCAAAGTTGTCTGATTTTTTGTGTTACATAAAAATCACAATTTTAAGGTAAATTGGTCGGCTTTGAGATACAATATCTCAAAAACTAAGGTACGGATCGTCATTATTTTTGGTTCTATTGATAGATCTATTTATTAAGAAAAGAATAAAAAAAAATGTTTACTGTTTGTTTTGCGTTTGGCCAGGCAAATCAATATTTACCAACTATCCACTTTTTCACTATTTCTCAACTTTGATGGAAAATAAAAAATAATTATCACATTTTACATCTGCCATATTTTCAAAATTATTTCTTTGATTATTCCTTTATCTAATGCAAAAAGTTTCAGCTGCCCGTTTTTGCCCCTTTTTTTTTAGATATAAAATTGTGAAAAAAGTCATAGGAAAAAAATGTGTTGCATGCATTTTTGAGCAATTTATGACATATAACCGTGAAAACCCATTTTTATTGTTGTTGTTTCATTCGTTATTGTTAAGATACTTGATTTTTGTTTTTCATTCTGTAATGCTTACCTGAGATCATTTGTCAAATCCTGGTCCCTAAATTCAGGATATACAAATAAATTACCAGGTACGCGCCGAATACAGAAATTGCGTTAGCGTACAACTAGTCACACATCCCATTCAGGTAGGCACAAATCTTATTCGGACACGTGCCAAGTACCCAAATTGCATAAATTGATTGACCTTATTGACCTGGACTTATACAAACAATAGGTAAATTTGTTAGGCATGAAAGCTAACTCTTTTCTTGAACCCTTAATCCAAACGGTATCTATCAGGTAATAGATTAGACTATATATTGAAAAAAAAACTATAATCCTGGATTAGTCTACGACTGAAAGTTGGCGAGACAAGTACTGTATTACAATTCAAATATGTCGTTGAACAACCATAAATTATTTGATCTGTTTAGGAAGTCAAAAACAGTAACGAATTTCACGGAAGCTGCCTTCGAAGAACTTGATAGTTTATACGGCAATGTACAGAGAAGTGAAAATTTAAAACAAAAACTTGCCTTGACTTATGCCAGACTAAACTCAAGATGGATGCAAGCAAACACAATGATTGAGAGATTCATCACCAAACACCAGGACTGGCTTAATAGTGATACCATCCTGACCCCGACAGTCCATAAAATATTGGCGCATGGCAAAGATATAATTGAGTATCAGTCTTTGCCAATTGGAGAGCTTTCTGAAGAAGCACAGGAATCATTAAATAAATTTTATAAAAAATACAGATTGCTAAACACTTTCAAAGCATCAAGGGTGAGACAAAATGAGGACCTCTTCAACATGTTAGCAGCATCTTCAGATCCACTTATTTCATCACTGAGGCATGTTAAGTCACGAAAAGAATTAGAAAATACTTATAGTTCGGAGATGATTGGTCTTTTAGATATACCATCTTCTACGGATTGTGATGAATATTTTACAAAAAATTAAAAAAAAAAATTTTTTATTATTATAATATTAATTTTAAATTATAAAAACCATTAAAATGAAACAATAAAAATCAAAAAATTAAAATAATATTTATTTTCCTTCCCGTAAAATTGGTTTTTTCATAAGTTTCAACTTTGCATACCCATAAATAGGCACTCAAAAATCGTAGAATTCATTTCAAATGCTCATTTTATAGGTTGATTAATTATCAGATGCTTTTTAAGTTGATCAATTATCTCATTTGGTTCAAAAGTTATGAATTTTGCAACGAAAAAACTCAAATGGCGCCACTGTGCGTCGGTGCATCGTGGCATTCCTGTAACACGCGCTTCCTTTGCTCTGCATCGACACAGAGCTTCCGCGGTATATATTTCTCGTCATCCATGCGGTGTTCTAGGTTCCTGTATAACTGGCCATTTTCTTCCACGTAGTCAGCATACTTTGTCGGATCTGTAGCTATCTTATCCTTCATCGCTTGAACCCATTTTCCCGGGACTTGCTGAACTACGGCTTGTTGGAGCTGCTCTTACGGGTCGCCTGACAGAGCATCGGCCACCGCGTTGAGTTTGCCTTTCCTGTACTTGAAGTCGAATTGATACTGTTGGAGTTCCAATGCCCACCGTGCGACTTTTCCTGTCAAGCTCTTTATGGAGTCTAACCACTTTAGCGCCATATGATCCGTGATCACCTCGAATCGGTAGCCCTCCAGGTAACATTTAAATTTCCGGGTTGACTACACTATCGCTAGGCATTCCTTTTCTAGGGCCGAGTAATTCTCCTCTGCCTTCGATAGTTTCCGACTCACGTACGCCCCGACTCTCTCTTGCTGGTCGATGTTCTGAGTCAGCACTGCTCCGAGGCCAAAGTCACTCGCATCTATCTGCAGTGTAAACTTTACCCCGAAATCCGGACATGCCAAGCCAGCGGCGGTTGTCAGACAGAGTTTGAGTTTTTCTAGCGCCGCTTGCTGTCGTAAAATTTGTCACAAATCGCCGGTACCATGATGCCATCCCTAGATATCGTCTGAGTTCCTTTAAATTCGTCGGTGCTTTTAAGCTTCGAATGGCTTTTTCTTTTGACGGGTCTTTTTGAATACCCTCGTAGCTCACCAGATGTCCTAGAAATACCAGTTTCCTTTGAAAGAACGAGCATTTTCTCCGGTTCAGCTTCAGATTGGCTGCGCTCAGCCGGTGCTGTTCTTTCGTCTTGCTGATAACGATGATATGATCTTAACAAGCGAAAGCGTGGGGTTCCATCTCCGGACCGATTACCATATCCAACACCCTCTGGAAGGTCGCACCCGCGGAATGTAGTCCAAATGGCATGACCTTCCAATCCGCGTCCGGGTACCGTGAACTCAGGGTATTCTCGACTGTCCACCGCCATGGGGATTTGCCAATACCCATGTTTCAAGTCCAGCGTCGAGATGTAACGAGCATTTCTTTGTCTCTCAAGGATATGATTGATTCGTGGCACCGGATATGCGTCAGGTATGGAGTGCGTTTCTCCTCAGTGTCGCCTTCCGACCCTGGGTGTGATGCGCCTTCCTTTTCCTGAGGTGCCTCAACTCAAGTACTTTCCAACTCAACCACCGATGGTTCCTCGACGACTGGTACTGCGTCTCGGCCCACCCTTCGCCTGGTTAGCGTGGCGTCTACCTTGCGGGGTGCCCCCAGGACATTCCTTCGCTCTGCGCCTCCTGTACTGCGTGTCTCCTTGTCCCCTTCCCTCGTAGGCTCTGCGTCGGTTCCGTTGTCACCCTCGATCGGCGCCTCCCCACACAGCAAAGTCCTCCCCATCCTACATACGAAATCCATCTCCAGGATTAGACTATCTATCATGGATGGCATTACAAGCAGGTCCATTATTACTTCTTTGTTGACGAGCCCCAACTTCGTCCGCAACAATGTGTCTATGGTTACCATTGAACTGTCAGCTAATCGAGTACTCGCGGTCGCGTCGTGTATCACCCTCTCCCTGAAAAATATCTCACTCACGAAGCTCCTAGTAGCCCTGGTGTCGACCGTCGCCTTCGCCAGTCGGTCCCCGACCTTCACAGTGGCGACTATGCGACTCTTTTCGAACTTGAGAGAGTAATCTAACCCGGGACTGACTCATGCTGGCACCTATTTGATCCCGCTCCGGATGACGAAGCTGCCCGTTTTCCGCTTTTTTTCTACAACATTCCCCGCTACTCACACTTCGATTGCCACACTGCCAGCAGAAAAGCACTTTGGGGCTGGGACATTCTCTGGCAAAATGTCTCTGCTGCGAACAATTGTAACATACGCGCGCTCTACTTTGCTAGGGCCCCATCATATTATTTGAAATCACATAAAGCCCGCAAATTTGAGAACTGTTTGGTTCGTTTCGCGCCATGGGGATTTGGGCCAGCGGTCTCTGGAAAGGATTAACCTGCCTCGCGTGCGTGTCTACGCTTCCGAACCTGTTTGTGCGCTCGACCCCCGTACCCTGACTGTACCCTGCTTCCCAGCGGCCCTGGCCTCGAACATTCTCAAATTCCGCGGCCATTTGAGTCAGTTGAGCTAACGTCAGGAAGTCTTTCCTACGTGCAACCTGTAGTCTGGCGCTAGATTCTCATAAATCAAACTCAATTCCTGATCGGGACTATGTCCGGCGTGATCCATCAGTTTCTTTAAATCTATCAAATAATCCTTATAACCCTCGCCGACTCGTTGCCGTCGGGGCCTGATGCTATCCTCCAACCTTTCAAAATAGTGGGGAGGTAAAAAAAATCTAGAAACTCTTTCTTGAAGACGCCCCATGTCACGTCTCTTAGCCCACTCGTTGAAAACCAGCTCGCCGCCGAGTCTGTCAAGGCCTCGCTCATTGCCCTGAGAATACGGTCTAGCTCTACTTCGTATGTCATCGACCGTTCCTCAAGTGCCTCTACGAATTCAAGCGGGTCAGAGTGACCATCAAAACGGATTCCTCATGTCCTAACTTGTTTGGGGACGACCACGAAATGTTTGTTATTTTCAGCTCCCCGGTAACCAGCGGCCATATTAGGTTTGTAGTCCCTCAGTCCCACCTGGGTACTAGTCACAGGGGGAATAACAGATGGCCCTACATAAATCCCGGACGGCGTCCCAATCTGCCGCCTAACTGGCTTACGAATACAACAAAGCAGTATGAACGCTGTTAACCACAAAGAAGACTTAGAACAGACAAACAACATTTATTCGACAGTAATTGCAGATGACTATAGCAGCAAACATACAAAACGGCCAAAAACGACCAACGTCGATGAAAATAAGTGCAATTTTAATTTTAATTGAAATGTAATGAAAATGCTGTAATGTTTTTAGTGTAAAAGATGTATAAATGCGTGTATTCATTAGTGGTTGTTTATACTCGATACCGAAGGTAAAGAGTATATTGGTTTTGTGCAATGTCCGTCGTGGTGTCTGTCCGTCTGTCTGTCTATCCGTCTGTCCGTCCGTATGTGTGCAAGTTTTTTCCACACCATTCAAGCTGGAGACTTGAAACTTTCCAATTCTCTTTATCTATGGGATAGTAAATTGAAGTGCCAAGATTGGAATTCTACGATAACTGGGAGGCTGGCAAATCGATAAAATCGATAACTAAAAACCGATAAATCCACATATTTCGCACATCCTTACACCTAGAACTACCAAATTTGTTTAGAAAATAGCTACTAGCAACCCCCAAAAAACTGCATCAAAAATTTTGGAGCCACGCCCATCCATTCCACCTCCAGCCCCCCGCATGCTAAAGTCAAAAAGCCTATATCTCCCACAGTTTTTGAGCTATAGCCACCAAATTTGGTGCCAAGATAGGTGCTGATGGCCTCCCAAAAATCAGCATCAAAGTGTTGGAGCCACGCCAACCCATTCCGCCACAAGGATCTGCAGCAAAAATTTGGATGCCACGCCTAACCATACCGCCCCCAGCCCCCCTTTCACCACTTTATACAAAGTTTGAGCTAGAGTCACCAAGTTTGGTATGAAGGTAGCATTTGACATTCCACAAGGATCTGCAGCAAAAATTTGGATGCCACACCCAACCATACCGCCCCCAGCTCCCCTTTCCCCACTTTATACAAACTTCAAACTAGAGTCACCAAATTTGGTATGAAGATAGCAATTGACATCCCACATAGATCTGCACCAAAAATTTGAATGCCACGCCCAACCATACCGCCCCCAGCCCCCCTTTCCCAACTTTTACAAACTTTGAGCTAGAGTCACCAAATTTGTTATGAAGATAGCAATTGACATTCCACAAAGATCTGCATCAAAAATTTGGATGCCACGCCCATCCATACCGCCCCCAGCCCCCCTTTCACCACTTTATACAAACTTTGAGCTAGAGTCACCAAGTTTGGTATGAAGGTAGCATTTGACATTCCACAAGGATCTGCAGCAAAAATTTGGATGCCACACCCAACCATACCGCCCCAGCTCCCCTTTCCCCACTTTATACAAACTTCAAACTAGAGTCACCAAATTTGGTATGAAGATAGCAATTGACATCCCACATAGATCTGCACCAAAAATTTGAATGCCACGCCCAACCATACCGCCCCCAGCTCCCCTTTCCCCACTTTATACAAACTTCAAACTAGAGTCACCAAATTTGGTATGAAGATAGCAATTGACATCCCACATAGATCTGCACCAAAAATTTGAATGCCACGCCCAACCATACCGCCCCCAGCCCCCCTTTCCCCACTTTATACAAACTTCGAGCTAGAGTCACCAAATTTGGTATGAAGATAGCAATTGACATCCCACATGGATGGGCATCAAAATTTTTAATACTAGTATCGAGTATACCGCAGTCGGTTGCGTCCGACTGCAATGTTTCCACTTGTTTTATTTTTGCTCAACTAAATTTTTTTTCCTTTTTTTAAGAATGCTTTCCTTGTTAAACAAATTTTTATTTAATTAAACATTTTTTCCTTATTAAAAAAAAAAAATTGATTAATATTTTCGGTTTAATTAAATTTTCCCGTGTTAAATGTTCGTTTAATTAAATTTGTTAATTTATTTCGACCGATTTTCTATTTTACTTGATCCACTGTTTGATTTGTTTAATTTCAACTGTTCTCATCAAAATGTTTGATTGTTCACAGCCACGCCCAAAACTAGTTACACTTTGCTAATTTGGCGCGTTCTGTACTTCAATCGTTGACCCGCACTCTGCTCCCTTTAAAAATCGGCGTTCACGCCTTCACTGTCACATTCGTTCACTTGCAGGTGTTCAACTCCCGTTCACTTAATCGGCTCGCCCGTTTCAACCAACAAGTATGAAGCTCTTATAGAGTCGTCATGAGGCCAAATTCTGACTGCCAGTTGGAATATGAAATCGTGGCGACACCTCTCTCAAAGAGTGCTGTTGTAGACTTTTTTCTCTGCCATCGCATTTCGTGCCCGTGCTTGCCGACTGTGCTAAACTTTTTTTTCCCTAATAGCACAGCCAGCCAGCCATACTGTGTGTATGCGCCAGTAGCCAGCGTTTTTGCAGCGCGCATACCCTTGTTTTTTGGGATTATCGCCTGTTAGGCTTCATATGATCATATGGTATGCCTCATTCCTTATCGTTTTTGTGCCCAGCTGTAAAGCAGCAATACACAAATGTGTATTCATATCAACATACATATATTTTTATATGAATGTGCGGTCTCATATGTTTTGCAGTTTTGGTGGACCTGGGCTTTGAAGTGATTTTTGCTATTTTGTTTGGGCTGGGTATCATAATCAATTTTGCGACGTTGCCATAGCTTCATAGCACTATATCCCCATACATATATATTCCCAGGTGTTTGCAGTTTTGCTGGAATATAGGCTTTGTAGCAATTATAGTTATTTTGTTTGAGCTGGGTACCATAAGCATGTGTGTGTGTGCATTTGTTTGTCTACATGTGGCTATTTTAATGTTTGCGTACCATTGAATTCGACATATGCCCAACTAAATACACTTTCGCAATTTGTGCGCATCGCTGCATAACTGTATGCATGTATGGAAAGAGTCATAGAACTGAAAACTTAAAAGAGTATAAGTCTGTCAAAATCAGTGTTCAGAATCAAGATTTTTGCACTAAATGCTGCAAAGAATTTTGGCCAGAACACATAATTGTGAAAGAGTATACTGCAAGGAAAAAAAATCGGCCCCCGATTGTATCTACCCTTCCGGTGGTTGGTTCTAAGGTAACTCTCCCAATAACTGATAGTTCAAAAAACTAACATCCTCCTTCTTACTTGGCTATCAGAATGTAAGAGGTCTTTGTAGTAAACTCACTAGTTTATACCTTAATAGTCTTTCTTTCCCTTTCCATGTCATTGCCTTTACTGAAACGTGGTTAAGGCAAGACATTCTCAATTCCGAAATTCTATGTAGTACATATTCTATTTACAGAAAGGACCGTACTCTTCGGCGTGGTGGTGGAGTGCTTATTGCTGTGAATGTAGACTTTCCTTCTGAAACAGTCGTATTAGATAGTTCTTTTGATATAGAGTTTATTGCTGTAAAGCTAAACATTTGCGGTATTAACATTTTTATCACTTGTTCGTATATACCTCCTTCTTCTGATCTCTCTATCTATGAGACACATCTATCTGCTATTCATTCTGTCTCTGCCTTGCTTCCTGATCGTGATTTTCTTGTAGTTCTTGGTGATTTCAACATTGCTGAAGCTACTTGGATTTCTTGTCCTGACTCTGGTGCCCTGACTCCCACGGCCCCGAATAAATTTTTAATCGACCTACTTGGGATGTCATTGAGTCAAATTAATGCTATCCCAAATTCTCTCAATAAAATGCTTGATCTGATTTTTGTTTTGGATTCATCATCTTCATCCGTTTCCCGTTCCCAGCCTATATCTTATCCCGAAGACTTATACCATCCTACGTTGGAGCTGTTGATTAATTTAACTTCCCGAACGCGTTGCAGTTTCAGGATGCCTTTGAGTCGAGTTCGTCATTTTCGGAAAACTGATTTTGAGGGACTCGCTCTGCTTTTATCCCAAACTGACTGGTCTCCCCTCTACGAGGCTGACGACTTGGACGTGGCAATCAGTATTTTTTATAATACCTTATATTCTTTATTTGATTTATGTGTCCCGGTTGGTGAGCTAAACAGGTCTAACAAACCTGTGTGGTTTACCCGAGAGTTGACAATTCTCAAAAATCGAAAATCTAAACTCTACAAGAGATTTAGAAAAAATGGCTCATCAGTAACCTATTCTGCATACTTGATTGCTCGTGCCAGTTTTGATATCTTAAATAACCTATGTTATAAGAATTACCTGATTCGGTGTAGATTACAGTTTCAGCAGGATCGTAAGCGATTTTTTGATTTTGTTAATGCGAAGCGTAGGTCATCGACACTCCCAACGGATGTATGCTTTGAGGAAACGAAGGCCAATTCTGATCAGGAGATTGCAAATATATTTGCCCAATTTTTTCAAACGACTTATAGCTCATGTCAATCTCAAGTCGGTTTGCCTAACCCTTATCGGGTTAATGGCTCGAATCGCATCTTTGGACTGAAAATCACTGAAAACTCACTTTTAAATAATCTTCATGTTTTGAAACCTATATTTTCCCCAGGACCTGACGGAGTGCCAAGCTGTGTGCTTAGACACTGCGCTCATGGTCTTTTAAAGCCGTTGCTTAAAGTGTTTAACTTGTCCCTGGAGTTAGGCTCCTTTCCAAAAATTTGGAAAGAGTCATTTATTATTCCTCTCCATAAAAAAGGAAACAAATCTAATGTTCAAAATTATAGGGGTATTTCCAAGTTGTCTGCTATTCCTAAGATTTTTGAAAAATTATTAACCTCCCATCTTCAACACCTTTGTAAATCTATTATTTCACCGTGCCAGCACGGATTTATGAAACAAAGATCTACTACCACTAACTTGTTAGAATTTACTTCGTTTGTTATCAAGGGTTTTCAGGACAAATTGCAGACTGATGTTATTTATACTGATTTTAGTAAGGCTTTCGACTCTGTAGATCATCATCTCCTAATGCATTAACTATAACTCTTGGGCTTTTCAAATATTCTAGTTCTTTGGATTAAAGACTACCTAACTCTTAGAACTCAGAGGGTTTTATTTAAAGGGTCCGTTTCCAAGACGGTTCAGGTCACTTCAGGCGTTCCTCAGGGTAGTCATCTTGGTCCTTTATTATTTATTTTGTTTATAAACGATCTTCCATCGGTTATAAAGTTCTCTCGGGTTTTGATGTACGCTGATGATGTAAAGTTATGCACGTCAGCTGCAACTCCCCTAGCTGCTCAACAGCTTCAAAGAGATTTAGACAACTTTCAAATGTGGTGTAAAGTAAATTTTTAAATCTTAATTACAGTAAATGTAAAGTAATGTCATTTTTTAGATGTTTGCCCTTTTTAATATTTATTTTCTTGACAACAAACCACTAGATAGAATTGAATGGGTTGACGATTTGGGCATCGTTATGGACCCAAAGCTTAAGTTTGACAAGCATATTTCTTCAATTTCCAATCGAGCATCTGGTGTCTTGGGGTTCATTAAGCGCTGATCGAAGGAGTTTAACGATCCCTACTTAACAAAAACTCTGTATACTTCTCTTGTACGACCGATTCTGGAATATGGATCTTGTATATGGTTTCCGAAATACGAAATTCATCAGAATAAAATATAATCGGTACAAAAACAATTTCTGCTCTTCGCACTTAGAGGTCTTAACTGGGACACTAACAATAATTTGCCGTCTTATCGTAGTAGACTTTTACTAATAGATCTTCCTTCTCTGAGTGATCGTAGAATAATGCTTTCATTTTCCTTTTTTCACAAATTAATTAATGGTGAAATTGATTCTTCTGAATTAATTAACCAAATTAACTTTGCTGTTCCTATTAGAAATACTAGAAATTTTGTACCTATATCTCTTCAAACTTGTAATTCTAATTATGCTCTTCATAACCCTTTTCGTATTCTGTGTTCTATTTATAACGATCTTTCCCACTTAATACACAGTGCCACTCCTACTTGCTCTTTTAAAAAGTTAGTTTTGTGTCATTTGTCTACATGTTCGCGATCATCGTAACCGCACGATAAGCGGAGCGCCCCTCGGTCGGATGGGCGGGAGGTGGGTCGCTTTGTGCGTGGGTCCGCGCGTTAACAAGCCGGTGCTTGGTATCGTTGGGCCACTTGACTGTACTGTTCGTTAGTACATCTACGTCCAATAAAAAAAAAAAAAAAAAAAAAAAAAAAAATATGACCAGCAATGCAAAACTGATACTTGCCTGCCTATTTTTACTAGACGCTTGATTATTTTGCTGATAGCCTGATACTGCAAATGGTCGATCAGCACAAAATATGATATTTGACTGCCTTGGAAGTATTGCTTTTTAGGTTTTTGTAGGCAAAAAACACATAATTTAATTGATAATAGAGAATGAATGCCATGGCAAATGCAACGCATACATTAAATTAGACACATGTAGATAAACAAATGCACACACACACATGGTTATGGTACCCAGCCCAAACAAAATAACTATAATTGGTACAAAGCCTATATCCCAGCAAAACTGCAAACATATGGGAATATATATGATTGGGACATAGTGCTATGAAGCTATGGCAACGTCGCAAAATTGATTATGATACCCAGCCCAAACAAAATAGCAAAAATCACTTCAAAGCCCAGGTCCACCAAAACTGCAAAACATATGAAAACGCACATTCATATAAAAATATATGTATGTTGTATGTATGAATGTTTTGCTGCTTACAGATAGGTCACAAGAACGAAAAGAAAGGCATACCATATGATCATATGAAGAATACACACGCTCATAATCATGTGATAAAAGGCGATCAGCCCAAAAAACAAGGGTTTGCGCGCTGCAAAAACGCTGGCTACTGGCGCATACACACAGTATGGCTAGCTGGCTGTGCTATGAGGGGAAAAAAGCGTAGCACAGTCGGCAAACCGAGTGGCTTGAAAATCGGGCACGAAATGCGCTGGCAAAGAAAAAAGTCTTCAACAGCGCTCTGTGACAGAGGTTTCGCCACGATTTAATATTCCAACTGGCAGTCAGAATTTGGCCTCATGACGACTCTATAGGAGCTTCATACTTGTTGGTTTAAACCGTCAAAATCGCGACAATTGTACAAAAATGTGTTCTTTTTTGCTGACCTCTGTTTATACCACGCGCGGTCGATCAGAGTATTGTAGGGCATATATGGTTTCACTTACTTCACACTCGTTAAGTTATGCTTTTGGGTTTTTTAACTCCCAAATCACATCACTCCTCTTTCACTTTAGGTCCCTGCTCGGGCGCCACTTGTAAATTAGTTATCTTGCCGAGGTACAGATCCCAGTCTATCCAAGGCCCACGTCACAAGAAGATTTATATGAAACAAGCGACGCTACGTAAAATTATGGTAAGAGGGGGTGAAGTCGCCAAAGACAACGTCTCGCGCAAGTGGGGCGCCTGGGTGATTAGGGTGTAACAAGGCGACCCGCTGCACAAAACTGCCACTAATTACCCAGCGAATATTTTCGGAGAATACATGCAAGTCGCAAGCCGGCGCAAGAAATAGACAACCCCGTTTCGTGTTGTTTCCGTGTGTACGTGTCTGTAAACGCCCGTGCGCGCAGCTTGAACCGCCAAAGTAAAGAAACCTGAAGGAGAGAGAGGAATATCAACTCAGCCCTTTTTTTCTTTTATTCGTCCACTTTTCCACTGTTTTTTCTTTTCTTAGAAATATACTTACAATTACAATTCAAATTAACTCGAGGTTTTCAACTTCACTACTTTTCTATGCATCGACTATGATTACTGCTGTTCTTTTCTCTTTTCCTTAACTTAACTTGTGCGTTGACCGTCGCGCATATATTTCTTTCAATTTCCGAATCGTCCGTCGGCACGTCTCTACTCATTGAATTTCCGATCGCTACTGCCTTGGTCGCTTCGTTCCGCTTTTTCTCTTGTTCTCCTATGTTAATCTTAAGTCTAAGTATTATTATATGTTATGTAGTGGTGTTATTTAAATTACCAATTGAAAACTCCGATAAATACTAACTTTGAATATGAGTATCGATATAAACTAAATCAAATGTAAGTTCAACGTCTTAATGTCTAATAATGTAGAAACGTTTAATAATGCGCAAAATTAACTAATATATATAAATTCCAAAATTATCTTATTCTAAATGTGGTGAAGGCCTGTGGTGGGCCTGATTCACACGATATATTTATGAAATCGATTACGAAAAATATCGAATTTGGAAAATGTAAAAATTGCGGTTGAAATAATGGGTAACGATTGAACTTATCTGAAAATTTCGTCCAAATCAGTTAAGAAACACCGGAGATATCGAATTGAATCGATTGAAGCTAAGTCAGTATACCAAAGTCAATTATAAATTTAATGTATATATTGCAACTGGGCTCAGGGTATCTTCTAGTCGGGCTCTCCCGACTGGTGCCTTCTTAATTGTTTCTTAATTTTATTATGTTACTTAATCAATTATCTTAAAAAACTATTTTACAAAATTAAAAATATATTAACATTAACACAGAATAATAACAATTACTAAAAAAGGCACTTATGTAATTCATCTGCCATTAAAGTGTTTACACAATGTCAATCTTTCAAATATTTTTTGGAATTTTACTATAACTAATATTTTGTGTGTCCACCCTTGGCTTCTTTAACCGCTCCAAGACACCGTTTCATCGATTTTATAAGGTTTTGGACGTATTCCAATGAAATAATTTACCATTCCTCCAAGATTATCGCCTTGAGACAATTTTCATTTTTTGGATAGCGTTTGGCAGTACTGTTTTTAAGATAAGCGAAAAGATTTTCAATTGGTTTGAGGTCTGGGTTTTGGGCAGGAGTATCGAACACCTTTTTACATTTATATAGCAGCCAGCACCACACCGTATGGGCTTTTTGCTTAGGACCATTGTCGGGGTAAAATTTATATGTTGGCTTGCCATCAATAATATATATCTAAATGTGTCGGCACTGGATACCAAATGTGTGCGCAAATATTCAAATATTTTTGGAAATCCACAGTATTTTAGGTGAAGCACAATCCTCCAACTCCTTTGCTTGAGATGCACCCCCAAATCAGCACTGACAATTTTTCAAACTTTACAGTGGGCTTAATATTTTTGGATTCAAGTGGTTTGATCGGCTTGCGCCACACTCCAACATAGTACCTTGGGTACCAAGAGAAATGGGCTATTATATTCAGAAATAGATGGCTCAACTATACCATCTTTTATTAGTTTTTCGACCTGTCTGTTTATTTCTGGATTTTATATTTCAGCACTTTTATAATTCTTAATGTATTCAGGAGTTTTGTCTGCTAGTCTAAATTTTTGTTTGTAAAAGTTGTTACTTGAGATTGCTTCTGTTTCTAGACCAAATATGTCACTGTATTTAGTGCATAGATCAGTAAGCTTGTTTTTAAATTGTTCGGGAAACTTCGTTTTGTTGAAAACTTCATTACTTCTGATACATTTATTTGAAAGTTGTGTTTGAAATTCATAGTTTTTTATTGATTCAAATTTTATTTTTCGATCGTGTACTTGTTATTATATTGTTATTTGTTGTATTAAAATGCAAATTATGGCACTATTCCTGCTACTAAGTATATTGTTTGCTATTAATACTCCAGGAGAAATTTCCGGGTTAATTATTAATACAATTTCTTCCCTTGTTGGAATCGTAATTTTCCTCATTACTTCAATTCTAACTGGTAATAGTTTTGAGTTGTCAATATCATTATGTAATAACTGAACATGTATTTGATAATTAAGTGAACTTGGTTTCAGAATGAATTCATCCTGTTGATATCTATTATGCAATTAAATTTTCTGATGAAATCTAATCCTAGAACTCCATCGCATGGTATGGGGAATTCATTGTGGACTATTTGGAAATCATGACTGATTACAAAGTAATCGAAAAGTATATTAATTGAAGATTGTCCAATTGATTGTATGTTTCCTTTTCCAATGCCTGTTATATTTGTTTTGTAATTTTCATTTATATATGAGTTTCTGTTATTGTTTGTAACGACGTAAATCTGGGGCTGGGGTCGGCGTCTCAGTCGCGCCAGGGTCGCTTACAGAATATTTATAAGTTGCTGGGACACTGGAGGAGCTGTACCGGGGGCATACCTAGGGGTCGGGTCAATAGAGGAGGGCGTAGGTGAAGAGAGAAGGGAGTCGTGAGCATGCCTTACGCGCTGGCGACGATTTGGGAGTCACTCGAAGGAGTAGGCTGGTTAGTCCAGAGTATTACTCGGAGAACTAACCAACCGTTCCCCGAATGGCTCTTCGTCGCCGACCAGGGCGTCGAGTGTGGTTCTGTGGGCACGGGAGGGTGAGAGTTAAACAGCTAGCTGGTCAGGCTGAGGGTAAGACCCGGAAGCCTGTGCACCAACTGCCTAATCCCATCCACCCGCGCCTGTCACCGGCCGCGTCCTTGAGAATCTCTCGGACGCGTATGAGAGATGCGAGTGAGAGGATTCGTCGCGCACAGAGTAAGACTCGGAATGCGTACTCGTCCCCCTGCTACTAAGTATATTGTTTGCTATTAATACTCCAGGAGAAATTTCCGGGTTAATTATTGATACAATTTCTTCCCTTGTTGGAATCGTAATTTTCCTCATTACTTCAATTCTAACTGGTAATAGTTTTGAGTTGTCAATATCATTATGTAATAACTGAACATGTATTTGATAATTAAGTGAACTTGGTTTCAGAATGAATTCATCCTGTTGATATCTATTATGCAATTAAATTTTCTGATGAAATCTAATCCTAGAACTCCATCGCATGGTATGGGGAATTCATTGTGGACTATTTGGAAATCATGACTGATTACAAAGTAATCGAAAAGTATATTAATTGAAGATTGTCCAATTGATTGTATGTTTCCTTTTCCAATGCCTGTTATATTTGTTTTGTAATTTTAATTTATATATGAGTTTCTGTTATTGTTTGTAACGACGTAAATCTGGGGCTGGGGTCGGCGTCTCAGTCGTGAGTCGTGAGCATGCCTTACGCGATGGCGACGATTTGGGAGTCACTCGAAGGAGTAGGCTGGTTAGTCCAGAGTATTACTCGGAGAACTAACCAACCGTTCCCCGAATGGCTCTTCGTCGCCGACTAGGGCGTCGAGTGTGGTTCTGTGGGCACGGGAGGGTGAGAGTTAAACAGCTAGCTGGTCAGGCTGAGGGTAAGACCCGGAAGCCTGTGCACCAACTGCCTAATCCCATCCACCCGCGCCTGTCACCGGCCGCGTCCTTGAGAATCTCTCGGACGCGTATGAGAGATGCGAGTGAGAGGATTCGTCGCGCACAGAGTAAGACTCGGAATGCGTACTCGTCCCCCCACTCGATCTCCCACAACGGCAACGCCTGGGTATTACCCACTTGTCGCTACACGTGGAACATACTCAAGAGGCAGGCGTCGCAGAATCTAGAGTAAGACTCGGAAGATTCGCTAACATACTCCTCAAGTCTGCCCCACGTGGGCCATTTGGTGAGGCGCACCTAACCACTATTTCTCCACCCGTCGCTACCCATGGGACCCACCCAAGAAGCAGGCGTCGCAGAATCTAAAGTAAAACTCGGAGGATTCGCTTGCGTACTCCTTAGGTCTGCCCCACGGGAGCCACAGGATGAGGCGCTCACTAGCTGAAAAGGGGTAGAGGGGAATAAATAGAATACACAAACACTTCTACGTTTAAATATTTATTTATTTTTATTTAACAATTATCACTAAACATGGCCCTAGACCGCACCAAATCTACACGTGGTTGCCTGAGCAACCGTTTTTGGCCCATCGCAGATGGCTGACACTTACCCCAATCTGTGTGTAAATGTACGAACGGTGTGTGTGCTTGTGTGTGTGGATGTTTTTTTTTTTTTTTTTTTTTTTTTTTTTCCTTTATTGCTTATCCTATATAAACAGTCTTATTATTAGGTAATAAAAGCGAAACATAACATTGGCGGTACGGCCGTTAGGTAATGCATCACCAATGCCTATGTTCCACCTAATCCTCTTGCTCTCTTCGCTCGCGCTCAGCCTTACGCAGATTGGTCATGACTGCCGCCGCGAACGCGCTGAATGCTTCCCAATTGGCGTTGCTGGCCAGTATCAATGTCACCAGGTTGTCCAACTCGATACTACAGCCGAAAGCCCTCTCCAGCTCATCTCGGAGCCCGGTAAAGCGTCCGCACTGAAACAAGACGGTTTCGGCATCCTTTACGAACCTATCACCACAGGAGGTACAGAACGCTGCACTCTCATGCCCAAGTCGGTGCAAGTACTCACGGAAGCAGCCATGACCACTTAGGAGTTGGGTGGTGTAGTAGTTGAGCTGCCCATGCCGCCGGTTTTGCCACGCTGAAATGCTCGGGATGAGGCGATGCGTCCAACGCCCTTTGCAAGACGCATCCCATTGCCTCTGCCAGTTTTCCAAAGTGCGCGTTTTGGCCGCTGTGCGCACTTCATGCTTCTGGGGATCCGAAAGTTCCTTGCCATGAGTTCCCTCGTAGATCTCCGAGATTTCCCTAGCCAGCTCGGCTATGGGGGCTATTCCAGCCAGGACCAGACATGCGTCATCAGAGATGGTTCTGAAGCCGCTACAAACTCTGATCGCTCCAAGACGGTGAGTGGCTCTCAGTCCGCGGGTGTAGCTGTCAAAGCGGCAAGCTGATTGCCATATCGGCGCCGCATACAGCATTGTCGCTCTTATGACGCTGGTTAAAAGGAGTCTCTTAAATTGCTTCGGACCTCTCGTATTTGGCATGATTCGAGAGATCGCACGATTTGCTAAGGCGGCCTTTGTGCTAGCGTACTCCAAATGCTCCTTGAAGCATAGCCTGGTATCCAGCATAACGCCCAGATATTTAATCGCCCTCTTAGACCTGACTGCAGTGTTAGCCACGATTATGTTTGCTGTCTCTACCGCTTTTCGGCTGCTAATGAGAACTGCCTCTGTTTTTTGGGGTGCTATCTGCAGTCCTACTGAGGAGAGCCACTGTATGGCTTTCGAGATGGCTAGGTTGCACTTTTCCTCCACTACCTTGAGATCCTTGGCGACAACCACTATTGCCACATCGTCAGCAAAGCCCACCAGCTGTACATCGTCTGGCATTGACAGCCGAAAAACGCCGTCATACATGACGTTCCACAGAAGAGGTCCCAGTACCGACCCTTGTGGCACGCCTCCAGAAACTTCGTGCTCCTCCATCGTCTCGCAGGTATCATACCTTAGGATTCTATCCTTAAAGTAGCTCCTTGTTATCCTTAGTAGGTACTCCGGCACGTTTAGCGCCTCAAGAGCCTCTAGGATGCAGCCCCATTTAGCCGTATTGAAGGCATTTTTGACGTCCAACGTTGTCACCAGGCAGTACTTCTTGGCGCCGCCTTTCCATCTACATCCAGCTATCGCTCCAGAAGCTATCTCGACTACCTTGCCGATAGCGTCCAGCGTAGATCGCGCTTTGCGAAAGCCATACTGCTGCGGTGAAACTCCACCAGCAGCAGCAATGGCGTTATTGAGCCGGGTGCAAATCAAATGCTCCAGTAGCTTGCCCGCAGTATCGATCAGGCATATCGGACGATATGCAGCTGGATCTTCGAGCTTTTTGCCAGGCTTCGGTAGGAGGACCAGCCGCTGAATTTTCCAGCGGTTTGGAAACTTTCCGCTTTGTAGGCAGCTGTTGTACATGCTCGAGAAGACATCTGGGCGGAGCGCAATTGCTAGCTTGAGCGCTCGGTTGGGAATCCCATCTGGGCCAGGTGACTTGCTGGGCTCCAACCTCGTTGCAGCGTGTCGAATCTCTTCTAGCATGATGGGCTCAATTTGGAAATGCGTGCTTGGCGCAGGCGGGGGCTCGCCGATATCATCATCCACACTGGGAAATAGGTGCCTTACTATCTCCTTCATTGCTCTTGGGTCCGTGGGGTGGCAGCGTGGAGAGGCATTGAAGCGTTTTACTACCAGCTTGTAGGCATTGCCCCACGGGTCGTTTTTCGCTGTGTCGCAGAGGTCCAGGAAGCATCTACGCTTGCTGTCTTTAATAAGCTTCTGGAAGCGTCTCCTACTGGCGAGGAATTCCGCCTGGCGTTCATGGAACAGCAGCGATCCACGTGAGCGCTGGTAGCGGCGTCTAGCATAGTTGCACTCGCTTCGAGCCTCAGCGATCTCCTCGTTCCACCAGTATACTGGGGCATGGTGCCTCTGGTACCTTCTGCTCCTAGTCATGCTATCATCGCAGGCACGGCTTAGCATCCGCATCGTTTTGTCCACCACTTCCTCAGTGCTCTCAGTATTATCAGAGGTCATAGCAGACTCCAGATGGGCACTGAAAGTCCGCATGTCTAGCGTCTCGACACGATACCTAGGCCAGTGGTGAGCTGGAGTATTACCGTGATCCGGGCGTATTCCAACGGTACACCATATGGCAACGTGATCACTTGCATTGAAGAAGTCATCGATGCTCCAGGTGGACGAACTAAAGAGCGAGCTACTGACAAATGTTATGTCAACGACCGAACCCAGTCCAGCTCTGCTGAACGTGTGCTGCGTTCCATGATTTAGGAGCGCCACATCGAGAAGAGAGAACGCCTCCAGCAACCCCCGTCCTTTGGCATTGGTTGACGAGCTGCCCCACTCCTCTGCCCACGCGTTGAAGTCTCCAGCGATGACGATCGGGTGACGGCCTCTTGCGTCTGCTACCAGGGAGTCCAGGGTGTTAGCGAACTCTGATAGCTGCAGACTAGGGGGTAGGTAGACTGCGTAGAACAACATACCGCCCACCGACGCACGCACGTAGTTTTCGTCCCGATGTACATTTACCAGAGGAGTCCCGTCAATCGCGCAGGACCATAGAGCCGCTCTTCCAGTTATGTCCGAAGCGCATCTAGGGCTCTCAGAAAGCCGGTATGGCTCGCTTAGCACCGCAAGGTCTGCAGAGCGTTCACGCACTGTTTGCGACAACAGGTCCTGGGCCGCTGCGCAATGGTTAAGGTTCAGCTGTATGAACTTCATCTTGCACGACCAAGTACGCTTTCACTGAGTGGACAACTATTACTGCCCGCCTGGTGGCTGAATGAGGCACTGCCCTTTGCAACACAGATGAAGCACTTCGCCACCTCGCTCTTACAACTCGCTGCCTTGTGGCCTGTAACTCCACACCTGATGCAGCACTGGGATCTATCCACGGGGTTACGGCAGCTGCTTGCGGTATGTCCCATCTCCAGACAGCGGTAGCACCGCGTGCGCGCTTCCTGCTGGCGAATGACGCAGCTGGTCCAGCCAATGTGAACTGTGCGCAGGGCAGTAATGCTGCTTGCCAGATTTGCTGGTACTGAAAACTGAGCCACCTGTGTATTGCCATATCCAGGTCGAATGCTCTTGAAGATACATACGTCGGCTGGTATGTTTGCCTGCGCTGACAGCGCAGTCACTATCTCCTCTTTAGTGGCTAACTCGTCCAGGTCCCGAATGGCGAAGTGAGTCTGCTCGGTAAATGAGCGAACCACTGCACTCTTGCCCAGCACAAGCTCCACTTCGTCCTTGAGCTGCTTTGTACACTCCAGGCCTACTCCATTCAACTCAAGTAGCAGGTCACCTTTTGCTGTGCGACGAGCTTTGGAGACCTTGTCGCGGACTCCGTTGAGTTTTCCGTCGCTTCTGCGCGTAACTAGCGATGCATCCGATCTGCTCTTCGTATGTGGCTTGCCAGATGCCTTACCGGCTAGCTTGCTAGACTTCTTTCGCTGAGCCGTTTGCCACGTATTCCGTGGAACCGACTCCGAAGCCGCTGGACTTGCATTGCCAGTTTTGTTCCTCTTCGAGGGCGTAGCTCGCTGCCCTGGCTCGAGCTCGCGCCGCCTCTTGGGAGTCACTGTACTCCTCGCAGCACCGCAACTCTGCTGTTGCACTTTATCGGCTACTCTAGTAGGCAGCTTTGCAATCGGCGACGTCTGTGTGGCCGTATCCGCGCTATCACTGGAAGCTGTCTTGCTTCTGCCAGAGCAGACTTGGTATAGCTTAAGTGCCTTCGCTGCTTGTTCCCTCATCAGCTGGTTTACGTGCCGCTGCCCGAACAGAAGGGCATTAAGGCCGTTCAGGATGGCACCCAGCTGCACAAAGGCATCTTCCTCCTCTGGCTTCTTCCCCTGGGGTGGACTGGCCGCCGCAGGTGCAGGCATGTCACCTGGAGCTACCAGGCTGCGCACCGGGGGTAGCGCACTCCCCTGGGGGGGAGACCTCGGCAATGCCGAGCGGCGCACAATACCTTCCACTATAACCACTTGTTTCCACTCACTTGTAGATCTACAAGCAGTCCCGCGTTGACCAAAGGTTTCCCTAAGGTTTTTAACCGGTGGAGGTTATACCGCCCCGACTCGGTCACCAGAGCCCCACAGAGCACCGCCGCAACGGAGGGCTTGGTAATAGCCGGTACCGTGGCCTTCTGCTTAATCTGCTTGGAGTTTCCTACTGGAGAAATCGCCAAGTGGTGCGCCTGTTGGCTATGCAGCGCCTATCGCAATATCCTAGCGCTTATGCAACAAAAATTTTGTTTGCACTTGTACCCTGTCCACGAACCACTCACAGCTGAGACACCTCTTTTCGTATTGGCGCCACCTGTGATTAGCAAGTGAGGGTAGCTTCTCGCTCAGCTGGCACAGCCAAACACAGCCCTGGTACTCGCGATCAGCTGACACTGTGGTATTCCTAAAACACTTGTAAGCACAAGCAGCACACCACGAAGTTGGGGTGTGCAATACGTGTAATGTTGTCGTGTAGTATTTCCACTCACACCAGTTGGAGTGCCCTAGATTGCGCGCGGCTTAAGGGAGACTCCACAACCACCCGGTAGAGGAACGCGATTGGCAAAGGCGATGAGAACAACAGGTGAGTTTCCCAGCCTATTGACGCGCTTATTAATTTGGAAAACCGGTTTTCACTTTAGGTTTAGCACTGCGAAAACACAACAAGGACGGAGCGTCAGGAAAAACTCGACCGTACTTTTTAACTTCACACATGTGTCTGTGTGTGTGGATGTGAGTGTGCCTGTGTGTATGTATCGGCCGGAATGTATACTTGTGGGTGTGCCGGCGTGTGTGGGTGTATGCCTGGGTGTGCGTGTGTGTGTGGATGATCGTGTGCCGTGTGTAGCTATGGGTGTGTGAACGTATGTGCCGGGCGTGTGTGTGTTCCTGGGTGTGTTTTTTTTTTTTAATTCATTTATTGCTTATCTAAGTAATATATATGTACACATTGATTAGGGTAAGGTATACGTAAGCGGAACTTTGCAGTAGCGGTACGGCCGTGTGGTATTGCGTCGCTACTGCCGAGTTCCACCTATTCTACTTGTCCTCTACGCTCTCGCTCAGCCTTCCGCAGATCCGTCATGACTGCCGCCGCAAACGCGCTGAACGCCAGCCAGTTGGCGTCGCTGTCCAGCATCAGTGACACGAGGCTGCCCACCTCGATGCTACAGCCTAAAACCCTCTCCAGATCGCTGCGAAGCCCGGAGAAGCGTCCGCAGTGAAGTAGGACGTGTTCGGCATTCTCGACAAAACTGTCGCCACAGGATGTGCAGAACGGGGCGTCCTCATGCCCAAATCGGTGCAGGTATTCCCTGAAGCAGCCATGACCACTTAATAGTTGGGTAGTGTAAAAGTTTAGCTGCCCATGCCGCCTGTTTATCCACGCTGAGATGGTCGGAATGAGGCGATGTGTCCAGCGCCCCTTGCAAGACGCATCCCATTGCCTCTGCCAGTTCTCCTGGGTGCGCGTTTTGGCTGTAGTGCGCACTGACTTTTTTTGGGGAGCGGAAAGAGCCTCGCCATGCGTTCCCTCGAAGATCTCCGCTCTTCTCTAGCCAGCTCGGCTATGGGTGCTACTCCAGCCAGAACCAGGCAGGCGTCGTCCGAGATGGTTCTGAAGCCGCTGCAGACTCTGATAGCTCCAAGGCGGTGTGTGGCTCTCAGTCCGCGGGTGTAGCTAACAAAGCGGCATCCTGGTTGCCATATCGGCGCCGCGTATAGCATTGTCGCTCTTGTGACGCTGGATAAGAGGAGCCTCTTGAACTGCTTTGGGCCTCGCGTATTAGGCATGATTCGCGAGATTGCACGATTTGTTAGGGCGGCCTTTTTACTAGCGTACTCCAAGTGCTCTTTAAAACATAGTCTGGTATCCAGCATCACGCCCAGGTATTTAATTGCCCTCTTAGAGGTGACCACAGTGTTGGCCACCATTATGGTAGCTGTCTCCACAGCTTTCCGGCTGCTAATGAGCACTGCCTCCGTTTTTTGGGGTGCTATCTGCAGCCCTACTGAAGATAGCCACTGCAAGACTTCCGCGATGGCTAAGTTGCACTTCCCCTCCACTGTCTTAAGTTCCTTGGCGACGACCACTATTGCCACGTCGTCAGCGAAGCCCACTAGGTGAACATCATCGGGCATCAGTAAACGAAAAACGCCGTCATACATGACGTTCCATAATAGAGGTCCCAGAACCGACCCTTGTGGCACGCCTCCAGAAACTTCATGCTCCTCTATCGCCTCGCTGGTGTCATACTTCAGGATTCTATCCTTGAAATAGCTTCTTGTGATCCTAAGTAGGTACTCCGGGACGTTGAGCGCCTCGAGGGCATCCAGGATGCAGCCCCATTTAGCCGTGTTGAAGGCATTTTTGACATCCAACGTTGTCACTAGGCAGTACTTCTTAGCGCCGCCTTTCCATCTGCATCCGGCTATCGCTCCCGAGGCTAGCTCGACTACCTTGCCGATCGCATCCAGCGTAGATCTCGCTTTGCGGAAGCCATACTGCTGCGGTGAAACTCCACCAGCAGCTGCAATAGCGCCGTCAAGCCGGGTGCAAATCAGGTGCTCCAGTAGCTTACCGACCGTATCGATCAGGCAGATAGGGCGATATGCAGCTGGATCATCGAGCTGCTTGCCAGGCTTCGGTAGTAGGACCAGGCGCTGAATTTTCCAGCGGTTTGGAAACACTCCGCTTCTTAGGCAGCTGTTGAACATACTCGAGAAAACCTCAGGGCGGAGTGCGATTGCCAATTTTAGTGCTCGGTTAGGGATCCCATCTGGGCCAGGCGACTTGCTCGGCTTCAACATCGATGCAGCGTGGCGAATCTCCTCAAGTGTGATGAGCTCAGCTGCTGGAGGAATGGCTGGCACGGGCGGGAGCTCACCGATATCCTCAGCCATACTGGGAAAGAGATGCCTAATAGTCTCTGTCAACGATGCTGGGTCCTTGGGGTGGCTGCGGGAAGAGGCGTTAAAGCGTTTAACTACCAACTTGTAGGCATTGCCCCACGGGTCATTCTCCGCAGTGTCGCAGAGGTCCAAGAAGCATCTGCGTTTGCTATCTTTGACAAGCTTTTGGAAGCGTCTCCTGCTGGCGAGAAACTCAGCCTGCCGTTCCTGAAACACCAATGATCCACGTGAGCGCTGGTAGCGGCGTCTCGCATAGTTGCAGTCGCTCCGAGCCTCGGCTATCTCCTCGTTCCACCAGTATACTGGGACATGGTGCCTATGGTATCTTCTGTTCCTGGTCATGCTAGAATCGCACGCTCTGCTTAGCATCCGCATGGTTTTGTCAACCACGTCCTCGGTGCTATCAGCTGTATCGGAGACCTCAGCAGACTCTAGACAGGCACTAAAAGTCCGCGTGTCAAGCGTCTCGACGCGATACCTAGGCCAATGCTGTGCTGGAGCATTACGGCGATCCTGGCGTTCTCCAACGGTGTACCATATGGCAACGTGATCACTAGCATTGAAAGAGTCGTCGATGCTCCAACCGGACGAACTAAAAAGCGAGCTACTGACGAATGTTAGATCCACGACAGAACCCAGTCCAGCTCTGCTGAACGTGTGCTGCGTTCCGTGGTTTAGGAGCACCACGTCCAGGAGAGAGAACGCCTCGAGCAACGCCCGTCCCTTGCTGAGCTGCCCCACTCCTCTGCCCACGCGTTGAAGTCACCCGCGATGACTGTAGGGTGGCGACCTCTAGCGTCTGCTACCAGGGAGCCCAGGGTGTCTGCGAACTCCGAGAGCTGCAAGCTAGGTGCCAGGTAGACGGAGTAAATCCACATGTCACCCACCAACGCATGCACGAAGCCATCCGCCCGGGAGACTCTGGTCGGTGGTGGCGCGGCGCACCCACAGGACCAAATGGCCGCTCTTCCTGATGAGTCAAGTGCACAGTTTGGTCCCTCCTGCAGCCGGTATGGCTCACTCAGCACTGCAAGATCGGCAAAGCGTTCACGCACTGTTTGCGACAACATGTCCTGAGCCGCTGCACAGTGGTTAAGATTCAGCTGTATGCACTTCATTTTGCACGGCTTCTAACACCTCCGCTGAGTGGACATCTACTACTGCCCGCCTGGTGGCTGATTGAGGCACTGCCCTTAGCGCTGCAGATGAAACACCTAACCTCGCTCTTACAACTTGCTGCCTTGTGACCCAGGTCTCCGCACCTGATGCAGCACTGGGACCTGTCCACTGAGTTGCGGCATCTGCTAGCGGTATGTCCCATTTCAAGGCATCTGAAGCACCTCGTGCGTGCTTCCTGCGGGCGGATGGTGCAGCTGGTCCAGCCGACTCGAACAGTACGCAAGGCAGTGATACTGCTCGCCAGGTTCGCGGGTACCGAGAAATTGGCTACCTGGGTGTTGCCGTATCCGGGTCGAATACTTTTGACGCTGCAGGCATCAGCAGGTATATTAGCCTGTGTCGACAACGCAGCCACTATTTCCTCCTTGTTTGCCAACTCGTCCAGATCTCGAATCGCAAAGTGCGTTTGCTCTGTAAATGAGCGAACCACTGCGCTCTTTCCAAGCACCAGCTCCATTTCATCCTTAAGCTGCTTGGTACACTCCAGGCCTACTCCATTCAACTCAAGTAGCAGGTCACCTTTTGCTGTGCGACGAGCTTTGGAGACCTTGTCGCGGACTCCGTTGAGTTTTCCGTCGCTTCTGCGCGTAACTAGCGACAGAACTTCGCTGTAGGAAAGCTCGCTGGTACTTATTACCAGTGCATCCGATCTGCTCTTCGTATGTGGCTTGCCAGATGCCTTACCGGCTAGCTTGCTAGACTTCTTTCGCTGAGCCGTTTGCCACGTATTCCGTGGAACCGACTCCGAAGCCGCTGGACTTGCATTGCCAGTTTTGTTCCTCTTCGAGGGCGTAGCTCGCTGCCCTGGCTCGAGCTCGCGCCGCCTCTTGGGAGTCACTGTACTCCTCGCAGCACCGCAACTCTGCTGTTGCACTTTATCGGCTACTCTAGTAGGCAGCTTTGCAATCGGCGACGTCTGTGTGGCCGTATCCGCGCTATCACTGGAAGCTGTCTTGCTTCTGCCAGAGCAGACTTGGTATAGCTTAAGTGCCTTCGCTGCTTGTTCCCTCATCAGCTGGTTTACGTGCCGCTGCCCGAACAGAAGGGCATTAAGGCCGTTCAGGATGGCACCCAGCTGCACAAAGGCATCTTCCTCCTCTGGCTTCTTCCCCTGGGGTGGACTGGCCGCCGCAGGTGCAGGCATGTCACCTGGAGCTACCAGGCTGCGCACCGGGGGTAGCGCACTCCCCTGGGGGGGAGACCTCGGCAATGCCGAGCGGCGCACAATACCTTCCACTATAACCACTTGTTTCCACTCACTTGTAGATCTACAAGCAGTCCCGCGTTGACCAAAGGTTTCCCTAAGGTTTTTAACCGGTGGAGGTTATACCGCCCCGACTCGGTCACCAGAGCCCCACAGAGCACCGCCGCAACGGAGGGCTTGGTAATAGCCGGTACCGTGGCCTTCTGCTTAATCTGCTTGGAGTTTCCTACTGGAGAAATCGCCAAGTGGTGCGCCTGTTGGCTATGCAGCGCCTATCGCAATATCCTAGCGCTTATGCAACAAAAATTTGTTTGCACTTGTACCCTGTCCACGAACCACTCACAGCTGAGACACCTCTTTTCGTATTGGCGCCACCTGTGATTAGCAAGTGAGGGTAGCTTAGCGCTTCTCGCTCAGCTGGCACAGCCAAACACAGCCCTGGTACTCGCGATCAGCTGACACTGTGGTATTCCTAAAACACTTGTAAGCACAAGCAGCACACCACGAAGTTGGGGTGTGCAATACGTGTAATGTTGTCGTGTAGTATTTCCACTCACACCAGTTGGAGTGCCCTAGATTGCGCGCGGCTTAAGGGAGACTCCACAACCACCCGGTAGAGGAACGCGATTGGCAAAGGCGATGAGAACAACAGGTGAGTTTCCCAGCCTATTGACGCGCTTATTAATTTGGAAAACCGGTTTTCACTTTAGGTTTAGCACTGCGAAAACACTACAAGGACGGAGCGTCAGGAAAAACTCGACCGTACTTTTTAACTTCACACATGTGTCTGTGTGTGTGGATGTGAGTGTGCCTGTGTGTATGTATCGGCCGGAATGTATACTTGTGGGTGTGCCTGCGTGTGTGGGTGTATGCCTGGGTGTGCGTGTGTGTGTGGATGATCGTGTGCCGTGTGTAGCTATGGGTGTGTGAACGTATGTGCCGGGCGTGTGTGTGTTCCTGGGTGTGTTTTTTTTTTTAATTCATTTATTGCTTATCTAAGTAATATATATGTACACATTGATTAGGGTAAGGTATACGTAAGCGGAACTTTGCAGTAGCGGTACGGCCGTGTGGTATTGCGTCGCTACTGCCGAGTTCCACCTATTCTACTTGTCCTCTACGCTCTCGCTCAGCCTTCCGCAGATCCGTCATGACTGCCGCCGCAAACGCGCTGAACGCCAGCCAGTTGGCGTCGCTGTCCAGCATCAGTGACACGAGGCTGCCCACCTCGATGCTACAGCCTAAAACCCTCTCCAGATCGCTGCGAAGCCCGGAGAAGCGTCCGCAGTGAAGTAGGACGTGTTCGGCATTCTCGACAAAACTGTCGCCACAGGATGTGCAGAACGGGGCGTCCTCATGCCCAAATCGGTGCAGGTATTCCCTGAAGCAGCCATGACCACTTAATAGTTGGGTAGTGTAAAAGTTTAGCTGCCCATGCCGCCTGTTTATCCACGCTGAGATGCTCGGAATGAGGCGATGTGTCCAGCGCTCCTTGCAAGACGCATCCCATTGCCTCTGCCAGTTCTCCTGGGTGCGCGTTTTGGCTGTAGTGCGCACTGACTTTTTTTGGGGAGCGGAAAGAGCCTCGCCATGCGTTCCCTCGAAGATCTCCGCGGCTTCTCTAGCCAGCTCGGCTATGGGTGCTACTCCAGCCAGAACCAGGCAGGCGTCGTCCGAGATGGTTCTGAAGCCGCTGCAGACTCTGATAGCTCCAAGGCGGTGTGTGGCTCTCAGTCCGCGGGTGTAGCTAACAAAGTGGCATCCTGGTTGCCATATCGGCGCCGCGTATAGCATTGTCGCTCTTGTGACGCTGGATAAGAGGAGCCTCTTGAACTGCTTTGGGCCTCGCGTATTAGGCATGATTCGCGAGATTGCACGATTTGTTAGGGCGGCCTTTTTACTAGCGTACTCCAAGTGCTCTTTAAAACATAGTCTGGTATCCAGCATCACGCCCAGGTATTTAATTGCCCTCTTAGAGGTGACCACAGTGTTGGCCACCATTATGGTAGCTGTCTCCACAGCTTTCCGGCTGCTAATGAGCACTGCCTCCGTTTTTTGGGGTGCTATCTGCAGCCCTACTGAAGATAGCCACTGCAAGACTTCCGCGATGGCTAAGTTGCACTTCCCCTCCACTGTCTTAAGTTCCTTGGCGACGACCACTATTGCCACGTCGTCAGCGAAGCCCACTAGGTGAACATCATCGGGCATCAGTAAACGAAAAACGCCGTCATACATGACGTTCCATAATAGAGGTCCCAGAACCGACCCTTGTGGCACGCCTCCAGAAACTTCATGCTCCTCTATCGCCTCGCTGGTGTCATACTTCAGGATTCTATCCTTGAAATAGCTTCTTGTGATCCTAAGTAGGTACTCCGGGACGTTGAGCGCCTCGAGGGCATCCAGGATGCAGCCCCATTTAGCCGTGTTGAAGGCATTTTTGACATCCAACGTTGTCACTAGGCAGTACTTCTTAGCGCCGCCTTTCCATCTGCATCCGGCTATCGCTCCCGAGGCTAGCTCGACTACCTTGCCGATCGCATCCAGCGTAGATCTCGCTTTGCGGAAGCCATACTGCTGCGGTGAAACTCCACCAGCAGCTGCAATAGCGCCGTCAAGCCGGGTGCAAATCAGGTGCTCCAGTAGCTTACCGACCGTATCGATCAGGCAGATAGGGCGATATGCAGCTGGATCATCGAGCTGCTTGCCAGGCTTCGGTAGTAGGACCAGGCGCTGAATTTTCCAGCGGTTTGGAAACACTCCGCTTCTTAGGCAGCTGTTGAACATACTCGAGAAAACCTCAGGGCGGAGTGCGATTGCCAATTTTAGTGCTCGGTTAGGGATCCCATCTGGGCCAGGCGACTTGCTCGGCTTCAACATCGATGCAGCGTGGCGAATCTCCTCAAGTGTGATGAGCTCAGCTGCTGGAGGAATGGCTGGCACGGGCGGGAGCTCACCGATATCCTCAGCCATACTGGGAAAGAGATGCCTAATAATCTCTGTCAACGATGCTGGGTCCTTGGGGTGGCTGCGGGAAGAGGCGTTAAAGCGTTTAACTACCAACTTGTAGGCATTGCCCCACGGGTCATTCTCCGCAGTGTCGCAGAGGTCCAAGAAGCATCTGCGTTTGCTATCTTTGACAAGCTTTTGGAAGCGTCTCCTGCTGGCGAGAAACTCAGCCTGCCGTTCCTGAAACACCAATGATCCACGTGAGCGCTGGTAGCGGCGTCTCGCATAGTTGCAGTCGCTCCGAGCCTCGGCTATCTCCTCGTTCCACCAGTATACTGGGACATGGTGCCTATGGTATCTTCTGTTCCTGGTCATGCTAGAATCGCACGCTCTGCTTAGCATCCGCATGGTTTTGTCAACCACGTCCTCGGTGCTATCAGCTGTATCGGAGACCTCAGCAGACTCTAGACAGGCACTAAAAGTCCGCGTGTCAAGCGTCTCGACGCGATACCTAGGCCAATGCTGTGCTGGAGCATTACGGCGATCCTGGCGTTCTCCAACGGTGTACCATATGGCAACGTGATCACTAGCATTGAAAGAGTCGTCGATGCTCCAACCGGACGAACTAAAAAGCGAGCTACTGACGAATGTTAGATCCACGACAGAACCCAGTCCAGCTCTGCTGAACGTGTGCTGCGTTCCGTGGTTTAGGAGCACCACGTCCAGGAGAGAGAACGCCTCGAGCAACGCCCGTCCCTTGGCATTAGTTGCTGAGCTGCCCCACTCCTCTGCCCACGCGTTGAAGTCGCCCGCGATAACTGTAGGGTGGCGACCTCTAGCGTCTGCTACCAGGGAGTCCAGGGTGTCTGCGAACTCCGAGAACTCTGGGCCAGGCGACTTGCTCGGCTTCAACATCGATGCAGCGTGGCGAATCTCCTCAAGTGTGATGAGCTCAGCTGCTGGAGGAATGGCTGGCACGGGCGGGAGCTCACCGATATCCTCAGCCATACTGGGAAAGAGATGCCTAATAATCTCTGTCAACGATGCTGGGTCCTTGGGGTGGCTGCGGGAAGAGGCGTTAAAGCGTTTAACTACCAACTTGTAGGCATTGCCCCACGGGTCATTCTCCGCAGTGTCGCAGAGGTCCAAGAAGCATCTGCGTTTGCTATCTTTGACAAGCTTTGGAAGCGTCTCCTGCTGGCGAGAAACTCAGCCTGCCGTTCCTGAAACACCAATGATCCACGTGAGCGCTGGTAGCGGCGTCTCGCATAGTTGCAGTCGCTCCGAGCCTCGGCTATCTCCTCGTTCCACCAGTATACTGGGACATGGTGCCTATGGTATCTTCTGTTCCTGGTCATGCTAGAATCGCACGCTCTGCTTAGCATCCGCATGGTTTTGTCAACCACGTCCTCGGTGCTATCAGCTGTATCGGAGACCTCAGCAGACTCTAGACAGGCACTAAAAGTCCGCGTGTCAAGCGTCTCGACGCGATACCTAGGCCAATGCTGTGCTGGAGCATTACGGCGATCCTGGCGTTCTCCAACGGTGTACCATATGGCAACGTGATCACTAGCATTGAAAGAGTCGTCGATGCTCCAACCGGACGAACTAAAAAGCGAGCTACTGACGAATGTTAGATCCACGACAGAACCCAGTCCAGCTCTGCTGAACGTGTGCTGCGTTCCGTGGTTTAGGAGCACCACGTCCAGGAGAGAGAACGCCTCGAGCAACGCCCGTCCCTTGGCATTAGTTGCTGAGCTGCCCCACTCCTCTGCCCACGCGTTGAAGTCGCCCGCGATAACTGTAGGGTGGCGACCTCTAGCGTCTGCTACCAGGGAGTCCAGGGTGTCTGCGAACTCCGAGAGCTGCAAGCTAGGTGCCAGGTAGACGGAGTGAATCCACATGTCACCCACCAACGCACGCACGAAGCCATCCGCCCGGGAAACTCTGGTCGGTGGTGGCGCGGCGCACCCACAGGACCAAATGGCCGCTCTTCCTGATGAGTCAAGTGCACAGTTTGGTCCCTCCTGCAGCCGGTATGGCTCACTCAGCACTGCAAGATCGGCAAAGCGTTCACGCACTGTTTGCGACAACAAGTCCTGAGCCGCTGCACAGTGGTTAAGATTCAGCTGTATGCACTTCATTTTGCACGGCTTCTAACACCTCCGCTGAGTGGACATCTACTACTGCCCGCCTGGTGGCTGATTGAGGCACTGCCCTTAGCGCTGCAGATGAAACACCTCGCCTCGCTCTTACAACTTGCTGCCTTGTGACCCAGGTCTCCGCACCTGATGCAGCACTGGGACCTGTCCACTGAGTTGCGGCATCTGCTAGCGGTATGTCCCATTTCAAGGCATCTGAAGCACCTCGTGCGTGCTTCCTGCGGGCGGATGGTGCAGCTGGTCCAGCCAACTCGAACAGTACGCAAGGCAGTGATACTGCTCGCCAGGTTCGCGGGTACCGAGAAATTGGCTACCTGGGTGTTGCCGTATCCGGGTCGAATACTTTTGACGCTGCAGGCATCAGCAGGTATATTAGCCTGTGTCGACAACGCAGCCACTATTTCCTCCTTGTTTGCCAACTCGTCCAGATCTCGAATCGCAAAGTGCGTTTGCTCTGTAAATGAGCGAACCACTGCGCTCTTTCCAAGCACCAGCTCCATTTCATCCTTAAGCTGCTTGGTACACTCCAGGCCGCCTTCCTTTAGCTCCAGAAGCAAGTCGCCTTTAGCAGTGCGACGAGCTTTCGAGACCTTATCGCGGACACCGTTGAGCTTGCCATCGTCTCTGCGAGTAACGAGCGCTAAACCTTCGCTGTATGACAGCTCGCTGGTACTTATGACTAGCGCATCTGATCTGCTCTTCAAGAGCTGCTTACCAGGCGGCTTGTCAGGTTTCCTAGGCGGCTTCGTCGTAATCCTCCGTTGCACCGTTTGCCACGTGGTGCATGGAGCAGGTTCCAAGGCCACCGGAACTGGGAGACCAGTTCTGCTTCTCTTGGATGGAGAGGGGCGCTGGCTTGGCTCGCACTCTCGCTGTCTCTTGGGTGTTACGATCGTCCTCGCAACCCCGCTACCCTGCTGACTTGCCTTGCATACGCTGGGAGGCAATTTTGCCACCGGCGTAGTCTGGGTGGCAGAATCCGCGCTAACTTTTAAAGCTGGCTTACTTCCGCCTGCAATCGCTTCGTAAAATTTAACCGCGTTCGCTGCTAAATCCCTCACCTGCTGGTTGACATGCCGCTGCCCGAATAACAGAGCACTGAGGCTGGTAAGGGTGGCACCCAGCTGCTCGAATGCATCCATCCCTGCCGGCTCCTGAGGTGAGGCGGCTGCCACAGGTGCAGGCGAGGCGCCTATAAGTGCCAAGATTTGCACGGGGGGAGGCGCGACCCCCTGAGGGGGGGATCTCGGCAATGCCGAGCGGCGCACAATTCCTTCCAGTGCTACCACTTGCTTCCACTACGCGTAGGACTTCAAGCAGTCCCTCGGTGACCTAAGGTTTCCCTAAGGTGTTTAACCGGTGGAGGCTATACCGCCCCGAATCGGTCACCAGAGCCCCACGGAGCACCGCCGCGGCGGAGGGGGTTGGTTATAGCCGGTTCCGTGGCCTTTTGCTTGGTGCTGCTTGAAAATCCCTACTAGAGAGAAATCACCAAATGACGCGCCTAGAGGTTATGCAACGAAATTTCGTCTCACTCGCACCTAGCCGGTGCGCAAACCACTCACCAGTGACACCTCTTGGAGTGGTGGCGCCACCTGTGATCGACTGCAGAAAACTAATTGGCACTGTTCGCTCAGCTGGCACTGCAAAGCAAGGCGCACAGCCCTGGTACGCTACGCGATCAGCTGGCAGTCTGGTCTTCCCAATTGCGCAAATAAACACAGACAGCACACCACGGAGGCACAAGTGTGCAGTATGTGTAGTAATTACAGCAAAACAAACGGGGCGCTTCAGAATAGCGAAAGCAACTCGCACCAGAAAACGCGCTGGCATCGGCGACGAAGACAACAGGTAGGTTGCACCGCCTCTTGAAACACCGACTCACTTGCAATATTCGTTTCCAAAACAGGTTTGGCACTGCTAAAACACTACAAGGACGGAGCGACAGGAAAACGCGACCGCACTTGCAAGAGCATACACTATGTTCCTGGGTGTGTGCGTGTGTGTCAGCGTGTATTTTCCTGGGTGTGTGTATGGTTTATCCGGTGTGTCTGTGCGTGTGCCTGTGTGTGCCTGGGTCGATCCGTGGGTGTGTGTGTGTGTAGATGTGCGTATGCCGTAAATATGTCGCTGTTGGGTGTCGTTCCTGGGTGTGTGTGTGTATTCGACTGTGCCTGGTGTAAATGTGTCTGTGCGTGTGCCTGTGTGTGCCTGGGTCGATCCGTGGGTGTGTGTTTGTGTGTCGATGATCGTGTGCCGTGTGTAGATATAGGTGTGTGAACGTATGTGCCGGGCGTTGGCGTGTTCCTGGGTGTGTGCGTGTGTGTCAGCGTGTATTTTCCTGGGTGTGTGTGTCTGTGCGTGTGCCTGTGTGTGCCTGGGTCGCTGCTGAGTGTCGTTTGTGTAGGTATATTCCTGAGTGTGCGTCGACTTGGCGCTGCCACTGTCACTGGTCAACTCCTTGTTGCTGTTGTTGTCCGGGCTGCTGTGGCGCGCTGCTGTTGTCGGCTGTGGTTGTTGTTTTTGCAGTGGCTGCTGTGGCGCGCTGCTGTTGGCGGCTGTGGGTGTTTGTTGTTGCAGTGGCTGCTGTGGTGCGCTGCTATTGCAGACTGTGGTTGTTGTTGTTGCAGTGGCTGCTGTGATGCGCTGCTATTGCAGACTGTGGTTGTTGTTGCGGTGGCTGCTGTGGTTGCTACTGCTGTTGTTGTTGTTGTTGCTGTCACTACCGTCGCGGGAACTTTTGACTGTCACGTTTCGCATAAAACTCAAGACTCGCAATCGCAAATATGCAAATCATTTGCTCGCCGTCTTCTTCTTCTCTTTTCTGGGTCCCCACACGTCGTTTCTCTGCTGGTTCCGATAGTCAACCAGCGCTCACTTTCGCGTCGCGCTTGCGCAAATGTGCGCGGAACATGCATGGTACGCACAATGGTGAAAAGCGGCAGGTCGTTGAGCCCAGCGTCTTCGAGGGTGAGTGTGTTTAGCACCTCCTCAACGGCGTCGTCTGACAGCCATCCCGGGTCCATACTTAGGTCTCTCCAGGGGTCCATGGCGGGTAGGGGTACGCTTCCACTAGAGTCGGGGGTGTCCTCAGGTGGTTCGTAGATGTCGGTGTTCCTGCTATCATCGGAGTGGTATCCGTCAGGATACAGGTATTGACGGCTGTGCCCCTCCGGATCGAACAGGATGCGGCCTTCTGCTTCGGACATCTTCTCGCTATAGTAAGATGGGGGCGTTAGTATTATTTGCATCGCCCTACCTACAGTGCGGCTTGTGGGGGGGTATGAAGGACTTGACACAGTGATGGGGGAAGGTGGACTTGGTTCTAGCGCAAGAGTGGTGTCTGGGTGGTCCTCGTCGGGGTCAGTGACGAACGGTTTCAGATCTGCTAGGCTAGCCATCCGACGCCGATTTGTCTCCATATGTTGGAGGCGTACCACATTCGGGGAGACGAATTTCTTCACGACGTAGGGTCCGTCGAACTTTGGCGCCAACTTTGCTGCAAATCCTTCGGCGGCGTTAGACAAGACGTGATGTTTGGCCCATACCTGAGTGCCCACGGTTGGTCGCCAGTCTCGATGGCGTAGGTTGTATTGTCTTGCCTGGTCTTGGGACGCCCTTTGTACATTCTGTTGCACTGCCTCGAAAACCTTTCGTAGCTCGGTGGCGCGTGTCTCGGGAGTTGTCTCTATTCTTCCACTTCCCGGGGTAACCTGGTCGTATAGTGCGTTCAGCAGACGGGGTTAGCGTCCTTGGACTAGGAACGCTGGGCCGAATCCGGTCGTGTCCGAAGCGCTGGTATTTATGGCCAACATTATCTCCGGGAGCAATTCATCCCACGAGCTCTGGTGTCCCTCGATGTACTGGGCCAGCATGGTCTTTATCGTCCGATTTGCCCTCTCCGTCGGGTTGTGTTGGGGGCTGTAGGGGGCGGTGTGTTGTAGCTCCATCCCGAGTTTCTCGCAGAATCGGTGAAAAGATCTGCTCGTAAACTGGGTCCCGTTGTCACAAACGAAACACCGCGGTGTCCCGAAGCGACAAAGGATACGTTCTCGGAAGGCTCGTTCCAAGTGGGCAGTCGTAGCTTTGCGCAGCGGGACTAACTCCACCCATTTAGAGAATAAGTTGAAGAACACCAGGAGCATGGTGTTTCCGTGTTTCGAGCGTGGCAGGGGACCAATGAAATCCGAGCAGACAGTCCGAAGGGTTCCGCTACTTGTCTGGTCAACATCTTCCCCGCAGGCTTCCTATGGCTCACCTTGTACGCCTGGCATTTGGTACATCGTCGTACGTATCGGGTTACGTCTCGAAACAAGCCGGGCCAGTAATACCGTTGCGTTACTCGACTCGCTGTCTTCCGTATTCCCAGGTGACCAGCGGTGGGGTTGTCGTGACACTCCTTCAGGACGCGGGAGCGCTGGTCCGATGCTACGCACAGCTTCCAGGGGACGTAGTCCTCTTCCGTGGGGCGATGACCTAGGTGTCGGTACACGTGACCGTTCTCCAGCGTATAGTCCGGGTGATTCTTGGGGTACTCCTCGATGCGCTTTGTCAATTTGAGGAGCCATGGGCACGTGATGGTTTCGGTTAGTACCGTCTGTAGTACTTCTTCCAGGGGTTGCCTCGACAGCGCATCAGCCACGACATTTAACTTCCGACGGTAGTGGATGTCGAATTGGTATTGCTGCAATTCCAGGGCCCACCTCGCAATTCGGCCAGTCGGGTTGTCAATGCTATTAAGCCACTTAAGGGCTAAGTGGTCTGTGATCACATCGAAACGGTAGCCCTCGAGGAAACATTTCAGCTTGCGGATGGCCCAAACAATCGCTAAACATTCCTTCTCCGTCGCTGAGTAGTTTTCTTCGGGCTTCGACAACCGTCGGCTGACGTACGCTATCTCTGCGCTCTGCCCCGTCTATTTCTTGTGTCAACACTGCTCCCAATCCAAAGTCACTGGCGTCCGTTTGTAGCACAAACTTGGCCGAGAAATCTGGGCAAGCAAGGACCGGAGCTTTGGTAAGGCGTAGTTTCAGCTCGTCGAACGCGGCCTGTTGTGGTTCACCCCACTCCCATCGTTTGCTCTTCCGGAGCAGTATCGACATCGGTTGCACTACCTCCGCGAAGTTTGACACGAACCTCCGGTACCACGATGCTATCCCCAGGCAGCGGCGCAATTCCCGGACGTTGGTTGGGGGAGTTAGTTTTCGGACGGCTGCGATCTTCTCGGGGTCGGTGTGTATCCCTTGTTCGCTGACGACGTGGCCTAGATAAGCAATGCTTTTGCGGAAGAACTTGCACTTGGCTTTGTTCAGGCGCAGATTTGCTTCGCGTAGACGGCGAAGAACTTCCTGAAGGTTCCGGAGGTGGTCGTCTAAATCCGAGCCCGTGATGATGATGTCGTCGAGATACGCGAAGGCATGTGGTTCCATGTCGGGGCCTATGACTCCATCGAGTGCTCTTTGGAACGTGGCTGGTGCGGAGTGTAAGCCAAAAGGCATGACCTTCCAGTGGAAAAGGCCTCGTCCCGGCACCGTGAACGCCGTGTATTGACGGCTGTTGCGTGCCATGGGGATCTGCCAGTACCCACTCTTCAGATCCAATGTGGTAATGTATTTCGCGTTACGAAGTCTCTCCAAGATGTGATGAATCCTCGGCAGCGGGTACGCATCCGGAACAGAGCGTGCATTTAGCTGCCGGTAGTCAATGCACATCCGGATGTCTCCCGTCTTCTTTCCTACCAACACAATAGGCGCACTGTGGGGACTCTTCGAAGGCTCGATGCAGTCGTTTTTCAGAAGTTCATCTACCTGGTCGTAGATGACCTTCTGCATTGCCGGGTTCTTCGGATAATATCTCTGTTTGATTGGTCTCTCATCGCGCATGGTGATCACGTGCTCCGCGATGTGTGACACGCCCTTCAAACCATCAAACAACGCTAGCTCACGTTCCAGGAACTCCCGTACCCGAGGGTCTGTTTCCACTTCACGGTCGTCTTCCATCTTGCCTGGGTCTGGTAAATCTTGGGCGACTGCGAAATGTTCGCTTCTTTTCCCCGAAGGGGAACGAGGACGTTGGGGTGGTGGCTCTCGTGAAATTTCGCCTGCTCTTCCTCGTCGACCGGTCTCATCTCCTTATCCTGAGGCAGCTCCGTTGACGCCCTAAAGATCACCTCACGACTGTACACAGCTGGTGGCTCACGGGTGCTCGGGTCTTTCTTTAATTGGTCGGATCTCGGGGCTAGTGTGGGTGGTTCCTGGTGGTGTTTTGCTATTTGCGCTCTCGGGGCTGGTGTGGGTGGCTCCGGGTGGTGGTCGGTTGTTCGTACCCTTCGTCGGCCAGTCGGGCTCTGAAGCATCCCGGGCGTCAGCTGCAGTTCCATGGCTCCGAAAGACAGGGTGGCTTCCACCGCGCACAGGAAGTCGATCCCCAGGATGAGCTCATCAATGATCGTAGGTAGCACCAGCAGCGGCAGGTGGACATGCTGCTCCCCGAACTGTACAGTCGTCGTACAGGCCTTAGAGACGGTGGTACGAGATCCGTCTGCTAGGCTTACTCCCACTTGAATGCCCTGTTGTCCCGTTGCTGTCAACTTTCGTGCGACTGCCTCACTGATGAAACTTCGCGTCGCTCCGGTGTCGATAGTAGCCAGAAAGGGTTTCCCTTCCATTCTCACTCTGGCTACTATCCGCGCGTTCTCTAGTCGTATGGCTCCGTTTATTTCTGTGGCTGGCTGTTCATCGCACCCCCCTGGTCCGGATTCGAGGAGGGAGGCATTCCGTTTCCCGACGGCTGGGTGCAACACTCAATCGTCCTCGTCGTCCACACTGCCAGCAGTGGAGCACTTGTGGGTTTCTGCAATCCCGGTTGAGATGTCCTGGTTGCCCACAGCGTCGACATGCGGTCTGGACGTCTATCAGTGTGTCCGGTCGGGGTCCGTTGCTGGCTCCGGGGGCACTGTCGCGAAACGGGTTGCGATGTCGAGGTGTCGGGGTGGGAACTTCTGGATTTGCTGTGGCTGGTTAATGCACCGAGTGGGGTCTCGTAGGTGCCTTCATCTGCCCTTCTCTCTCACGTACCATCTCATAATGTGTGGCCAACTGGGTAAGTTGACTCAGGCAACTCACCTCATGACGTCGGATGTACAGCTGGTATTCCGGTAATAAATTCTCGTAGATCCGGTCAAGCTCACTGTCGCCCGTATACCCGGCACGCTGCATCATAAGCCGCAGCTGTACCATATAGCGCTTGAATGTTTCTCCGTTTCGCTGCAGGTGGGTGCGGATCTGATCTTCCAGCCTCTCGAAGTACCGTGGTGGCAGGTAGAAATCCAAGAGCTCCTTTTTGAACCTGGTCCAGGTTTCCCCATACATATGACTGACCCTGAACCAACTCTCGGCTTCCCCAGTCAAGAGCTCCGAAATGGCCAGAGGTAAGCGATTCAGCTCGATTTGATGTGCTGCCGCCCTTTCCTCTACACGCTCAATGAAGCTAAGCGGGTCCGTGGTCCCGTCGAAAGTTATGCCCCAGCGGTGAACCTTCTCCGCCAGCATTCCATATGGGGCTTCTGGTCTGGTGCCTGTGGTGACTTGCGGCGAGCTGTGCCGGGGTCGCGGAGGTGATCGTCCTGCTAATCGTGTCGGGTCGGGTCTGGGGACAGCTCCATCGGTATTAGTCACCACTATCTGGGGTTGGGCTGGGGCTACCGGGTTGGTATCGGAAAGTGAAGGACTTCTTGAGCGTTGTTTCCTTTCCGGATCGGCTGGTGAGCTGTCTCGGTATTTCGACTCTAGCTCTGAGAAGCGTGCTAGCAAGGTGTCTGGGTGTTCGCTCAGAGATACGAAGCCCGCTACGCGACTGCGTAGCTCAGTCACCGTGCCCTCGGCGTCGAGCCCGAACTCGCTGGCCATGGACATGAGTTCGTCCTTCCTGCGGTAATAAATCCAGCTGACGTTCACCATGATGTTGTATTGTCGGAGAAGTCTGTAGAATTTTTATAATGATTAGTTAATATCCTTTGATAGGATCTGTAAAATTTTTACTATTATTATCCTGCTGGAGGATCTGTAGGTTTGTGATTATTATCCAGCTGGAGGACCTGTAGGTTTTTTTTTTTTTTTGTATTATTATTATCCTTCTGGAGGATCTGTAGGTTTTTATTGTTATTATCCTGCGGGAGGATCTGTAGGTTTTATTATTATTATCCTGCTGGAGGATCTGTAGGTTTTTGTTATTATTATCCTGCTAGAGGATCTGTAGATTTAAATTTTATTATCCTGCTGGAGGATCTGTAGGTTTTAATTATTATTATCCTGCTGGAGGAATTTTGTGTTGCACGAGATGTGTTCACTTTGATTACCGGGTCTTGACTGCCTACTCTGGGCTCGCGGTCCGCCTTATATAGCGGCTCAGCTCTGTTGGTTGTCGGCAGCGCAGTCCTTATCAAGCTTGGCAGCGCTGCCCTTATTAGGCGTCAGCAGCGCTGCGCTTATTGGGCGTCAGCATCCTCCGTCGCCCACGGCTGCGGAGGCAACAAAACGTAGACTGCTGCGGCAAAGGGGGGTCGGGCGCTGAGGGGTTTTCAAGGGACTTGCAAGGGGGTGAAGAGACTATATATATACATTTTGAGGGTTTTGACAACAAAAGGACAGAAAACAAGGACACAAATATCACAGAAATACACAAGGAGGGCGACCCAGGACAACCTAGGTACTATGCGGTGGTGGGTCTTTAAGCCACAATGATGTTGTGCTCACAAAAGTGTTTCCAGTGTCCCTGCTCGGGCGCCATCTGTAACGACGTAAATCTGGGGCTGGGGTCGGCGTCTCAGTCGCCAGGGTCGCTTACAGAATATTTATAAGTTGCTGGGACACTGGAGGAGCTGTACCGGGGGCATACCTAGGGGTCGGGTCAATAGAGGAGGGCGTAGGTGAAGAGAGAAAGGAGTCGTGAGCATGCCTTACGCGCTGGCGACGATTTGGAAGTCACTCGAAGGAGTAGGCTGGTTAGTCCAGAGTATTACTCGGAGAACTAACCAACCGTTCCCCGAATGGCTCTTCGTCGCCGACCAGGGCGTCGAGTGTGGTTCTGTGGGCACGGGAGGGTGAGAGTTAAACAGCTAGCTGGTCAGGCTGAGGGTAAGACCCGGAAGCCTGTGCACCAACTGCCTAATCCCATCCACCCGCGCCTGTCACCGGCCGCGTCCTTGAGAATCTCTCGGACGCGTATGAGAGATGCGAGTGAGAGGATTCGTCGCGCACAGAGTAAGACTCGGAATGCGTACTCGTCCCCCCACTCGATCTCCCACAACGGCAACGCCTGGGTATTACCCACTTGTCGCTACACGTGGAACATACTAAAGAGGCAGGCGTCGCAGAATCTAGAGTAAGACTCGGAAGATTCGCTAACATACCCCTCAAGTCTGCCCCACGTGGGCCATTTGGTGAGGCGCACCTAACCACTATTTCTCCACCCGTCGCTACCCATGGGACCCACCCAAGAAGCAGGCGTCGCAGAATCTAAAGTAAAACTCGGAGGATTCGCTTGCGTACTCCTCAGGTCTGCCCCACGGGAGCCACAGGATGAGGCGCTCACTAGCTGAAAAGGGGTAGAGGGGAATAAATAGAATACACAAACACTTCTACGTTTAAATATTTATTTATTTTTATTTAACAATTATCACTAAACATGGCCCTAGACCGCACCAAATCTACATGTGGTTGCCTGAGCAACCGTTTTTGGCCCATCGCAGATGGCTGACACTTACCCCAATCTGTGTGTTAATGTACGAACGGTGTGTGTGCCTGTGTGTATGTATCGGCCGGAATGTATACTTGTGGGTTTTTTTTATTTTTTTTTTTTTATTTATTTTTTTTTATTCCTTGGTAATAAATAATAACCTACATTAAACTATACAATAAAAAACAATCATAGACATTGCCAGCCTCTGCGGGACCGCCGCGAGGCATTGCTTCGCAGAAACAAAAGCAATGCTTATGAAGCGATCGCCCTTAAGCGTTCCAGACGCCTCAGCTCCGCCATCGTAGAAGCTGCGAGTCCGCAAACCGCATTCCATACCACCTCCCTCTCTATCATAAGATCCACCAGGTTTGTTGGCGAAAGGGGCTGACCAATCAGGGTCTCCACCTGCAGACGTTCATGGGCGAATCGCCCACACTGGAAGAAAACATGGCTTACATCCTCCTCCGTACCATCTCCGCACCAGCTACACTCTTTAAGTAGCTTTAAGTAGCTCCTAAAGCAACCATGTCCCGTTAGCAGCTGGGTGAGGTAGAATGTGACTGACCCGTGCTTCCTCTCTAGCCATCGCCGCACATCGGGTAGCAATAGGTGCGTCCAACGCCCTTTTGCAGAAGTATTCCAGTGCCGCTGCCAGGCCTCTAGGCTCCGCTCGCGGGCTGCAGCCCTAGCTGCTCTTCTCTCCGTTGGTGCTGCTTCCAAAACCGCTGCGGCTTCTACTGCTAAGCTGTGGATTGGGATCATTCCAGCCACCACCAGCGCTGCATCCGAGGAGACTGTGCGAAAGGCGCAGCAGACGCGAAGGGCAGAGAGCCGGTAAGATGACACGATACCCTTCATGTAGGTGGCCACCGAAGTTGCGCCGACCCAAATTGGAGCAGCATACAGCACTATCGACTTCAGGACGCTCGTAAGCAGCAGCCTCGTTTGCTGTTTAGGACCCCGCGTATTAGGCATCAACCTCGCAAGGGCTCGCACGGATTCAGCTGCCTTCCGATGCACGAATGCCAGGTGCTCGCCAAAGTTTAAGCGCCGATCGATGACCACACCAAGGTAGCGGATACAGTCCTTGGACCGCATTGTGACGCCTCCCACCGTGATATCCACGTACTCCACCTTTTTTCGGCTGCTGATGAGCACCGCCTCCGTCTTTTGGGCAGCCAGTTGAAGACCAACAGACGACAGCCACCGCGTCACTGCGTCTAAGCACCAATCGCAGAGCTCTGTAACTCGCCGTTGGTCTTTAGCTACAAGCACCAGAGCGACGTCGTCCGCATATCCAATAGCGCTTGCACCATCCGGCAACTGAAGCTGTAGTATCCCGTCATACATGATATTCCACAGGAGAGGACCCAGGACAGATCCTTGTGGAACACCTGCAGAAACGGCGTACTCCTTCTCCCCCTCATCTGTATGGTAATGCAGCCTACGGTTGTCAAAGTAGTTCCTCACGATTGCTACGAGGTAGTCTAGCACTCTAAAACTCCCCAGGGCATCCAAAATGTAGCTCCAATTCGCGGAGTTAAAAGCGTTCTTGACGTCAATGGTCACTACGAGACAGTACTGCTTATTGCCAAAGCGCCAGCGGGTGCCTGAGATCGCTTCTGAGGCTATGCTGACTACCGACCTGATGGCATCGGTGGTAGATCTCGCCCTCCTGAAGCCGAATTGGAGCGGTGATAATCCTCCAGCATTCTGCACGGCGTCATCCAGCCTAGCAGCTATGATCGCCTCGAAGACCTTGCCACTGTTGTCAATGAGACAATAGGCCGGTATGCTGAAGGGTCATCAGGAGGCTTATCTGGCTTAGGCAGCAGGACGAGTTTCTGCACCTTCCACCTGTCCGGAAAGATGCCTTCTCGCAGACACTTGGTGTACATCTGGGCAAACAATTCTGGCTGGAGCATGATTGCTAGATGCAGGCACCTATTAGGGACACCATCGGGACCAGGTGCTTTATTGGCTGATAGCTTCCGTGCTGCCAGCTGCATTTCTTCTAAAGAAACTGGAGAAACACCTTCATGGATGGAAGCCGCGCCAGCTGACGATAGCGGGTTCGCGCACTGAGGAAACAGAGTCGCCACAATTTCCTTCATGCGAACTAGCTCCATAGGCGCGTTGTTAGTGCCTTGGCTGACACGCTTGAAGACCATCTTGTAGGCTCTTCCCCAAGGGTCCTTGTCGGCTGAGTCACACAGCTTAAGGAAACACTCCTTTTTGCTGGCTTTGATGGTGTTCCTTAGCACTTTTCTTGCGGCCTTAAACTCAAGCTGCATCGAGCGAGTTTCCCCCGACCCTCGTGTGGCTGCTCGTTGAAAGCGTCTTCTCGATCTCAGGCAGGCTCGCCGAGCCTCAGCTATTTCATCGTTCCACCAAAACACGCTGGTGTGATGGCGTCTATATGCTTTCCTCTGGGGCATACTCGCAGCGCACGCAGCTTCTAGCTGCTGAGCCATCTGTTCCACCATATCATGCGCCGGTCCGCCTGCTACCATATGAGCAATGGAATCTGCGAAACTCCTCGTGTTGAGCGACTCAGCCCGATATGCTACACCAGGGCTGGGCCTTGCCGGCACCCGCAGCCTTTCTCCAACCGAAAACATGATGGCCACGTGGTCGCTTCCAGTGTAGCAGTCACTTATGTACCACAATGCCGAGCGGGCGAGTGCACTGCTCACATATGTGAGGTCGATAATTGACCCAGCACGTCCGTTGTTAAAAGTGTTCTCTGACCCAGTGTTAATAAGGACAAGGTCGAGGGACGCAAACGATTCCACAAGGATGGTGCCCCTGGCGTTCGTAGACGGGCTGCCCCAGTCGGTTGACCACGCGTTAAAATCGCCAGCAATTATAACGTTGCTGCGACCCCTGGATTCGTCCGCGATTTCCATAAGCACCGCTTCGAACTCGCCGATCGTGAGACTTGGCGCTAAGTAGCAGCTATAAAGCCAGAGGTCTCCTAGTTTCGCACGCACGAAGCAATCGGAGGCTGGAACGTGCGTAAAGGGGGACTGTAGGTCACCGCAGCTCCACACGGCAGCTTTCCCAGATCTGTCCGAAGCCCACAACCTAGCATTAGCGGTTGCCCGGTGGTGCGGCTCGCTAAGCACTGCGACATCTATTTTTTCCTCCAAGATCGTCTGTTCCAGTATGGCTTGGGCAGCGACACAATGGTTGAGGTTGAGCTGCAAGACTTTCACCATTTTGTGTGTTTGATAGCCTCCCTGTACGCTGGACACCTGTAACTGCCAGTCGCGTGGTCAGTCATTCGCTCTCCTTTTCTCGTGCATAGGGCACATTTTGGTTGCTGGTTGCAGTCTCTCACAACGTGTCCAGAACCTCCGCACTTGTAGCAAGCCTTGCTGTGGTCTGCGCCACTCTTGCAATGGACAGCAATATGTCCATACTCCAGGCACTTATAGCAGCGCCTTGGCTGAATTAGAGGCCTAATGCGGCACACCGCCCAGCCAATGCGAATCTTCGACATCTCAACGAGGCTAATCGCTTTAGCCGCCGGAAGGCCCAAGGTTGCCGTTTGAAGGCCAGCCCTCGTACGACGCAGCGTCTTAACGACGTCAATGTCCATTGTGGGTTCTCCTATAGCTGACCTGACCGCGTCCAGGACCTCTTCCTTCGTCGCCAGCTCATCAAGGTCGCAAATCTCTACCTGATTGGTGTCGGACAGTGTTTTTACAGTTGCACGCCCACCCAACACCTTGCCAACTGCGAGCTGTAGCTCGTTTGCACTGTGCGCTGGCTGTTTACCAAGCCGTAGCAGCAAATCACCCTTGGCCGTCTTGCGGATTGTTTCCACATCCCCTCGGAGATGCGCAAGTGATGGCTCGCTCCTGACCACTTTAAGGATGTCTGCAAAGCTGCAGTCACCCAGCCCGGATACGGTGACAGCATCCGCCCGCGTGCGTGCTGCCTTGCCTTTGTGGCCAACTACCTTGGACCAGGAATTCTGCTCTGGCTGTGATGACCCACGGGGGGGTTCTGGTCCTTGATTTGGGGCACTTAGAGATACCCTGCTTTTTTTGGGGGGGGTATTGCGGTGAGAGCTTGATGGCTCGCGAAGACGTTTCGGCGTTCCTGCCGCTCCCTTGGCTGGACCATCTGAGATATTTTTCTCCTAGCACCCTTGTTGGTACCTCCAGCAACAGTTGGCGTTGTTTTTACTGCCTTCTCCAGAACAGCATTTCCCACCAAGCTCATGGCACGCCTTTGTAGCTCTATGAGCTTTGCAAGCTCTTCACGCTCCAGGTTGTTGATGTGCCTTTTGGTGTCAAACCGGGCACTAATACCTCCTATACAATCCCCCATCTGCTCCAGGATGCACCTTAGAGAGAGAGGTGGCTTAGAGGTGCAGCCTGCTCCCGCATAGTTAAAAACTCCTCGGGCAGCTACCACTTTAGCTGGAGAAGTTGCCTCCATAGCTGGGGATAATGCGTCTAGGCACGGCGTAGCTGACGCTAGGTTAAGCTGCAGCGCCGGTGGAGACCGCGGCAGCGCCGGCCTACGGACGAAGGGCGAGGGATCATCCGCCATTTAGTGACAGTGGGTACCTAGCAGGACTTCGCAAGCAATCCCACGGTGACCCAAAGTTTCCCTTAGGTTTTGTACCGGAGGGGGTTATACCGCCCCTGATCGGTCACCAGAGCCCCACGGAGCACCGCCTCAGCGGGGGGGGGTTGGTAATAGCCGGTTCCGTAGCCTTTTGCTTATTTATGCTTGGAAGCTCCTACCTAGGTCGCAGCAGAAAGAGACGCGCCTGTGTGCTGTGCTACGCAAAACACCGACCCCTTCGGGTATGCCACGAATTCTGTTACACCCGGTACACCAACCTTAAACAGTGAAGACACCTCCAGCTAGCGACAGCGCCACCTGTTACCAACACGGGGAAACAAACGCAGCTTGATCAGTTGGCAGCGCTATCGCAAGACACCAGCCCAGGGATGTAGCGCTATCAGCTGGTACAGCAGCTGCGGTCAGCCTAAAACACAGATGCACGCAACCAACAAAAATGTGTTGCACTGTGTGTACTTTGAAAACGCACACCAACGAAATTGGCTAAAAAGGGCGCGAGCGAACAGCCTCTAGGAAAGGCTTGACCAGGCGACGATGGAGACTACCATGGATCACACCTGGCGGCAGCACTCAGATGCTCAGGTACGTGGCCCGGCACTTCCACAGTACTAGTACAATCGGATTTTTCTCTTGTTATGCACAGATAAACGCCGAAAAACATCAGTAAAACGGAGCCACTAGAAAAACACGACCGGACTTGGGGAAACGCACGTGTGTGTATCTGTATACTTGTGGGTGTGCCTGCGTGTGTGTGTGTGTGGATGATCGTGTGCCCTGTGTAGATATGGGTGTGCGAACGTATGTGCCGGGTGTGCGTGTGTGTGTGGATGATCGTGTGCCGTGTGTAGATATGGGTGTGTGAACGTATGTGCCGGGCGTGTGTGTACTCCTGGGCGTGTGTGTAGATGTGCGTATGCCGTAAATATGTCGCTGTTGGGTGTCGTTCCTGGGTGTGTGTGTGTATTCGACTGTGCCTGGTGTAAATGTGTCTGTGCGTGTGCCTGTGTGTGCCTGGGTCGATCCGTGGGTGTGTGTTTGTGTGTCGATGATCGTGTGCCGTGTGTAGATATAGGTGTGTGAACGTATGTGCAGGGCGTTGGCGTGTTCCTGGGTGTGTGCGTGTGTGTCAGCGTGTATTTTCCTGGGTGTGTGTGTCTGTGCGTGTGCCTGTGTGTGCCTGGGTCGCTGCTGAGTGTCGTTTGTGTAGGTATATTCCTGAGTGTGCGTCGACTTGGCGCTGCCACTGTCACTGGTCAACTCCTTGTTGCTGTTGTTGTCCGGGCTGCTGTGGCGCGCTGCTGTTGTCGGCTGTGGTTGTTGTTTTTGCAGTGGCTGCTGTGGCGCGCTGCTGTTGCCGGCTGTGGGTGTTTGTTGTTGCAGTGGCTGCTGTGGTGCGCTGCTATTGCAGACTGTGGTTGTTGTTGTTGCAGTGGCTGCTGTGATGCGCTGCTATTGCAGACTGTGGTTGTTGTTGCGGTGGCTGCTGTGGTTGCTACTGCTGTTGTTGTTGTTGTTGCTGTCACTACCGTCGCGGGAACTTTTGACTGTCACGTTTCGCATAAAACTCAAGACTCGCAATCGCAAATATGCAAATCATTTGCTCGCCGTCTTCTTCTTCTCTTTTCTGGGTCCCCACACGTCGTTTCTCTGCTGGTTCCGATAGTGAACCAGCGCTCACTTTCGCGTCGCGCTTGCGCAAATGTGCGCGGAACATGCATGGTACGCACAACACAAGGTAACATATATGACGTCACGGACGGAAGACATAAATGTGCGGTAGTTTTCTGCTACCTCACATGTTCATTAAAATTGAAATATTTGCTCCTGTGTCGACTAGTGAGGTTATTGGAATATTATTTGTTTAATTTTAGATATTAATGAGACTACTTAGGCTTAGATTTATGTTCTTTATTTTTATTGATGTTGGTCGCTCAACTGTTGGTTTTCCGAGTTACTTTGTGTAACTCGTACCCTGTTATTATGGCTGTTTCCTCTGTATGAGACGCCTCTACTGCAACCGCCTTTGTAGCCATTGTTATTGTTAAAATTGCCTCTGTATTCATTGTTATAGCTGTTGCCTCTATAAAGCCGTTTGTTATAATTCCTTCCACGGCTTTAGCCTCTTCCGCGAATTCCACCACGGTCAGAGTTATTCTGATAGTACAGAACAGTGTTGGACTGCCAGCTTGCATGATAAGTTTCACCTTATCATTGGCGCAGTTATTCGTCATTGCTTTTACAGCTTGATTTGTGCTGTATTTGGTGGCTAATTCGGAATTTAGACCATCGTTAATGTAAGCGCCAGCTAAAGCTTTTGTTAGTTGCTCTACCTCTTGCGTATAAGTGTTGGCAACCTTATTTTTTTGTGGCAAGTTTAGAAGTTTGGCTGATAGTGCTTTAACCGATTCTCCTTTTACTGTTCTTGCTAGTTTGGTAATAATTTCAGCGATTGTTTTTCATCGCTAGCACAATTGCTTGCGTGGCCTTTGAGTTTTGTTTTGATTAAACTGATTGCTGTAGCTTCATGATCACCTTTAAGTGTATCTAGTAGACTTAATGCGTCTATGAAACTTTGCAAATTTTCAGCTTTGCCATCGTACTCTGATAATAGTAGTAGTAGGTGCTGTTCTAATGAAATCAATATTTGTCTGAGCCATTGTAAATTGTATACTTTTATATTCACTTGGATTTTTATCTGAACCAGTTTGATTTAAATCTAATAAGTCTAGTGTTATTACTGCTGGGACAGGCAGATTTTGTTTGTTATAGTTTTTTAGTTCAGTTTCTTCACTTTTTTTTTTGATTCTGGACTACTTTCTAGATCTGATGTTCGTTCGTGTGTTATTGATACTTCCGTGTTAAGAACATTAGGTATTAATATATACAAGATTGTTTTTTATTTTGACGTTTAATAAAATTGTTCTTAATTTGGTGAGGATTTTACACACTTGTGACCTATAGTTACTTTTTAGTTTCTCTCTATGGTTGTATATTAGTTGCCGAGCTTGATTTCCTTTATTTCTGAAATGATTCTTTGCCATTCCATGCTAACTTTACTATTTTTATTAAAGTTTGTCCAGATCATTACTTCGACTTATGTACTTCTCTTTCAAACTTCTGCTGTGTTATTTGTATATTTTGGATGCTATATTTAACAGCATAAGACCTACGATAAAGGCTACTAAAATGAGCATATACTGCAAATCCGGTGATGACACATAAACTTTATTGATGTCGAGTCCACAGATTAAACGTCTACTAAACCCATAGTTGGCTCTGGCAAATGATATTTTTTTTTTTCGAAAATATTTAACTTTTTACTTTTGTATATTGACATGAAACTTGTCAGATCAGATTTTTTTTTAATGTTTCTTTCTTTTTAAAATATATTTATCTTTTCTTACTTTATTGATAAGTAATTTAACATATTGATGGAAAAATGTTCTTTGTTTTTATTTATTTATTCTTTTTACTTATTTGAAGCATATCTATTTATCTTGTAAACAAATTTTGTTTAGTATGTTTATTATTTCTTTTGCTTAATATATATGTATATATTTATTTTTATTTTACATATTTTTTATCATTAATTTTTTTTTAAACTATTTCTTTATAGCTTTGTTTTCATTTTAAATTGTCCTACCTAATGGTGTGCTTAGCTTTTACAGGATATGCTCTATCAGGCGGAAGAGGTTCTGAGCAATTTTACAAAGTACTTATATATATATATTTTTTTTGTATTATGCAACTTGCGTCTTGCGATGCATCTATTTGTTGTTGTTTTTTTTTTTAATAATTCCGGAACTGTTGAGGCTCCGACGATCCTTGGACGGTTGGCTATTAGATTCGCTGGTGTACTTTTCCAACGGTGGTGTAGACGGCGGTCCTTTGCCTCCCACACTTGAGTGATGAAGCTTTCGTATTGTTCCCACGTTGGTGTGGACGGCGGTCCTTTGCCTCCCACACTTTAGTTTTTCTTCGGTGCTTAGGTGTATTCACACCGTGGTGACTCCAGTGGTCCTTTGCAGTCTTTAGGGCATGTCTTTTTCTGCATAGGCTTTCAGGTCCTATTTTTGTTGATGATTTCCCTCGTAGTTCCACGTATCAATTGTTGCTCCGCATTCCTTTATTGTTGTACGGTTTCTGTGGTTGTTATTGTTATTGTTGCGGTTTCTGTTAAATTATTTAAAAAAAAAAACGTGGCCGGGCATCTTTGTAGGGCTGGTATTTTAAATTGCTCGTGCGTAAATCTTGGGCTTATTGCTGCCGTCACTCTTCTTGTATTGCTTTGACTTTTTAGCAATGATTTGTTCACATTTAATTTATTTACTCATTTATTGTTGGAGTTCGTGAGTTACACACACTCACACACAGTTAGTGACTTGCTAATTGTTTATGTTGTTGTTTGATTCACTGGTTGCCGGTTCCACTCGTGTCTCATTGTCACGGTCGCCAAGTATTGTAAGATTTTCCCATTAATTAAAGGAAACTAAGTCTGTTTCATTGGGATGATCTTTATTGCATGATTTCACTTAGCTTATGGTTTGGTTAAAAAGGCCTAGCGCTGCTTCAGAAGAGAAGTCAACGTCAGAGCCGTATATAAAAGTACATTATGTATTAAGCATATTTGAAGGAGAGCGAGGGTATATAAGTTTTGCATTTAACTAAGTGATAATGATAAATGCATTTAATAAACACACGGGCGACAGCCGTTGAATTGATTTAATTATGACATTTATTGATGGCACGTTTGACGAAGCGTCGGAATGCGGAGCCGATAAAGAACTAACTCTAAGATACAAATTGCTTACATTTAAAGCCCTAACTTGTCGCTGTGCTGTCGCTATGCTGCCGCTAAGTGGGACGCGAAACTGCTGATCTTGCGCCTCGTGCAAGATATCGCGTTGGTCAACTGCGGATCCGCTGGGTCGCTGGCCTGTGTGCAGCGTTAGCACTATGCTCCACCGTTAACTTCTCTCCCCTTCAAGTTGGGACCGCCCTCGGTCACGTTAACATCTTTTATCACGTTACGAATCGCTTCTTTTTGTTGACTCTTTCTCCTGTAACGGACAAATAACGATATAAGGACAGCCGTGGCGCACAACGTCAGACCAACTGTAGACGCTACTATGGGCCAGGTTTTTATCTGCGATCGTAGCACGCTGATGTGCCTCAAGTTTTCGATGCTCATTTGATGGAAAAGTGGCATGCTTAGTAGGTTTTGGTGCTCAATTATGTCGAGCGCTGGCAAAGCTGCTGAACTGGGAATCTTTTTGGGGGTGCCGTTGTAGTTGGTAAACTTTCTTCCGTTTATATGTGCCACTTTGTTGAAGGTAAGTAGGTAAGTACCGTTGATGTTGATCTCTGGTCCCTCATCGAGGCTAACCCTGGCTGGGCTGGCGTTGATGATGACGATTCCTTCGTCTATCGTTTCTACTGGGGCCAGGTGGTTCGGTTGGGTCTTGCAGTGCGCTGTCCCACCGGAGTGTAGTTGTTGTGCGCAAGTAGGACCAAATTTCTCCCTGCAGAATTCCATTGTTATTGAGGCGCTGCAGGATTGCAGTGCCACTATCTTGTCGTTGCACTCCGCTTTTGCGTTTTCTGGTAGTTGTAGGACTATCCCGCGGTGAGCGACAGGGTAAACAATAATTTTTTTACAGACTAACTAGAGTTTAGGATATTTAATGATAAAATGAATGGAATTACTATCTGATTAAGCCTTAACTTTAGATACGCTCATTATTTGGGCTACATTAATGACCGTGAAACTTTCACGCAGAATTACTTTCAAATCGTCATTGTTTGTTATTGTGGGGTTAGTAAGGTTTATATCGGCCAGTGAAATTGCGATAATTAAATTTTCTAGTTGTAAAGTAAGTATTCTATTCCTTGCTAATGCCCTGATTCCATTAGGTTGCATTCTTTGTTAACAGCAATTCGGGAATGTAGGTGATTCCACTATACATCCAAATGGTTTCGGCATTCTTTTTAACAGGGTCTGCTAAGTGATAGATGACAGCTGTTTGTGTATTATACGTTTATATTTAATTGGAAGCAAATATGAGCTCGAACACAAATAAAATTAGTGAAGCCAAAAAATCAAAAATTATTGCTTTAATTTGGTGGTTTAACGAATATCCCAGTCTGTTTAGACATGCACTTGATGACAAGCTGTTATACTTATATTGGCACTGTTTAAGCCAAGTATCGACTACAAATTTCATAGTATCGACTATGTTAAAGTTCTGTTCAGTGCTCTGTAATGTCAACAAGAATTCACTAAATAGAGCTGCCAAACAGCAAAATTCCATTATTCAATTGGAAGTCGTAACGTAACTAAGCGTAGCTACCACTTGCTCCAACGAGAATGGAACTTATATAGAGTCGTCATGAGGCCAAATTCTGACTGCCAGTTGGAATAGGCAATCGTGGCGACACCTTTCTCACAAAGCGCTGCTGCTGCTTTTTTCTCTGCCAGCGCATTTCATGCCCGAGTATATCAAGTCACTCAGCTTGGCGACTGTTATACGATTTTGTTTTCTCATAGCACAGCCAGCCAGCCATGCTCTGAGTATATGCTCATAGAGAGCGATTTTGCAGAGCGCAGTTGCTTCTTCGCTTGCTGCTCGCCCTTCTTTTCCTCCTATAAACATATGAGCGTGTCTACGTCAGACGTATTATCATTTTTTTATCATTTTTGCGACGTTGCTTAGTGAAGCTATGCATTATACCCACATTCATATATATTTATATATGCTTGCTGTTTTGCTGGGATTTCTACTGATTTTTGTTATTTTGTTTGGGCTGGCTAGTGTTAGTGTGTTAGTGGTTTTGTATTTCTACATGACATATTTAATTGTATGAGTAGCATTTTTATCTTGGCATTCATTGACCTTTTACTATATTATCATTTTAATTTGGTGCAGAATTTGTATTTTGCCTACAAAATTTAAAACCAAGACCTTCCAAGCAAGTCAAATATCATTTTTGCTGCTGGTCGAGCATTTGAGTAACAGGCGAACAGCAAGATAAACAAGCGTCAATGTAAGATTATGCATATGAGCGTATTTCTTCATAAGTATTCATTTGTTTTTATTTTGATTCTTATTCGCTTTTGGTTGTCCTAGCTGTAAACTAACAAAACACATGAACATATCAATATCAACATACATCTACAAATATATATATATGAATATGCGTTCGCTTATGCTTTCAGTTTTCTTTGGACTCAGGCTGTGTAAAAATGTTTGTTTTAATTCTTCTGCACGATCGCATATCATTGTATGTGTGCCTCTATGTTTGCGTAGCATTTGCTTTGTTATCCCTGACCTTTCTTAACTATTATGAATTTTGGCAATTGTAAGCAATTTTAATTTGAATTGCTCGAATATCGAATTATTATTTCAATATTCAAGACATTTCCATCCTCCATTAACTTAAGTTTTTATCAACTATTATTTAGTTTTAGTCAGTTTATATAAAGTAGCTTATTATTGTAATATTTTTGTTGTTGTTATTTTATGTTTTTTGTGTTTTTTTTTTTTGGATTTTTATAATTTTTATGAGTTTTATTCTAGTTTTTTGTTTGTTTTTTTTTTTCTTAAAATAAATATTTTTTTTAAAGTAAAAGATCAAAATTTCGTTTGTCAGTTATTGTCAGAGGATTAAGCTTTTAAAGTTTTCATCCTTCGGGTACATTTTATGTCAACGGTATCGTGCACTTTATCCGAAAGCCACATTGTGTTTTTCTTAAGCAAAACTATTAAGAAATAATCTAATATGTATTCCCTATGTTGTCTGCAGGTATGCGACTCGGAAAACCAATTGCTAAATATTGCATTACCATCAGTTTGTTTAATACATTCATTATAAATGCATTCTTTAATATTCTTTATATGTGGGCTTCTGTGAAATATGCCATGAAAAGCTTGGTAGAAAATTTTAATTAAATCAAAAAATTCGTCCTGAGGGGCTTTCAGTTTTAAATTATAAGTTATAGTTTTAAAATTTTTGTTAAATAAAAAAAGTTCAGAATTTTCGCAATTTGCCAACTCATCTTTTAATAGAGTTTGGCAGTTGTCACAGTTAAACTTTTGTTGGGACCTATACAAAACAAATCCTGCAAAATAGCGTAAAGCATTCTCACTAGTTGAACTTATCGAATCAGAAGGGATATTATCTGATGCAACATAAGTTCCATTCTCGTTGGATCAGAGCATAAGAGTGTTTCGTATAAATGTGAAGTGTCGACTTCTTGTTTCCTTGTGAACTTTAAAATTTCATTGACTGTAGCTGTTAAACTATTTATCCGTTCTTGAGTTTTTGTGTTTATTACAATTTGTCTATTGTTTTCTTTGATTAATTCTGCTTCTGTCTGTCCCGTCTCTTGTAAGTCGTCAAAGTCCGGTGTCCCTTCTATCACCTTTAGCGCGGAGCCTAAGAAATTTAAGCTTCTTGCATGTCGGTGATGCACGTCCAGCGTCGATTGTAGTGTTGTCAAGTCCGATGTCCGCGTCGAGTATCTTCCTCATGTTCGATTGGGGAAATAAGTTTGTCATGTCTGCAGTCTCTCGTACTATTCTGTCGTATTCGGTGAGTTTCGTCGAGTGGCGAAAGTTGTTTGTCTCGTTCCGTATAGCAGTCCCGTCGAGTATCGGTATGTAGTTAGAGTGCGTGTAGTCTTTTAGTTTGGCGGTCGTCATTGTAACCCATAATAAAATGAAAAGATACCAAATCGAGCGAAAATAAAAATATTTAAAAATGGCCTTAGTTTAATTTTTTATTTTTGTGGATTTTTGTAATAAACCTATTTTTTATAAAATTTTTTTATTTATATTTTTGGTATATATATTTTTGGTTTTATGTTTGGGGATTGGTATTTGGGGTTCTACGCAGGTTGTCCTGTTGTGAACCGTCCCCCCGATAATGAGAACAGTTGTCCCCGAATCAGCTTGTATTCGATCTTCTACATACAAGGGGGTGATTTTGTTCCCTATCCTTCTATTAGTCTTTACCAATACCCTTTCTTCTACCTAGAATACTCTATTCTGCCTTGCGAGGTTGTTTCTTTCTTGTTGCGTTTCCTGTGCCTTACTGAGTCTGTTACGTATGTTCTAAGTCTGGGGGAGCCGAATGGATTACTTTGATGGCATCGGTGATGCCCCTTTCGTCGGTAAGACATCTTGCCATGTCACCCAAAGTACTGTGGAAACGCTCCACTTGACCATTTGATGTACTGTGTAGCGGCGGACAACATACGACTTCTATATTGTAAAAATTTCTAAGCATGGACTTGATTGTTTCTGAGTTAAAGGCTGCCTCATTATAGCAGTAGATTGTTTTTACCTTTGGGAAAAAATTTAAAATTTTAAAATTTTAATTTGTAAAAAGGGGCTCTTTATGTCCAGAATTGTGCGTGAAGCAATTGGTTGTACTATTGCGAATTTTAAATACTTATCAATCGCGGTCAGAAAATGTTTCCCTGCGTTGGAGTAAATATCTATATGTACTGTTTATCCAGCATAGGACGGGATCGGTGTGACACCAAGTTCCTGTTTGCTGTGGGTAGCTCGGTAGCTAATTTGTTCATTTTCGGGAAATAGTAGTCGCGAAAAATTTGTTTTACATTCTCTTCGCTGCTCTGTGAGCACGGTTGTGCACAATGGTAACAACTTCTCTTTGCTCATCTTTGTTAAATACGTCCATTACTCTGCTTTTGCAGAACCAAAATGTTGTTGAAGGTAATATTTTAACTATGACATGTTATATTCGGTCAAGGACGGGGAGCTCGCAATGTATCGCGTTCACAACATTGGGTTTTACTACATCTTTTACGGTGTCAATGATTGAATCCCAATTACTGAAATTGATTAAATGTCGAGTCTTTTCTCCGAAGAGTATGAAGGTCTTCTTGGAAGGGTTGTCAGCTTCCTCTAAAATAATTTGGTTTCGGAAACAGTTGGCAGCTTATCGGTTGACTCGATTGTGTGGGTAAGTGATTCCTCGCTATGTACTGTGGCTGCGTCTGACTGAAGAGGATTTTCTAGCGCGTTTATGTTTTGCCTGGATAAGGCATCAGCCACCTGGTTTTCTTTTCCGGGCTTATAAAAATTTTTAGCGTCATGTTCGTCTTTGAATGCTTTCCAACGTTTAATTTTTGCGTTGGGATTTTTGTCAGATACCGCGAATGTTAAGGGCTGGTGGTCTGTGTAAATGTTAAGGCTGTTGACCCCATACAGGTAGTGGCGCAGGGTGTGTAAGGCCCATACTATCGCTATCATCTCTCTTTCGTTTGTTGCGTAATTTGCTTCTCTATCTATCAAGGTCCTAGAAATCATGGTAATAGGTCTCCGGCCTTAGGACAATACAGCTCCTAAGCCTGAGAACGAGGCGTCCGTTGTAAGATCAACGAGTTTTTTGCGTGCTTTGAAATTAAATTTTATCTTACAATGAAGGTTATTTGATTAGAAAACTAGCCCATTCGAAAAGTAATTTGACCTACTTTTCATTTTATATTGAGTTATTTTGTTTCACATTTTATTTTACTTATGAATTATGAATATTGATATGTTGCAGATATGAATCAAAATATATATCTGAGTAAAATTTGTCTTCTAAAGTTTTGCAACAAGCCGTTGTTTTCAGTATACGATAAGTTTAATTTCCCTCAAAGCATTGTATTTGATGCATATGTGCAACATACCCAATGTCCTTAATAAAAAGGTTAAAAATCAAATTCTGCAAAACGCAAAAATAGTGTATTTTTTATGTTTGAATATCTATGCAATAAGAAAACCCGCTTCAAAATCCGTTTTCATGCCTTTTTATGGGTTAATATATTTTAAATATTGCTTAATAGTTATTAAAGATAAATCAATAAAATTGAAATATTTTTTGTACCAATATTCAATAGTCCATAAGATCTGAAATATATAATTTTAATGTATATATAGTTTATTTTAATTATACTATTGGACAGGGCTGTGCCAGAAATATCTAAAGATTTTGGTTCGAGTAGGTTTTCAAATCTCTAAAACAAAACCGTAGGTGTGCCAGTAGTTAGGGAGATTTCATTTTTCGGTAAAATTTTTCTGATCAAAAATAAAAATTGCCTAAAATGTATTTCCTATTTTATGTCATTGTTTTCAAACTTGGCCTCAGGGCATTAGCGTTATTATTAATAAATGGTAAAATAATAATATGTTAGGTCTTATTTCTTGTAATTCTTATACAAAATAAATATTTAATATTTTGCCCGCCAAATAACTCATGTTGCTTGACAAAATGCAAAATTAAAAGTGAAATTTTATTCAACTTACATTTTAGCGGCACAATGACTTTCCATAAATTAAATTCTTCTTCTTACTGTACACATTCACACACATAACAAACACCGCAAAAGCTGCCACCTTATAAAAAAAATTTGCTGCAATAACTTTGTTAAATTTACAACAAACTGTCCACTGCACAACCATGCGATTTTGTTACCTAAAAGTACGATTTTTTTAATGTTTATTTGTCAAAAATAAGTGTCTTTTACCTATTAAAGACTCCGAATAATAGTTATTGTTAAACGAACAAGGTGGCACCTCTCTTGATAGGGAGGGCTTTGCACACTTACACGGAACGACAAATAGTCTAAGAGATTTGTTAGAGATTTATTAAAATATTTATAAAATTCAATTAAGCTTAAAATTACCTTTCGAAAAAGTAACACTTGTTGTGCATTAGACATTAAATATTGCTTTAACTAACGAAATCTCTGACCAAATTGGCACAGCTAAGACAAGGTCGAGGTTGGTTTTAGGTTGGAATTCGGTTCGATTTGATTGATTTGTTTATTGTCAACTAATATCAGCTGACATAAAATCCAAATTAATTTAAACTTAACTAAAATTAAAAATTAATTAAAATAAAATTCTTTATAAATCTGAAAATAAATTTAGGTAAAAAATTTATAAAGTTAACGTTAAAGCTCTGGGAAGTTCAACAATAAATTCACTGGTCTAACATTGTGTTGTGTGGATTGGAGAAAACCAACTCTATGGGGTAAATCAACTCCAGGAATCCAGTTAAAGCTTCTGAGGGCAAATAGAAGGAATTTCTTCTGCACAGATTCAATTCTATCCTGGTGAATCGAGTATTGTGAGATCACACACAAAATCCATACTCCAGGATGGGACGTACTAGGGATGTATTAAGCGTTTTAGTGGTGGAGGGATCGTTAAACTCTTTTGACCACCGCTTGATGAAGCCAAAGACATTAATGGCCTTATTGACGACAGACGATATATGAGCGTCAAACTTTAATTTAGGATCAAGAATAATGCCTTAATTTTTAATATCAAACACGTGGTCAAGTGGTGAATCATCAAGCAAGTAGTGAACAGTATGAGGGGCACTTCTACAAAAAGACATGACTTCACATTTAGAACAATTTAAATTGAGTAAGTTAAAACGACACCATGCCGACAAAGCACCCAAATACGACTGTAGCAAGTTACAAAAAGAAGCATCATTGTATGTGCAACATAGCTTCACATCATCAGCAAATATATATACAAAAGAGCTAGTAATAACAGCTGGGTGATCGTTAGTAAACAAATTAAACAGCAAATGTCCACGGTGACTCCCCTGGGGAACACCAGAGGTAACAAAAATAGGTTTAGATACCGAAGATTTAAAAACTACTTTTTGTGTTCGACCACACAAGTACTCTGAAAGCCACAATAAGAGTTTTGATGGAAATCCAATAATATTCAATTTTTGAAGCAACAGAGAATGACTTACAGAATCAAATGAGGTACTTAAATCGATGTAAACAACATTAGTTTGCATTTTTCCTGAAACCCTTTGAAACCAAGTGAAGTGAAGTCAAAAAGGTTTGTGATAGTCGATCTACGCCTAACAAAACCGTGTTGATAAGGCGATATAATAAACTACATGTGTGTTGCAGTTGAGAACATATAATTTTTTCAAAGACTTTAGGAATGGCGGACAACTTGGATATGCCCCTATACTTTTTCACGTTTGACTTTGAAGAGTTTTTATGAAGTCGAATGATAAAAGATTACTTCCATATAGCAGGAAACACAGTTGAGTCAACCGACAAGTTAAATAATTTATGTAAGGGCTTACAAAGTGAATCCGTACAGTATCTAAGTATACAACCTGGCACTCCATCAGGACCAGGCAGACAGCCTATAACTGGGACATATATACAATTTGACGATTGAACTTGAAAAGGATAGGAATTACTGCAACTATGTAAATTCGTTGAATATACTGATTGAAAATACTCAGCAAATAGATTGGCTACTGCCTGATCAGAACTTGCTTTTAAATTATCAAGGTATACTGTAATGGTATGGAGTTTATATTTTGAATTTTAGGAGAAAGCAACACCGTGCCGTTTGAGTTCGGTTTTTTGAATGTTCTTTTATTGATCAGATATGTTTCTAGCTTATGTTTAACAGTTTTATAAACTTATGCTGTTATCAATTAACAGCTATATAATTGAGTGAACACTTCAAGTGTTTTCTAAGTGCAAGCGCAGCGTTTCTCGTTCAACGACCCGCGCTGGCTTGGCCTTCTTAAGAGGATTCATATTTCTTACACGCGCAGTCCCTATGTAACGAGTGTACTCGATTTTGCGTATGCAAAGAAGATTTACGTTTAGAGTTAACAAATTTATAAAACTGTTTAAGGTCTGAAAAGTTTAGTCTACAACGATTAAGATAATTATTATAATAAGATGTGTTAACAGAAAGAAAACTAGATTTTGCTACTAAATACGAAGATAAATCTAAAGTGGCTCCCGATTTTTTTAAATTTTTTGTATGTTCTTGTGTTTGCGTTTTTCAATTTCGCTAGTTCCCTTGTAAACCATGGAAGGTTTATTATTACTTGAAGAACAAGTGAGGGGAAAGCGAATTCAAGGTCCCTTAAAATATGGCAATGGAATGGAGTCCGAAACAAATATTAAGTCCAACATTCTACCACTACAGTTATGCACCCTGTTAACTTGCGATAGGCCTAACTCTAGTAGGCCATCGATAAAATCATCAGAATGTGACTGGTAATACCGTCGAATATGCGTCATTCACAGACCATACAACATGTGGCAGATTAAAATCACCAACCACTATCAGACTATCAATATCTGTCAACAATGACGAAACAAGTTGCAGGGCACTAAGATGGGATGAGTCTATGTTAATATCAGAATGAGGAGGAATATAAGAGCAAGTGACATAAAGTGAACGGCCGTTTAGTAATATTTTAACACATAGAAACTCTATCCGGAAGATGTGGAGAATGAATCTGTTCAGAGGAAATACAGGAGTCAACAGCAATAAGAACACCACCCCCCTTGCGGGAAGTGCGATCGCATCTGTACAAGTTATATTTAGAAGGAAAAATTGAATAATCAGATATATCAGGCTTTAACCAGGTTTCAGTGAGTGCAACTATTTGAGAATTAAAAGATAAGCTGTTAATATATAATTAAGCAAGTTGAGTTATATAATTAAGCAAGTTGAAGTTAAGGCCTCTAACAATTTGATAGGCCAAGCTAATTACTTCCTATAGTTTTTTGCCACCGAGGTGGAAGCAACTTGGTGGGTAACAGGCGGTGCACTACTAATCTTAATACCCTTATTATTATTAATTCGCCTATTTTCTTAGTCCTTTTCAACAAGCTGCTGCGGCCAGAACTTTTCCGAACAAATTGTCGAAAAGAGTTCAGGTGGCACGCTCAACTTGAAAGAAGATATACTTCGTGCGTGTTTAAATTTAAACTTCTCAAGAATAATAAGAGGAGAATCAATTTTACTTTTAACATAAGTTGAAACATCTTCCGATGAAGTATCGGATGCCAGCCTGGACACAAATTAAATTTATTAAATGGCACTACAACCAGAGGCTTGGGAGCCCCGACTGTACCGCCAGTAGGATTACTAGGCACAAGCTGTCAAACCAATGGGCTCATTTAAAGAAGTACCAGTGGTTAGGCTATTAGTGGGATTTCTTGCCAGCGAGTTAAATACCATTAATGGGCTAGCAATAGGAGTTATGGGATTAATGCTAGACCCCAGAAGTGGCTTGCTGGGCAAGCAGGTGGAACACAAGACGTGTAGGGACCCGAAGTCTTTTTACGCTTCGGAGACTCTGTGATCTTCTTGCCACTTTCAAAATTGTGCTCAAGCTTTTTAAATGCCGTATGCAGATTGTTGAAGGCAACATGCATAGACTTGAAACCTTCATGAGTCTGCCTAACGCATTGGGCAGCACATTTCATGTGGATCATGTTGTCACACAATCTACATAAAATGAAATCTTGATTGGTTGTTGCAACCGTTTTGCAATTTTTTCTGCAGCTAACAAGCATATTGAATAAATCCAATAATTAGTTTAAGATGAAAATTGATATGTTATACCAAGGCAAAGTAAGGTGCAGGTATGTACGTATGTATGTGTCGATGCATTGAGCAAGATACAACGGTAAAAATCGAAAGAGCGCTTAAGTGAAAGAAAGTGAGCGCAAATGCAAAATACAACCGCAAGTACGACGGATAAGACCGGACGAAAGCGGGAGAGGACTGATGCTGAAAAGCGAGAGTAATAAAGTAAACAAACTGTTTTTAGTAGACACAGAATATGCAAAAGCAAATATATGTATATTTGTATGTACGAATGTTTTCTTTATTTAAGGCACAGCACCGTTACTTGAACTGCAAATTAAATTGAGTAAGGGAGAAGCCCTAACGACGGTCATAGCCCCTAAATACGTCAACCGGAATATTTTGGCGAGTTTTGATGCTAGCGGGGTCTAATCACTGTGATTGATAGCTCTTAGTGCCGGCTTGCTTTTTATGTAGTCTACTGGTGTTTATACTAAGTTTTGGATGCACCAGAGACTAAAATTAAAATACCGATATTTCGACGTAAGCTTTTTAACTTTTCAATGCGTTGGAATTGTATTATTTCAAGTTTCAGCAAAGGGAAATAATATTTTTCTTAATCGTTTTTTCTTGCCCTTTCATAATCTGTAATCCAAAATTTCTGTTCAATATTTTGGGTTTAACATTAATAAATGTGAAATTATTTTTCTGCGTGTTCTGGTCACATAAGATGTGACACACTTTGACACTTATCGATATTTGTATCGACTATCGTATCACTTTGCGTCTCTCGCGTTGATCTTAATTGCGTGTGGGTGCCAAAATGATTTCACCACGGAAATTACTAGGTGCTGTAAAAATAGTTATAATAGATAAAGAATCGAAAAGAAAAGTTGCTAATTTATTTTAAATGCCACGTACAAATTTGGTACGATATGTTGGCAAAGTTGTGAGCGCAATAAAGAACGTAGCAGCCGGAAGTGTTGATGCAATTTTGAAAGTGCTGAAGACATGCACAACTATGGGACCGCAAGCTGTAAGTGTGTGCGATTTGCTTTGAGTTTATTTTTCTAATGAATTTTGCGCCGTTACACAGATTTTTTCGCCAAAGCAGGAGAAGGCATTGATGCTTTATATTTTAAAGTGCAATGACCTTTATCATGGACTTAGCATAGTGGAGGTTAAAAGATTTGCGTTCCAATTTGCCCAAAAAATTGGAATTTCTTATCCAGAGATTTGGAATGAAAATTGTATGGCCGGGCGCAGGTGGTTCGACTTGTTTATAAAGCGTCACCCATCCATGTCGTTGCGTTGTTAATAAAATGAATTTATTATGAGTTGGCATAAAACTTGACTTAATTTTTTGTAGATTTGCTTAAAACCTTGCGCCCTTTTTAATAGCAACATGACACAATTAAGACAGATAACGCATTGCGCAGATGACGTCACATATGATGCATATTACTAAGGCAAATATTCAACACATGCATTGTGACGTCATCTGCACACAACATAAACAAGTTTCTGGGCAATCTAAAAATTTATTGTTATTGTGTGTGCGATGTTGAACGTGCGATGCATAAATCGATACTCTAATCGATACATCGCTGCATCGCTGGCGATACTGTTTATTACGAGTAATAAATTTTAATAAATTATTAAATTCGGTTGTTTTTGAGTGTTTAATTGCATAAAATACAAAAGCATAAATAAAAACAATGATTTGGCATTTTATTTCATTTTATTGGCTCTATTTTGACAAGATTAAGGGGAGTGACAACCACAGTTGCACTTTATCGAAAATCGTGATTTTGACTTTTTTCATTAAATCCTATATATCTTTCAAAAAACGAATGAAATGTGTATAATGCCTCACACTGATCGATGGGCAATTGAACTAGCTTTCCTACGATACCAACAGCTCAGCTTTACGTTGATTTCTGACAATTTAATATCCCAAAAACCTTAGAGGTGTTCACCATTAGGGCTCCTCCCTTATAAATTTGGCAAAACTCTTTTCTGCAAACGTAAATATATACACGTATATTTGCAATCACTGCACTATGGGCAAATAGTCCGAAATTTGTGCATAAAGTATATTTTTCTATGTTTTAAAAACTTATAATTGAATGTTTTACCTAATTATGCATACTCAAGAGAATATAAAAATGTTTCGAAAAAAATTTTAAAGTTTTGTGTTTGAAATTGCCGCGCAAACAAAGTCCGATGACCAATCGTTTGCTCGACTTATCGAAAAGCAACCATAATTTTTCATAATCTGTGTGCTATTGTTGCGGCTTGTTCCTTAAAGTGAAGACAATTTGGAAAAATTGAAAATAGTCGTACAGGTATTAGATTCAATGTTGTATTGTGGTTTATATGTGCTTTGTATGTTTTGTCGTGTATCGTCAATTGTTTTTTGAGTATTTTACAGCTAATTTAGCAAATGTAGTTGTGTTCTGTGGAGTGTAACTTATTCCCAGCGCGCGCTTGCGAGCGGTTATGGATTTAATCGGTGGACCAGCACTATTTAAATCGCGTTCTAAGTCACACCAAAATGCTGCCACAACATCTTTATTTTGGCGGGAAAAACTCTGAGCCATTTCTTTATTTAATGTCATCCTTTCTAGCAGGATGCTAGATTGAGTTTTATTTATACTCTTTGGCCTTAAATTTACAAAAAATGCATTTTCTATAGACACTTAGTTTAATTTATGTTAAACAAATTACTTACATTTTCAATTCCGCCAACTTTAAACAGGTGAATGATTATAAGGGAAAAGTGAATTCATTTCGCCCTTGAACTTTATTCAAAATAGGGCGAAATGGTTTCGAACAAGGGAACTATCAGCTGTTAGACATTAGTAATCACGTGAAGGCGAAAAGTAAAATTATTTCACGTGAAAATTCATTCGTGATAGGGGTGAATAACTAAATAAAGACATAATGTAGTTCTTAAAACTATTCTTTTGATTTATTTTTTTAACCTCATACATTTTTAATATTTTCTCGTGAAAAGCCTTGTTCTCTTCTGCCACTTCCTTGAAAACGCGTAATTTTTCTTTTTCTATTTCAAGTTTTTCCCTTTCCATCTCCAGCAACTCATGGCTAATGTCCCTTTGGCGCTTTTTGCTGCTACTTTTTGCTTCTGGTCCTTTTTCTGTTTCCTGAATTAGCACCGGCAAAGATTTGAAGTCCGAAATAATTTAAAAAAATTTGATTTCAATGCTCGCTTATGTTATTGTATGGATATGTTGTTACTAGTGCTCTCCACCATCTTATCTTTAAAGTTTACTTATTGCGATACGCCTAGTATAGCCTTCACGCAATCGAAATACGACCAATCCGATGGTGCTCCACCAGACGGTCCAACCTTCGCAACTTACTTATATTTTCGTTGGATGTTGTCCAACTTTGTTTTGATTTCTTTCGCGGAAGGCCCAAACTTTTTCATTTTTTCCGCCATCTCCATGTAGACGTGTTGGTTTTTTCTCATGCCTCGGAGACCACTGATGTTCTCTTCCCAGAGGTCTAGCAATACGTGTGTGGCCTCTTCACTCCATACAAATCGAATAATATCTGCTAAAATAGTTGCAAAGAATTATTTTGTATAGCATAATAAAAACAAAATAAATTTAATTTTTACCGTTTGCCGGTTTGATTCTCAATTTCCTGCGATTATTTAACTAGTGGTGTCACCATGCCGATAAGAGAAATTATCGAGCATAACAGATATTTTTGTAGAGTATCGAGTACTGTTAACACCAGATGTACTCACATCTTGGCTAGACGCCAGCATCTGCCATATCTAGCACCCATACAATTTGTATGGGAGATGTTCAACATCTTGGCTTAAGATGCGAAGATGCTAGATGCAGCCCTAATGAGGACAGGGCATTAATCGCAGCGCGCGCTTGCGAGCAACGAAATATGGTATGATTTTCGTTAAAGTATTCAGATTACGGTGATATTAACATCTTTTTCCCCTTTTTGCCCCTTTTCGAAAAAAAAAATGGCATATTGCAGCCGGGTATGAGTTTCGCCGCTTAACATTGCTGGAGGTTTGGGACAACAACGGACGTGATGACTCTGCCGTAACGTAGTGGGTGTTGGAAAAAATTAACCAAAAATTTAGTCAGCAACTCACACGTTGATCAAATTGAGGAAACTGTGCGCAATTTCATAGCACACGTTAAGAAATATTTGCCTAAATGCAACCGTATGTCTTCAAGGCTTAAGGTTACTCATTCAAGGTGGCTTTCGCAGGCGATTATTATAACCTTAGATAAAGAGCTTGCGGATCCATCTCCCTTTAAAATGGGTAGACCAACCATAAGTTATTCCCTGCAGTCCACTTAATATTTAGTACGCAAAGGAAAATATTAAAAGAGAAAGAATGTTTGGACATGCAAGTCGCCGGTCTAAGGGATTTTATATATAGAAAGGAAGGCAAAAAAATTGTCATTACATTACATTAAAAATTTTCTCGAAACCATCATTTTTCTTGGGTGTGGGGAGGAGGGGTTGAAGGTGTGGTTTGATTGAAAAATAAAAAAAAAACATAATTCTATATTGATATTTCACATTTTTGTGCAAAATTTGAATGCTCTAGCTTTAAAAATTGACTTTATGCACAAATTTCAGACTTTTTGCCTATAGTGCACTGCTAGAATTATTTACCAGATTAAACAGGGTAAAACACCGTTCACAAACACAAGAGAACAATAAATACTTTAGAGCACGTACGACCGTCACCAACGTAAGACAACTTGTTGTTTTATTGGTTTAATTATGACATTTATTGATGGCACGTTTGACGAAGCAGCTTTCATTGATTGTGCTTGCTGCATTCTCGTGCGATCATATTACCAGCCATTGGAAATGTGCTGGATGTTTATGTAACAACAAAGTGTCGTTCTTTGGTGAATGTTCACGTTATGTTAAATGCAGCAACAAAGTGATGCTGTTCAATATATTTCAAGCACTTTGAGTACAGTTGACCCTCGATAGATGTGTATACTACACATCCTTTTTGACACAGTCTCGTGATATGGTAAGGACATATTCTTTTTTCATGTCATAGGCAAGCTTTTTGTTCGAAGGAGTTGAATTTTCATTGATCTTTCTGACTCAAACTTATCAATCGCGGCCGTCCAGTTGAAGGCTTCGCCTCCAGCCTTCCCTCATTTTTTGCGTAGTTTATAACATTTGGGGTGTTCAACAGCTCCGTTTCATCGTTTCATGTTTCAAACTTGAAACGATTAGCTCGTGAACGGCATTTTGGGTGTCAATGCGTTTCATGTTTGTGTAGTCAGCTGTTGTTTGTCTACATTTCTCATTCTTCAATTTTTGTCACTGTTGCTCTTTGCCGCGGTTATACTTTATTTATAAAAAATGCCATTTAAAAGTGCTAAAGATATGCTATGCGATGCTTTAGCAAAGTAAGTTTTTAGAGAAATACAAGATATTGAAGGTGAGAAGAGCTCGTTGTTTGAATTAGTTGCTCAATTACATGCTTTTAACATTTGTAGATGTTTCACGGCAAGACAAAGTTGATTCGAATATTGAAACAAATGCTTCGTGTGTCAAAAAGCCAGTTTGTAAACTTGGTTAACTTGAGAAAAGATGATGAAGTGTTCAAGACGTCACCGTATAAAAAACTAATTGAGGTTGATTTGCAGCTTGCAATTGTGCTTATTAGGTTGGGCTCATCCGGAAACAGTGCATCTGTAAGAAAGATATGCACAGTCTTTGGTGACGGTGGAACTTTGGCCAACATTACAGATAGGGTTTTCTTTGCAATTTTGCGACTGATGCCCAGATATCTGAAATGGCCTGATGTAGCCAAGCGCCAGCAGATTGTGGAGCACACTTTTCAAGAATTGCCACACTGCGTGAGCTACATTGATGGCAGCAAAACAAAACTTTTCGAGAAGCCGGCCAAAGTGCATGAAATTTATTTTTCTCGCCAGCGCATATATTCGATAAAGCTGCAAGTCGTATGCGACGACAAACTGCGCATATGAGATGCCGTTGTTGGAAGTCCGGGAAGCTACCACGATGCAAAAGTGTTTAAGAATTGTTCGATCGGTAAGAGCCCCGAGCGGTATTTGTCGGGAGAGCAGTGGATTGCAGGGAATTCTGCATATCCCCAAGTCGACTTTCGGGGCTACCACTTTCGCAGTAACTTCCGGATCATTGACGGACAGGCAGCTGCGATTTAATAAAAGGCACAGCCAATATCGCGTGAGAGTGGAGAACTGTTTTGGAGTCCTTAAAGGAAAATTTTGCAGTTTAAAAGAAATACGCGTCAGATTAAAGGACTTGAAAAGCCAGCATTTCGTATGCAATTGGGTTTTAGTGTGCTGTACTCTGCACAATATTTTACTGCAGGGAAATGTTGGACAAATTGATGAAGACTCTAGCGGTGTTAGCTGCGTGGCGGCAGACACGAAAAGGAAATTTTTGTACAATATGATGTTTAATTAAAATACCATTTATTAATTATTATTTTATGTCTATTTATTATTATTATTATTATTATTATGTTTTAGTTCCAGCTCAAGCTTTTGAATACGCTCCTTACTATCTAGCTTCTGTTGCTTTACTTTAAAATCATTTTGTATTTTAAGCTCCTTCAAAGCAAGCTTCCTTTCTTCCAGTTCCTTTGCTGCTGCTTTTGCTTCTCCTGCTTCTCCTGTAGCAGCAGTCGCTTCTCGCGAAACTGCCTGCGCTCTGCCTCCATCATCGCAACCTGCGCCAACGAATTATTCAGCTTTCTTATTTTTTTTTTTTGTTTTTTTTCACAAACGATGCGTCCGAGACGTCTGTGAAATCGTCCACCTCAGAAAATAAAGAGGCGTCCATCGAAAATTCCTCCTCGCAATGCTTCTCTTTGCTTGCCAATTTAGGGCAGCCCTGGTATTCGCCCAAATACAACATCACTACTTCCATTTCCTTGTTGCCCGTGAAAATTTCTTCCGGCTGCTCGTAATGCGGGCACATCTTCAACATTTTTGCTGTTAATATAAAATGCACTCATTAATTTAAATAAAATAAGCCAATTTTATTTTACTTTATCTCGTATGGTTGTAACAGCGTCACCTTCTTCCACTCCAGCACCTGTTGACTTGGTAAACGCGTTGGCCCTCTGCCAGCCGAGTTTTAGGTTACGAACCTTGTGTCGGACAGAGTTCCATGTCGCAGCAATGGTGGTTTCGCTAACTAGCTTGCTATAATAAATTTGAGCGGTAGGTTTCTGCAAGATTTGTAAGAATAAAGTTATTTATATACAACTAAATTGAAATGTTGGTCATTTCTTATCTCCACGTTTTTATGCATTCGCATGTGGTTTAATATCTCCATCACTTCTGCTTCAGACCACTTCCCATGCTGAATTTTCCGTTCGGGAGTCTTGCGCTTCAAATTATTTTTTGTTTCCACTGTATAGAATAAAAAGAAAATTAGTTTTATAAAACAAAACCTGTTTTACTTACTTTTGTTTGCGGTTGCCATTAATCATATGTGTTTATACTTTTTTGCAAAAAAAAAAAAAAAAAACACCAAATATACTAAAAAGTACTGAACATCGATAGCAAATATCGAACATCGAATAAAAATATCGTGGTCTTCCCATCTTTACTTTGTTGAAACTTGAAACACATTTTGTATACATAGGCTGGGGCAAGGCGTATTTAACAATGTGGCAGCGACGTCAACGTCACCCTCTTTGCTGTTGCCTTACGGTTTCTCGAACGTTGCGAGCGACGCACGACAACGGACGAATTTTTAGCTGCTTTGTGATTTTATGCATATGTGTGTGTGCTCTCACTTTTCGTAAGGCAACGTGACGTCGACGCTGCTGCCACCTTGTTAAATACGCCTTGGGCTGGGGTGTTTTAACGTTTCAAGAAATTTTCTATGTATGTTGTTGTTGCGGGACGTTTCAACTTAAACGTGAAACGATGAAACGAGCTGTTGAACACCCCAATTATTTTTATTTGAATTATTTTGAACAAAATGACTTAATACTGCTTATGTAATAAACGTTAAAATATTAATTAAAAAAAAAAAAAACATAGTGGCGCATAGTTAATTTTGGCTATGCTAAGACTATGAAGGTGTGGTTTGACACAGCCAAATCAATGCTCCCCCCTCTTATGTTTCTGTGCAGTTGTTGGTAATTTTTCGCTACTTGAGCGTAATTTTTACTCTTGAGCGTCATTTACTTGTTCGTGTGCGACAACAACAGCAATTCGACATGTAGGTACTTGAAAGTGCACGACAGCAACAACAATTGATAGTACGATATGGTAAATTTGTAAGGTGGCTATGTCGTAGAATGCTCCGATCGGGATGAAATTTCATAGTGAACAAACCCGACATGATCTAAGCAATCTGTGAAAGTTTCATCAAGATCGGTTCAGCAGTTTGGCCGGAAATCGTGTTGAAACAGACAGACGGACAGACGGACGGACGGACGGAAATTTATTCCTGAGCTCGTCCTGATCATTTTGATATATAGTTTATGGGGTCTCCCATCATTCCTTTAAGGCGTTACAGATTCATGACAAAGTCAATATACCCTGTTTCACATGTGAAGGGTATAAAAAAATATAAGCTCAAAAACAAAATTGTATCCATTACCCTATTACCCTTATTATTGTTGTCATTAATATCATCATTAGTCATCAATCATTTCGCTGTAAGTATGTCTCTAGCGTAGATTTAAAAATTGATGTGCTTCTAACGGTCTTAATCTCTAGTGGCAACTGATTCCAAAGTCGAGCGGTCCGTACAAAAAAGTGCCTGTGGGAGGATGCAAGCTTAGTTCTAGGACGAACAACATTACAAAGTCCTTAATGACTCTGCAAAGCTTAGTTTCTCATATGAATAATCAGGCGCTTTTGTGTATATTATGTCATGAAGCAGATTTAAAGTTGTATATTTAGTCCAGTTTCTTAAGTTTAAGTCAAATATTCAATTTGCAAAACATGTAACATGATCATAGCAATATAACAGTTTGAGAAAATTTCAATGCCATAAAATAAATGTAGGTTACCAGAGTTTTTGAGATGGTCATTCTTGTTTTAACAGGCAGCCACGGCTGTGTTAAAAAAAGTTGCCGAAGAACTCCACAGGTTTTTCCCACAGCCTTATTTACTTGGTTTTTCCATGTAAGTGTATTGTTAAATGTAATCCCTAGATTGTCAGCCTTTTCTACATATTTAATTTCTACAGTATCAACACACAGTTTACTTAAATTGCTAACATTTAATTTTTTCTTATAAATAACAATACATTTACATTTAGAAGGATTTAAACAAAGACCATTGTTACTTGCCCACCGACATACACGTAACAGGTCATTATTACAAAACATGACACACTGGCTAATCTGACTTACAGGACGACTCACATATAATTGGACATCATCAGCATACATATGAGCTACACATAGACAAAACATTTGGAAGATCATTAAAATATATTACAAAAAGAAGAGGACCAAGAATTGATCCGTGGGGAACACCACGGGTGGTCGCAATAAGGTCAGAGGTGGAGTGCTGTACAACTACGGCCTGTTTTCAATTTTTCAAGTATGAGGCCATTAACTTAACTGCCGTATTGGAGAAGTTATATAAATTGCTTAACTTTGTTATCAAAATTTCGTGGCTAACCGTGTCAAATCCCTTACTGAAGTCAAGCAGCGTCAAAAGAGTAACTTCACTATAGTCCATATGGCTTCTTATGTCCTCAACAATTTTTAATACAGTGGTTGTACAGCTTTTCTCTTTCCTGAACCCAGACTTTGGACAAGAATGGCAATATAGCTATCGGTCTAAACTCATTTTTGCCTTTTGGTATGGGCGTAATTTAAGCGATTCTCCACATCTCAGAAAATGTGGACGTGGTTATTACATAATTTATTATGTGCGTTATATGACCTACAATTAGTGGAAGTATTATTTTTACAAACTTTGGTCTGACGTCATCTAATCCACTCGCATTTGACTTAATTTTTAAGATTGCCTCAAATACATCACATTGACTTACACTTACAAAGCTAAAACAGCTAGTACAATTATTTAACGACACATAGTTTATGTACGGGTTACATGTTGCTGGACGAACATTGACAATTACAAAACTACCATTAAAACCATTTACATCCAAGTCGTCATTTATCACAGGTTTAGCCTTTGCAATTCCCACGTTCCTCAACCATAATGTCAACGCTTAGCACTACTAATCAATTCATTTACATTGCACCTGGCAGTCTTAAAAAATTGAAACAATGGTTCAGTCTTGTAACGTTTCCACCTTTCGTAAAGCTTATCCCGGTGTTTTATTGCACTTTTTATATCACTGCTTAACCATGGATTTAGCTTCGGCTTAATAACTTAGGTTCTAAGCGGTACATGTTTATTGTACAAATATTCAATATTATTTTGCAACAATCCTAACTGGGTGTCAACCGAGGGAAGAAAATATAAACTATTCCAGTCACAATTATTACAGTCACTGAACAACAAACTATTATCTACATTTTTAAAATCTCTGTATTGAATAACCTGATTATTATAGTCAAGTTGAGTGTCATAAGAGAGAATAATTAGGTCGTGTTTGGAAAATTCAGGTACTGAAATTTGGTCATTCAACATTTCCCAGTATTATTTACAAAGATAATAACAAGTAATGTGGTTTGTGATAAATGGGTTGGAGTTTCTGCATTTACAAGTTTTAGACCCAGTGCATCAAGTTCTCAAGTTCTGTTTAGGCCGTCAAGTATTATAATGTCAGTAAAGGTCAGTGATAAGTTTGCTATTTTTTCAATCATGTCAGAGTAACTAATGTGAATATGTGCCCTACACACACACCCTAGAAGCATTTTAATATTTTTATTGAGACTAATTAATTCTAAAAATAAATATTCAATTGGGCTCTCAAGGGGATGACTTAGATCAACTTTACACCTAATTCTCTTAGCTACATACACTGCTACACCACCCACATGACTTACACGATCAGAACGAAAAACTTTGAAGCCATCATAAATAATAGACAAGTCACTTAATTCTGGGACAAACCACGTTTCAGAGACACAGACAATATCAACATTAGAATTTACAAAGATATAACGAAATTCATCCATCTCTTAACAAGGCTTTGAGCATTTATATGGCAAATTTTTAAACCGATAGTCTGCTTACATAAAACTCTAACCATGGCATGGCTGCTCGCTTTAATCAGTGTTATGGACATCTGATTAGTTTGAACTTTGAACGTAACTGAGGCACACCAGAATATTTTACAAAACTTAACACTAAATATGTATTAACAATAATACCAACAATATTAATAGTCAGGTAAATTAATGTAAAATACATATAAAAATAAGAATAGATACGAAAATTGTGACAAATGGAAAACATATAAACAGAATCAAATTGACACTCATTCAAACGAAGCATTAGCCGAAATTGTAGAGCTTTCGGCTTCAAATTTTAAGAGCTTTTGAAAGCTCTCAACACACACTGGCTCTGCCCTCTCACTTCTTTTTACATAAACGCATGAGCGTCGGCAGAAAACTGCAGATACAACTTTCTGTCACTTCATCCGCATAGCCTCTTTAAACACAGCGTCGTTCTCTCTTGTCAGCTGTTCGTTAATGTAGAAAGGCGTGCACGAGTCAAATCTCAACAGCTGCAAGTTTAGTAGTTGCTTTGCCGTCCGACAATACTCTCCCGCTGCCCGCATGAGAGTGATGTTATCTCGTGCGTTTTCAACTTTAATAATTATTGCAGGGTCGACAACTGTGCTTAAATTGTTTGCCTGTTTGACCCTACAAATATCTTTAAGTCTCGGTGCCGGTGTCAATCCCAAAGAAAAACATAGTGGCGCATAGTTAATTTTGGCTATGCCAAGACTATGATACCCTTCACCAGGCCAAATCAATGCTCCCCCCTCTTATGTTTCTGTGCAGTTGTTGGTAATTTTTCGCTAATATTTTTACTCTTGAGCGTCATTTACTTGTTCGTGTGCGACAACAACAACAATTTGACATGTAGGTACTTGAAAGTGCACGACAGAGACAACAATTGATAGTACGATATGGTATATTTGTATGGTGGCTATGTCGTAGAATGCTCCAATCGAAATGAAATTTCATAGTGAACAAACTCGAAATGATCTAAGCAATCTGTGAAAGTTTCATCAAGATCGGTTCAGCAGTTTGGCCGGAAATCGTGTTGATATGGTAAATTTGTAAGGTGGCTATGTCGTAGAATGCTCCGATCGGGATGAAATTTCATAGTGAAAAAACCCGACATGATCTAAGCAATCTGTGAAAGTTTCATCAAGATCGGTTCAGCAGTTTGGCCGGAAATCGTGTTGAAACAGATAGACGGACAGACGGACGGACAGACGAAAATCAATTCCAGAGCGCGTCTTGATCATTTTGATATATAGTTTATGGGGTCTCCCATCATTCCTTTAAGACGTTACAGATTTATGACAAAGTCAATATACCCTGTTTCACATGTGAAGGGTATAAACATAAGGTGTTGAAAACAGTTTTGAGTGACTCCCCCTCACAGAACGGGACCCCATGCATGCGGAGGTAATTCGCCACTTCTGCTGTTGCTATTGTCAACATTTGTGCCTGTGCCTTTAGCGAGTCCAACGCAGCCGCATCTCTCTCCAGTTTTTCAACACGCTCACTCATTTTCTGTATTACTTCACTCATGACGTCTAGCCGCTCATGAAGCGCAGAGAGTATGCGCGCTTCAGATTCACTAATTTTTCGAGCTATCATATCAGTATGCTCCCCAAGATGCTGGTCGATGAGCTGCAAAAGAGATCCCATGTCTGGCGCCTTGGTCTGTTTAATCTATCCAATTGAGTTTTCACGCAGTCTCTTTTGTACCGGTGCCATTAAGATCGCTTGATGTGTTTTATGTGTTTGCCTCGAAGTTACTGAGTGTGTATGTTTTTGTTAAAGTGAGCTTTTATTTGGTGTGTTTCGTGCTCACATTCGCTGCCAATATTCTTATTTGTTTCTTTAATTTTTGGTATTGTAATTTATGTTTCCCGCTTCAAGCAAAATGTAAATGATTGTTTTCCGTTAATTGTGTATTAATTTAGCACAAATTTTAAACAGATAATATGCCACTGTGTAGATCACAGCTAAATGTTCCTTTCTGTTTTTAAAAACAACTTCTTGGCAAAATAAAGCGAAAAAAACACGTAGCACAAAATAAAAGCGTCTGCAGACTTCGACTTCGATTTTTGGGCTCCTCGACTTTGATTTTTAGGCTGAAAGGTTCACAAAATTCCGCTTTTGAAGAGGTGGCTGGGCCTGGGGCACAGTTTGCGGGCGTGACATCCAAAAATTTTATGGAGACTTTTGTGGGATGAAACCAGCTAACCTTCTATCGAATGTGGTGACTCTAGATCAAAAGCTGTTGTAATGGATAGTATGGTGGATGGTATGTTTAATGCATACAAACTTTGGTTTTGCTAGTTTAAAAACTGATATAGGTTCACATATTCCCGCTTCATAAGAGGCGGCTGAGCGTGAGGCATAGTTTGGGGGTGTAACATTCAAATGTTTGATGCAGATGGTGACTCTAGCTTGAAGCGGAGAAAGATTCACTCATTGTCGTTTTAAGAGAGGCGTTTTGAGGACGATATTCACATAACATATTTTAATAGGCGGGGAGTCCGGGTTTGGCATGGATGGGCGTTGCATCCACAGTTTTAATGCAGATCTTTGAAGGATGAAACCAGCTATTTTCCTACAAAATTTGGTGACTGTAGCTTTAAAACTGAAAAAGATTCACAAATACCCGCTTTTAAAGAGGCAGTTGGGCGTGGGGGACAGTTTGTGGGCGAGACATCCAAAAATTTGATGCAGACCTTTGTGGGATGACATTAACTTACCTTCTTTCGAATGTGGTGACTCTAGATCAAAAAATACATTAGGTGTACGCGTTCCACAAATTAAAACACGAGGTGGCCCGGGCGGTATTGATGTGCGTAGTATCCGCAGATTTGATGCAGATATTTGTAGGATAATACCAGCTATCTTCCTAACACATTCGGTGACTCCGGAGTATATATGCAGTTCTTTGTGGGATGTCAGAAGCTTTCTTTTTACCAAATAAAGTGACTCTAGCATGAAAACTGATAACGATCCACGCATTCATACTTTCAAGGATGCGGTGGGGGAAGGGGCATAGTTTGGGTGCGTGGCATACAAAATTTAATGCAGATCTTTCTGGGATATTGAAAGCTATCTTCGTACTAAATTTTATGACTCTAGCTCAAAAACTGTGGGAGATTTACGCACTCTAGACTTTAGCTGGCCGGTAAGCCGGGAGTGGTATTGGTGGGCGTGGAGTCCACATGTTTGATGCAGATTTTTGGTGGGATGCTACCAGCTGTCTTCTTACCAACTTTGGTGACTCCAGACTAAAAACTGAAAAAGATTCACACCTATCTTTCAGAAATGTTACCAGCAATTTTGGCTACGCTAGATCAAAAATACACTTCTGTTTTTTGAGGCGGGGAAGCTAGGTACGGTATGGGCGGGCATGTCATCCAAAGCTTCAATGCATTTCTGTGTGGGATACAAACAATTTTGATGACTCTAGGCTTAAAACTGAGGTCGATATTCACATTACATATTTTAAAAGGCGGGAAGTCCGGGTTTGACATGAATTAATGGGCGTTGCATCCACAGTTTTAATGCAGATCTTTGAGGGTTGACACCAGCTATTTTCCTTCAAAATTTGGTGACTCAACCTAAAAAACTGAAAAGGTTGAGAAATTCCTCCTTTAAAAGAGTCGGTTGGGCGTGGGGCACAGTTTGGGGGCGTGACATCTAAAAATTTGATGCAGACTTTTGTGGGATGACACCAGCTAACCTTCTATCGAATGTGGTGACTCTAGATCAAAAACTGGGTACAATGTACGCGTTCCAGAATTTAAAAGGCGGGAAAGCCGGGCATGGTATGGTGGGCGTATTATTCAAATGTTTGATGCAGACCTTTGTGGGATGTTACCAGCTATCTTCATACCAACTTTGGTGACGCTAGCTTAAAAACCGAAATAGATTCACATGTTCCCGCTACATAAGAGGTGGCTGAACGTGAGGCATAGTTTGGGGGTTTAACATTCAAATGTTTGATGCAGATGGTGACTCTAGCTTGCAGCTGAGAAAGATCCACTCATTACCGTTTTAAGAGAGGCGGCGGGACTTGAGGCATAGTTTGGGTGCGTGGCATACAAAATTTAATGCACATCTTTCTGGGATGTTGGCAGCCTACTAAATTATATGACTCTAGCTCAAAAACTGTGGGAGATTAACGCACTCTAGACAATAGCAGGCGGGTAGGCCGGGAGCAGTATTGGTGGGCATGGCATCCAAAAGTTTGATGCAGATCTTTGTAGTTTGTGCGCACTTGTGCAATCTTTAAGTTGGTGGTTTTTTGCAAAAACAATTTCAACATAGACTCCGCTGTTTCACGAGATTGGCTCTATCGGCTACTGACATTTTAAGGAATCAGAAGACATCCTACATAGTTTTCGGCAGCACGAGGAAAAAGAAAAAGATAAGTATAAAATTAATGAATTATATTGGCATATGATCCGCCATATCTTTGCCTTCCGCCAAAGTGTTTAACAAGTAAAAAGGGGAAACTATTCCTTCGCTTTTCACTGTATTTATTCCAATTAGAGTACGTGTTAAACGATATGCCAATCAGAAATAAATATACGCAAGTCTGTCTGCGCGTTATAATATTTCAATTCATGTACATATGTATATACATAAACACCTGCGCGCAAGTAAATTCCGTTCTGTTATCCGAGTTCCACAGATTTAGTGTTTATAAATATTCCCTTATAAATTATTTGAAGCTGTAAACATTCTTTTACAATTTCATCTTCTTCGTCCCGATTCCATTTCGTTCCGGGTGGAAAACTTCAAATAATTTGTAGGTATTTATTTATAAATTATTCTGCACTAGTGCGAAGTTAAGTTGTAAATATTCTTTTACACTTGACTGATACGGTTCCGATTCCATTTCTTTCTGGGTGGGAAACTTCAAATAATTTATAAATATTAATTTATAAATTATTCTTATTTATTGCGAAGTTGAGTGGTAAATATTCTTTTCACTTGACCGCTACCGTTACGTTTCCATTTCGTTTCCAGTGAGTGCAATATCTGAATAATTTATAAATATTCTTTTAGAAATCATTCTAAGCCCACTTATCAGGGTTATATTTGTAAGTAGTCTTTTACAAATATTTTCTAGTCCATTTTATTTTGGTCACTTCCGACTTAAATAAATATCTTTCCAAAAAGAACCAGAGATTCTCTTGTTTGCTACCTGATACAAACCTTAAAGCATCATTAATAATTTTTGTGGACGGATAGTTCCGACAGGGAAAGAAAAAGCAGTTGAGCGTTCCGTCCGTGAAGAGCACAAGAAGATGTTCGCTTTCTTCACCAAATCTCCCGGTGAAGAAAACCTCCAGCGCCGTTACACCCAAATCCAAGTCCGAGGCCGTCACGCCATTTGCCAAACCCCCCATTCCGAGTTTGAAGCAGATAGCCACTCGGGCCGCTACCAAACTCAGCTCCAAGGCAAACATGGCGATGTTCGTTTTTATTTCCGCTTCCGATAAGCTGATCCAATTCGAGTCACGAATTAATGGTCCGTCAGCTACAGAACCTTCACTTAACACGCTTCAAGTCCGTCGCGACCACGCAAAGGTTCTGTGGGAAAAGGTCGAAAAAGAGTTCGAGAGTAGCTCAAGGTCACTCAGCCAAGGGTGTGGGAGTAGCGATGCTGTCGCGTTAACGGAAACGTACGATAAGTGCTACTTTGTATACGAGCGTTGTACGGAACAGTCTTGCGAAAAAATAGAGAGGCTAAACTCCATTAATAGGCAGCCTGCAGTCCCGATAGCGTCTGTTTCTCGAGGCTGTAGTCCCCCGCCTGTTGACACAGAAGTGTTCTATGGAGACTACTTAAAATGGCCAACTTTCCGAGACCTATTTACGGCTATCTACACTGAAAAATTGTTTCACCTCAATTCAAAAACTGGAGGTGAATCAAAGGCAATCGTCTCCAAATCCCCGCTGACTCATGATGGTTTTGCCTCTGCGTGGCAGACGTTACATGAGCGGTTCCCAAACAAGAGACTTATGTTTAACAGCTAGTTAAAAATACTTTTCAACTTGCCGACAGTCAGTGTAGAAACCGCTTCCGTTCTCAAAGATATTCAGACCACTATCAAGAGTTGTCTCACAGCTTTGGAACATTCCGATGTATCGACAGACAATTGGGACTGCCTTCTTGTATTTTTATGCTCTTCCAAACTACTTATTAGTGGGAACAGTCCCTAACAGATAAAGCGGCAATTCCGTAGTGGGAGGAACTAAATAGTTTTCTGGGTGAACGCTATAGGACGCTGGAAGCTATCGAGGATGTCAAGCCTAGTTCAATCCAATTCAAGGCCTTCCAAGCCTGAAGCGTCTTCGAGGAATCTCCAAACCTTTGAAGCGAAGGTACATTCCAAGTTAAAATCTTGCAATGTATGTTCCAAAGGAAACCACCCAATCCGCTTATGTCCGAAGTTCCTTCAAATGTCAGTTACCGATAGAGCCAACCTCGTGAAACAGCGGAGTCTATATTGGAATTCTTTTGCAAAAAACTACCAACTTAAAAATTGCACAAGTACGCACAACTGTTTCATGTGCAAGGGCCGCCACAACACGCTTTGCATAAGGGCGGCCCCTATTCCGTGCCCGCTATGTCAGTTCCTCAATCGCAAAATAATAGTCCACCTCAGATACAGTCCACTTCTAACCAACCCTGCGTTCAAAACTATTTTGCATCTAACACACGTGGTGTGCTCTTAAGTACTGGTCTAATAAATGTTATCCATCAGGGCATTAAGTTCACGGCGAGAGCACTCATAGATTCAGGCTCAGAAGCCACTTTCATTTCTAAGAGATTGTTTGACAAAATCAAATTGCCTTTCCAAAGGGTTAAAGTCAACGTCTCAGGGCTCAATCAAGCGGTTGCAGCCCAACCCCGGAAGCTATGACATTTCCATGTTCGGTCTCCTATAAAGCCCAGACTTCAAATTGAAATTTCTGCATATAAGCTTCCAGAGTTGTCGGGAAATTTACCGTCATATCCAATTTCTCCAACCTTACTAGAGGATCTACCAGACTTCCAACTGGCAGATCCGTTATTCTTCCAGGGGAAGGGAACTAAGCGATTACAATACATGTTTAGTAATCTTTCGCGGGACGTTCTGCTTAGTAAGCGCTCTTTAAACATGTTTAGTCAGCGCCCGCCATCTTTGTTAGCGTAAAATTTGTTTGCTTTTGCGTTTAGTGGTTGAATATCTGTTAATTGTTTAGTGCAAATGGTTCATTTTAATACGACATGTATTTTAAGACTTAATTTTAATAATAATAAAAATATGAAATTAATGAAAAATATAATAAACTAGTAATAATAAGATAAATAATTTACATTTTTGCAGTGCGTTTACAAGTTTTCAGCGATTAGCACTAAGCGCTTAGTAAGCAGCTTTATAACCGATTAGTTCCCTGAACGCAGCCATTGATGTGCTGCTAGGGGCGGATATCCTTCCGTCCATTCTTTTGGGTGCATCGCGGCAGAACAGCTTCTCACAAAATTTTATGAGGTGGAGGATTTGCCGGCAAGACCGGTTAAAGAATCTGACTCTTTTTGTGAGAAAAACTTTGTCAAAACGACCACAAGAGACGTAAATGGAAGATATGTGGTGACGCTTCCATTTCGCGACCAAGTTCACTGCAAAGTAGGTCATTCCAGATCCATGGCACTGGCTTAATTTCTGAAGAATGAGAACCGTCTGAAGAGAGCCCTTTCCCTCAAGAAGCAATATGACACCGTTATTCAAGAATATTTGGATTTAGGCCACATGCGGCAAGTCAGCCCGAACGATGCAGTGACCAACTTCTATTTACCCCACCATGAAGTTTTCAAACCCGACAGCACCACGACAAAGGTCCGCGTCGTGTTCAACGCTTCCAATCCCTCATCGAACGGCCGCAGTTTGAATGACATCCTTCATCCGGGGCCCATTCTGCAGTCTGAATGAACCGTCCAAATTCTAAAGTGGCGCTTCTTTCGATATGTCTTCAATGCTGACACAACAAAAATGTATCGGCAGATACTGCTCCAGTCAGATCACAAACCGTTCCGAAGAATTCTTTTCCGGGATAACCACGAGAATATCTGTGGTTACGAATTAAATATAGTCACTTTCAATTGTCAACTGTCCATTCCTTGCCATTCGGGTCTTACAGCAGCTCGCTGAAGATGTGAAGACCAAATATTCGCTGGCAAGTGAAATAATCACAAGTTCATGTATGTCGATGATGTTTTGGCCGGAGCGCACTCCAAGCAACGAGCCGTAGCAGCCATGGCGGAACTACAATCCGCTCTCGATAGCGCTATCAAATTTGAAAGAAGTTTTGAGCGACATCCCAAAGGCTCATTTATTGTGCCTAGATTTCCTGGAAATCGAAGACGCAAGCACGGCGAAAACTTAAGGCATCCGATGGCAGGCCACCACAGATGAGTTCTTCTTTTCTCCAGCTCCGATGCTTTCAAAAGCGAGTTTCACTAATCGGGAAGTCCTTTCTAAAACAGCAAAACTGTTTGATCCCGCGGGGTGGCTTGCACCTTTCATTATTCGTGCAAAAATCTTTATTCAAAATCTCGGTTGGGATGAATCGTTGCCTACAGAATTTTCTCCGCAAATGGCACGATTTCCTCCTGACGCCTATGGCACTACCTTGTACGCTCGTGTCGAAAACCACAATGGCGTGTCAACTATTGTGCTGGCATGGTTGAACAAACCTCTTTGCAACAGGACCATGTTTAGGCAAACAGAGTTGCAAAAATCACCCAGTCAGTTGACATCAAAAAATGGTCTAATGCCGACTTGGCAAGTAGAGGCGTTTCACACAACTAGCTGGTCAACAGCACCTTATGTGAAATGGACCCGAAAGGCTGTCTCAGCCCAGAAATCAATGGCCAACTCCAGTCGAGATCGCTCATGATACCACGGTCGAACAACGTGCGATCAAATGCAACGTGACACAAAAGCCTTCAGATTTCGATTTCCTTGATTGCTTTTCGAGTTTCCATAGAGCGCTTCGAGTCCTGGCCTACATCCTAAGGTTCACTCAGCGCTGCAGGGGGAAAGCGCTTTCCTTTCCGAGTGAGCTAGCAGCAAGGAATTGTTCGACTCCCAAAAAGGTTGATAATCCTCAAGCATCAATCAGGTTACTTCCAAGAGCATTGCTGTCTTCTCCAAAAGAAGCACATACCAACGTCAAGCAGCATCTACATCCTGAATCCGTTTCTCGACCAAAAGGGAATCATGAGAGCATGTAGAACACTAGGTCATTCTAAAGCTTTGACATTCAACGAGCGCCATCCGATTCTCCTCCCATAAGAAGTTCGATTTTCGCGCCTTCTGGTGCAATTTACTCACCGTATATTGCTTCATCAATTAATGATGCGCCTCGTACGGTCCAAATACTGGATGCCAAGGCTGAAGAATTTAATCGAATCCGTGATTAGCTCCTGTGAGGATTGTGTGATTCACCGTAAGAGACTCCAAACGCAACTAATGGGAGACCTACCCGTTGATAGAGCCACTTTCTCCAGGCCATTCACTCACACGGGTGTGGATTTCGCGGGCCCCTTTGAAATAAAGACTTGTACTGGCAGAGCCTGCTTAATTACTAAGGGGTATGTGTGCGTTCTTGTATGTTTCAGTTCAAAAGCGATTCATCTTGAAGATACCAGTGATTTAATCCGAAAAGTTTCGTGCGGCCTTCTCGAGATTTGCAGCCCGACGCGGCTGTACCCGTCACGCCTACTCCGATAATGGAAAAACCTTTGTGGGAGCCTCAAAGGCAAAATAAATGTTTTTCTCAATTTATCAGCCTTATCCACATACTTTATTTCTATATTATCAACACACAGTTTAGTTAAATTGCCAACATATAGTTTTTTCTTATAAAAAACAGTACATTTTTACTTAGAGGGGTTCAAAGAAAGACCATTGTTACTTGCTCATCGACATACACGTAACAGGTCATTATTACAAAATATGACACACTGATTAATCTGGCAGGACGACTCACATATAATTGGACATCATCAGCATACATATGAGCTACACTTAGACAAAACATTTGGAAGATCATTAAAATATATTACAAAAAGAAGAGGACCAAGAATTGATCCGTGGGGAACACCACGGGTGGTCGCAATAAGGTCAGAGGTGGAGTGCTGTACAACTACGGCCTGTTTTCAATTTTTCAAGTATGAGGCCATTAACTTAACTGCCGTATTGGAGAAGTTATATAAATTGCTTAACTTTGTTATCAAAATTTCGTGGCTAACCGTGTCAAATCCCTTACTGAAGTCAAGCAGCGTCAAAAGAGTAACTTCACTATAGTCCATATGGCTTCTTATGTCCTCAACAATTTTTAATACAGTGGTTGTACAGCTTTTCTCTTTCCTGAACCCAGACTTTGGACAAGAATGGCAATATAGCTATCGGTCTAAACTCATTTTTGCCTTTTGGTATGGGCGTAATTTAAGCGATTTTCCACATCTCAGAAAATGTGGACGTGGTTATTACATAATTTATTATGTGCGTTATATGACCTACAATTAGTGGAAGTATTATTTTACAAACTTTGGTCTGACGTCATCTAATCCACTCGCATTTGACTTAATTTTTAAGATTGCCTCAAATACATCACATTGACTTACACTTACAAAGTTAAAACAGCTAGTACAATTATTTAACGACACATAGTTTATGTACGGGTTACATGTTGCTGGACGAACATTGACAATTACAAAACTACCATTAAAACCATTTACATCCAAGTCGTCATTTATCACAGGTTTAGCCTTTGCAATTCCCACGTTCCTCAACCATAATGTCAACGCTTAGCACTACTAATCAATTCATTTACATTGCACCTGGCAGTCTTAAAAATTGAAACAATGGTTCAGTCTTGTAACGTTTCCACCTTTCGTAAAGCTTATCCCGGTGTTTTATTGCACTTTTTATATCACTGCTTAACCATGGATTTAGCTTCGGCTTAATAACTTAGGTTCTAAGCGGTACATGTTTATTGTACAAATATTCAATATTATTTTGCAACAATCCTAACTGGGTGTCAACCGAGGAAGAAAATATAAACTATTCCAGTCACAATTATTACAGTCACTGAACAACAAACTATTATCTACATTTTTAAAATCTCTGTATTGAATAACCTGATTATTATAGTCAAGTTGAGTGTCATAAGAGAGAATAAGTAGGTCGTGTTTGGAAAATTCAGGTACTGAAATTTGGTCATTCAACATTTCCCAGTATTATTTACAAAGATAATAACAAGTAATGTGGTTTGTGATAAATGGGTTGGAGTTTCTGCATTTACAAGTTTTAGACCCAGTGCATCAAGTTCTAAAGTTCTGTTTAGGCTGTCAAGTATTATAATGTCAGTAAAGGTCAGTGATAAGTTTGCTATTTTTTCAATCATGTCAGAGTAACTAATGTGAATATGTGCCCTATACACACACCCTAGAAGCATTTTAATATTTTTATTGAGACTAATTAATTCTAAAAATAAATATTCAATTGGGCTCTCAAGGGGATGACTTAGATCAACTTTACACCTAATTCTCTTAGCTACATACACTGCTACACCACCCACATGACTTACACGATCAGAACGAAAAACATTGAAGCCATCATAAATAATAGACAAGTCACTTTATTCTGGGACAAACCACGTTTCAGAGACACAGACAATATCAACATTAGAATTTACAAAGATATAACGAAATTCATCCATCTCTTAACAAGGCTTTGAGCATTTATATGGCAAATTTTTTAACCGATAGTCTGCTTACATAAAACTCTAACCATGGCATGGCTGCTCGCTTTAATCAGTGTTATGGACATCTGATTAGTTTGAACTTTGAACGTAACTGAGGCACACCAGAATATTTTACAAAACTTAACACTAAATATGTATTAACAATAATACCAACAATATTAATAGTCAGGTAAATTAATGTAAAATACATATAAAAATAAGAATAGATACGAAAATTGTGACAAATGGAAAACATATAAACAGAATCAAATTGACACTCATTCAAACGAAGCATTAGCCGAAATTGTAGAGCTTTCGGCTTCAAATTTTAAGAGCTTTTGAAAGCTCTCAACACACACTGGCTCTGCCCTCTCACTTCTTTTTACATAAACGCATGAGCGTCGGCAGAAAACTGCAGATACAACTTTCTGTCACTTCATCCGCATAGCCTCTTTAAACACAGCGTCGTTCTCTCTTGTCAGCTGTTCGTTAATGTAGAAAGGCGTGCACGAGTCAAATCTCAACAGCTGCAAGTTTAGTAGTTGCTTTGCCGTCCGACAATACTCTCCCGCTGCCCGCATGAGAGTGATGTTATCTCGTGCGTTTTCAACTTTAATAATTATTGCAGGGTCGACAACTGTGCTTAAATTGTTTGCCTGTTTGACCCTACAAATATCTTTAAGTCTCGGTGCCGGTGTCAATCCCAAAGAAAAACATAGTGGCGCATAGTTAATTTTGGCTATGCCAAGACTATGATACCCTTCACACGTGGATTAATTTGTATTTTTATTTTTTTATTGCGTGAAAATCTCAAAAGACTATAAGGCATTAAACTATTAATATTCGGTGTATCGAATTAACTATGTTAATTTTATGAATAGATATTCAGCTATTCTGTTAAACTCTTATATAGTCTGGTGGTAAGTATGCCAGACTCTCATCCGGTAGGTGCGGGTTCGAATCCCCGTGTAGTAATTTTGGTATTTTAGTTTTTTAGTCCAATTTTGTTTTTTTAATAGATTTTTTTGTATTTATATGGTGGCTATATCGTAGAATGCTCCGATCGGGATGAAATTTCATAGTGAACAAACCCGACATGATCTAAGCAATCTGTGAAAGTTTCATCAAGATCGGTTCAGCAGTTTGGCCGGAAATCGTTTCGATATGGTAAATTTATATGGTGGCTATATCGTAGAATGCTCCGATCGGGATGAAATTTCATAGTGAACAAACCCGACATGATCTAAGCAATCTGTGAAAGTTTCATCAAGATCGGTTCAGCAGTATGGCCAGAAATCGTGTTGATATGGTAAATTTATATGGTGGCTATATCGTAGAATGCTCCGATCGGGATGAAATTTCATAGTGAACAAACCCGACATGATCTAAGCAATCTGTGAAAGTTTCATCAAGATCGGCTCAGCAGTTTGGTAGGAAATCGTGTTGAAACAGGCAGACAGACGGACAGACGGACGGACGGACGGACAGACGGAAATCAATTCCCGAGCTCGTCCTGATCATTTTGATATATAGTTTATGGGGTTTCCCATCATTCCTTAAAGGCGTTACAGATTCATGACAAAGTCAATATACCCTGTGAAGGGTATAAACATAGTGGCGCATAGTTAATTTTGGCTATGCCAAGACTATGATACCCTTCACCAGGCCAAATCAATGCTCCCCCCTCTTATGTTTCTGTGCAGTTGTTGGTAATTTTTCGCTAATATTTTTACTCTTGAGCGTCATTTACTTGTTCGTGTGCGACAACAACAACAATTTGACATGTAGGTACTTGAAAGTGGACGACAGAGACAACAATTGATAGAACGATATGGTAAATTTGTATGGTGGCTATGTCGTAGAATGCTCCAATCGAAATGAAATTTTATAGTGAACAAATTCGAAATGATCTAAGCAATCTGTGAAAGTTTCATCAAGATCGGTTCAGCAGTTTGGCCGGAAATCGTGTTGATATGGTAAATTTGTAAGGTGGCTATGTCGTAGAATGCTCCGATCGGGATGAAATTTCATAGTGAAAAAACCCGACATGATCTAAGCAATCTGTGAAAGTTTCATCAAGATCGGTTCAGCCGTTTGGCCGGAAATCGTGTTGAAACAGATAGACGGACAGACGGACGGACAGACGAAAATCAATTCCAGAGCGCGTCTTGATCATTTTGATATATAGTTTATGGGGTCTCCCATCATTCCTTTAAGACGTTACAGATTTATGACAAAGTCAATATACCCTGTTTCACATGTGAAGGGTATAAACATAAGGTGTTGAAAACAGTTTTGAGTGACTCCCCCTCACAGAACGGGACCCCATGCATGCGGAGGTCATTCGCCACTTCTGCTGTTGCTATTGTCAACATTTGTGCCTGTGCCTTTAGCGAGTCCAACGCAGCCGCATCTCTCTCTAGTTTTTCAACACGCTCACTCATTTTCTGTATTACTTCACTCATGACGTCTAGCCGCTCATGAAGCGCAGAGAGTATGCGCGCTTCAGATTCACTAACTTTTCGAGCTATCATATCAGTATGCTCCCCAAGATGCTGGTCAATGAGCTGCAAAAGAGATCCCATGTCTGGCGCCTTGGTCTGTTTAATCTATCCAATTGAGTTTTCACGCAGTCTCTTTTGTACCGGTGCCATTAAGATCGCTTGATGTGTTTTATGTGTTTGCCTCGAAGTTACTGAGTGTGTATGTTTTTGTTAAAGTGAGCTTTTATTTGGTGTGTTTCGTGCTCACATTCGCTGCCAATATTCTTATTTGTTTCTTTAATTTTTGGTATTGTAATTTATGATTCCCCCAACAACTTCTTGGCAAAATAAAGCGGAAAAAAAACGTAGCACAAAATAAAAGCGTCTGCAGACTTCGACTTCGATTTTTGGGCTCCTCGACTTTGATTTTTAGGCTGAAAGGTTCACAAAATTCCGCTTTTGAAGAGGTGGCTGGGCCTGGGGCACAGTTTGCGGGCGTGACATCCAAAAATTTTATGGAGACTTTTGTGGGATGAAACCAGCTAACCTTCTATCGAATGTGGTGACTCTAGATCAAAAGCTGTTGTAATGGATAGTATGGTGGATGGTATGTTTAATGCATACAAACTTTGGTTTTGCTAGTTTAAAAACTGATATAGGTTCACATATTCCCGCTTTATAAGAGGCGGCTCAGCGTGAGGCATAAATTGGGGGTGTAACATTCAAATGTTTGATGCAGATGGTGACTCTAGTTTGAAGCGGAGAAAGATCCACTCATTGTCGATTTAAGAGAGGCGTTTTGAGGACGATATTCACATAACATATTTTAAAAGGTAGGGATGGGCGTTGCATCCACAGTTTTAGAGCAGATCTTAGAAGGATGACACCAGCTATTTTCCTACAAAATTTGGTGACTGTAGCTTTAAAACTGAAAAAGATTCACAAATACCCACTTTTAAAGAGGCAGTTGGGCGTGGGGGACAGTTTGTGGGCGAGACATCCAAAAATTTGATGCAGACCTTTGTGGGATGACATTAACTTACCTTCTTTCGAATGTGGTGACTCTAGATCAAAAAATACATTAGGTGTACGCGTTCCACAAATTAAAAGAAGAGGTGGCCGGGGCGGGATTGATGTGCGTAGTATCCGCAGATTTGATGCAGATACTTGTAGGATAATACCAGCTATCTTCTTAGCACATTCGGTGACTCCGGAGTATTTATGCAGTTCTTTGTGGGATGTCAGAAGCTTCCTTTTTACCAAATAAAGTGACTCTAGCATGAAAACTGATAACGATCCACGCATTCATACTTTCAAGGATGCGGTGGGGGAAGGGGCATAGTTTGGGTGCGTGGCATACAAAATTTAATGCAGATCTTTCTGGGATATTGAAAGCTATCTTCGTACTAAATTATATAACTCTAGCTCAAAAACTGTGGGAGATTAACGCACTCTAGACAATAGCAGGCGGGTAGGCCGGGAGCAGTATTGGTGGGCATGGCATCCAAAAGTTTGATGCAGATCTTTGTAGTTTGTGCGCACTTGTGCAATCTTTAAGTTGGTGGTTTTTTGCAAAAACAATTTCAACATAGACTCCGCTGTTTCACGAGATTGGCTCTATCGGCTACTGACATTTTAAGGAATCAGTAGACATCCTACATAGTTTTCGGCAGCACGAGGAAAAAGAAAAAGATAAGTATAACATTAATGAAATATATTGGCATATGATCCGCCATATCTTTGCCTTCCGCCAAAGTAAAAAGGGGAAACTATTCCTTCGCTTTCACTGTATTTATTCCAATTAGAGTACTTGTTAAACGATATGCCAATCAGAAATAAATATACGCAAGTCTGTCTGCGCGTTATAATATTTCCATTCATGTATGTATATACATACACACCTGCGCGCAAGTAAATTCCGTTCTGTTATCCGAGTTCCACAGATTTAGTGTCTATAAATATTCCCTTATAAATTATTTGAATCTGTAAACATTCTTTTACAATTTCATCTTCTTCGTCCCGATTCCATTTCGTTCCGGGTGGAAAACTTCAAATAATTTGTAGGTATTTATTTATAAATTATTCTGCACTAGTGCGAAGTTAAGTTGTAAATATTCTTTTACACTTGACTGATACGGTTCCGATTCCATTTCTTTCTGGGTGGGAAACTTCAAATAATTTATAAATATTAATTTATAAATTATTCTTATTTATTGCGAAGTTGAGTGGTAAATATTCTTTTCACTTGACCGCTACCGTTACGTTTCCATTTCGTTTCCAGTGAGTGCAATATCTGAATAATTTATAAATATTCTTTTAGAAATCATTCTAAGCCCACTTATCAGGGTTATATTTGTAAGTAGTCTTTTACAAATATTTCTAGTCCATTTTATTTTGGTCACTTCCGACTTAAATAATATCTTTCCAAAAAGAACCAGAGATTCTCTTGTTTGCTACCTGATACAAACCTTAAAGCATCATTAATAATTTTTGTGGACGGATAGTTCCGACAGGGAAAGAAAAAGCAGTTGAGCGTTCCGTCCGTGAAGAGCACAAGAAGATGTTCGCTTTCTTCACCAAATCTCCCGGTGAAGAAAACCTCCAGCGCCGTTACACCCAAATCTAAGTCAGAGGCCGTCACGCCATTTGCCAAACCCCCCATTCCGAGTTTGAAGCAGATAGCCACTCGGGCCGCTACCAAACTCAGCTCCAAGGCAAACATGGCGATGTTCGTTTTTATTTCCGCTTCCGATAAGCTGATCCAATTCGAGTCACGAATTAATGGTCCGTCAGCTACAGAACCTTCACTTAACACGCTTCAAGTCCGTCGCGACCACGCAAAGGTTCTGTGGGAAAAGGTCGAAAAAGAGTTCGAGAGTAGCTCAAGGTCACTCAGCCAAGGGTGTGGGAGTAGCGATGCTGTCGCGTTAACGGAAACGTACGATAAGTGCTACTTTGTATACGAGCGTTGTACGGAACAGTCTTGCGAAAAAATAGAGAGGCTAAACTCCATTAATAGGCAGCCTGCAGTCCCGATAGCGTCTGTTTCTCGAGGCTGTAGTCCCCCGCCTGTTGACACAGAAGTGTTCTATGGAGACTACTTAAAATGGCCAACTTTCCGAGACCTATTTACGGCTATCTACACTGAAAAATTGTTTCACCTCAATTCAAAAACTGGAGGTGAATCAAAGGCAATCGTCTCCAAATCCCCGCTGACTCATGATGGTTTTGCCTCTGCGTGGCAGACGTTACATGAGCGGTTCCCAAACAAAAGACTTATGTTTAACAGCTAGTTAAAAATACTTTTCAACTTGCCGACAGTCAGTGTAGAAACCGCTTCCGTTCTCAAAGATATTCAGACCACTATCAAGAGTTGTCTCACAGCTTTGGAACATTCCGATGTATCGACAGATAATTGGGACTGCCTTCTTGTATTTTTATGCTCTTCCAAACTACTTATTAGTGGGAACAGTCCCTAACAGATAAAGCGGCAATTCCGAAGTGGGAGGAACTAAATAGTTTTCTGGGTGAACGCTATAGGACGCTGGAAGCTATCGAGGATGTCAAGCCTAGTTCAATCCAATTCAAGGCCTTCCAAGCCTGAAGCGTCTTCGAGGAATCTCCAAACCTTTGAAGCGAAGGTACATTCCAAGTTAAAATCTTGCAATGTATGTTCCAAAGGAAACCACCCAATCCGCTTATGTCCGAAGTTCCTTCAAATGTCAGTTACCGATAGAGCCAACCTCGTGAAACAGCGGAGTCTATATTGGAATTCTTTTGCAAAAAACTACCAACTATAAATTGCACAAGTACGCACAACTGTTTCACGTGCAAGGGCCGCCCCAACACGCTTTTGCATAAGGGCGGCCCCTATTCCGTGCCCGCTATGTCAGTTCCTTAATCGCAAAATAATAGTCCACTCAGATACCCCAGTTCACTTTGAACCAACCCTGCGTTCAAAACTATTTTGCATCTAACACACGTGGTGTGCTCTTAAGTACTTGTCTAATAAATGTTATCCATCTGGGCATTAAGTTCACGGCGAGAGCACTAATAGATTCACTTTCATTTCTAAGAGATTGTTTGACAAAATCAAATTGCCTTTCCAAAGGGTTAAAGTCAACGTCTCAGGGCTCAATCAAGCGGGTGCAGCCCAACCCCGGAAGCTATGCCATTTCCATGTTGGGTCTCCTATAAAGCCCAGACTTCAAATTGAAGGTTCTGCATATAAGCTTCCAGAGTTGTCGGGAAATTTTCCAGGGGAAGCGAACTAAGCGATTACAATACATGTTTAGTAATCTTTCGCGGGACGTTCTGCTTAGTAAGCGCTCATTAAACATGTTTAGTCAGCGCCCGCCATCTTTGTTAGCGTAAAATTTGTTTGCTTTTGCGTTTAGTGGTTGAATAGCTGTTAATTGTTTAGTGCAAATGGTTTATATTAATACGACATGTATTTTAAGACTTCGTTTTAATAATAATAAAAATATGAAATTAATGAAAAATAAAATAAACTAGTAATAATAAGATAAATAATTTACATTTTTGCAGTGCGTTTACAAGTTTTCAGCGATTAGCACTAAGCGCTTAGTAAGCAGCTTTATAACCGATTAGTTCCCTGAACGCAGCCATTGATGTGCTGCTAGGGGCGGATATCCTTCCGTCCGTTATTTTGGTGCATCGCGGCATTCCGTTCAAGACAGAGTCGCGACTAGAACAGCTTCTCACAAAATTTTAGGAGGTGGAGGATTTGCCGGCAAGACCGGTTAAAGAATCTGACTCTTTTTGTGATAAAAACTTTGTCAAAACGACCACAAAAGACGGAAATGGGAGATATGTGGTGACGCTTCCATTTCGTGACCAAGTTCACTGCAAAGTAGGTCACTCCAGATCCATGGCTTTGGCTTAATTTCTGAAGAATGAGAGCCGTCTGAAGAGAGACCTTACCCTCAAGGAGTCATATGACACCGTTATTCAAGAATATTTGGATTTTGGCCACATGCGGCAAGTCAGCCCGAACGATGCAGTGACCAACTTCTATTTACCCCACCATGAAGTTTTCAAACCCGACAGCACCACGACAAAGGTCCGCGTCGTGTTCAACGCTTCCAATCCCTCATCGAACGGCCGCAGTTTGAATGACATCCTTCATCCGGGGCCCATTCTGCAGTCTGAATGAACCGTCCAAATTCTAAAGTGGCGCTTCTTTCGATATGTCTTCAATGCTGACACAACAAAAATGTATCGGCAGATACTGCTCCATTCAGATCACAACCCGTTCCGAAGAATTCTTTTCCGGGATAACCACGAGAATATCTGTGGTTACGAATTAAATACAGTCACTTTCAATTGTCAACTGTCTATTCCTTGCCATTCGGGTCTTACAGCAGCTCGCTGAAGATGTAAAGACCAAATACTCGCTGGCAAGTGAAATAATCACAAGTTCATGTATGTCGATGATGTTTTGGCCGGAGCGCACTCCAAGCAACGAGCCGTAGCAGCCATGGCGGAACTACAATCCGCTCTCGATAGCGCTATCAAATTTGAAAGAAGTTTTGAGCGACATCCCAAAGGCTCATTTATTGTGCCTAGATTTCCTGGAAATCGAAGACGCAAGCACGGCGAAAACTTTAGGCATCCGCTGGCAGGCCACCTCAGATGAGTTCTTCTTTACTCCAGCTCCGAGGCTTTCAAAAGCGAGTTTCACTAATCGGGAAGTCCTTTCTAAAACAGCAAAACTGTTTGATCCCGCGGGGTGGCTTGCACCTTTCATTATTGGAGCAAAAATTTTTATTCAAGAGATTTGGCTCCAAAATCTCGGTTGGGATGAATCGTTGCCTACAGATCTTCTCCGCAAATGGCACGATTTCCTCCTGACGTATCCCGATGTCAGCAAAATTCGAATTTCAAGATGGATCACCTTTCGTGTCCAATCAGCACTTAAATTCCATGGGCTTTGCACCGCATTTCAGCGCGCCTATGGCGCTGCCTTGTACGCTCGTGTCGAAAACCACAATGGCGTGTCCGTGTTTTTTGTCACTTCTAAAACTAGAGTGGCCCCAGTGAAAACCAGTCTTGTTGTCAGTATTGGCGTCAGTACTACTTCCACAGTTACCTGTCAATAAGTATGATGCATACTATTGTACAGACTCAACTATTGTGCTGGCATGGTTAAACAAACCTCCTTGCAACTGGACCACGTTTAGGCAAAAAGAATGGCAAAAATCACCCAGTCAGTTGACATCAAAAAATGGTCTAATGCCGACTTGGCAAGTAGAGGCGTTTCACACAACGAGCTGGTCAACAGCACCTTGTGGAGGAATGGCCCCGAGTGGCTGTCTCAGCCCAGAAATCAATGGCCAACTCCAGTCGAGATCGCTCATGATACCACGGTCGAACAACGTGCGATCAAATGCAACGTGACACAAAAACCTACAGATTTCGATTTCCTTGATCGCTTTTTGAGTTTCCATAGACCGCAGGGGGAAAGCGCTTTTCTTTCCGAGTGAGTTTAGCAGCAAGGAATTGTTCGACTCCCAAGAAAGGTTGATAATCCTCAAGCTTCAATCAGGTTACTTCCAAGAGCATTGCTGTCTTCTCCAAAAGAAGCACATACCAACGTCAAGCAGCATCTACATCCTGAATCCGTTTCTCGACCAAAAGGGAATCATGAGAGCATGTAGAAGACTAGGTCATTCTGAAAGCTTTGACATACGACGAGCGCCATCCGATTCTCCTCCCATAAGAAGTTCGATTTTCGCGCCTTCTGGTGCAATTTACTCACCGTATATCGCTTCATCAATTAACGATGCGCCTCGTACGGTCCAAATACTGGATGCCAAGGCTCAAGAATCTTATCGAATCCGTGATTAGCTCCTGTGAGGATTGTGTGATTCACCGTAAGAGACTCCAAACGCAACTAATGGGAGACCTATCCGTTGATAGAGCCACTCTCTCCAGGCCATTCACTCACACGGGTGTGGATTTCGCGGGCCCCTTTGAAATAAAGACTTGTACAGGCAGAGCCTGCTTAATTACTAAGGGGTATGTGTGCGTTCTTGTATGTTTCAGTTCAAAAGCGATTCATCTTGAAGATACCAGTGATTTAATCCGAAAAGTTTCGTGCGGCCTTCTCGAGATTTGCAGCCCGACGCGGCTGTCCCCGTCACGCCTACTCCGATAATTGAAAAACCTTTGTGGGAGCCTCAAAGATACTGTTACGAGTATTTGTAGAAGTCTTTAAAGCCGCCATCCTGGCAAAATAAATGTTTTTCTCAAATTATCAGCCTTATCTACATACTTTATTTCTATATTATCAACACACAGTTTACTTAAATCGCCAACATTTAGTTTTTTCTTATAATAAACAATACATTTACACTTAGAGGGGTTCAAACAAAGACCATTGCCACTTTCCCATCGACATTCGCATAACAGATCATTATTGCAAAACATGACACAATGGTTAATCCGACTTACCGGACGACTCACATATACTTGGACATCATCAGCGTATATACGAGTTTCACTTATAGACAAAATATTTGGAAGATCATTAACATAAATTGCAAAGAGAAGAGGACCAAGAATTGATCCCTGTGGAACACCAAGAGTTGTTGTTATTAGGGCGGAGGTGGAGTGTTGTACAACGACGGCCTGTTTTCTATTGTACAAATTTGAAGACATAAGCTTAACTGGAAATTGGAAAAGTTATAAAGATCGCTTAACTTTTTTTGTCAAATTTTCGTGGCTTACCGTGTCAAAAGCTTTACTTAAGTCAAGAAGCGTTAAAAAAGTAACTTCGCTATTGTCAATATGGCTTCTTATGTCCTCAACAATTTTTAAAACCGCGGCTGTACAGCTTTTCTTTTTCATAATTCCGGATTGTTTGTTACTAAGAAAGTTGTTTGTGTCCATGAATGTTGAGATTTGTGTTGCCAACAATTTTTCAAAGGCTTTGGATAAAAATGGTGTTAGCTAAAGGTCTATATTCATTTATATACCCTTAACCCATAAAATGGGTAAAAAGGGTATAATGGTTTTGTGCAAAAGTATGTAACAGGCAGAAGGAAACATCTCCGACCCCATAAAGTATATATATTCTTGATCAGCATCAACAGCCGAGACGATATAGTCATGTCCGTCTGTCTGTCCGTCTGTCCGTCTGTCTGTCCGTCCGTCTGTCCGTCTGTCTGTCCGTCTGTATGAACGCGTGGATCTCAGAGACTACAAAAGCTTGAAACTTCAGATTTTGAAAATAAGTTCTCATATGCAATGAGCAGAACAAGTTTGCTGCAAATTATCGATAGCTATTCTGGTTTCCGATACACACATGGAATTGATTACAAAAAAAATCGAATTTGGAAAATAAAAAAACGAGGGTTAAAGTAATGAGTAACGATAGAACCTTTCTGAAAATTTCGACCAAATCGGTTAAGAAACACCGGAGATATCGAATTTAATCGATTGAAGTTAAGATAGTATACCAAGTCAATTATACATTTAATTTATTTATTGCAACTGGGTTCAGGGTATCTTCTAGTCGGGCTCTCCCGACTAGAGCCTACATCACATTGACTCACACCCACAGAATTAACCCTGTAACGGGTAAAGCTGCCCTGAGGCAGCCATCCTTTTTAAGTCCTGAAATTCTTGTTCGAAGCTCTATTTACATAAATGAATGTCGGTAGTACTTGAGAATATATTTTTTTTTAACTCTGGCAACCCTAAAACTCAATCAGCTGTTTTGTTCAACTTTTATGATCATTTGAAGTTGATGTTTGTGCATAAAAGTGGAAAAAACGAAGTTTGAAAAAAGTGAAATAAGAAATAAATAAAAAAATACTTATAGACGTCGGGAACTTCTAATTATTTTTCGGTAAGTAGCCTATAGTGTTTATTTTGCGAATATGGACTATTCTATAGAAAAAATAGTTTTCCATGGTGCTTTAGGGGCAGAAAACTGATAGCAGCCTACAGGCAGCCTTGCCGGTTTATGTCAAATTTAATTTTATAAAAATTATTATTACTTTTCCATTGTTTTCACTAAAATTGTTATAGAAATGAACAACAAACGAAAGTTCAAGCTGTCCGAGATATCGGATGAACAGATATTGGAATTTATGGAAGAAGTTGCATCGGATGAAGGATATGAGGATGGCAGCGATAATGATTTCAGCAGTGATGATGAGTGGAATGATCCAGATTTTGTGCCTGCGGAACTATCATTAGATGACGATCGCTACATTTCTACTTGCATAAGCGACGTGAATGCAGGAGAAACAAGCGATTTCTTTATTCAGGCTGTAAACTTTTCGTTCAATATGTCTGAATTGGAAAATGCATCAGCTGCAAACACTGCGCCATCAACATCGGCTGCATCAGCTGAAATTTTCAAACCACAAAAAAGAATTCACTCACCGTTGCCATTGTTCGAGGAAACAGGTTCTTCCATTGTGCCTTCTTCTGGAGGTTTCACTTTGTCAAGTAATTATTCCATAACATTGCCTTGTTTGATCATTTATTATCATAATTTTCATTTGTTGTCAGATGTGAGCGATATCTGTAAAGATTCTCTTGAATTTTCGAGAATGACATGGCGCAAGAGATTGATGCGTCTACATGTGAATGAGATCGCTTTCCGAGGGCATTCCAAAATGCCAGACAAAATCATGCATTTGGATACTCCAATGCAGTACTTTTGGTACTTTTTTACCCCTGAAATTGTGCAAATTATTGTTGAAGAGACCAACTGAGCAGCCATTACTCAGGATATCAACACAAAGTTCAAGACAAGTGTTGAGGAAATATACAAGTATATTGGAGTTTTGATCTACATGTCTGTCTATAGATATCCTAACATTGAAAGCTACTGGGGGAAAAATGCTTTTCTACCTATTCAAAGCGCAATGCCATTGAAAAGGTTTCTGGCAATAAAACGGTATCTGTGTTTTGAGGACGAAAGCGGGCGCATCAAAAAAGGAAATATGGGTTACGACCCGTTGTTTCGAATAAGAGCGGTAGCGGAAAAAATTAATGAACGGTTCGATTCCATACTCGGTTGTGTGTGGACGAGCAGATGTATAGTACTAAAATTAGGCACCATCTTCGTCAGTACATGCCCAATTAGCCGCACAAATGGGGAATCAAGTTGTTTGTTTTATGTGATTCGATGGGCTTTGCATATCGCTTCGAGGTGTACAATGGTGCAGGTGACAATAAAGTGCTGCCTGACGCCCCTGATCTTGGTGCCTGTGCTAACATTGTCGTCCGATTGTCGCAATCAATACCAAATTATAAGAATTACATCTTATTTTTTGACAATTTTTATGCAACCATACGTTTATTGGTATATCTACGTGCCAGAGGAATTTATAGCTTAGGTACTGTAAGAGCGAACAGAATACCCTGCTGTAAATTTCCTTTAGACAAAGACATAAATGCAAGAGAAAGAGGGTATTCAGAAGAGTATATGAGTAGTGCTTACGGCATTGATATTACAACTGTAATTTGGAAAGATAACAAAGCCGTCAAATTGATATCGACATATGTTGGCAAAGAGCGATTTGCACGTGTGGCTGAAACTGAAAACCCTTCCAAGGCGATAAGATATGATCGCAAAAAGAAGCTATAAATTAGTGTGGACTGCCCTCAGATCGTCAAGGAATATAATGCACATATGGGAGGGGTTGATCTCATGGATGGGCTAATGGGACGATACCACATACGTGCAAAAACGCGAAATCCAATGACTAAATTATTTTACCACTAAGTGGATATGGCAGCTACAAATGCTTATGTCATGTATCGTCGAGTGCAGGCTGAAAAAAAAAGAGATTCAACACATACTTCAGAGGATAAATTGATAAAGTTACCCAATTTAAGGGATGAAATTGCAAAAGGTTTGGTCAAGTATTGTGAAAAACGACCTGTAGGCAGAAAAAGCCGCAGTACTACCCCATAACCTCTCAACCAAATTGGACAAAAGGCGAAACATCCTGTTGCCGATGTACGATTCGACGGATATATGCATTTCCCGAAATGGTTGCCCAAAGATACTGGAAAAAAGAAGTGCAAACTGTGCAAAACGTCACAGACTCAATGAATTTGCGAAAAATGTAACTTACATTTATGCTGTTCTGCTTCAAAAAATTGTTGTACCGAATATCATTACAAACTAAATAAATAATATGTGAAATTAATTCGAGAATAAAAGAATATAATTGAAAACACTCTGATCTACCTGACTTTGTTTTTAAGGCTGAACGGGTAAGGCTGCCCTGAGGCTGCCTTACTTAATTTTTACCTGTTGGCGAAGTCCGATTCACAATTGAAAATATGACTTCACTTTTCGTTTTCTACCACCTTTTTTAACATATATCGAAAATATGAGCAAAATCTGCCCATTGGATCAATTTTGCCTGTTAGAGGGTTAAAACAGCTAGAACAATTATTTAACGACACAGAATTAACATACGGATTACATGTAGCTGGACGAACACTAATGTTGACAAAACTACGATTAAGAACATTTACGTCCAAGTCGTCACTTATCACAGATTTACCCTTTCCTATTCCTACGCTCTTCAGCTCTTTTCATAGTTTTTGCGACGAATTTATTCTATTGAACTTATAACCATAAAACCTACGCTTAGCACTATTAACCTTACGCCTAGCAGTCTTAAATAGTTGAAGCAAATGATCAGTCTTGTAGCGTTTCCACTTCTCATAAATCTTGTCCCTGTATTTTATTGCACTTGTAATATCACTATTAAACCATGGATTTAGCTTCGGCTTAACAACTATGGGTCCAAGCGGTACATGCTTATTGTATAGATAGTCCATATTTCTTTGTAGCAGGCCTAGCTGGGTGTCCACCGAGGGAAGAGAGTATATACTGTCCCAATCACACATACTACAGTCACTGTATAACATACTATTATCTACATTCTTAAAATCCCTAAATTGAATAGTCAGGTTGTGTGTTATAGGACAAAAAAAATGAGATCATGTTTAGAGAATTCAGGTACTAATATTTGGTCATACAACATAACTTTATCCATATCATTTACATTAAGTAGTGTATTAAAAGTTTGTGAAAAATGCGTCGGTGTTGATGCATTAACAAGGTTTAGATCCAGTGCGTTGAAATCTAATAATACATTTTTTTTCTTGGATCATATTACTATTTAGGTCACCAAGTATAATTACATCAGTATAATTTAACGATGCGTTTTCAAGGGAATTATTCATGACTGAATAATCTAGGTTCTTATTTGCCCTATACACACACCCGAGAAGCATTTTTATATCTTTATTTACACCATTTAGATCAAGAAATAAATATTCAATTTGGCTGTCAAGAGGATGAGTTAATACAACCTTACACCTAATTATTTTTGTTACATAGACTGCTACACCATCTGCATTACACGATCAGAACGAAAAACATTGAAGCCATCACAACAATAAACAAGTCACTTAATTCTGGGACAAACCACGTTTCAGAGACACAGACAACATCAACATTAGAATTTACAAAAATAGATCGAAACTCATCCATCTTCTTCAGAAGACTCTGTGCATTTATATGGCAAATATTTAAACCGCTGTTTTGCTTACAAAGAACTCTAACCATGGCTTTGGTTCTCGACCTGGATGTTATTAAGGACGCGGACATCTAAAAAGCTTGATATTAAAAACCTAACAGAAGCACATCAATAAATTGTATAGTACCTAACGCTAAAAATGAAATAATAATAGTATTAACAACAAGAACAAAAATCAGCTGCACATCAGACGCTATCAAATAAGAACGATGTGAGCACTCTTTTAAACGCGAGAAATTACTTAGAATCGGAAAGATAGAGAAATCACTTAAAATAGGAATTAACAGACGAATTGATAATATTAACGTGCAAAACTTTAGAGCCGAAAGGCTCCGTTTGTTCGGTGGCGTAGGCGTGGCGATGACCTTTCTAAGAGCACGAGCTTTTGCGGGTTGTTTAATCTAATAACATCTCCCTTCTCACTCTGCCTGACATGGACGATGCCCTGGCGACAGAACACGGCTGTCAGCAGCTTTATCCTCTTCATTTGAATTGTTTTTTTTTAATATTTCATAATTCTCTTTGCTTAATTGCTCATTCAGGTATATTGGTACATTGCCATGTGCTTCAAAGCCCAGCATGTGCAAGTTTAGTTGCGTGTTGTTACTTCGCCGATATTCCGCTGCCGCCCGCATAACTCTCACTTTATCGTGTGTGTTATCAAATTTTATAATAATTTCCGGGTCGACTACTGAGTTGGCTCTACCGGATCGCCTGATTCTAAAGATCTCTTTTAGTCTCGATGCCGGGGTGACCCCAAGAGAGAAAGCTAGTGCGTTGAAGATGGACTGTAGCTGCTCACCCTCAACGAGAGGCACACCATGTAGCCGAACATCATTGGCTATGCATGCATTGGCTTGCGCGTCTAGCTTAGCTTCAAGCGCCGCGACTTGCATGTGTAGTGCTCGAGTTCCCTCCGCCTGTTCCTCGAAACGTTGGTCAATCAGCTGGATGAGCGAACTTTTGTCGATCGCCTCTCCAGCCTTGAGATCACCGGTGGAAATTTCGCGTTTTGATAAAAGTGCTATTGTTGTGCAAATAAAGACAAAGCAGTAGGAAAAGTGTTGTCATGCTGCGAGCAGAGTAGTTTTCGTGTGTTTAGTATGTTTGCTGTGGTGGAGAGCATACGCTCCTTACTTTGCAGCTCCTATTGTTTGAGCTTCAAATCAGTTTGTGTTTGCCTGCGCCAACGAATTATTCGGCTTTCTTTTTTTGGTTTTTTCCACAAACGGTGCGTCCGACAAGTCTGTGAAATCGTCCACCTCAGAAAATAAAGAGGCGTCCATCGAAGATTCCTCATCGCAATGCTTCTCTTTGCTTGCCAATTTAGGGCAGCCCTGGTATTCGCCCGAATACAACATCACTACTTCTATTTCCTTGTTGCCCGTGAAAATTTCTTCCAACATCAACAGCCGAGACGATATAGTCATGTCCGTCTGTCCGTCCGTCTGTCCGTCTGTCTGTCCGTCCGTCTGTCCGTCTGTCTGTCCGTCTGTATGAACGCGTGGATCTCAGAGACTACAAAAGCTTGAAACTTCAGATTTTGAAAATAAGTTCTCATATGCAATGAGCAGAACAAGTTTGCTGCAAATTATCGATAGCTATTCTGGTTTCCGATACACACATGGAATTGATTACAAAAAAAATCGAATTTGGAAAATAAAAAAACGAGGTTTGAAGTAATGGGTAACGATAGAACCTTTCTGAAAATTTCGACCAAATCGGTTAAGAAACACCGGAGATATCGAATTTAATCGATTGAAGTTAAGATAGTATACCAAAGTCAATTATACATTTAATTTATTTATTGCAACTGGGTTCAGGGTATCTTCTAGTCGGGCTCTCCCGACTAGAGCCTACATCACATTGACTCACACCCACAGAATTAACCCTGTAACGGGTAAAGCTGCCCTGAGGCAGCCATCCTTTTTAAGTCCTGAAATTCTTGTTCGAAGCTCTATTTACATAAATGAATGTCGGTAGTACTTGAGAATATATTTTTTTTTAACTCTGGCAACCCTAAAACTCAATCAGCTGTTTTGTTCAACTTTTATGATCATTTGAAGTTGATGTTTGTGCATAAAAGTGGAAAAAACGAAGTTTGAAAAAAGTGAAATAAGAAATAAATAAAAAAAATACTTATAGACGTCGGGAACTTCTAATTATTTTTCGGTAAGTAGCCTATAGTGTTTATTTTGCGAATATGGACTATTCTATAGAAAAATAGTTTTCCATGGTGCTTTAGGGGCAGAAACTGATAGCAGCCTACAGGCAGCCTTGCCGGTTTATGTCAAATTTAATTTTATAAAAATTATTATTACTTTTCCATTGTTTTCACTAAAATTGTTATAGAAATGAACAACAAACGAAAGTTCAAGCTGTCCGAGATATCGGATGAACAGATATTGGAATTTATGGAAGAAGTTGCATCGGATGAAGGATATGAGGATGGCAGCGATAATGATTTCAGCAGTGATGATGAGTGGAATGATCCAGATTTTGTGCCTGCGGAACTATCATTAGATGACGATCGCTACATTTCTACTTGCATAAGCGACGTGAATGCAGGAGAAACAAGCGATTTCTTTATTCAGGCTGTAAACTTTTCGTTCAATATGTCTGAATTGGAAAATGCATCAGCTGCAAACACTGCGCCATCAACATCGGCTGCATCAGCTGAAATTTTCAAACCACAAAAAAGAATTCACTCACCGTTGCCATTGTTCGAGGAAACAGGTTCTTCCATTGTGCCTTCTTCTGGAGGTTTCACTTTGTCAAGTAATTATTCCATAACATTGCCTTGTTTGATCATTATTATCATAATTTTCATTTGTTGTCAGATGTGAGCGATATCTGTAAAGATTCTCTTGAATTTTCGAGAATGACATGGCGCAAGAGATTGATGCGTCTACATGTGAATGAGATCGCTTTCCGAGGGCATTCCAAAATGCCAGACAAAATCATGCATTTGGATACTCCAATGCAGTACTTTTGGTACTTTTTTACCCCTGAAATTGTGCAAATTATTGTTGAAGAGACCAACTGAGCAGCCATTACTCAGGATATCAACACAAAGTTCAAGACAAGTGTTGAGGAAATATACAAGTATATTGGAGTTTTGATCTACATGTCTGTCTATAGATATCCTAACATTGAAAGCTACTGGGGGAAAAATGCTTTTCTACCTATTCAAGCGCAATGCCATTGAAAAGGTTTCTGGCAATAAAACGGTATCTGTGTTTTGAGGACGAAAGCGGGCGCATCAAAAAAGGAAATATGGGTTACGACCCGTTGTTTCGAATAAGAGCGGTAGCGGAAAAAATTAATGAACGGTTCGATTCCATACTCGGTTGTGTGTGGACGAGCAGATGTATAGTACTAAAATTAGGCACCATCTTCGTCAGTACATGCCCAATTAGCCGCACAAATGGGGAATCAAGTTGTTTGTTTTATGTGATTCGATGGGCTTTGCATATCGCTTCGAGGTGTACAATGGTGCAGGTGACAATAAAGTGCTGCCTGACGCCCCTGATCTTGGTGCCTGTGCTAACATTGTCGTCCGATTGTCGCAATCAATACCAAATTATAAGAATTACATCTTATTTTTTGACAATTTTTATGCAACCATACGTTTATTGGTATATCTACGTGCCAGAGGAATTTATAGCTTAGGTACTGTAAGAGCGAACAGAATACCCTGCTGTAAATTTCCTTTAGACAAAGACATAAATGCAAGAGAAAGAGGGTATTCAGAAGAGTATATGAGTAGTGCTTACGGCATTGATATTACAACTGTAATTTGGAAAGATAACAAAGCCGTCAAATTGATATCGACATATGTTGGCAAAGAGCGATTTGCACGTGTGGCTGAAACTGAAAACCCTTCCAAGGCGATAAGATATGATCGCAAAAAGAAGCTATAAATTAGTGTGGACTGCCCTCAGATCGTCAAGGAATATAATGCACATATGGGAGGGGTTGATCTCATGGATGGGCTAATGGGACGATACCACATACGTGCAAAAACGCGAAATCCAATGACTAAATTATTTTACCACTAAGTGGATATGGCAGCTACAAATGCTTATGTCATGTATCGTCGAGTGCAGGCTGAAAAAAAAAGAGATTCAACACATACTTCAGAGGATAAATTGATAAAGTTACCCAATTTAAGGGATGAAATTGCAAAAGGTTTGGTCAAGTATTGTGAAAAACGACCTGTAGGCAGAAAAAGCCGCAGTACTACCCCACAACCTCTCAACCAAATTGGACAAAAGGCGAAACATCCTGTTGCCGATGTACGATTCGACGGATATATGCATTTCCCGAAATGGTTGCCCAAAGATACTGGAAAAAAGAAGTGCAAACTGTGCAAAACGTCACAGACTCAATGAATTTGCGAAAAATGTAACTTACATTTATGCTGTTCTGCTTCAAAAAATTGTTGTACCGAATATCATTACAAACTAAATAAATAATATGTGAAATTAATTCGAGAATAAAAGAATATAATTGAAAACACTCTGATCTACCTGACTTTGTTTTTAAGGCTGAACGGGTAAGGCTGCCCTGAGGCTGCCTTACTTAATTTTTACCTGTTGGCGAAGTCCGATTCACAATTGAAAATATGACTTCACTTTTCGTTTTCTACCACCTTTTTTAACATATATCGAAAATATGAGCAAAATCTGCCCATTGGATCAATTTTGCCTGTTAGAGGGTTAAAACAGCTAGAACAATTATTTAACGACACAGAATTAACATACGGATTACATGTAGCTGGACGAACACTAATGTTGACAAAACTACGATTAAGAACATTTACGTCCAAGTCGTCACTTATCACAGATTTACCCTTTCCTATTCCTACGCTCTTCAGCTCTTTTCATAGTTTTTGCGACGAATTTATTCTATTGAACTTATAACCATAAAACCTACGCTTAGCACTATTAACCTTACGCCTAGCAGTCTTAAATAGTTGAAGCAAATGATCAGTCTTGTAGCGTTTCCACTTCTCATAAATCTTGTCCCTGTATTTTATTGCACTTGTAATATCACTATTAAACCATGGATTTAGCTTCGGCTTAACAACTATGGGTCCAAGCGGTACATGCTTATTGTATAGATAGTCCATATTTCTTTGTAGCAGGCCTAGCTGGGTGTCCACCGAGGGAAGAGAGTATATACTGTCCCAATCACACATACTACAGTCACTGTATAACATACTATTATCTACATTCTTAAAATCCCTAAATTGAATAGTCAGGTTGTGTGTTATAGGACAAAAAAATGAGATCATGTTTAGAGAATTCAGGTACTAATATTTGGTCATACAACATAACTTTATCCATATCATTTACATTAAGTAGTGTATTAAAAGTTTGTGAAAATGCGTCGGTGTTGATGCATTAACAAGGTTTAGATCCAGTGCGTTGAAATCTAATAATACATTTTTTTTCTTGGATCATATTACTATTTAGGTCACCAAGTATAATTACATCAGTATAATTTAACGATGCGTTTTCAAGGGAATTATTCATGACTGAATAATCTAGGTTCTTATTTGCCCTATACACACACCCGAGAAGCATTTTTATATCTTTATTTACACCATTTAGATCAAGAAATAAATATTCAATTTGGCTGTCAAGAGGATGAGTTAATACAACCTTACACCTAATTATTTTTGTTACATAGACTGCTACACCATCTGCATTACACGATCAGAACGAAAAACATTGAAGCCATCACAAACAATAAACAAGTCACTTAATTCTGGGACAAACCACGTTTCAGAGACACAGACAACATCAACATTAGAATTTACAAAAATAGATCGAAACTCATCCATCTTCTTCAGAAGACTCTGTGCATTTATATGGCAAATATTTAAACCGCTGTTTTGCTTACAAAGAACTCTAACCATGGCTTTGGTTCTCGACCTGGATGTTATTAAGGACGCGGACATCTAAAAAGCTTGATATTAAAAACCTAACAGAAGCACATCAATAAATTGTATAGTACCTAACGCTAAAAATGAAATAATAATAGTATTAACAACAAGAACAAAAATCAGCTGCACATCAGACGCTATCAAATAAGAACGATGTGAGCACTCTTTTAAACGCGAGAATTACTTAGAATCGGAAAGATAGAGAAATCACTTAAATAGGAATTAACAGACGAATTGATAATATTAACGTGCAAAACTTTAGAGCCGAAAGGCTCCGTTTGTTCGGTGGCGTAGGCGTGGCGATGACCTTTCTAAGAGCACGAGCTTTTGCGGGTTGTTTAATCTAATAACATCTCCCTTCTCACTCTGCCTGACATGGACGATGCCCTGGCGACAGAACACGGCTGTCAGCAGCTTTATCCTCTTCATTTGAATTGTTTTTTTTAATATTTCATAATTCTCTTTGCTTAATTGCTCATTCAGGTATATTGGTACATTGCCATGTGCTTCAAAGCCCAGCATGTGCAAGTTTAGTTGCGTGTTGTTACTTCGCCGATATTCCGCTGCCGCCCGCATAACTCTCACTTTATCGTGTGTGTTATCAAATTTTATAATAATTTCCGGGTCGACTACTGAGTTGGCTCTACCGGATCGCCTGATTCTAAAGATCTCTTTTAGTCTCGATGCCGGGGTGACCCCAAGAGAGAAAGCTAGTGCGTTGAAGATGGACTGTAGCTGCTCACCCTCAACGAGAGGCACACCATGTAGCCGAACATCATTGGCTATGCATGCATTGGCTTGCGCGTCTAGCTTAGCTTCAAGCGCCGCGACTTGCATGTGTAGTGCTCGAGTTCCCTCCGCCTGTTCCTCGAAACGTTGGTCAATCAGCTGGATGAGCGAACTTTTGTCGATCGCCTCTCCAGCCTTGAGATCACCGGTGGAAATTTCGCGTTTTGATAAAAGTGCTATTGTTGTGCAAATAAAGACAAAGCAGTAGGAAAAGTGTTGTCATGCTGCGAGCAGAGTAGTTTTCGTGTGTTTAGTATGTTTGCTGTGGTGGAGAGCATACGCTCCTTACTTTGCAGCTCCTATTGTTTGAGCTTCAAATCAGTTTGTGTTTGCCTGCGCCAACGAATTATTCGGCTTTCTTTTTTTGGTTTTTTCCACAAACGGTGCGTCCGACAAGTCTGTGAAATCGTCCACCTCAGAAAATAAAGAGGCGTCCATCGAAGATTCCTCATCGCAATGCTTCTCTTTGCTTGCCAATTTAGGGCAGCCCTGGTATTCGCCCGAATACAACATCACTACTTCTATTTCCTTGTTGCCCGTGAAAATTTCTTCCAACTGCTCGTAATGCGGGCACATCTTCAACATTTTTGCTGTTAATATAAAATGCACTCATTAACTTAAATAAAATAGGCCAATAGGCCAGCCGAGTTTTATGTTACGAACCTTGTGTTGGACAGAGTTCCATGTCGCAGCAATGGTGATTCCGCTAATAAGCTTGCTATAATAACTTTGGGCGGTAGGTCTCTGTCAGATTTGTAAGAATAAAGTTATTTATATACAACTTAATTGAAATGTTGGTATTTTCTTACCTCCAGGTTTTTATGTATTCGCATGTAATTTAATATCTCCATCACTTCTGTTCAGACCACTTCCCATGCTGAATTTTCCGTTCGGGAGTCTTGCGCTTCAAATTATTTGTTGTTTCAACTGTATAGAAATAAAGAAAATTAGTTTTATCAAACAACCTTCGTGAATATAAACTAAACAAACGATGCGCTTCTTTGCGACTTTAAAACTTATAAATACAAATTAAGCAATCCTTTGTGATTGATCGGTTGTCGGGCGTCTGGGTTGTGGAGCGGGCTCTTCTGCATCCGGGTACGGTGCTCGGAAGCACGGTATTCTTACGAATACCAAGTACGTCTCCACCGTCATCAAAATGATACCACCGTTCACGCCGCAGGCGGTCTCTTTCCGGTGGTGGTGCAGCGTGTGCCTGTGCGTCGAAGGCGCTGGGTTTCGTTGCTCGTGTTCGGGACCCTCGGTGGTGCCCTCGCTATCCTCATGGTTGTCTTCCACATGGCCGATGGCGTCCTTCTCGTCACTGCTGCTTATCATGAACGGGAATCGGTCACTCATCTTGGGTATTCTGTGGGATTTGTAAACACAATCGATTAGTATTAATTGATGAATTCAATTCAATTCTGAATTCCAATTTGGTTAGTGTTTATTTAAAAAAGAAGAAATATATTAATTTAAATTGTGACAAGTCTGCTTCCTGTCAGGCACTCGGTCGGGTTGGTCATCTTCCCCGTACTCCTCTCCCTCGTGATAGAATGGCTTCAGTTGCGCGATGCTGGCGAGTTGGCTCTTTTTTTGTCCTTCATTTACCAATCGTACGATATCTGGCGATTGCGGCATGTTTCCGGATCCGGGTGTCCTCTCGTCGTACAAGGAAGCTGGTAGGCGGGGTTCTCTCCCCTGCATCAGAAAAGCTGGTGAAAATCCTGTAAAATCCGCCAAACTGGAGTTAACCGCCAACGAAATTTTGGGTATCAATTCGTCCCACGAACTTTGGTGTCCTGATATAAACTGCGCCATCATCGCCTTTATTGTACGGTTGGTTCTTTCTGTCGGCTTTTCTTGTGGACAATATGGGGCAGTATGCTGCAATTCTACGCCCAACGAGTTCAAAAATGACTTAAAGTTCCGAATCGTAAACTGTACCCCATTGTCGCATACAAACTTTCTGGGTATGCCAAATCGACATAACACAAGTTCACGGAACGCTTTCTGCAGTTGGGCCGCTGTCGCTCGCTTCAAGGAGACCAGCTCCACTCATTTTGAAAACGCGTCGTAGAATACCAGGAGCATCGTGTTCCCGTGTTTCGGGTGCGGCAAGGGACCTACAAAGTCGGCGCACAGTACAGCCATGGGCTCAGCCACCTGCCGCGTCAACATCTGTCCAGCCGGCTGTACCTGTTCCGTCTTAAATCTCTGGCACGATTCGCAGCACTTAAGGTACTTTGCCGCGTCTCGGAACATTCTGCCAGCCGCATTATCGTCTTCCGGACTCCTTGTTGCCCGGCCGTCGGTGCGTCGTGGCACTCCAACAACGTTCGTTCCCTCTGATCCTCATCGATGCACAGCTTGCAGGGCGTTCCAACGCGTTCCTGTTGATCAATCGTCTGTGTGAGTACCGCTCCGAGACCAAAATCGCTGGCGTCCGTCTGCAGGACAAAGTTTTCAGCAAAATCCGAATCGTCGATACCAGGAGGCCATGCCCAGGCAATGTCGCAACTCCTTACAATTCGTTGGCGCCTTCAAATTCCGGATCGCTTCTACTTGGGCGTGGTCGGTTTTGATTCCGTCGCCGCTCACTAGGTGTCCCAGGTATATTAATTCCTTCTGAAAGAACAAACACTTCTTACGGTTCCGCTTCACGTTTGCCGCTCTTAAACGCCTGAAGACTTCCTTAAGATTTGTCACGTGCTGCTCCTTTGTCGCTCCGATCACGATTATATCGTCCAGATAGGCAAATGCATGCGGCTCCATATCTGGTCCGATAACCGTGTCCAAAGCTCGTTGGAATGTCGCGCACGCCGAGTGCAAGCCGAAAGGCATCACGCGCCACTGGAATAAATCTCTGCCAGTAACCGTGCTTGAGGTCTAGAGTGGAGATGTACCGCGCTTGTCTTAATCGCTCCAAAATGTAATTAATCCTGGGTACGGGGTATGCATCTGGCAAGGAATGTGCATTGAGTTGTCTATAATCGATGCACATCCGCCACTCGCCTGTTTTTTGGTTTTTTGTTAACTAGCAAGGTCGGGGCACTGTGCGGGCTGCGGGAGGGCTCTATCGCGCCGGCTCGCAGCAGCTCGTCTAGCTGCACGTTGATCACCTGTTGCATCGCAGGGTTTTTAGGGTAATACCTCTGCTTAATCGGCTTGTCGTCCTTCATGATGATCCGGTGCTCAGCTACGTGGAACACCCCTTGCAGCTCGTCAAAGAGAGCCAATTCCACTTTCAATATTTCCTTGATCTTTGGTTCTAAATCCTCTGGCCACTCGTTTTGCCTGGTTTCGAAGCTTTCCACCGGTGTTATTGCGGGCCCGGGTATGACGCACCCTCCTACCTCGCCGAACCTTTGTACTCCAGCCGCCGTCGTTGCGTCCACGCTGTCTTCTCGAACCGTTTTCACGGAGATGCTGGGCTGAGGTGCCCCGGGGCATCCTCCTCCTGCCTAGATCCACAGTCCCCCTCCGGTCTGCCCACAGCTGGCTCACGTTCCGTTAAGACCTGCTCCCCCTCCATATATGGTACTTCTACAGCTTCCAAAATTAACCTAGCCTAGCCACACTCGATGGTCGTCCCCACCCGGCCTCTGTCCCCGCTAGACCAACCTTTACCCTCAATAGCTTCTTTACCTCTAAGGTGGACCAATCCTTGCGGGAAAACTCCTAACTAATAAAACTCCAAGTCACCCCTGTATCTACTGTCGCAGTCGCTTCTTGGTCCACGACTCTCAGAGTAGCGACTAACCGCCTGTCTTCCTCTCGTAAAGGGTACTCTAGGTTCGGGATTGGTTCGCGTCGGCCCCCATCAGATTCCGTCCCGGATGGTGCCGCGGATCGTTTCCCGCCTTTGACGGCTGACAAAACTGACAGGTATTGACCCCCTTGATCACGCACTGCTGGCAAAACCGTACCCGTGGATTGGGACACTCCTTGGCAAAGTGACCCTCTTGCGAACAGTTGTAGCATAGCCTTTTCCCGTCTAGAATCCTCGCCCGCTCTTGGCTGATCATCCCGTTTGAAATTACTCCTGTATGGCCGAGCGGCGGCTTACTTCCCACGTTACCTCTTGACCCTGGCTGTGGCTGCATCCAGAAAGGGTTAAAATGTTTAGCGGGGGCTACCTCGCCGGCTTATCCGTCCGAATACGTACTAGTCCTGGTCCTACCACGTATTGCACACTCGCGACTTTGTTGTCTCACATTCTCGTACTTGGCTGCGATCTTAGTTAGCTGCGCCATAGAGGAGAAGTCTCTTCTATGAATGTACAAATGGTACTCCGGCGCCAAATTCTCGTATACCCTATGTAATTATTGTTCTACCCTGTACCCCGCGTGGTACATCATACCCTGCAGCTCGAGCAAGTGGTCATTGAAGGGCTCGTTATCATGTTGCCGTAGTGCCCGGATACCGTCTTCTAACCTGTCGAAATACTGTGGCAGTAGAAAGAACTCGGCCTTAAATGCCGCCCAAGTCGCGTCCCTTAGCCTACTTATCGTTAGCCACCGCGCTGCCTTACCCGTTAGAGCTTCGCTCATTGCCCTCGGAAGCTGGTATAAGCCTGTGTCGTATGACAACGCCCTGTCCTCAATTGTCTCTAGGAAAACTAATGGGTCGGTGCACCCATCGATCCGGATACTCCACTTCCGGACTAGTTCAGGGACGACCATCGCGTTCCTAGGGGTACTATCGCTTTCACTAGAATAAAGATTGGGGTTCGTCTGTCTCACCGGGATATCTTCCCCAGATGCTAGAGGCGACCCTACTTATATATCGGGGATATATGCTGTATTTTATAAGGAAAATTCACTATAAATAGTTCTGTTGGAGGGCGGAAGCAAGTGTTCCGTGCCACTGGTCCGTATTGACGGGATTGCCGCATCTGACTCCGATTTCTGCCTGGGTCGTGTTCCTCCAACAGAAGCAGCAGTCCGGGTAGGCGACACTGGGATCTTTGCGAACCGCAACTCCCATTCCGCTAACCGGGCCAATATATCGGTGGTATGACCACCTTGTCTAATAAAAGTACATACCAGCTTCCGGTATTCAGTTACCGTGGCACACTTTTCCAATCCAAAATCCCGAACGATATCCTCCAGATGCTTCTTATGGTAGACCCATTGCACGCACACGTCAGGTTTGCTGCTTTCACCGACCTGCACTCCGGCGGGTTCGACCGTCTTGGGTTTCTCCATCTTCTCGTTCTTTTTTGTTATCCCTATATTTTTCCTCACGCGAAAAAAAAAAATAATAATCAAAAAATAAAAAAGAACGCACAAACAATATTCCGTCTCGAGCTGCATATGTCCCACTTCGCAAAAAACAATATCACGAATTTTTTTTTCGCTTATTACAAAAAAAAAAAATAAAATAAATAAACTCCTGTTAGCAGGTCCCAGTTTATCGCGGTTACTCTATTTTTTATTACGATATTTAAAAAAAAAAAATTTAATTTTATCCCCTGTACGCTTATACGGTCGAGACCCACTGTACGGTGACTTCACGTTAGTTCGATACTCGAACAGAACCGATGGGACAACTCCGCACTCAAAACAGCTACCACTTTTAACCATCTAACTTTGACGGTCGAGGCCCACTGTGCGGCGCGCCCCAGACTTTTGCAGCGGCCTGTACCAACTACAGTCACGCCTTTATGTGATCGCTTGTACGTTTGCCGACACTTTCGTTGCGCCGCAGATGTTCACGTATGCAAAGTCTCGAACGCGAACCGCTAGTTTGATTGGTGTGTCTTCTTCCACCGTCAGCTTCGTTGCTCCGCAAATGTTTCTAGGACACAACTCGAACGCAAACAGTTATTCTTATCGTCGCGTGCCTTGCGCCGTCACTTTCGTTGTGCCGCGACGATTGCACAAAACCACGCTCGAAAACCGTTCTCGCTGGCCACTTGTAAAGCAGGGTATCGCTGGTTATACCCGAAATTTCACTTTTATACAATTTCCTTCCACACTTGTTGGTGATATTTCTGGGGCTTTAATACCAGATTATACCACACTTTCGCACTTTAGAGTCCCTGCTCGTGCGCCACTTGTAAAGGAGTAATTTAGCCAGGGTATAAACTCAGTCCGGCCAGATCCACCAAACAAGAATATTTGTAGTTTGGTGGGAATATAACGCGCGCGGCTAACAAGTTGCTTGTGGGAGGGGGGGGGGGGGGGGGTGGGGGGGAGTAACGCCGGCGTCGGCACCAACGCGACGGCCGGCACACTAAACGGCCAGGGTATAAAACGACTCAGTTTCACTCGCGCGTGCGCGTGCACAAAACCAAATAAATATAGTTTAAAAAAACTAAAAATTACGCTTTTAGAGCATATCAAACTAAAAAGTTAAAAATAATTTTTCAAATAAGCTTAAAACAATAATAAATGATAAATAGCATTATTGTAAAAAAAGCGTTGGGCGCTCGATGTACGAGAAATATGGACAAAGCGCCCCACGCTTTTTTTTTACAATAATGCTAGTATTTATCATTTATTATTGTTTTAAGCTTATTTGAAAAATTATTTTTAACTTTTTAGTTTGATATGCTCTAAAAGCGTGTTTTTTTTAGTTTTTTTAAACTATATTTATTTTTCACTTTTTAGTTCGATGTATTATATAAGCGTGTTTTTTAGTTTTTTTAAACTATATTTATTTTTTAATTTTTAGTTCTGTTAATTATTGAAAAAAAAAATTTGTAAGTTCTAGTGAACATGAACATGGTGCAGATAATAAATAAAAAAAAAAAAAAAATTTTTTTCGGCCGTAGACGGGATTAGATCCCACGATCGGTGAGTCCGGGAGCGAAGACCCGCGTCTTAGACCGCTCGGCCAACGAACGAACTTGAGGTAGTGGGATATACTGACAGTAATAAGCCACTTGCTTTTAGTCCAAAGCCAACGAACGAACTTGAGGTAGTGGGATATACTGACAGTAATAAGCCACTTGCTTTTAGTCCAAAGGAGAGTTACATACATACAAACAAACAAACATACATACAAGTGAAGCTAATATAAGCGTGTTAAAAAAGGGAGAGAGAGAAAACACAGCAACTGCATTTCACTGGGTCACGGCTTTACTGGCGACCAATTTATTTGACTTCTCCAAGAACATCTTACACGCCAAACCTATTTGTCTAATGATGATTATACACCGAGATGGGTTATTTCCTCTTACCTTATCTCCTTATTTTATTCCCCTTTGCACTGAACGCGTTGCCTGTCTTTTCTTAAACCCTTTTTACTTTCCCTTCCGCTTACGCGTCTGCTCACTTTCGAAGGTAAATCGCAACTACTCTCGCCCACACTTCGGCTTCGGCCCAAGTTGTAATTTTTGCCACTCCCCAAGCTTGTCCGTGACCGTGGTGGGTTTAATGATCGGAGCTGGCGCGCTGCATCTTGCGAACCTGCGTTTTGGGCGGTTATATTTAAATTCTTATTTCGAGATTTGGGACGTTAGGCGTCAATCAAAAATATGTAAATCTAATAAATATAAATACTTTACGCTTCTTGCGTTTACTAAATATAAATACAGGTACGCTCCTTGCGTCTAACGAAAAGATAATAAATATCACTTAAATAAATGGTGCGCTTCTCTGCGACTTTAAACTTACAAATATAAATTGAACAATTGCGAGGACGTGCTGAATATCAGGCGTGCACCAAACGGGTATATGCTTCTTCGCCTAAATAAAAAGCCAGCGCACAGCTCAGAGGAGCTGCAATCAGCCATGGGAAAAGCCCTAGGGGACAGAGCGACGGTCAAGACGCTAGTTTACGTCCAACGCGTCGAGGTCCGGGACTTGGATGAGCTGACCACGAAGGAGGAATTGATCGATGCGATCCACAAAGCCATAGATGCACCCAGCCTAACGGTGGAAGTAGTCCGCTCATTGCGAGCCCTACGCAGCGGATCAGCGTCGGCAACGTTGGTTCTCCCTAAGCCTTTATCCACCCAGTTACTTGACCTGGCTAAGATCAGGTTTGGCTGGGTGGTCTGTCGTACACGGCCTATTGTGCAGCCACTGTGTTGTTACAAATGCCTTGCGTTTTAGCATATCGCTGTGAAATGCACCAGCGAGGATTATCGCAGGGGTACGAGCTATATGTGTGGGGAGGCGGGTCATGAGGCTGGGTCCTGCAGCAAACCGCCATCGTGCTGGCTGTGCTCTTAACAGATAAATATTAAAGTTTCTACAGTTAAACCTTAACCACTGCATGGCTACAAGGGAGCATTGACATATGCATGCTGAGCGAACCGCACCGAGTGCCGATTGCTCCATCATGCATCTGGGCGACGGAAACTAGAAAGAAGGCCGCGTTGTGGGTGTGTGGTGCAGCTCAACAGCTTACCGATGTGCAGCAGTTCGAAGGATTTGTGAGAGCAAGACTTGGCAGTCTGTGCATCTATAGCTGTTACCTTGCGCCCAGCTTGCCACTCACCGCTTTCTCCGCGATTCTGGAGCAGCTAGTAGACGATGCTAGGGGTCGTGGCAGACTTATTCTCGCGGGCGACTTCAATGCATGGGCTCTGGAGTGGGGCAGCGTTTCAACAAACGCCAGAAGCAGAGTGCTCTTGGAGACGCTTGCTGCACTGGATCTGGCACTTTTAAACAGCGGCAACGGACATACTTTTTCAAGAGCTGGGGCAGGCTCAGTAATTGACCTCACGTTTGCCCCTCCTTATTCAACGAAGCTCAGTGGGTGATCAGCGACATCTACACTGCCAGCGACCACAATGCCATTATATGCACACTTGCTGGCCAGCAAGAGCGTAGTGTGCATAGTGCGCCGAACGCGAAATGCTACCGCCAGGAAACATTTGACTCCTATGGAACAAAAATAATATAAATGCAATACAAAAAATTAAATGCAATTTTTATTCAACTTACATTTTGGCGGCACAATGACTTTCCATGTATTAAATTCTTCTTCTTACTGAAGACATTCACACACCTAACAAAAAACGCAAAAGCTGCCACCTTATAAAAAAAATTTGCTGCAATAACTTTGTTAAATTTACAACAAACTATCCACTGCTCAACCATGCGAATTTGTTACCTGAAAGTACGATTTTTTTATGTTTATTTGTCAAAAATAAGTGTCTTTTAAATTTACCTATTAAAGACTCCGAACAATAGTTATTGTTAAACGAACAAGGTGGCACCTCTCTTGTTAGGCAGGGTTTTGCACGCTTACACGGAACGGCAAATAGTCTAAGAGCTTTGTTAGAGATTTCTTAATATCGTAAATCATGAATTAAAATATTTATAAAATTCAAATGTATTTGCAAAATGCAATTAAGCTTAAAATTACCTTTCGAAAAAGTAACACTTGTTATGCATTAGACATTAAATATTGCTTTAACTAACCAAATCTCTGATCAAATTTGTTGAGATTTCAAAACCATCTCGAACTCTGCTCTGGCACACCTAAAACCAGCTCGAGGTTGGTTTTAGGTTGGAATTTGGTTGGTTTTGATGGCTGGCACACCCCTGATTAAGTTTACACCACAAAGTGTTTGTTAGTTTTTAGTGAATTCTACTTGAGACATATGTAATTTGTTAGTGTTTTTCAAGCAGCGCTTTCGCGCATCGGCTTGAGTTAGAATTTTTTTTTGTGTAAATTAATAGCAAATTAGGCATTGGCATTATTGCAGCCCTTATTGCGTTGCTTCGCACCAGTGCAAAGTTGTTTCTCGATCATACTGAGATTCTCCATGTGCTTATCTTTTTATACCCTTAACCCATAAAATGGGTAAATAAGGGTATAATGGTTTTGTGCAAAAGTATGTAACAGGCAGAAGGAAGCATCTCCGACCCTATAAAGTATATATATTCTTGATCAGCATCAACAGCCGAGACGATATAGCCATGTACGTCTGTCCGTCTGTCTGTCCGTCTGTCCGTCTGTATGAACGCGTGGATCTCAGAGACTAGAAGAGCTAGAGACTTCTGATTTTGTATTTAAGTTCTCCTATACCATGAGCAGAACAAGTTTGCTTCAAATTATCGATAACTATTCAGGTTTCCGATATGCACATAATATCGATAACAATAAAATATCGAATTTGGAAAATCTAAATGAGGGTTGAAGTAATGGATAATGATAGAACTTTTCTAAAAATTTCGTCCAAATCGGTCGAGAAACACCGGAGATATTGAACTTAATCGATGGAAGCTAAGCCAGTATACCAAAATCTTATATAAATTAAATATATTTATTGCAACTGGGTTCAGGGTATCTTCTAGTCGGGCTCTCCCGACTAGAGCCTTCTTACTTGTTCCTCCTGCGTTGTCGCTATTCTGATGAAGTCATTTACCAGACTTCTCTGTTGTAGTATCCTTGATCCTTTTCCCGCTTCTTTTTGTTTTCTTCTTCTTCTGTAGTTTCTCTTGTCGTGCCCGGTACTCAGCTATTGTGAGTGGGCGTGGTCCATCGTTGGGATACACTTCTAAGGCCTCTTGTAGGCTGGGGGCTGGGTGCATCCGTTTGTTCAATTAGAGCAGCATCTTCCAGTCCAACGATACTTATGTAGTAACTTGTATTTGCAATTTCCGCGGTGGTGCAAATAACGTACTGTAATTCACACTTTTATATACAGCTGCAGTTTTTGAGTAGTTTATTTTAAGCTCAACGTGATCCAGGTTGTTGGTTTCTTCATCTTTTGATTTCTAGAAATGCTTTTATCCACTAATATTCAATATTTATATTCCAGCGGTCGCGTGTACATAAAAAATCGTATGATTTGCACAGTATCGCTGTACTTGACCATTTTATTGTGTATAACAGTGCGCAAAGCGGGTATAGCGTTACGCTAAATATTTACATACTCACACGTTCTATATGTACAATGGTATTCAATAATTTTATTCACTGTCGCTTGCTACTGAGGTCTAATAAAAAACCAATGTAGTAATAATGAAATTGAAAAAAATTAAAAATCGTCAATTACAGGATATTTCATAAACGCAACATTGCGAACAAACTAAATGATTTGTTACTGTATTTTTGTTTTGAAATTCTACTCTTGCCTTTCTTTTTTATACTGAGTTCTTTGTTTTGCAATTAAATAGTTTTTGTTATAATGTTTTTTAAGCAGCATGGTTTTGTTCGTCAGCCTACGGTACCGCAATGGGGTCGCGTTTGCTTGTGCATGCAAAGATACCGGAGTGCTTATGGGCAGAGACAGTGGAGACAGCCTGCTACATGTGCAACTACCGCACTGGAAGTTAAGAATCTACATGAGGAATGGAGTGGCTGCACATGAGGATATTTGGGACTGTGACAGTCGTCCTAAATAAGACAGGCCATGGCGAATTTAAACCCAAATGGCAGGAATATCGCTTCGTTGGATATTCACGTGTTAGTAAGGCACACAGGCTGTATGTTGAAAAGAAACAGGAGATCATTTTAAAACGCGATGATTTATTCTATAAAACTTGCACGAATGCGCTTATTTCAGTAACGATTTCTGTTGCAAAATATCGTCTGACACATCAAAGCGAGATGTGGTCAAGTTGCAGTTAAAATGCAGGCTTGTTAAAATACCAGAAGAAGTACTTAGGGAAGAGTATACGCAGATGAATCTAAACATGAAGAGAAAAGTAACTTGGGCGAGCACGAGGAATCGCAGGATGTGCGGAAGCAGACTTACTTAGAAGCCCACGGCTGTAATAAACAATCATTTTGGCTTTCAGCCATTAATGCTGAGTACAATGCATTAGTGGAAAATGGATTATAGACTTTGGTGGATTTACCCAAAGAGTAATCGGTTATTGGTTACAGGTGGGTATACACAAAAAAGGAGGACAGCAATGGTTAACCTGAGCGCTAAAAAGCCCAGCTGGTAGCAAAAGAAGGCTCCCAAAAGTTTGGTGTGCATTACAAGGAGACATTCTCACCCGTGTGCTAATATGAAAAGATTCGACTAGTTTTGGCTCTGGCTGTTGAGCTGGAATTGTATCTGCACTATATGGCTGGATTACATAGCCGTAGGTATTGGCGCCCAACACCAAACTAAAAGATGATGGCTTAAACCATCCTGCATCCGCCAACACAATGTTGGGGATGCCTTGCCTAAACCGTTCCTCGACCGGCGCCTTCAGTGTCCTAAAGTTAAGGTCGTGAGCAATCTGCAAGTGGCAGTCCTTGTCAAAGGATCCGTTTTTGGTCTTATCGCGAGCACTGACCTTAACGTTCAGGCCTTAACGTTAGGGCCTTTGACAAGAAGGCATCGATGCGGCTGTTAGGGCTGCACGAGTCGACCAGTGCTTGCTTTTCAAAAATCTTTTCGCGGGGTCGTGTTGGGGGTCGTTGGTCTTGGACTGCCTCCTCGAGTGACGTAGAGAGTCTGGAGATTGGCTCCTCGGTCGAGCACCTTCTGGGGAGCACGGAGAGCGGCACTGATCCATGTGGAGCAAGGTGTGCTGCTCACCACCACAGATGCGGCACCTCGCGACTTGCGACTCAATCACCCGTAGTGTTCATGTGCCAGGCAGTTGCGTCCGGAGACGCTTATCAGTGATGTTTTCGGGTTTTGGGCTCGGAATGGATTGGAAAGAGGCTAAGGTTGGCCACTGGCCAAGTCGCGGGTTGTGAGGACATCGACCACTCGGACCCAATCGTCCTGCCCTGGGTTGGTTTCCTTGACGCGTCCCAAGCAATATTCGTTGGATGAAAAATTATTCTCCTTGACAACTATCATATCGTCTTGCTGCAGGTTTCTCTAGCGTAGTTGCCACCGAGCCCTATTGTGCAGGTCCTTCAAGTTCTCTTCCTTCCAACGGAAACAGAAGTGTTGGTTGATAGCCTTGAGCCGTTGCCATCTATAAAGGATCGACGGTACGTTACCCTCGATTTCGGGCTGACTGACGGCGAGGAGTAGGCCTCCTACCAGGAAGTTCCCTGGAATTAGAGCCAGCAGGTCCGCTACATCCTCAGATAATGGCAGGCTTCTATCTTCGCGAGGAGGGTGAAGAGCTTTTCAAAAGTATACTTGAAGGTTGAAATCGACTTATAAAACAGCGCCTCGAAGCTTTAGAAACCGGTTTCCCACAAGCTGCCCATACGTGGCGCACTTTGTGGATTGAAGTGCCACGAGAGACAGTGGTGACTGTCCGATGTCTCGATGCGTGTTTTTGTGGCTTCCTTAAAGTCACGAGTAATGACTCTTGAGGCTCCAACAAACGTCTTTCTATTGTCGGGGTAGACTTTGGACAGGCAGCCGCGTCTTGATATGAAGCGAGCAAACGCTGCATGGAATTTGTCCGTAGTCAAATCGGAGATGGCTTCAAGACAAATTGCCTTTGTGCTGAAGCACAAAAAACACGCACTTAGCTTTTGGTTATGATGCAAGCACGACCAGTGTAGTTCTTTATGGTGAACGGATCAGCAAAATCGATGCCAGTATGTGTGAAAGGCCTTGAAAAAGTCGACCTTTCTTCCGGTAAACTACCTATAAGCTGCGTCTGGGGTCTTTTTTGAGCACGATGCAGGCTCGACAGGATTTGCATGTGATCAAAGTTTTAAGCTTCGGAATTCAGTACCTCGACCGAATGAGGCGCATCATTGATTGATTTCCGCCATGCAGCGAGATTTGATGCTTGAACTTGACCAGGAGGCAAATGAACGAACACGAGTACGGAAGGATCACAGGATGCCGTTCGTAATATTTAAGGTTGCTGGATTTGCAGATGCGACTGGATGCTCCATGATTCCTTTTGGATCAAGAAACGGATTGAAGTTAAAAATGTGGCTTGATTCTGGCAAGCAATGCTTGTCCCGAAGGCACTTGTATTTTTTCGGATAGGAATTGTGTTGAGCTAGGAGTTGCTGTGTCGGAAACAGCGGCGAGATTTGACAACATCGTTTCGAGAATCTGAAAATATATGCAATAACTTTTAAAGCCCGACCAAAATTGGAGCAATGTTCTAAAGGATCCCACGATGGAGCTAGTTTTGCAATGTGGACCTTCACGGGACGCTGCTCTAAGTCAGTATCGAGACTGGAGTTCAATGGAACGGGCAATTCGGACTTTGCAAAGGGCTTCTGTGGAATAATGGCTGAAGATGATTCAACAAGAAGAACAGCTCCACAAAGATGCACAGGGCCACCCCGTAAGCCTTTTGGGAGGCGTCACAGAATTCAATGATCTTGATGGTTGCTTTCGGCTGAAAAGAAACCCACCTATGAACCCGAATATCTGCTTAACGGGGATGATGAGCAGTAAAGTCTTCCCATTGCTGGACAAGTTCGGAAGGCATGGGATCTTTCCAGCCAAGCTAATGGAGCCAGATTTACTGCATGAAAATCTTTGCGTGACAGATGACGGATGTCAGCCATCCTGCTGGATCGAAAAACTTAGCTATCTCTGAAAGGACATACATTTGGTGAACGTTACCTTGTAGTAATCTCAGAGGGTGCGAAAAAAAATTGTATCCGTATCGGCTCGCCATCGGATCCCCTAGAGGGCTTCTTCGAATTCAAGGAAATCCTTACGTAAAAGATGTTCATTATGAGTACGGCGGAGGACTTACTTCTTACTTCTCATTCGAGGTCCTCTTACGTAGTGGAAAGCCCGCTGAGTTCATAGCTTTTTGAACCTCCTTGATACTGGTGATTGCGCACTGTCTGGTATGAGATGCTGCTAACACATCGTCGACATACATGTAGTCTGAAATGATGTCACTACTACATACATGTAGTCTGAAATGATGTCACTAGCGCGCGGAAGCTGAGCAAGCACATCTTTAGCGAGCTACTGAAAAACGCGAATCGCCAGGAACGGTGCGCAATATACCCCAAACGTGACATTATTGAGCTCATAGTCATAGATCCTTGTTCCGATATGGGATCAACAAATAAATATAAGCAAATTTTAAGTTAATACATTTTTACCAATTTGTAGCTCAGTATATATATATATATATATATATATATATATCTATTTTAAGTCTTAATAAACTTGCAACTATAAATGCCCCTGGAATACGAAATAATTTTTCGTGTATGCACCAGTTATTAGCAATCAGGTGCAACCAATCTTTTTGTTGTTGTTTATTTTTTAATCTTGAATTGCTTTCATTGATTTATTTAATAATTAGTGCTCTACTACCATTACGAAAGCTTAATCTTATGCTTAGTATATATAAATTAGAATATATGGCTAAGTCAAATAAGAAAGAACACATATAAGAATTCTAGAAAATTAAAAGTTATTAGTTAGATTAGTTAGAATTAAAATAAGTACGATGTCAAGGCCCTGTTCAGCAGGTCTTGAAGGTGGTGTCGTTTGAGCCTTCTTCTCGCAGCGTTGAGGGGGTGAGCGGCTCTTTGGCTGCTAACCTAAGGCGCCTGGCCAGGCTGTTCGGATGTGATTTCAGCCTTTCGTTGTGTTTCCTGGCAACCTCCTGGATTTTATCTCCAATTTTTGTCACCTTAAGGTCACGCTCGATGTCCCTGGTTCTCATGTACCAAGGAGCTCAAGTTATCTTTCTCAACGATTTAGCCTGAAGAACTCGAAGTTTGTTTATGTTACTCTTGGCCGCAATTGCGTAGACCTGTATGGCATAAAAGAGGCTAGGAGCTAAGACACTCTTGTAAATTCTGACCTTGTTATCCAGGGAAAGCTTATCGCGTGATGCAAGCAACCATGAGACTTTTACCACTTTTTTCCTAAGTGAGTGCAGAAGCGATGTGATGTGTCTATTGAATTTAAGCCTTCTATCTAGATCAACACCAAGGCCGTTTTGTGCTTCAGAGCACTTCCATTAATCGAGGCCCCTGCACAGTTCAGAGTTCGACTTTTGAAGGTCACGTTTGTACATTTGTCACCATTAATGAACACGTTCCACTTCATAGCCAATTCCTGGAATGCGTCTAGGTACTGCTGTAGCGACCGTGTGACTTGGATAATGCTGCTGCTTTTAGTGAGCACCGCAGTGTCATCTGCATAAGTCGCTGTTAGCACATCACTATCCACTAGTCCAGTGAATGCATTTTGTATTGGAATATCCGCAGAGAAAATTGAATATAATGTGGGGCCTAGGACGCTGCCTTGGGAAATGCCGGCTTGCATAGTTTTGGTAGAGGACTTATATCGATCGGCCATCACACAGAATGTACATCCTTCCAAGTAACTCTTTACGGGTTGAAAGAGCTGTGGAATTAGCAGACTCTTGATCTTGTATTTCAAAATTTGGATACCACGCCTACCTATATTGCTCCACAGCCCCCCTTTCTACACCTCTTACAAACTTTGAGCTAGAGTCACCAAATTTGGAAGGAAGATAGCAATTGACATTTCACAAAGATTTGCATCAAAAATTTGGATGTCACACCCACCCATACCGCCCACAGCCCCCTATCCCCACCTTTTACAAACTTCGAGCTAGAGTCACCAAATTTGGTATGAAGATAGCAATTGACATGCCATATAGATCTGCATAAAAAATTTGGATGCCTTACCCACCCATACCGCCCTCAGCCCCCCCCCCTTTCCCCACCTTTTACAAACTTTGAGCTACAATCACCAAATTTGGTATGAAGAAAGCAATTGACATTCCACAAAGATCTGCAGCAAAAATTTGGATGCCACAGCCACCCATACCACCCCCAGCCCCCCTTCCCACACCTATTACCAACTTTGAATTAGAGTCACCAAATTTGTAAGGAAGATAGCTGGTGGCATCTCCATCTGCATCGGAGAATCTTTAAGGCAGCGTTCACCCCTACCGCGACCGTACCCCTTTGCAATCAGGCCTGTTTTTACCGGTTTTAATACTGGTAACGAGTGTACCGCATTCGGTTGCGTCCGACTGCCACGTTTGTACGTATTTTTTAAGGACGCGCACTCAACACAGTCAAAAAACAAGTGGAAACGTTGCAATCGGGCGTAACCGACTACAGTATACTCGTTACCAGTATTAAAGGTAAAAAAAAGGAAGAAAAGTTGGAAGAAGCAGGCTATGACGCCACTGACTATCTCAAAGCAGAAGCTGAGTTTAGGAACGTACTGACAGACAAGTCAAATAGTATGGTGTCCGATAACATAACCTTGCCACGCATCTCCATTCCAAAATTTGATGGTGATATACCCAAGTGATCTCAGTTCTTTGATATGTTCTCATGTATGATACATGAAACTAGAAACTAGAAACGTCACATTTATATCAAGGAGGAAAATTACCTCTACGCATGGGAAATCTAAGTTGATGTGTAAAATAATCTAAGAGATATTGCTTCTAGGATATTGAATCGTCTTCTGCTGCAACAAACCTGCAGCGACGATGTGAAGTCTTTAAAAGAACTGCACATCACAACAGTTGAGTCATAAGCTTCGTTGAAAGGACTCGGGATTGACATCCCAACATGGGATCCAGTTATCATTGCCATCCTAAGGAACAAACTAGATGGCACTAACAAAACCCTATATGAACAATCATTGGGTAACACAAAAGAAATCCAACTATTGGACAACATGCTCCAGTTTCTCGAACAGCGATTTCGAGTCATGAATACTGGAAAAAAGGCATCTGCGACTTATAAGAAGAAGCCTAAAAATACAACATGTGCCTCAGAGAACGGCTTCCGTTGAGCGCAAAAATGGTCATACACGATCAATACCTGAATAATAAGCCCATTCCGCTCAAGCACTCAAACTGGCGTTTGTGTATGTTATCACTCTTATGCTTAAATCACTCAACTGCGGTAAATTCGTTTGCTTGCTGAGTTTATTCACGCTCATGTTCAAACCGCTCACCTCGGGCGTTCGCTCATTCGGCTCAACAATGAACGTTTTGAACGAAAACAAAAACTCAAGTGAGCAAACTCAACGCGTATGAGCAAACTCAACGCATATGAGTAAACTCATTGTGTTTTATTAAGTGCGCTGCCAGCAGAGCTGCTGCGCTTCTGCTGAATGTGAAGAAGGTGAAACAGAAAAAAATCAAAACATGTAATTTCATAACAAATATAAACGTGTATTTATTTTCGTAATAATTGAATATGGAATTGAAAAAGAAAAAAATGGCACATTCATTAAATTCATTCTTATTTCATATGTACATATACACATATGTATGTATGTTAATTATTTTTATTTAATTTTTAAAACTTTTGCTGTAGTATTTTAAAAAAAGGATGCTATCGGCCGATTTTGGGCCAAGCCGGTTTCTCTTTTCGGTAATAACATTTCCAGCCAAAGAAAATTCGCGCTCTGCAGCAGCACTACTTGCCGGAATCGAGTGAAGTTTAAGTGACAATTTCGACAGTTGTGGATAAGAATTTTCTTTAGTTTTCCACCAATGCAAGACATTGAAATCGTCTGTTATTTCCACTTGTTCCTTGCAGTAGCTGTCAATTTCTTCTGTAGGCGTTTTTGTTGAATTTAATTTTGACTTATTCATTAATTCCGGGAAAAAGAAGAAGGCATCTTTTCGCTTATTTGTTGTCAGGTTTGTTGCGTCCAGTAAGTCAACCGAACCACTGGATTCAAATGAAAATTGTGATACTGTATCCGACTTTGGAGTACATGGACTTGCTGGAACAGAAGACGATGGTGATGAATTGATATCCAAGCAGTTCATTTGTGAAATACAAAATGTTTTTGTGTCGCTTTCATCATTTGGTTGCATGTGTAAAGCAGGCGGATACAAAAAAAAATGCTGCCTTATGCCACAGACTGATATTTGGAATCCAAATTGTGTTGACGTTGTTAATGATCTTTTCCTTCAACCCTGTTATAACAGGTACATCTGTCGCTTGAACCTCGCACAGATGCCGCATTTTATTAATGGATGGCACGACGAAGCACAAGGAAGGGGAACTGCAAAATTGTAGTTTTTTGAAAATCACTTCAAAATTGCTGCAAAGGTCCACTATTTGCTGGAGTGTTGAAATGTCTATCAGCATCAGTCGTTGGGTTTCTTGCTTCTCCTTAAGAATTTCGTTTATATCAAACCAATTATCTACAATGAACATTGAGTAGTTAGAGTTCCAGCGAGTCGGGCAATAATTCTTTAATGTAGTTTGGAGTTGATGCTGTAAATTTGCTTTTTTGAAGAACTTAACGATTTTCTTGCACTTTTCAACAAGATCGGTTACCTCCAAGGAATCATTAAAAGAACGTTCTAAAACATTGGAAAGCAAATGGCTGCTGCAATTCAATCTAATGTTTTTTTTCCAATGCTTTTACAATATTAGCACCTCTGTCAGTCACAAACTTTATTTTGTCCATATTGTATATGCCGAACTCACAAAACAATGTGTTTAATTTTGTTAAAATGTTTGCAGCAGTTGCTCGCTGGAAATCCATTGATTTTAATCCCAAAATTAAGTCGAAGAGCTGTAAATCTTGTTCGTAGTGCATAGTGACTCCCAAAAAACTTCTGTGCACATAATTGTCAGTCCACAAATCTAATGTTACAGTTGCTCCACCACTATTCGCAATGTTGGCTATTTCGTCTTTAATTTCAGCCTTTTTCTCATCCGCTTTCTTTTGCGTAGCTCGCGACACCGTTGTTGCATCAGGGAGCATGTCGTCGATATCTACATTCTCTCCATATTTTGCTCCAATATTTAACAAAAATTTTGCAAGTTTTATAAATCCAACTCCATTGATTGCTGAGAATGGTTTACAATCCTCAGTAACCCAGACCACACAAGCGTCAATAGCGGCTTTTTTTTCGTCAGGTGTCACAGTTTTTAGCAGTGTCGTCTCCTTAAGCGATTTGCAGCACTTATGTCGGTTTAAATTTGACGAATTTCTTGGCAAATATTTTAAAATATTATTACAGGATTGACAGTATATAAACCCATTTAAAATAGTGCCATCCTCCTTAACAATTTCAGATAAAAGGTTCCAAACATAGCTTCTTCCCTTATGTCGGGCTGACAATGTGTAGGTATTTGCGCGAATTTTTTCTAATATATTTTGTTGCTCCATATCGATGCGACGACAAATACATACTAAGAAATAATAAATTTTGCAGAAAATTGATTGTGCATTTCCTAGATGGGCACGAAAAAGAAGAGAAAGAGCCAAACAACAAATTTTAACAACAACCAGCGACGCCGCACAGTGGGGCCTTTGCTCATTTACCTTATCAAAAATCATATCTTCTAAACTAATGAAGCGATTTCAAAAATTTAAAAAGCAATTAATAGATGACTTTTCAAGCTTTAAATTGAATGTTCGCCTAGGTATCCGTGGTGCTTAAATATTCAAGGTCAAAGTCAAGAAATATTTCCAGCACATTTTACCTGTAAAATTCCAATTAAAAACGTTTGTTTTTAATCATAACTGAAAATTTTTTATAACTTCAATGACTATTTCGCATTTTTTGTTGTTTTTATTCGATTTTCTAACTTAAATACATAAAATTTAAATTCTTATTTTTGGGTTATTTTTTGAGGTTAATTTTTAATATTTGCTATCGATGGCTGATTTTCAACCAAATAATCATCAACATTAATGCTAGTAAGGTTAACATCTAATAAACTCAACATTTCGGAACTATAGTTGCTATCTTCCAAATCCTTTCGTGATCGCACATGTCTCAGCGATGCAAGAAGTGGATCCGATGAGGCTGCCAGCATGTTGAAAAGGTCTCCATTTTGTCACACCCGAGAAACTTTGCACGTATTAGTGTATCTGAACCTCTTGTAGTCCTTGTTTTTACATTCCTGTGCTTCTTCGGACAGCTCTCCAATAGGTAAGCACTGATGATCTATTAATTGAAAATCGTTAATATTTTCAGAAGCACGAAAAAGTTCAAAAATCTTTGAATTTGTTAAATCCATTATTGCGCTTATTTATCAATATTTCGTGAATTATATTGAAAAATACTATTCAATCTGAAAATTTCTTATTGTTCGCAGCAATAAACAAGTGTTTCCTCTCATGAAGTTATGAAATAACTGTTGCCATCAAGTGACATGTTTTGCACTTTATGCCATATTTTTGAGTTAGCTAGGTAAGCAAGCAAAATTGGTATAACCCTTTTCCAATTAGCTTGGTAAAAAACAATATATACCTAAGGTATTGATTTACATTAAAAATAGGTAAACGGGGAAATACAGAAATTAAAAAAAAAAAATAACCTGTAGTACCGCAACTTTCCATCAACTACAATTATATTTACCTGCCTCCTCAGACCTTTTCCATTCAGGTAATTAGAAAGGATAGGAAGGAAAAAAGGATTAGAAGGGATATATATAGACAGGTAGTACTTATAATACAACATTTAGAAATGTTGTCAATAAACAGCACACACGCTACAGCCAAATTTGTATGCGCTCTTCTTCTTCCTTATACCTGCCGCGTGTTTTTAACTCGAGGTATCCCTAGTTTTTTGGCTCGCGTTTCCAAAATGCAGATTTTCGCAGATTGTGACTATATACATATGAAAGGTATATATATTATAGCTTTCAAATGCATGTGGTCCCACCGTGACTCTGAGAGATACTTTTTTGTTATAGTCCACGAAAGTTCAAAAAATGCCAAAATTTAGTGTATTTTTTAAACGATTCTAATTTAATAAGTATTTCAGCTATATTTAAACTGTATACTGAGATTGAACATACTTTTCAGATAAAGAAAAAAGATCGAAGATCGGTTGTGTACGTCGCCGAATATTCAGTTCGAAAGTGGTAAATTTCTGTAAAAATTGTCATTTTTTCGTACTCACGTAAAATTTCTCAACTTTGACGAGCTCTACCACCCATAATTATTAACCGATTTAAAAAATCTTTTGGATTCATAATCTTTGAAGTATTCTCTATCGATTATTTATTTCACTTTGGCCAAACGCGTTCATGAAAAAAATTATTTTTGATAAGCTATCCGAGAAAAGGCCCCACTGTGCGCCGCATCGGCGCAATTTTTTAATCAGTCTAGAAATTGTTGTCTGCGCAGCTACTCGCATAGATTTTTTATTGCTTTGAGCTTCATGTGCGTCGAGCAATGCGATCAACTCGAGCATCGACCACCAGTGACGACATGCTAGCGCCTATTATTTGACAGACTGTTAATGAGCTGTTCGTCAGCAACGGCTGAGTTCATTCAATGCTTAGCTCCGTAAAATGAGCTTAATTGAGAGAAACATTTCGTAAACTGAGCGAACGTGAACAAAGCATTTCGGACCGAACGCTCACATTGTACTACATGAATGAGCTGTTCGTTAGCATGAGCTGATTTTCACTCAATGCTGTATTTCGCTCAGTGACTGGAATAGAACAAAAACTTTTGCGTCTGAGCTGATTCAAGGAAAATGTGAGTTTTGCAGTTCTCTGATGTGCCTCGTCTTCAAGTGCACCCAAAGGATGTCTTTATTGTAAAAAGACAGATCACTATTTATCCAAATATGACGACTTTCGCGCTTAAACAGTTAGCGAACGGTTAGCGAACGCAGCAGAGCCACACGAACAAGTTGTGGCATCCGCTAACAACCAAAATTACAACATAATTGCAACAGCCAAGGTAGTTGTACTAGCAAATAATAGACAGCAGGCAACATTCCTGGACTCTGGATCACATATCAACGTCATTTCTAAAAGCATAGTGACAATGCTGTCATGACATAACTCTCCGGATTGAAGGCATCGGAGGAAATACAAGGATCAGCAAAGCTCGTGTAAATGTGACAGTTAAGTCACTAGACAGCAATTTTACAATGCGAATGGAAGCGTTTGTACTAGCAAATATAATATCGGAACAACCTGCCCAATCGATCCACAATTCGAGTTTAAGCATACCGAGCAATCTGCCACTTGCTGTCCCGTACTTCAGTAAACCAGGCAAAATCGATCTGTTGATTGCAGCAGAGCATTATTACTCAATACTGCTCCCTCAACTACACAGAATATATCATTCTGGACCAATTATGCAAAAGACCGAATTCGGTTGGATTGTTGCAGGAAAAATTAAGGCAGCAAATGAATCATCAATCATTTGTATGGCAGCAGCTAATTAGGAAACTTATGAACTATTAGAACGATTTTGGACGCTGGACAAAATGGAGAGAGACACCGAACACCTGTTTAGGCCCATTGCGAAAAGCGTTTTTTGGAGAATTGGCAGTTTGCGATGGACGGCCGATTTGGAAGCTTCCATTTTCTGAACACTATTCAGCCCTGGGAGATTCCATGGAGATTGCGACAAAACGATTTTTATCTTTGGAGCGTAGAGCTTCTGCAGATACGTGGAAGCAATATGCCGTGTTCATGTCGGAATAAAATATCGCTCTTGCATTGCATCGCAACGGACGTGTTTTTTTTATGCGCTCTGATTATTTTACCTTTATGTGTTTTATTTCTGTTATTAATTTCGCGTCTTTGTGCAAACTTAAAGTTTCGTGACTTTGTGTTTTGTCGGTTTGCCTAAACCCAAAGTGGAAATTAAATTAGCAATTTAATTTGCATTTGTTTTAATTAGTTTCCAAAAATTTACTCAGCTTGCTGCCGCTTGCTTTTGATTTGCTTTTGTGTTTTTACTCACATTCTCTCTCTCTCTCTCTCTATCTCTCTCTCTCTCTCTCTCTCTTTTTTTCAAGTGCTTCGCTCCCAGTTCATTAAACCGTTTCTTGGTCGTTTACTCTAACGTGTTCTTTTGTGTTGGGGTTGGTCGCGGTCAAACTTTTCTCCGTTGCTTGTTGCTTTCGGTGGTCGCGCTCGCGCCGTTTTTGTTTGTGAAGCTGTGAAGTAAGTTTTTTTTTGTAGCTTTACTATTTTCACATTAGGGTGGACCTGTATTTTGATAATAACAATTTTCGGCAGCAGTATTTCTTTTTATTTTCATTTTTATTTATTTTTTCTTTTAATTAACTTAACAAAAATGTCTGTTTGCTGCTATGCGAATTGTCAAGTCCACGCAAACTCAAAAATGGGTTTTGTCTGCTGCTGGATGTGCACAAATGTTGCTCATGAGCAATGTGCAGGCATTAATGGCCGTATCTCAGACCTCTTGAAGGTTACTAATTTATAGTGACCGTGTTGGTCATGTTTGGAGAAAAAAAGACAGTGCAAGCTTTACAGAAACTCATCTTGGCTTAGAGGGCGTTTTCTGCCAGTTGAATAAACTGTGTGAAAAATTCTCATCGGTTCAGAGAAAACTTTACAAGAAAAATCTCGTACAGGATTCTCCAAAACGTAAAAAGGCAAACGTTGGGCAGTTATCGGGCTCTGTGACGTCGGAAAATACTTAATTAAGTAAATAAAAATCTTCGTGTCCTTCCTACTAAAGTTATTGAGGATACACCAAAAAGTCCCATGGATATTGTCCTACCTGATCCCGGTCCTTCGGTTCCTTTGGTGGCTAGCAGTGTTGATGTTAATCAACAAAAAAACTCTATCAAATCTAAAGAGCCAAATATTCAATTATCCGAGACTGAGTCTTCCAAACCAGTTTCAGTGGAGGATATGATTAAAAAATTTGTTGCTGTCCCACCTAAAAAACAAATATTTGTTTCAAGGCTTCCCCCTGATTTAACATCAGATGATGTCAAGGTCTATATCAAGGCCAAATCGAATGCCAATGTCACGGTGGAGAAATTCAAATTTGCTTATGATCGGAACATTTCGTCTTTTAAAATCAGTGTTTCGAATCAAGATTTTGCACTATATGATGCAAAGAATTTTGGCCAGAACACATAATTGTGAATGATTGCCAGGAAAAAAATCGGCCCCCGATTGTATCTAGCTTCCGGGTGTTGGCTCTAAGTTAACTCTCCCAATTTCTGATAGTTAAAAAAACTAACATCCTCCTTCCTACTTGGCTATCTGAATTAAAGAGGTCTTTGTAGTAAACTCACTAGATTATATCTTAATAATCTTTCTTTCCCTTTCCATGTCATTGCCTTTACTGAAACGTGGTAAAGGCAAGACATTCTCAATTCCGAAATTCTATGTAGTACATATTCTATTCATAGAAAGGACCGTACTCTTCGGCGTGGTGGTGGAGTGCTTATTGCTGTGAATGTAGACTTTCCTTCTTAAACAGTCATATTAGATAGTTCTTTTGATATAGAGTTTATTGCTGTAAAGCTAAACATTTGCGGTATTAACATTTTTATCACTTGTTCGTATATACCTCCTTCTTCTGATCTCTCTATCTATGAGAGACATCTATCAGTAATTCATTCTGTCTCTACCTTGCTTTCTGATCGCGATTTTCTTGTAGTTCTTGGTGATTTCAACATTTCTGAAGCTGCTTGGATTTCTTGTCCTGACTCTGGTGCCCTGACTCCCACGGCCCCGAATGAATTTTGCATCGACTTACTTGGGATGTCATTGAGTCAAATTAATGCTATCTCAAATTCTCTTAATAAAATGCTTGATCTGATTTTTGTTTTGGATTCATCATCTTCATCCATTTCCCGTTACCAGCCTATATCTTATCCCGAAGACTTATACCATCCTACGTTGGAGCTGTTGATTAATTTACCTTTCCAGACGCGTTCCAATACAAAAATACCTTTGAGTCGAGTTTGTCAATTTCGGAAAACTGATTTTGAGGGACTCGCCCTGCTTTTATCCCAAACTGACTGGTCTCCCCTCTACGAGTCTGACTTGGACGTGGCAATCAGTATTTTTTATAATACCTAATATTCTTTATTTGATATATGCGTCCCGGTTGGTAAGTTAAACAGGTCTAACAAACCTGTCTGGTTTACCCAAGAGTTGACAATTCTTAAAAATTTAAAATCAAACCTTTTCAAGAGATTTAGAAAAAACGGCTCATCGGTAGCCTATTCTGAATACTTGATTGCTCGTGCCAGTTTTGCAATCTTAAATAACTAATGTTATAAGAATTACCTGACTCGGTGTAGATTACAGTTTCAGCAGGATCCAAAGCGGTTTTATGATTTTGTTAATGCGAAGCGTAGGTCATCGACACTCCCAACGGAAGTATTCTTTGAGGAAACGAAGGCCAATTCTGATCAGGACATTGCAAATATATTAACCCAATTTTTTCAAACAACTTATAGTTCATTTCAACCTCAAGTCAATTTGCCTTGCCCTTATCAGGCATCTGTGGACTGAAAATCACTGAAAACTCACTTTGAAATAATCTACATGTTTTGAAACCTATTTTTCCCCAGGACCTGACGGAGTGCCAAGCTGCGTGCTTAGACACTGCGCTCATGGTCTTTTAAAGCCGTTGCCCTTGAGTTAGGCTCCTTTAAAAAAATTTGGAAAGAGTCATTTATTATTCCTCTCCATAAGAAGCAAATAATCTAATGTTCAAAATTATAGGGGTATCTCCAAGTTGTCTGCTATTCCTAAAATTTTTGAAAATTTAATAACCTCCCATCTTCAACACCTTTGCAAATCTATTATTTCACCGTGCCAGCACGGATTTATGAAACAATGATCTACTATCACTACCTTGTTAGAATTTTCTTCATAAATTATCAAGCGTTTTCAGGACAAATTGTAGACTGATGTTATTTATCCTGATTTTAGTAAGGCTTTCGACTCTGTAGATCATCATCTCCTAATATATAAAATAGAACTCTTGGGCTCTTCAAATATTCTAGTTCTTTGGATTAAAGACTACCTAATTCTTAGAACTCAAAGGGTTTTATTTAAAGTGTCCGTTTCCAATACTGTTCAGGTCACTTAGGCGTTCCTCACCTTGGCCCTTTATTATTTATTTTGTTTATAAACGATCTTCCATCGGTTAAAAAGTTCTCTCGGGTTTTTATGTACGCTGATGATGTAAAATTATGCACGTCGGCTGCAACTCCCCTTGCTGCTCAACAGCTTCAAAGAGATTTAGACTACTTTCAAATGTGGTGTAAAGTAAATTTTTTAAATATTAATTGCAGTAAATGTACAGTAATGTCATTTTTTAGATGTTTGCCCTTTTTTAATATATATTTTCTCGACAACAAACCATTAGACAGAATTGAATGGGTTGACGATTGGGCATCGTCATGGACCCAAAGCTTAAGTTTGACAAGCATATTTCTTCAATTTCTAAACGAGCATCTGGTGTCTGGGGTTCATTAAGCGTTGGTCGAAGCAGTTTGGCGATCCCTACATAACAAAAACTCTGTATACTTCTCTTATACGACCGATTCTGGAAAATGGATTTTGTATATGGTTTCCCAAATACGAAATTCATCAGAATAAAATAGAATCGGTACAAAAACAATTTCTGCTCTTCGCACTAAGAGGTCTTAACTGGGACACTAACAATAATTTGCCTTCTTATTGTAGTAGACTTTTACTAATAGATCTTCCTTCTCTGAATAATCGTAGAATAATGCTAGAATTTTCCTTTTTTCACAAATTAATTTATGGTAAGGTTGATTCTTTTGAATTAATTAACCAAATTAAATTTGTTGTTCCTATTAGAAATACTAGATATTTTGTACCTATATCTCTTCAAACTTGTAATTCTAATTATGCTCTTCATAACCGTTTTCGTAATCTGTGTTCTATTTATAACGATCTTTCCCACTTAATACACAGTGCCACTCCTACTTGCTATATTAAAAAGTTAGTTATGTGCAGGGACTAATAATAACCATTATTTTTAAAAATTGAACCAAAAAGGTCTCAATAAATTAACCAAAAAAATAAAAATCTTGCATTTAACCATTATAATTGAGAAGAAATATTTTGGTCATATTTAACCATTATTTTGACCAAAAACTTTTGTTGGTCATATGTAACCATTATTCTGACCAAAAAATTATATTGGTCATATTTAACCATTATTCTGACCAAAAAATTATATTGGTCACCAAAGACCTTTATATATATATTTTTTTTTTTTTGGTCAGCCAAAGACCTTTATAAATTTTTTTTTTTTTTTTTGGGTCAGCCATTACCTTTCTGTTTCTATGCAAATTTTTTTTTTTATTATTTGTAGCAACAACAACCATCAAAGAAATTAAAAAAAAAAATTTTTTAATGACCAAGAAAAAAATAAAACATATTAATTAGCTGACCAAAAAAAAAAAAATTATAAAGGTCTTTGGCTGACCAAAAAAAAAAAATATATATATATATAATGGTCTTTGGTGACCAATATAATTTTTTGGTCAGAATAATGGTTAAATATGACCAATATAATTTTTTGGTCAGAATAATGGTTAAATATGACCAATATAAGTTTTTGGTCAGAATAATGGTTAAATATGACCAAAATTTTTTCTTCTCGATTATAATGGTTATTCTTTACCAATACTGAAAAAAGTCAAAATATAATTGTAATAGAAGATTTTTTTTCAAAAGGTCGATAACTGTTACGTCCCTGGTTTTGTGTCATTCGTCTGCATGTTCGCGATCATCGTAACCGCCCGATAAGCAAAGCGCTCCTCGGTCGGATGGGCAGGAGGTTTTTTTTTTTTTTTTTTGTTAATTCATTTATTACGCGCTAAAATTAACTAACCTAAACTAAGTAATACTATTTTGTACACTATGACTACATTGGGAAAAAGATAGAACAATAGCATTTGTGGAACGGCCGTTAGGTAATGCGTCGCAAAGGCTTTAGTTCCTCCTACTCCCGTTGTCCATTTCGCTATCTCTCGGCCTTCCGCAGTTCGGTCGTAACAGCCGCCGCGAAGACGCTGAAGGCTTCCCAGTTGTCCCTGCTGGCTAGCAGCAGGGTTATTAGGTTGTCCACCTCAATGGCGCGGCCAAAACTCCTCTCCAAGTCCGCGCGAAGCTCGGTGAAGCGTGGCAGTGTAGCAGCACATGCTCCGCATCCTCTACGACCCCTCCTCCGCAATGGATGCAGAAAGGAGCAGACTCATGGCCGAAACGGTGGAGATATCCACGGAAGCAGCCATGCCCGCTAAGGACCTGGGTGATGCAAAAGTTGACCTGCCCATGCCTCCTGTTCAACCACACCGATATATTCGGGATTAAGCGGTAAGTCCAACGCCCTTTAGTGGACGAATCCCAGCGCCTCGGCTAGTTGATCAGCGTGCGCGATTTTGCCGTGTTTCGCGCTGCCTTCTTGAGGGCCACTGAGAGGTTCTTGCCATGTGTCTCCTGGTGCACCTCGGCGATTTCCCTGGCGAGCTCCGAGATGGGGGCAATTCCAGCTAGCACCAGGCACGCATCGTCCGAAATGGTTCGGAATCCGCAACACACTCTGATCGCCCCAAGGCGGTGGGTAGCCGTCAATCCACGGGAGTAGCTGACATAGCGGAGGCTAGGTTGCCATATAGGCGCCGCGTACAACATCACCGCCCTAGTCACGCTGGATAGAAGTTGTCTTCTGCCCTGCTTAGGGCCCCTCGTGGTAGGCATAATGCGCGATAATGCCCTGTTAGTCAAAGCTGCCTTCGAGCTGGCATATGCCAGATGCTCCTTGAAGCACAGCCTGGTGTCCAGCATCACTCCCAGCTACTTTATTGCCCTCTTTGAAGAGATTGTTGAGTTTGCTACTTGAATAGTGGCTGTCTCAACCGCTTTCCGACTGCTTATAAGCACGGCCTCGGTTTTCTGAGGGGCAATCTGTAGTCCGACCGAAGAGAGCCACTGAATGATAACTTCGGTAGCTTGGTTACATCTATTCTCGGCTGTCCTGAGCTCTTTTGCCACCACCACTAACGCCACGTCGTCCTCAAAACCCACTATACGGACATCGTCTGGCATCGGTAGCCGAAAAACGCCATCGTACATGGCGTTCCACAGGAAAGGGCCAAGTACTGACCCCTGTGGCACTCCTCCGGATACGCGGTACTCCTCAGTTGCCTCGCAGGTGTTGTAGGATTCTTTCCTGGAAGTAGCTTCTGATCATCCTCAACAGGTACTCTGGCACTCTGAATGCTTCAAGCGCCTCCAAGATGCACCTCCACTTTGCCGAGTTAAAAGCGTTCTTGACATCCAGCGTTGCGATCAGGCAGTATTTTTTGGGACCACCTCTCTATCTACTGCCGGCAATCGCTTCCGAGGCTATCTCAACCACCTTACCGATCGCATCGATCGTTGATCTTGCCTTGCGGAAGCCGAACTGGTGGGGTGACACTCCTCCCGCAGCATCTAGGGCCATTTCAAGGCGTGTGCAAATGACTTGCTCCAATATCTTGCCGACCGTATCGATAAGGCAGATAGGTCAATATGCAGCTGGGTCATCAAGCTGCTTGCCGGGTTTTGGTAGTAGAACCAGGCACTGAAACTTCCCACCTGTTTGGGAATACTCCGCTGCTTAGGCATGTGTTAAACATGTGCGCAAATAAGTCAGGTCGCAGCGCGAGGGCTAGCCTGAGCGCTCGGTTGGGAATTCCATCGGGGCCGGGTGCCTTGCTGGGCTTCATCCTCTTTGCGACATGGCAAATCTCCTCTACAGTGACCTCCTCAAAAACGGCAGGCGTGGAAGCCACCGCCGGAGAGCCGCCGATCTCGTCAGGCATGCTAGGGAACAAATGAGCTACGATCGCCCTTAACGCCTCTGGATCGGAAGGATGGCAACGGGAAAAGCCGTTGAATCGTTTGACCACGATTTTATATGCATCACCCCACGGTTCGTTTTCCGCCGAGTCGCAGAGGTCAAGAAAACACCTACGCTTGCTGTCCTTGATCAGCTTTTGCAGATGTCTCCTGCATACGAGAAAAGCTGCTTGTCGTTCTCGGAACTCCTGTGAGCCGCGTGAGCGCTGGTAGCGGCGTCGAGCTTTGTTGCATTCGCTCCTAGCCTCTGCTATTTCTTCGTTCCACCAATATACTGGAACATGGTGCCTCCGGTAAGTTTTTCGTCTGGCCATGCTTGCCTCACAAGCGCTGCTTAGCAGCGACATGGTCCAATCAACCACCTCGTCGGTGCTGCCGGAATTGATCGGGATCACAGCGGACTCCAGCTGAGTACCAAATATACGCGTGTCGAGAGTCTCGGCACGGTATTTTGTCCTCGGTTGATCTGGGCCCAGCTGGCGATCAGGGTGCCCTCCCACGGTGCACCAAATAGCAGAGTGGTCGCTAGCGTTGTAGGTGGCATCGATGCTCCACCTGTGTGAGCCAAACATCGAGCTGCTGACGAACGTTAGGTCCACAACGGAGCCCAGCCCTGCTCTGCTGAAGGTGTGCTGTGTGCCCTGGTTGAGTAAGGATACATCCAGTAGCGTGAAGGCTTCCAGCAGCGCTCGACCTTTGGCGTTAGTCGACAAGCTGCCCCACTCCTCCGCCCACGCATTAAATCCCCTGCGATGACGAGAGGGTTACGACCTCTAGCATCTGACACCAGGGAGTCAAGGGAGCTAGTGTACTCCGAGAGCTGCAGACTAGGAAGCATGTAGACGGAGTACATCCACATGTCACCCACCATAGCGCGCACAAAGCAGTTGGACCGATGCACTCTGGCCAGGGGTATCGCTGTGCTCCCGCAGGACCAAATAGCCGCTCTACCTAAGGTATCTAGTACGCAGCTAGGGCTCTCGCGCATCCGGTAGGGCTCACTGATTAACGCTACGTCTATAGAGTGTTCACGCACTGTTTGCGACAGCAAATCCTGCGCCGCTGCACAATGGTTTAAGTTTAATTGACTGAACTTCAGTTGGCACGACCTTGTGCACTACCGCTAAGTGGGCATCTACTGCTACCTGCCTGGTGGCTTGTCGATGCACAGCCCTTCGCACTGCAGATAAAGCATTTTGCCACCTCGCTCTTGCAGCTCGCTGCCTTGTGGCCTAAATTTCCGCACCTGATGCAGCAATTTGACCTATCGACCGGGTTACGACAGTTGCTTGCTGTATATCCCATCTCCAGACATCTATAGCACCTAGTACGCGCGTCATGCATGCGTACGGCGAAGTTAGACCATCCAATTCGAAACGAGCGCAAGGCTGTGATGCTTCCCGCCAGGTTCGCCGGGACTGAGAAGTGCGCCACTTGCGTGTTGCCATACCCCGGGTGCAAGCTCTTAAAGTTGCATGCTTTAGCTGGGATGTTAACCTGCGCTGAAATTGCAGCCACTATTTCCTCTCTGCTGGCTAGCTCATCCAGCTCTCTCAACACAAAATGAGATTGCTCAGTTATTGAGCGCACCACGGCGCTTTCACCTAGCACCTGCACCATCTCTTCCTTAAGCTGGTTGGTGCATTCCAGTCCGACTCCATTCAGCTCTAGAAGCAGGTCTCCTTTCGCTGTGCGACGTGCTTGTCTCACCTTATCTCGAACTCCATTAAGCTTGCCATCACTCCTGCGCGTGACTAGCGATAAGACTTCGCTGTAGGTAAGTTCGCTTGTACTTATCACCAGCGCATCAGACCTACTCTTGGTAAGCGGCTTGCCAGGCGTCTTACCGGGAGGTTTGGTAGCCTTCTTGCGTTGAGCCGTCTGCCATTTGCTGCATGGGGCCGACTCCGAAACCACTGGATCCGTGGGGCCTGGCCTGGCTCGCGCTCTCGCCGCCTGTTGGGCGTTGCTACCGTCCTCGCAACGCCGCTTCTCTCCTGGCGAACCTTATCGGCTGCGGACTCTGGTAGCTTTGCAGCCGGTAGCGTCTGCGTAGCCACGTCAGCATTGTCAGTGGAAGCTATCCTGCTCTTACAGGCCGAAGCCTCATACAGCTTAACAGCCCTTGCTGCTAAGGCTCTGACCAATTGGTTCACATGCCTCTGCCCGCTCAGAAGGGCATTTAGGCCAATAAGGGTATCGCCCTGCTCCTCAAACACATCTTTCGCCACCGACTCTTTCCCCTGGGGTGAGGCGGCAGGCACAGGTGAAGGGATTCCAGACTCTGTGCCGGTGGTGGCGCCAACCCCCGAGGGGGAGACCTCGGCAAAGCCGAGCGGCGCACAAACGCTTCCAGTGCTGATGCTCGAACCTAACGCTCGTTGAACACTCGTTGAATTGAATTAGAGCTTCTAGCAGTCCCACGTTGACCAGAGGTTTCCCTCGGGTTTTGAACCGGTGGAGGGTATACCGCCTTTACACGGTCCCCAGAGCCCCACGAAGCACCGCCGCGGCGGAGGGGGTTGGTAGTAGCCGGTTCCGTGGCCTTTGCTTGATGCTGCTAGAAGTTCCCGTCTAAGAAACCACGCAATAACCAGCGCGCCTGATGGCTATGCAGCACTCTTTAGAGTATCCCTTGAGCGTATGCAACAGCCGTTCTTGCTTGCACCCAATGCACAAACCACGCCCAGCTGGGACACCTTCTGGAGTGTAAGCGCCACCTTTGGGTTACCACTCAGCTGACAACGTTATGCACGTTATGCAGAGCGAGAGGCCCTGGTACGCTACGCGATCAGCTGGCACTGTGGTCTTCCTAAAACACAAGTTTACAGAAGTTGCACACCACAGAAGAGTAGTACGCACTATGTGTAATAATTGCGTGTATTGTTTCCACGCACACTAGCCAGGGTAAGCCAAATTGCGCGCAGATAAGGGGAGACTCCAATAAGCACGACGGCTATATTCAGACAACGCTCTGGGCCCAGGTGATGATGGCACAAGGTAAGTGGCGCAGACTTTCGGAGCTCGACTAACTTGCACAGTTTGTTTTATGCTGTAGGTTTAACACAGCGAAAACGCTAAAAGGACGGAGCGTCAGAAACACGCGACCGCACTTCTCAAGTTCACCTCCTCTATCTGGATGGGCAGGAGGTGGGTCGCTTTGTGCGTGGGTCCGCGCGTTAACAAGCCGGTGCTTGGTATCGTTTGGCCAGTTAACTGTACTGTTCGTTAGTACATCTACATCCATACATATGAGATCTAGGACACATGAAAGAAGTGTCACCACAACAGATGCCCAGAAGTCATTACTTCATCCCTCATCATTGTGTGCAAAAACCAGATAGCAGCACTACAAAGCTACGAGTAGTTTTTGATGCATCCTGCAAGACGTCGACAGGAAAGTCACTATACGACATATTGCAAGTAGGACCCACTGTGCAAAGTGGCCTAATGTCAATCTTGTTAAGATTCAGAACACACAAATATGTGTTCACTGCGGACATTGAAACATGTACCGCCAGATTTGGATCAATCCAGAAAACCAATTTCGCCAGATGGTTGTTTGAAGAAACAATCTCAAGGAGCAGCTAAGGTACTATAGACTCAAAACAGTTACACACGGTACGGCCTCAGCTCCATTTTTAGCAACAAAGTGTCTAAATCACTTGAACGCAACACATGTGGACAAATCGGGTGCATGCAATAACGCCTAGTGCAGGCGTTATTGCACTTTTTTATTTAATTCATTTTTAGTTGTTTTACATTTAAACTAGGTATGTAGGTCGTGGCACGTCTACGATTACTCCGGCGACAAGGTCTGAAGATTGATTCTTGTAGAACTCGAAAAAATAACACGAAAATATGAAGAATTATGTTATCGATAACTCGCTTGGTTATCGAGATATAGCTATTATATATAGTTATGTATAGTTTTAGCATTATTTGCGATTATTTATAATATTTTTCTAAGCAATTACGTCGGTAGAAAAAGAGTGCCAATGTTGTTGAACAAGCTGTTGTGAGTTCCGACAAATAATTTGTTTTTTTTTTTAACAACTTGCTTTGATTCTCGAAAACATTAATGGTGTATTCCGAGAATTTGTATGTAGGGAAAATATGGGCGCGCAAAAGACTTAGGCGAGGTATAAAAAAAGCGCCGCAGACAAAAATTTTTGCCTGCGACATTTTAAATGATTTGTATTACTAAAAATTTTTAATATTAAAAGCAACAAAATTGTAAATAACGATATTTCAGTTTATTTTATTTTATTTTTAATATAAACATGAATCATTGACAAAAAATCGCGCGATTTTTGTTAAAACAACATTTTTGCCTGCGAGATTTTAAATGATTTGTATTACTAAAAATTTTTAATATTTATAGCAACAAAATTGTAAATAACGATATTTCAGTTTATTTTATTTTATTTTTAATATAAACATGAATCATTGACAAAAAAATAAATTTTTGACATTCCAAATGCTTAATACATATATAATTTTTTTTTTAAATAATTTTTTCGTATATGTGATTTTTTGGGGGCGTGCAATAACGTTGTAATGTTATTTCACATCGCGATAAGGCGTTTCTTTAGTGCAATAACGCCTGCAGGCGTTATTGCACTAGGCGTTATTGCACGCCCCCGGACAAATCACTTGTAGGAGCCACTGCATTAGTAAATGACTTCTTCGTAGACGACTGCCTCACAGGAGCAGACTCAGTCCAAGAAGAGGTCCAAATTCGAGAAGAATTTTTAAAGATGGATTAAACTTACGGAAATGGTGCTTGAACAACAAACAACTGTTGGAAGAGATACATAAGGACGACATTGCAAGCGAAGTAAACTTCGAGGAAACACTGGACAGTTACAGGATCAAGACATTGGGTCTTTTTTGGATGCCCAAAGGAGACCAACTTTGTGGCCGCGCTCAGAGCAGCACATCTACGAAAATAATTAAACGTGTCGTTTGCTCTGAGCTGGCACAAATCTTTGACCCCCTAGGCTTGTTCGCTCTCGTCGTTGTAAAAACCAAAATCTTAATTTAACGACTCTGGGAAGACAAACTCGAGTGTGATGACGATTTAGCCACATCTCTTCAGAACGACTGGAAGGACTATCGAGAGGACTTCAAAAGCCTGAATTCGATGCAAATTGCCCGACATATATACGACGGAAAGGTTCCAGTCACAAAGGAACTGCACACATTTGTGTATGGCGAAGCAATATACGTTCGCGCAACGTTCAAGAATAAACAAATTTCTGTGCGGTTGCTATGCTCAAAATCTCGGTTATCCCCAACGGGATAGCAGTCAATCTTGCGACTAGAACTTTGTGCTGCACTATTGGGTGCTGAGGTCGCGGACACAATTCGACGGGACCTCAACTTGAGCTCCAACACAGTACCAGGATACTTTTGGTCAGATTCTACGGTTGGCCTGTCATGGATTAATGCAGCTGCCTCCACATTCCATATATTTGTGGCCAACCGGATAGCTAAGATCCAAAAATTGACGAGCTAAAATCAATGGCGTCATGTGTCATCCGCTAACAACGCAGCGGATGTTCTTTCAAGAGGAATATCTGCACGAAGATTACCCGAGCATAATCTATGGCTATATGGACCACTGTTCCTGCATGGGTCTCCAAATAAATGGGGAACCATACCCAACATCATTCCGAGCAACCTGGAAAGAAAAACAAAACATATAAGCCTGGCAAAATCCCCATCTACAATAGGTGAAGAATTGTACACTTGTAGACACAGCCATTCATTTCACAATTTACAACGCATTGTGGCTTACATGTTACGCTTCTGTTACAAAAAATACAGATCAGCAACTTCTACGCTCTGCATCAAAAAATTGGATTACGCTCGCAACCTAATTTTGCGGACAGTACAACAGGTTGAATTCACGACTGATATTAAGATATTGCGACGCTACAATACGGTGGACAAAAAAAGTCATATTTCATCGCTGTCGCCTATACAAGGTGCAGACCGTCGAGGCAAGTGTCAAACAATTCATTTTGACAATGCCACTAACTTCGTTGGAGCAAACAACCAGCTGAAGGCAGTGGAAGGATCAAGGTTTGGCGAAAAGATCCAAGCCGAGATCATCAATTAGTGCAACAAAAAACAAGTTGCCTTCAAATTTATTCCACCACGCGCGCCATCGTTTGGAGGGTTATGGGAGGCTGCGGTCAAGTTTGTAAAACGACTTTTGGTCACCACAACCAATACTACATCTCTAACATTTTAGGAATTAAACACGGTGATTATCGAAGTTGAAGCAACACCGCCTTCATTCCAGCACACTTTTTGATTGGGGAAACGTTGACTGCTCCCCCCGATGTAAACACGGTCAGCAATGAAAAATCCTTGGTACAGCGCTGGGATATAGTATCCAGACTAAAACAAGAACTCTGGAAGCAATGGTCGGAAGAATACTTGCAAGAACTGCATGCCAGGCACAAGTGAAAATCCGTCAATTCCAACATAAAAGAAGGCATGCTGGTTAAGGACGACAACATACCTGTGATGAGTTGGCCAATAGGACGCATTGTCAAAACATACCCAGGACAGGACATTTATGTCAACGAAACAGAGGACACAGAAAAACATGATGCGCTACCCGTACTGCGGAAACGACTTATGTCGCCAACAATCACATCATCCATTCTAATTCTTCTTCTCTTGTTGCCTTTGGTGCTGACACAGTCGGTGTCCGTGAAAAGGTTCGACACAAAGCCTGGAATATTTTATGGAATATTTTATGAAAAAATTGGAATAACAAAGAGAGCAATTTCCAACTGGACTATAATTATATATTATTAATTGGAACCTTACTGGCGCGATATGAAAACTTTCGATTTGGGAACAAAGGAGTTCAAATACATATGTCCAGAACAAAATAATGTGCACACATGTGATTCCATATCACAGCATTTTCGGCACCTTTTCGACGAATTACAAATGGCGAGCGCACTCTTGCAACACACACGAAAACGCCGAACAACATTTGATGCAGTTGGCAACATTGCAAACAGTCTATTTGGAGTTTTAGACTCGGACTACGCCAATAAAATGACCAAGTCATAGAGGAGGTAAAAACCAACGAAGCATTTCTACTGCACTTACTGAAAAATCAAACATCAGTACCTTATTCAGCTATCAACGTTGTCAAGAAGACCAGATCTACATCGGACAAACGGCTAAAACTACTTGAACAACAAGTTGCTAAGATTAACCAAAACAGAGCAAAGTACGCAGGCGCACATCTTACCGAGAATTACCTGGCACTGACAACTCAACTAACACTTCTGGCAGCCAATCTTCAGCGCATGCAATCAGAAATAGTGGACGTTCTGACAGGAATTCGCCACTATAAAATCAGCCTAAAACTGATTGCCCCTAATCAACATAAGGATCTTTTGGATCAAATACGGGATCATTTGCCACCAGATCAAACGCTGCCCGTGACATCATCCAACGTAATTCAACTATACAGAATAATGCAAGCAGAAGGAAGTGTCAACATCAATATAAGAGCTGTTTAATATCGTGCCAATTCTGGTGTGGGATTCAACAAGTTGGAGATTGTTTGAGATTAAAACACCTATAATAGCAGCTAACAACCACAAGGATCAATTCATGGGATTGACACAATATGATCTACGACGCACAGTGGCGCCCGTAGAACAAGCCAAGTGTCAAAAATCAAAAATTGCATGTGCTTCTAAAAAATATTGAATGAAACTACTTTATAGGAAATTTTCCAGCGATTTCAAATCTGCAATCCATAATGTAACCGGATTTTTTGTTTAGAAGATATAGCTTTTCAAAGTTGTCTGATTTTTTGTATTACATAAAAATCACAATTTTAAGGTAATTTGGTCGGCTTTGAGATACAATATCTCAAAAACTAAGTTACGGATCGTCATTATTTTTGGTTCTATTGATAGATCTATTTATTAAGAATAGAATAAAAAAAAAATTATAAGTACTGTTTGCTTTGCGTTTGGCCAGGCAATTCAATATTTACCAACTATCCACTTTTTCACTATTTCTCAACTTTGATGGAAAATAAAAAAAAGTTATATCACATTATATCGGCTATTTTTTTTAAATTAATTTCTTTGATTATTCCTCTATTAAATGCAAAAAGTTTCATGTGCCCGTTTTTGCCCCTTTTTTTTTTAAATGTAAAAAAAGTGAAAAAATCATAGGAAAAAAATGTGTTGCATGCATTTTTGGGCAATTTATGACATATAACCGTGAAAACCCATTTTTGTTGTTGTTGTTACGTTCGTTATTGTGAAGATACTTGACTTTTGTTTTTCATTCTGTAATGCTTACCTGAGATCATTTGTCAAATCCTGGTCCCTAAATTCAGGTGCAGTTACAGGATATACAAATAAATTACCAGGTACGCACCGAATACAGAAATTGCGTTAGCGTACAACTAGTCACACATCCCATTCAGGTAGGCACAAATCTTATTCGGACACGTGCCAAGTACCCAAATTGCATAAGTTGATTGACCTTATTGACCTGGACTTATACAAACAATAGGTAAATTTGTTAGGCATGAAAGCTAATTCTTTTCTTGAACCCTTAATCCAAACGGTATATATCAGGTAATAGATTAGACTATATAATGAAAAAAAAAACTATAACCCTGGATTAGTCTACGACTGAAAGTTGGCGAGACAAGTACTGTTTTACACTTAAACATGTCGTTGAGCAACCATAAATTATTTGACCTGTTTAGGAAGTCAACCACATTACAAAGTTTCACGGAAGCTGCCTTCGAAGAACTTGATAGTTTATACGGCAATATACAGAGAAGCGAAGATATAAAAAATAAACTCTGCATGATGTATGCCAGTCTAAACTCACGATGGATAAAAACAAACAGAATGACTGAGAGATTCAACACCAAACACCCCGACAGTCCATAAAATATTGGCGCATGGCAAGGATATAATTGAGTATCAGTCTTTGCCAATTGGAGAGCTCTCTGAAGAAGCACAAGAGTCCCTTAATAAGTTTTATAAAAAATACAGATTGCTAAACACTTTCAAAGCTTCAAGGGTGAGACAAAATGAGGACCTCTTCAACATGTTAGCAGCATCTTCAGATCCACTAATTTCATCACTGAGGCATGTTAAGTCACGAAAAGAATTAGAAAATACTTATAGTTCAGAGATGATTTCTCTTTTAGATATACCATCTTTTACGGATTGTGATGAATATTTTACAAAAAATTAATAAAAAAAAAAAAAATAAAAAAAAAAATTATTTTTAGTTATTTTAATATTAATTTTAGATTATAAAAACCATTAAAACGAAACAATAAAAATCAAAAAATTTAATAAATATTTTTTTTCCTTCCCGTAAAGTTTATTTTTCCACATATTTCAACTTTGCATACCCATAAATAGGCACAGATAGAATTCATTTCAAACGCTCATTTTATAGGTTGATTAATTATCTATCATATGCTTTTTAAATTGTTCGATTATCTCATTTGGTTCAAAAGTTATGATTTTTGATATAAAAAAACTCAAATGGCCCCACTGTGCGACGCTGCCTCACACTGCCAAATGAAGAATACATATGTATGTTGTGACCATCAAGCTGTGCTCAATGTAAACAATCGGGAGCATGGAATAACGCCTAGTGCAATAACCCCTGCAGGCATTATTGCACTAAAAAAAAGTGCAATAGCGCCTGCAGGCGTTATTGCTTTTCTAAAAGTGCGATAACGCCTGATCGCGATGTGAAATAACACCTGCACCATGAGGAAAAAAAATAATTCACCCGCTCTTTGTCCATACTGTCGGCAAAAAATTAACATATACGAAAAAATTAAAAAAAAAAAAAAATATACAGTCAAACTTCCATATAACGAACGTCCGTATAACGAATTTTCCATACAACGAAGTCAGAAATCAGAACACTACAATTTGATTCAGACAAAAACCCATTCTTTATAACGAAATTTCTCTATGACGAAGTTATTTCTTGTCACCTTAAGATTCTTAATATGGAAGTTCGACTGTATTAAGCATTTGGAATGTCAAAAATGTATTTTTTTGTCAATGATTCATGTTTATATTAAAAATAAAATAAAATAAACTGAAATATCGTTATTTACAATTTTGTTGCTTTTAATATTAAAAATTTTTAGTAATACAAATCATTTAAAATGTCGCAGGCAAAAATTTTTGTCTGCGGCGCTTTTTTTATACCTCGCCTAAGTCTTTTGCGCGCCCATATTTTCCCTACATACAAATTCTCGGAATACACCATTAATGATTTCGAGAATCAAAACAAGTTGTTAAAAAAAAACAAATTATTTGTCGGAACTCACAACAGCTTGTTCAACAACATTGGCACTCTTTTTCTACCGACGTAATTGCTTAGAAAAATATTATAAATAATCGCAAATAATGCTAAAACTATACATAACTATATATAATAGCTATATCTCGATAACCAAGCGAGTTATCGATAACATAATTCTTCATATTTTCGTGTTATTTTTTCGAGTTCTACAAGAATCAATCTTCAGACCTTGTCGCCGGAGTAATCGTAGACGTGCCACGACCTACATACCTAGTTTAATATTAAACATTTAATTTAATAGGTGTTATGTATTTTGATAAAATAAAATAAAATAATTTTTTAAAATGGTAATAAATGTAAAACAACTAAAAATGAATGCATGCGTTATTGCACTAGGCGTTATTGCATGCACCCAAACAATCAATGTGAGTTTCAGCACATTAACAACAAGACACCAACCAAGACACCAGTCGAAGAACTCACAGAACCACCAAGATGGTTTTGGAAAAGACAACCAACCTAACAGGTGGATCTTTCAAACACATTCTGCAATGGAACTGCAAGCCGTATGCAACGGAACACCATCCACAATACAGCTAGAAGACACCGGACAACTCTCATTATCATCTGGTTGTGCTGCACGCAACTTGGAGATTAGCATCAGAACGTTTGGCACTATCATAAGTCAAGTGAGGCCAAATAACGCACACTTTGGCGACATAATCAAGCCAAACATTACCCATGTACCTGCGACAAATATCAACATCTCAGACTACAAGGTTCAAGAAGACAAGGATCTGGTCGACTTACAGCAGAAGTTGTCAACACTGAACAATCAAGAGTTGCGCAACCAATTAAGTTCAGTCCAACATAACCATATAGCATCGCATTGCTATTTGCCTATGCAATGCAAAAGAAACGCCTATTGACTGTGCAACCAACGGTTCCCAGGAATGAAGTCATCAATACACTTGATCCAGCCGCATCACCAAGACGATTCACAATGGAACAAGATGATGGTTGAACACCTGTTCAAAGGCCGGAAAATGTTTAGGCGTATATACATTTAAGTCACAACCCACATTAATGACACACAATAACCAGAACAATTTATTTATGTCAAATACTAACCTACGTATGTAAATTAAATGCAGCACCATAAACAGAATTGTCTTACTTGTGCAATACTGCTAATTACACATAAAATCGACATAAATATAACCGACTACACACCTCGGGTAACTAGAGCAGCGGTCAGCCAACGCGGAAGTTGCCAATACGTAATTTTACATTGGCAAGCAACTGCTGTGTCCACAATAACTCAATTTATATTGATATTGCACATATGCCTATTTTTATCAGTTCTTTACTTTGTACCAACAAACAAAGTATTTTACTCATCGCCAAGGAATTCCCCCTCCGTAGTCCAACTTTTTAGCAGTCAGTTTATGTACTGAATGCTTACAAAACAAATATACACAAAAAAGTGTGTTCTTCCTCGTTTTTTAACGCTTTGGTGAGTTTACGTGTAGCGCCTTTTAGTTTTTGCTTTGTCGATGGCGATCTTTTTGATTGTCAGTCACGTCAAAAGCACCGCTTTCCAAGAACGAGCTGCTCAATTTGTATATATTTTGTCTTTTGGTTGTGTATTTTTTTTGGTGTTTGAGGCGTTGTGGTGCGAGCTGTGGCCACGAAGACGGACTCGAGAGTGTTAACAAAACTATCAATGTCAGCTAAATCTTCGAGACGTGGCTTAAGCTTAATGTGTGAACTTATATATTTTTTGTATCTGAGCCATATTTTTTGTGAAATTATTATACCGGGTCAATTTACGGATTCTGGGTGTCGTAGAAGACTCATAGGAACAGGCGAGTGACCGGATGATATATCCGAAAGGCACTCGGCGCTAATCAGATTACGCGAGATGTTTTTGGAAACTGCAAAGTCAATTAAATCGGGTTGTTTTTTGGGATCTATTATGTATTGTGTTGGTCTGCCAGGTGAAACGTGGTCGAGCTTGCTGTTTGCTTTTATAATTGCATTATAGAGCTGTTTTCCTTTTAAAGTCATGAGATGAGATCCCCAGTGTGTGCCCTTGGCATTATAGCTAGAGTTAGTTGGTTACAAATATCCAAATGTATTTTTAAAGAAAGTTTTCAGCAAACTCTTTATGGGGGTGATGCTTAAGACGGCTTCTCTTCAAAGTACCAGTCCCATTCTGTGCCTTACTATCGGGATGATTTGTTCCGTAGAATAAGTTTCTTCTTATTTTAAAATAACATATGTTTGTAAAATGTGTTTCGGAAAGAAGCATAACGTTGATGTGCTGGTGGAGTAAAACTTACTAACTCAAGTTGATTCTGTAAAACATAAGTGCTTCGAAGTTGGTTTGTTGCTGCTCCGGCGGCTTGTTGTCCTGTGCTGTGTTTGAGTACACATGTTTTGCTTTTGCATACGGTTTGTTAGAGGCACGAGTCGCAATCCTGATTTTAAGACGCTTGCTTTAGTTGCGTTTTTGATTGTGATATCAGAGGCAGTTGAGGATATGGCTGCAGCCGAAGAGAGGGCGTCTGGGTTGGTTTTCGAAGATCGGTGCTGTGAGCGTACAGTGGCCATGCAATGATAGATGCGATTTTTAAATTCCTTATAATTTGGGCCTCCTCGGTATTTATCTATTTGATTCCCGCCGTAGGTTCTGCTGGAGTTATCTATGCTTGCTGGGCAGCTGAAGCTTGCCACAAGCTACACATACCGAGCCCTACTGAAGTGGACGTATTCTTGGCAGTTCATGCATTGTTGCGGACCATTTCGCTTGTGCGTTTTTACAGAAATTCTGTGCTGCAATTAGCACTGAAGTTTGTGTATTGGGTGTATCTCGTTTTTAAAGCATCTTTGTTTCTGATTTGAGTTTTTCCTTAAAGAGTGGTTGCGGCAACGTTTTATTGTATTGTTATATTTCTTCTGATGTCACATCACTCTATAACTTTAAGTACAACTTGCAGGCCCTTGGACCTTTTTTGTTGGTGCGCAAAAAAATTATTTTTTTTTTGTCTTTCAATTATCTTTTGAAGCTTTTTCGAGCATTGGCTTTGGCATTTTCATTTCAACTCCAACAGCTGCAGGAGGCAGATCGTCAATGTTTTTAGACAAAATATGTAACCTGCAGGGTATTTTTGCTTCGTTCACAGAACTATACGGTCTTACATTTTTTTTTTTTTTTTTTTTTTTTTTTTTTTTTGACTTGGATGTAGCGATGTATTCCAGTCTGCGTAGCTAAAAAGATTTCAAGACCCCTATTCTTAAATAGCGATGCCCAAAAACAGTGACCGCAAACGAGGCTTATAAATAGCCAAAAATCATAGTAGCTGAGCCTGGGCAATGGATACCAAGACTATTGCCAGCTACATTTTGACTCACTACACATGTAGTCATGTACATACACATGCTTAGGCATAGTATGAAAAAAGAAAACTGCCAGTGACAATGACTATCCCATTTATTTAAAATAAACTAATGATTTATTTGAAAAATATATTTAACAAACCATTAAAAATATAATAGTAAAACTAAAAATATAAGTTCATATTTATATATCAAAGTGTAATACATACACACACGCACACACATACATGAGGACACACATACGTAAATTAAACTAAAGGCTTTAAAACGTCAAAATATGCGAGCGCACAGCGATTTAAACTGTCAACGCGGCCGTAAACATTGCAAGGCGAGCGATTCGTAGTCGGAGTGCCACCAAAAACGCAAAAGAAATGCGATCATGTGCCTTCATTAAAAACATACCATACGACAGTAGAATTTTCTGTCTATTTAAGATCATTTTGCATCGAAAAAAGCTAAGGAATGACTTGCACCCGTTTTCCTCAAATTTTGTGACTTACAAGCTGTGAAAGATATAGACATTTCCTTTTTCTTATTCAGGCTGCTGATTGGCAGGGTAGAAGTGACTTTAAATCAATGCAAGCATTTTGAAGCAGATCTGTACAGGAGGCAACGAGCTATCTTTCTACCAAATGTGGTCTTTTAAGCTTAAAACTGTGGAAAAATACGCATCCCCATTTTTCAAAGACGGAGGACTTACACTGGTCAACACGATTTTTGGATCTGACTTGTTATGTTACATTTTAGTTTCTCCTACGCTAATAATAAGATATTTAATATTTTTTTTTTATCAAAGTTTGCTTTTGTAAAAACTAGAGCAATTTTTCTGGAAAAATCACTATTCTTATATATTTTCTAAAATTTCACTTTAAATTGCGATAAGAAAAGCTTTTGCTGGATATTTGAATCTTTTTAATTTAATATTTGTGATAAGCAATAATAAATGTAAAATAACCAGAAATTAATGTCTAAAAGTGAATACTTTTCGTGATTATTTTATGTTCGTATGAGCTATCTCGTATTAAGCCCCCCGACGCGTTGCACAGTAAGCCAGGCTGACCGGAACTATTCCATTGAAAATTTTAGCTTAAGAGATTTAATATATTCATAAAATATTTATAAAAATAAAAAATTAATCTGAACAAGATGAATCCGAGTCATTTAAGGATTCTGTAAAATTATTAAGCAGTCCTGCAACGGTTTTTTCCAAATTAATTTCTTTAAAAGTGGCTTTTATTGTTTTTGAGAGAGTCGTAGTAAGTGGATCCGATGAAACAAGTAAACCATTCGTAACATCTTCCATAGTATTACTCCTCTTGTCCTTACGGGAATGGTTTAAGCGTATATTCCTGAAATCCTTATTCCTGGCTTCAAGTGCTTCTTCGGACATTATACCAAAGGAAGTGCTACATTGTTGATGATGTCCGCTCCATGTATTAAGACTTTGTGTACAGATGACGGCATATAATACCATGGATATTTGTCGACATACATTTGTGAGGAGCCATGTTTACCTATAGCGCCTCACAGAATGTGTTTATAAGAATAGCCGCAACCGGACCTGAGTTGCGGCGAATTCGCATGCTGTGTCACTCTGACGAATCAAGAAAAACAAGAAATCGTGGAGGCATACAGCTGCGTATAAAGAAACGCAAAGCTGAAATTTGTAAGCAGCTATATAATAGCAACAAGCCCCCGACTTGGGAAAATGCCAAGAAGCTAGCAGATGAGCTAGTCTTTCTTGATAAAGAATCAATGCGACTTAAAACACAATCCAAAGCACCTTATCCTCAATATATAAAGAACTTAGCTAATATATCAAAAACTCAACCAATAGAAAGGAAGCAGCTGCCGAAACCAATAAAGAAGTGTCCTGGAGACTGCAAAGGACTATTATATTCCCCAGCCTGTGCGATGACCTGCACCGGCAACGCTGACCGCACCAAGGCAGCCAAATAAGACGTGAAGAAGCAGTACATCGGCGACCGCAGCGGTTATATTAAGTAAAACAAAAATAATATAGAATTTGTAATAACTCGCACTGTGTTATATTAAAAATAGCAAATGTAAATTACAAATAATTTCAAAATTGGAAATCTAAATAATAATATAATATCTAAAACGGAAAACGTTTATTACACAGAATTGGCCAAAATGGGTCTCATAGACACAAAAACGGTGGATTCCACTGCTAATGTAATAAATAAAGTAGAATCAAGTAGTGTAGATTTAGGAATAACAAATACTTTGATAATAATTATCGTTGTTATTCTAAGCGCAAATATGTTCTTTAAATTATACAAGCTACACAATAAGTGCCTCAAGAAAAAATACAAAGCAAGGCTAACGATCTAGATAAAATTTAGAATCGAATGAAAAAAAAACGATACATACAAATAAAAAAATTTTTGACTAAATTAAATTTATATATATATATATATTATTGTATGATGGATATACCTCAAGTATCAGAATAAAAACTCTGTTACAACGTATGCCTAACAAAGACCCAGATTTCCCAAACAAAGTATGAGCAATATTATATATGGAGCCAATGAGTACCAGACAACTATGTGATATATACGCAGACATATTGAATGCACAAGAAACATATCACATAATAAGAATTTCAAAATGCATGCGGCAATAGCCGAAGCATTCGAAAGAGACCCAGAGTTCATTATACGATCAATTTGCAACTTGCAACAACGAAGCAAAACTGCCAACCAGTATACACAAGAGGTTGAGCAGTTAACAAGAGCTTTGGAAGGCGCATATATAACGCCGGAACTGGCCAATAAATACAGTACAGCCGAAGCAGTTAAGGCAATGACCAAAAACTGTACTAACGATAAGGTAAAACTTATCATGCAGGCTGGCACATTCAATAACATGAATGATGCGATATCCAAATTTGTCAACAGTTGCACAGAGGCAACTGGACAATCCAATGCTGTATTGTTCTACCAAAATTACTCTCAACGTGGTGGAAACCGCGGAAGAGGTAATTAAAGAGGCCGACCTTACAACAGAGGCGGTCAAGGACAATACTACAATAATAACAGAGGCAACACTCGAGGCCAAAACTCTAGAGGCCATGGCAAGTCAAACAGAGGTCATAACAATGTCAGAATAACCCAAGATGTTTCGGGAAACTCCGAGCAACCTTTAGATACCCAGCAATAGAAAACACTAAAGTTCATACAATAAATTTTAGTCTCAATATATTTGTTTCATTTGACCACGTGTCAACAGGTAAAAAACTTACCTTTTTAATAGATACAGGTGCAGACATCTCAATACTTAAAGAAACTTCTGATGTCTTTCATGACATCCAGCTTAATAATGTAATAAACATTCAAGGCATAAGTAAAGAGATTTTAAAATCCAAAGGTCTAGCATCAATAGAGATTCTGACAGGAAAATATATAATTCCACACAATTTTCACATAGTTGATTTAGATTTCGCTATACCATGTGATGGAATAATAGGCATTGATATTATAAAAAAATTCAACTGTCAACTAGATTTCAAAACATCGGAAGATTGGTTTATAATTAGACCCAATAATCTAAAATATCTAATCCATGTCCCAATAACATATGACTCTGGCAAAAACTCAATACTTCTGCCAGCAAGATCTCAAGTTGTCCGAAAAGTCACGCTAACTTCAAACGAAAATGGTGTATTTATTCCAAATCAGGAAATTCAACCTGGTGTATATAGGTTGCAAACACAATTGCAACATCTCAAAATACGTTTGTCCGTTTACTAAATACAACTAGTACCGACCAATTAGTTACAATAAATAATTTAAAACATGAATCACTTTTGAGCTACGATGTAGTTCACACAAATCAAGAACATAGAGAAAAAAGTGTCATATCTCAGCTAGCAAAAAATTTCCCCCCACAATTCAAGTCGGAATTAACCAATTTATGCACCAAATATAGTGACATATTCGGTCTTGAAACCGAATCAATCACAACAAATAACTTCTATAAACAACAACTGAGACTAAAAGATAATGAACCAGTGTACATTAAGAACTATCGAAGCCCGCATAGCCAGACAGAAGAAATACAAAAACAAGTTGAAAAATTGATCAGCGACAACATTTTCGAACCGTCTGTGTCAGAATACAAAAGCCCACTCTTACTTGTCCCAAAGAAAGCCCTTCCAGGCTCAGAAAATAAAAAATGGCGATTAGTAATTGACTATCGTCAAATTAATAAAAAACTACTGTCCGATAAATTTCCACTGCCTAGAATTGATGATATATTAGATCAACGAGGTAGAGCAAAATATTTCTCATGCCTTGACTTAATGTCAGGCTTTCATCAAATTGAACTCGAAGAAAGTTCAAGAAATATAACTTCATTTTCAACGAGCAATGGCTTATATCGCTTCACGCGATTACCATTCGGTTTAAAAATAGCGCTAAATTCATTTCAGAGAATTATGACTATAGCGTTCTCTGGCCTTGATTCTTAGCAAGCTTTCCTTTATATGGATGATTTAATAGTTATTGGTTGTTCCGAAAAACATATGTTTAAAAACTTAACTGATGTTTTTGACAAATGTAGGAAATACAACCTTAAATTACATCCGCAAAAATGTTGATTTTTCATGCATGAAGTAACCTTCCTCGGTCACAAATGCACGGATAAAGGAATCTTGCCAGACGACAAAAAATAGGACGTCATTAAAAACTATCCAGTCCCACATGATGCGGACAGCGCGAGTCGATTCGTTGCATTCTGCAACTATTATAGACGATTTATAAACAATTTCGCCGAATATTCACGGCACATAACAAGATTATGTAAAAAGAATGTTCCTTTTGAATGGACAGTTGAATGCCAAACTGCATTCCAATACCTCAAAGACAAGCTAATTCAACCAACATTACTACAATACCCAGACTTCAGCAAAGAATTTTGCATAATAACGGATGCTAGTAAGCAAGCGTGTGGAGCAGTTTTAACTCAAAACTATAATGGACTCCAACTTCCAGTTGCATACGCATCTCGTTCATTTACAAAGGGTGAAAGTAATAAAAGCACAACAGAACAAGAATTAGCAGCAATCCAATGGGCAATAGTACATTTTCGTCCATATATTTATGGAAAACACTTTACAGTGAAAACTGACCACAGACCATTAACTTATTTATTTTCTATGGTCAATCCAAGTTCCAAAATTACACGCATGCGGCTCGAATTAGAAGAATACGACTTTACAGTCGAGTATCTAAAGAGAAAGACAATTTCGTGGCAGATGCCCTATCACGGATAACAATATCCGAATTAAAAGATTTACAAAATAAAGTCCTGAAAGTCACTACCAGGCAACAAAGTAGACAAAATAAATCCTGCGCAGGAAATGAACAAGAACCTTTGCTTAGGCAAAATCTTGAAAAAGCTTCTAAGCCCAACGTATATGAAGTCATCACAAATGACGATGCACGAAAAGTAGTGGCCTTGCATATGAAAGGAAAGCTGTGTTATTTCAAACACAGAAATAAAATCGTTGCAAGAATAAATGTTAGCGATCTGTATACTAATGAAGTTATCGACTTAGGTCAATTTTTCCAAAGGCTCGAAAAGGAAGCCGGTATGCATGATTTACGCCAACTAAAAGTGGCACCGCATGAAATCATCTATGAACTAGTTTCGATAGATAATTTCATAAATATGGGCAATAATACATTGAGATTATTAAGAGTAGCGCTACTCAAGCCGGTGACCATTGTATCAAGCGATACAGAAAAAGAAGCAATTTTGTTTACATTTCATGATAATCCCATACAAGGAGGACACACGGGCATAACAAAAACTTTGGCCACAGTAAACAGACACTACTATTGGAAAAATATGACTCGTCATATAAAAGAGTAAGTACGTAGATGTCCAAAATGCCAGATGTCAAAAACAACAACACATACTAAAACTCCTTTAACAATAACCGACACACCAATAAGTGCCTTCGACAGGGTAATAGTTGACACAGTAGGTCCATTACCAAGATCTGAATATGGTAACGAATATGCTTTTTTTTTTTTTTTTTTTTTTATTTCTTGGTAATAAATAATAACCTACATTAAACTATACAATAAAAAACAATCATAGACATTGCCAGCCTCTGCGGGACCGCCGCGAGGCATTGCTTCGCAGAAACAAAAGCAATGCTTATGAAGCGATCGCCCTTAAGCGTTCCAGACGCCTCAGCTCCGCCATCGTAGAAGCTGAGAGTCCGCAAACCGCATTCCATACCACCTCCCTCTCTATCATAAGATCCACCAGGTTTGTTGGCGAAAGGTGCTGACCAATCAGGGTCCTGCAGACGTTCATGGGCGAATCGCCCACACTGGAAGAAAACATGGCTTACATCCTCCTCCGTACCATCTCCGCACCAGCTACACTCTGAACTGGAATCGTGCTTGAACCGCTTTAAGTAGCTCCTAAAGCAACCATGTCCCGTTAGCAGCTGGGTGAGGTAGAATGTGACTGACCCGTGCTTCCTCTCTAGCCATCGCCGCACATCGGGTATCAATAGGTGCGTCCAACGCCCTTTTGCAGAAGTATTCCAGTGCCGCTGCCAGGCCTCTAGGCTCCGCTCACGGGCTGCAGCCCTAGCTGCTCTTCTCTCCGTTGGTGCTGCTTCCAAAACCGCTGCGGCTTCTACTGCTAAGCTGTGGATTGGGATCATTCCAGCCACCACCAGCGCTGCATCCGAGGAGACTGTGCGAAAGGCGCAGCAGACGCGAAGGGCAGAGAGCCGGTAAGATGACACGATACCCTTCATGTAGGTGGCCACCGAAGTTGCGCCGACCCAAATTGGAGCAGCATGCAGCACTATCGACTTCAGGACGCTCGTAAGCAGCAGCCTCGTTTGCTGTTTAGGACCCCGCGTATTAGGCATCAACCTCGCAAGGGCTCGCACGGATTCAGCTGCCTTCCGATGCACGAATGCCAGGTGCTCGCCAAAGTTTAAGCGCCGATCGATGACCACACCAAGGTAGCGGATACAGTCCTTGGACCGCATTGTGACGCCTCCCACCGTGATATCCACGTACTCCACCTTTTTTCGGCTGCTGATGAGCACCGCCTCCGTCTTTTGGGCAGCCAGTTGAAGACCAACAGACGACAGCCACCGCGTCACTGCGTCTAAGCACCAATCGCAGAGCTCTGTAACTCGCCGTAGGTCTTTAGCTACAAGCACCAGAGCGACGTCGTCCGCATATCCAATAGCGCTTGCACCATCCGGCAACTGAAGCTGTAGTATCCCGTCATACATGATATTCCACAGGAGAGGACCCAGGACAGATCCTTGTGGAACACCTGCAGAAACGGCGTACTCCTTCTCCCCCTCATCTGTATGGTAATGCAGCCTACGGTTGTCAAAGTAGTTCCTCACGATTGCTACGAGGTAGTCTGGCACTCTAAAACTCCCCAGGGCATCCAAAATGTAGCTCCAATTCGCGGAGTTAAAAGCGTTCTTGACGTCAATGGTCACTACGAGACAGTACTGCTTATTGCCAAAGCGCCAGCGGGTGCCTGAGATCGCTTCTGAGGCTATGCTGACTACCGACCTGATGGCATCGGTAGTAGATCTCGCCCTCCTGAAGCCGAATTGGAGCGGTGATAATCCTCCAGCATTCTGCACGGCGTCATCCAGCCTAGCAGCTATGATCGCCTCGAAGACCTTGCCACTGTTGTCAATGAGACAAATAGGCCGGTATGCTGAAGGGTCATCAGGAGGCTTATCTGGCTTAGGCAGCAGGACGAGTTTCTGCACCTTCCACCTGTCCGGAAAGATGCCTTCTCGCAGACACTTGGTGTACATCTGGGCAAACAATTCTGGCTGGAGCATGATTGCTAGATGCAGGCACCTATTAGGGACACCATCGAGACCAGGTGCTTTATTGGCTGATAGCTTCCGTGCTGCCAGCTGCATTTCTTCCAAAGAAACTGGAGAAACACCTTCATGGATGGAAGCCGCGCCAGCTGACGATAGCGGGTTCGCGCACTGAGGAAACAGAGTCGCCACAATTTCCTTCATGCGAACTAGCTCCATAGGCGCGTTGTTAGTGCCTTGGCTGACACGCTTGAAGACCATCTTGTAGGCTCTTCCCCAAGGGTCCTTGTCGGCTGAGTCACACAGCTTAAGGAAACACTCCTTTTTGCTGGCTTTGATGGTGTTCCTTAGCACTTTTCTTGCGGCCTTAAACTCAAGCTGCATCGAGCGAGTTTCCCCGACCCTCGTGTGGCTGCTCGCTGAAAGCGTCTTCTCGATCTCAGGCTTTGCTTTCCTCTGGGGCATACTCGCAGCGCACGCAGCTTCTAGCTGCTGAGCCATCTGTTCCACCATATCATGCGCCGGTCCGCCTGCTACCATATGAGCAATGGAATCTGCGAAACTCCTCGTGTTGAGCGACTCAACCCGATATGCTACACCAGGGCTGGACCTTGCCGGCACCCGCAGCCTTTCTCCAACCGAAAACATGATGGCCACGTGGTCGCTTCCAGTGTAGCAGTCACTTATGTACCACAATGCCGAGCGCGCGAGTGCACTGCTCACATATGTGAGGTCGATAATTGAACCAGCACGGCCGTTTTCTTATTTCTCTTTTGCACTTGTTAAATTCAGCTATGCCGAGCGTTTTCTTGTGTTGCTTCTGCTTTAGAATTTAGGCAAATGACTTGGGCAAATGGACGTGTGGAATACACTTTCTCAATTTGTAGTCATCGCTGCATAGCTGTATGGTGGTTGCGATGGCAAAATGATTGGGAAAGAGTCATAGAGCTGAAAACATGAAAGAGTATGTATGACCAGCAATGCAAAACTGATAATTGCCTGCTTATTTTACTAGACGCTTGTTAATTTTGCTGTTCGCCTGATCAGCAAATGTTCGATGAGCACCAAAACTGCCTTGGAAGTATTGTTCTTCTGGTTTTTCTTGGGTTTTTTGTAGGCAAATAATACAAATTTAATATAAAATTTGGCTGTTTAGCGTTTGCCCAAAATTCATATTAGTTGAGAAAGGCCTGGCAAATGGTACGCATACATTAAAATATGGACATGCATAGACACAGGGACACACACATGCTTATGGTAGCTAGCCTTTCGGCTAGCAAAAATCAAAAATCAATGCCTGGCTACCACCAAAACTGCATACGTTACGGTTTCCAATTGAATGTTGGAATTTTGCTTTTTGGCAGCTCTATTTAGTGAATTCTTGTTGGTACGGCTCTACAAATTCCACATTTTATAGTAGGTGCTTCTGCAAGGACGCTAAATGTTTTCCATCTAGCATGGTTATGTGAAATTCGTGCGTAATTGTATATAAGTTGGAGTTTTTGGTTGAATCTTATCTATTTGTTTTTTTACATGATGGCTTTCTAATGTAATTAATTCGCTTGTTTCTTTTTCGCAAATAAGTTTTAAAGGCCGACAATAGCGAGTTGAGAAAGGTCGTGGGTTTTTCCACAAAACTTTTGCTCCAAACTGAATTTGTAATGGTACAAGGCAAACTGCAAAAAGCATATTGGTTTCACCATTTTGAAACTTTTGCCGGTATGTTGCGTGTTCACTGCTTCCATTACAGCCCCATTTATGAGCTGCAGCTAAACGTATTTTATTATTATTTTCCAAAAACTGATTATCAAAAACCGGGGAGCTCGCCTGTATAATTCGACTAACGGTATGGTCGACTAAGCTTTGCAAACTTGTTTCAGCTGAATAGTGTGAATATTTGATAGTTTGCTGTTTTTTTAAATTGTACCATATATAAGTTTTTTTACAACTATAACTTTCTTTGCGGCGATATTTTCGTACAGTAAGCGCTTTGGGACATATAACCTAAAAAGTGTAATAGACTTAACAGATGGTCGTAGATGGCTACCATGTTGCACATGTTAACACTACAAAGACTCACTCATTCATAGCTTGAAGGAGATTGAATATCGTAAGTTATGGTCCAGAGATAATAGTATAAGGCAAACACATTTTTTTTGCTGCACATAAAAAGACAGGTCATATTTTTTTTATTAAATACATACCTTTTCTAAAAGAAAACAAAAGTTATTGGATCTTTTTGTGTTGAAATATATATTTGATATATTATGTTCTACAGTATGTAAGCGAAAATATTATCGATCTGGCAACACCGTTCGAAAGCAATGAATTCTCCTCTCTCTTAGACCCCTTTTACACGATGAAGTTTTTTCATTAAGTTTTTTTTTCATTCTGTTTTAAAACATCTTCGCAAATCTGTTCGCATTTACACGATGAAGTTTTTTCAAGCAGCATTTTCTTTGTAAATGCAACTCTGATTTAAATTTATGGTCGATAAACATATATCTTTGCCATCGATTGTATTATTTGTTAACAATAAATTAAAAAGGTTATGGGCCCAGATCACAAAGTGATTGGGAATTAAAAGAAGTCAGCTTATTTTTTTAAATTTTATAAAAGTTACGTTAATATAATGCACTGCAAATAAAAAAACTTGCGAAAGACAATTACGACGTATGGTGCATGTCTATGCGTAGCGTGCTGATAACGGCAGATTTGTGGTATGTGGTCAGTGGGCAAAGTGTAAAGCCAGAACCAGAATAAGAAGCCGCAAAGTGGAACATTGCTGATCAAAAGGTATTAGCATGTCTTATTTTAAATATAAAGCCGTCGCAGTTCATTCACATTAAAGCATGCAAAACATCGAAATCGGCATGGGACAAATTGTGCGATGTTCATGTGTTTGTTGGTCCAGTGAAAAAAGTACAATTATATCAAAAGCTCATACAGCTGGGTATGCAAAATGGTGAAGACATAGTAAAATATGTGAACTCGTACGTGGAAATTGCAGACAAACTTGCAGAGTTAGATATCGAATTAAAAGATGAGCCGAAAGTATCGAAACACGCGACAGTTTACCAACATTCGAGAATGTACGGCTAAAACTTCTAGAAGAAGGTGCGCGAAAAGAAAAAGAGCAGTTTTAACGGGAAATGCTTCGTTTGTGAAAGGCCCGGGCACAAATCGTTTGAGTGTAAATATAGAGCACAAAATGAGAAAGAGCGTAACAAAAATAACGAAAAAGTCGCGCAGTCAAATTGTTTGATGCATACGCATACATGCGATGCTTTGCGAAATAAAATGAAATGGTGCGTCGACAGTGGCGCCACATCACATATGTGTTGCGACAAACGGTTGTTAACATCGTTAGCTGACCAAAAACAAATTATAATGCTAGCAACATAAAAATATGTAGAGTCGCCCGGTATCGGTACAGTTGAGTTCGTCGCGAACAAAGTAAACATAAAACTACAAAACGTAATGTATGTGCCGAATCTACAAATGAATTTTATATCAGTCAGCAAAGCGGCTGAGTATGGCAACTTCACAAAATTTAAAAACAAACAGGCAGTGGTTCGGTCTAAAGAAGGGTATGTGATGTTTCGCGCAGCTAAAGAAAATAACTTATATGTGTACCAAATAAACAAAACAAATGAATCAGTACATTTAATGAGAGACGCGCTAGCGGTGAAATGGCACAATAGATTCGGGCATTTAAATTATAATAATTTAAAGAAACTTTTTGTAAATGATCAATTGACGGGAATAGACATCGAAAAAATACCAGTCGGGATCAATTGTGACACTTGCAATAAAGCAAAAATATGTGCGTTGCCATTTCCGCAAAAAGCAGAACGTGTATCGAAGACCGTTCTAGAGTTGATACATACTGATGTATGTGGACCAATAAATGTCAAGTCTTCGGGTGGTAGCCGGTATTTCGTAACTTTCATTGACGATTTTTCGAGAAAAATCCATGTATATCTCATGACCGCAAAAAGTGAAGTATTTGAAAAGTTCAAATTATACAAGTCGTATGTAGAGTGCCAAACCGGAAAATGCATAAAGACAGTTCGCAGTGATAATGGAACAGAGTATATAAACAATGAACTTTCAAATAACTTGACCAAGTGCGGAATAAAGAGGCAGTTATCGGTTCCTTATACGCCTCAGCAAAACGAAGTTGCTGAAAGGGCCAATCGTACAATAGTAGAAATGGCCAAAAGTTTGTTGATACACGCAAAATTACCTGAATATCTATGGGGTGAGGCTGTAAACTCTGCAGTCTACCTTAGAAACAGATGTCTAACCAGAGCACTAGATGGGCGTACGCCATTCGAAGTTTGGAAGAGACGCAAGCCGTCTGTAAAGCACCTGAGGGTCTTTGGATCGCACGCGTTCCCACTGGAAAATCTGAAAAGGGGTAAATTTGCAGCAAAGGGCAAAGAGTATGTAATGGTTGGATACTCTTATGCTTCTAAGGCATACCGCCTATTTGACTTGTCTACGAGGCTAGTAATAGAACGTTGAGCTGTTAAGCTCGTATAGGGTGAATTTGCGAATCACCAGGACGAGCAAGTAAATGACAATTATGCTACCGGATCAAGAAGAATCAAGATGGAGAGAACGAAAGGTTGAAATCGCTACTTGTTGCCAAGGGCTGTGGGCAGCAGTTTGGCGTGAACTACTGGGAAACGTATTCTCCAGTTATCAGATACGAAACCATAAGAATGCTGTTTGCAATAGCAGTCGAAAAGGAGCATGCATCAAGTGGATACCTCAAATGCATATCTCAAAAGCAGGCTTCATGAAGATGTGTACATGAGGCAGCCCCAAAACTTTGTGGATAAGAACAATCCAAACAAGGTTCTTAAGCTACAAAAGGCGATTTACGGGCTGAAGCAGTCTGGCCGTGTGTGGAATGATACACTCAACGGGGTATTGAATGGCATTGGCTTCAAAAGGAGCAAACACGAGGCGTGTTTGTATGTGCAGCAGAAGGAGCAAGTCTTCAGCTATAAAGCGGTTTATGTAGACGATTTGATAATCATCTGCCCAAACGAGATAGAAATCAGCGCGATCAAGAAAAGTATCGCATTTGACATGCATGACGGCGGTTTTTCCTTGGAATGGAAATCAAGAGTGAGGGCAAGACGGGCGCAATCAGCATGCGTCAAAAGGCATATATCAAAAGTCTTTTGGACAACTATGGGATGCAGTCCTGTCGAGCTGTTGGAACCCCATTAGACCCAGGCTTTGACACTAGCTGCAAAGATGAAAAATGCGTCAGGGTAAATATAACACATTACCAATCATTAATTGGTTCTCTCATGTACTTAGCAGTATTAAGTCGTCCGGACTCCGGACACATTGCACGCAATAAGCAAATTGTCACAAAGAAACGCAGATGCTCAAACGGAGCATGAAGCAGCAGCAAAGCATGTGCTGTGCTATCTTTCTGGTACAATGGATCTGAGCCTAGAGTATCGGAAGAACGGGAAGCCCCCAAATGGATTCGCAGATGCGGATTGGGCAAACGACAAGCTGGAAAGAAAGTCTTATTCAGGATACGTTTTCTATCTGGCTGGAAGCGCTTTTTCATGGACTTCGGCAAAGGAGAGGGTCGTCGCACTGATTAGTACGGAAGCGGAGTATGTCGCTTTATCAACAGCTGCCAGAGAAACTGTTTATATTCGAAGACTGCTCAACGAAATCGGATGGAAAATTCCAGGGCCGATGAAAATATTTGGTGACAACACAAGTTCGCATCACATTGCGAAAAATCCTATCCATCAATCGTTTGTCTTTCGTTGGTGACGGTTGTGTTTTTGCGTGCCCTTAACAATTTGTTATTTTTCTTGTGTTTGTGTACAATATAACATAGTTTATTTGGTTTGTACTTAATACTAACAGTGATCGCAAATATACGTGGTATTAATTTACGTGTGCCGATTTCTAATTTTGCCGAAAAATTACTGATTTTAAGTCGCAGTCAAACTGACGCTGCAGTCCCTAACAATATAGAAAACAAACATAAATACATACGTACATATATTGCTTGCATATTGTGCTTTGCATATTTTGTGATTTTCGTCCACTAACAATAAGCAGCTTATTATTTTCTGGCTATCACTCTTGGTCTCCAGCACCTCTCCCGCTTTGGTCCGCTCTTGACCGACGTAATTGTTCTGTAGGCTCACGCTCTCTACGCGCTCTCTTTTTTTTATCGTTTCAACGTACTCATTGCATTGAAACGTTAATAAATACATGTATACTTGTACTTTTCATTGTTTTGTTTTAGCATTTCGATTTGCTTATTTCTTTGCTTACATTTTCAAAATGTTTACCTGCTGCAGCAAGAATTTTAAAACGGTTGGTACAACCAACCAAGACTTTATTTTATGTAGATTGTGTGACAACGCGATCCACATGAAATGTGCTGGCTTTACAGCCAAAATAAGGGACTGCTTAGTTGCAGAATCTTGCTTAAAATTGTATTGTGAGTCTTGCAATGAGGTTGAGAAGGAAACCGCTCAATTCATAAGGCAGACTCACCTAAGCTTTTTGTCAGTGAAAAAGCTTTTAATAATCTGCACACGGCTTTTAAAGAGCTTGAGGCAAATTTTAAAAACGGCAAGATTATGACCGAATCGCCGAAGCGCAAAAAGACTTCGGGTCCCTCTCCACCTAGTGTCCCATCTGTCTTGTCAACCAAGCCACTACTGGTGCCAAGCAATAGTTCCACAGCGGGTCCTATTGCTGGCCCATTAATGGTTTTTAACTCGCCAGCTAGAAATCCTAGTAATAACTTAACCACCGTTCGCTCTCTACCAGTTAACAATCCTTTACTAGTGCCCTCCGATTCGACAGCTTGTGTGCCTAGTAATCTTACTGTAGGTACAGCCGGGGCTCCTAAGCCTCTTGTTGTTGTGCCACTTAATAAATTTATATTTGTGTCCAGGCTGGCATCCGACACTTCGTCGGATGATGTTTCAGCTTACGTTAAAAGTAAAATTGATTCTCTCCTCATTATTGTTGAGAAGTTTAAATTTAAACACGCCCGAAGTATATCTTCTTTCAAGTTGAGCTTGCCGCCTGAACTCTTTTCGACAATTTTTTCGGAAAAATTCTGGCCGCAGCAGCTTGTTGTAAAGGAGTATGAGAATAGGCGAATTAATAAAAATAGGGACATTAGGATTAGTAGTGCACCGCCTGTTAGCCACCCAGTTGCCTTCACCTTGGTGCCAAAAAACTAACAAAACTACTTAGTTTGGCCTATCAAAACGTTAGAGGCCTTAACACTAAACTATCTAAATCATATGTTAACAGCTTATCATTTGATTCACATATAGTTGCACTAACAGAAACCTTGTTAAAACCCGATATTTCTGATTATTCCGTTTTTCCTTCAAAGTACAACTTGTACAGATGCGATCGTGCCTCCCGCAAGGGGGGTGGTGTCCTAATTTTTGTTGACTCTTGTTTTTCCTCTGAACTGATTCATTCTCATGATCTTCCGGACATAGAGTTTTTATGTGTTACAATATTATAAAACAGCCGTTCACTTTATGTTACTTGTTCTTATATTCCTCCTTATTCTGATACTAACATTTATTCATCCAATCTTAGTGCCCTGCAACTTGTTTCGTCATTGTTGAGCGATATGGATAGTCTGACAGTGGTTGGTGATTTTAATCTGCCACATGTTGTATGGTCTGTGAATAACACATCTTTGGCGATATTACCAGTCACTTCTGATGATTTTATCGATGGCCTACTGGAGTTTGGCCTATCGCAAGTTAACAGAGTGCATAACTGTAGTGGTAGAATGTTTGACTTAATATTTGTTTCGGACTCAGATTGCAGTAATGCTAGTAGATTTATCTTCGTATTTAGTAGCAAAATCTAGTTTTCTTTCTGTTAACACATTTTGTTATAACAATTATCTTAATCGTTGTAGACTAAACTTTTCACGTGACCCTAAACAGTTTTATAAATTTGTTAACTCTAAACGTAAGTCTTCTCGCTTGCCGTCTTCAGTATACCTTGATAATATAAAAGCAAGTTCTGATCAGGCAGTAGCCGATCTATTTGCTGAGTATTTTCAATCAGTATATTCAACGAATTTACATAGTTGCAGTAACTCTTATCCTTTTCAAGTTCAATCGTCTAATTGCATATATATCCCAGTTATAACTGAGTGTACGCTTCTAAGTGACCTTAACTCTATCAAACCAGGCTATCTACCTGGTCCTGATGGAGTGCCAGGTTGTATACTTAGATACTGTGCAGATTCACTTTGTAAACCCTTACATAAATTATTTATCTTGTCAGTTGACTCAACAGTGTTTCCTGCTATATGGAAGGAATCTTTTATCATTCCGCTCCATAAAAATTCTGCTCAGTCTAAGGTTAAAAATTATAGGGGTATACCCAAGTTGTCTGCCATTCCTAAAGTCTTTGAGAAAATTATATGTTATCAACTGCAACACTCTGTTAGTTCAATTATATCGCCTTATCAAAACGGTTTTGTTAGGCGTAGATCGACTACCACAAACCTTTTTGACTTCACTTCACTTGGTTTCAAAGGGTTTCAGGAAAAATGCAAACTAATGTTGTTTACATCGATTTAAGTACCTCATTTGATTCTGTAAGTCATTCTCTGTTGCTTCAAAAATTGAATATTATTGGATTTCCATCAAAACTCTTATTGTGGCTTTCAGAGTACTTGTGTGGTCGAACACAAAAAGTAGTTTTTAAATCTTCGGTATCTAAACCTATTTTTGTTACCTCTGGTGTTCCCCGGGGTAGTCACCTTGGAACTTTGCAATTTAATTTGTTGTAACTTGCTACAGTCGAATTTGGGTGCATTGTCGGCCTGGTGTCGTTTTAACTTACTCAATTTAAATTGTTCTAAATGTAAAGTCATGTCTTTTTGTAGAAGTACCCCTCATACTGCTCACTACTTGCTTGATGCTTCACCACTTGACTGCGTGTTTGAAATTAAAGATTTAGGCATTATTCTTGATCCTAAATTAAAGTTTGACGCTCATATTTCGTATATGGTCAATAAAGCCATTAATGTCATTGGCTTCATCAAGCGGTGGTCGAAAGAGTTTAATGATCCCTCCACCACTAAAACACTTAATACATCCCTAGTACGTCAAATCCTGGAGTATGGATCTTGTGTGTGGTCCGCACAATTCTCGAATCACCAGGATAGAATTGAATCTGTGCAGAAGAAATTTCTACTATTTGCCCTTAGAAGTTTTAGCTGGGTTCCTGGAGTTGACTTACCCCCGTATTCAAGTAGACTCCTTTTGATTAATCTTCCCTCCCTTTTAAACCGTAAAACTATGCATGGAGTATTACTTATTACTATTTTACTTAGTGGTGAAATTGACTCATCAGTACTTTTGAGTCGAATTAAATTTAATGTCCCGGCTAGATCTTCACGTAACTTTTTACCCCTTAGCCTTGATCGTTGCTTCAGCAACTATTTAATTTATGAACCATTTCGTGTTATATGTTCTGACTATAACAAACTTTATTCTCTTGTCTCCTTGGAGGCCTCAACTCCAGTACTAAAAAGAACTATCCTTTTTGCTTTATCTAATCGTAACCACTCACTACTAATCTAACGCTGGTCTGATTGGGTTTTTCTGGGTTTTTCCCAATCCTCGCAAATGTTGGACTACTCAATTTTTTATTGAATTTCCCAGAGCTTTAACGTTAACTTTTAAATATATTTTCAGATTTATATATTATTCTATATTTTACTTAATTTAATTATTTTAACTATTTTTTAATATAAATTAATTTTGATTTAATTTTAATGTCAGCTGCTCTTAGCTGACAATAAATAAATAAATAAATAAGCACACTAAGCATATTTATTTAAAGTTTCATTTTATAAGAGAAAAAGTTGAAAGCAATGAAATTAATTAGGAATATGTATCTACAGACAAAAATGTTTCTGACATTTTGACTAAGAGCTTAAGTAAGCAAAAGCACTGTGGCTTTGTAAAATCACTTGGATTTATATGATTATAATAGTAAGTGGCCCGCTTACTTCGCTGCGCGGATAGTTTATATAATTTTTAGCAATAGAAGATAGATACAAAATAAATAAATTATAAAATATTTCACAAAATATTAAAGCAAAGTATTTAATATTCTCTTTTCCACGCCACCATTGAGGAAAAGAATCAGGCGTGTCATTTTTTATTGTAGTTTCCCCAGCAGGCCTTATCCACTTATTGAATTTAATTTGCAATTATTAACAACTTTTAAGAGCTTATTTATAAACGACATTGGTTGTTTTTCCGTCAGGTGCTAATACAAATAAACTTTTTGGTGAACTGACTCTTGAGCAGGTTACATAAAATTGGCCATGAGAAAAACAATCGTGTCTTATGTCTTGTCCGGCTAATTTCCCTGTAATTTATTAATTGTTAAGGCAAAGCAAACTTTTAAAGGAATTTGCAATCTTTTAAATTGAATTGGCAATTCAGAGTCAGAAGGTATTAATGGAATTCTCGGTATAAAAACCGTTTCCCCTATTCCATTGCCAGTAAAGATAATTGCTTCGACAACATTCCTATGAAGAACTTTAACTTACAATCTTGTACCATTGCACAGTTTCGGCGGTTTCAAGTTGCGAATCAACATTACAGGTGAACCAATATTTAAAGTTAATTTATGTTAAGGCAGGCCAGCCGGATTTATTGAATTAAGAAACTCGACGGGTTAATGAACTGCATCTTCGATTTCAGACACAGAATAAATAGAGTTATATGTCATTTCTTCACTTTGAAATGATTCTAATAAAAACTCGTTAATTTCCAATGCATTGCCATTTCTCGCAGTCAAAATAGCACGTTCTGAAACCATTCGAGTGATTTTTGAGAAATATTTGTAATATCCGGATATATATTTTCTGTATTTTGGGCCACAAAATTGAAGACTTTAAGCACGCATTTATTTCATCTGCTCTTGTTCCTCTGGGGATCACTGGAAGAGTTTGTCGAAAACCACCAGCTAAGAGAACAGTTATGCCACCCATTAAGTATTCACTATCTCGAATGTCTTTCAAAGATCGATCTACAGCTTCAAAAGCACATTTATGGCCAGAAGTACACTCATCCCAAACAATAAGCTTGCAATCTTTGAGCACAGCAGCAATATTAGATTACTTTGAAATTGAGCAATGTGGTGTTTCTAAATGAATCAAATTAAATGGAATCTTAAGTGTAGAATGCGCTGTGCGACCACCATTAAGTAAAGTGGCTGCGATACCGGAAGAAGCAACGACCAATACAATTTTTTTACTTTGCCGTACCTTTGCCAGTAATAAATTTAAAAGATACGTTTTACCTGTTAAACCAGGTGCATCTAATTTATAGTGGCGCATAGTTAATTTTGGCTATGCCAAGACTATGATACCCTTCACACAGCCAAATCAATGCTCCCCTCTCTTATTAATGTTTCTGTTCAGTTGTTGGTAATTTTTCGCTAATATTTTTACTCTTGAGCGTCATTTACTTGTTCGTGTGCGACAACAACAACAATTTGACATGTAGGTACCTGAAAGTGCACGACAGAGACAACAATTGATAGAACGATATGGTAAATTTGTATGGTGGCTATGTCGTAGAATGCTCCGATCGAAATGAAATTTCATAGTGAACAAACCCGACATGATCTAAGCAATCTGTGAAAGTTTCATCAAGATCGGTTCAGCAGTTTGCCCGGAAATCGTGTTGATATGGTAAATTTATATGGTGGCTGTATCGTAGAATGCTCCGATCGGGATGAAATTTCATAGTGAACAAACCCGACATGATCTAAGCAATCTGTGAAAGTTTCATCAATATCGGTTCAGCAGTTTGGCCGGAAATCGTGTTGATATGGTAAATTTATATGGTGGCTATATCGTAGAATGCTCCGATCGGGATGAAATTTCATAGTGAACAAACCCGACATGATCTAAGCAATCTGTGAAAGTTTCATCAAGATCGGTTCAGCAGTTTGGCCGGAAATTGTGTTGATATGGTAAATTTATATGGTGGCTATATCGTAGAATGCTCCGATCGGGATGAAATTTTATAGTGAACAAACCCGACATGATCTTAGCAATCTGTGAAAGTTTCATCAAGATCGGTTCAGCAGTTTGGCCGGAAATCGTGTTGAAACAGACAGACAGACGGACAGACGGACGGACGGACGGACAGACGGAAATCAATTCCTGAGCTCGTCCTGATCATTTTGATACATAGTTTATGGGGTCTCCCATCATTCCTTTAAGGCGTTACAGATTCATGACAAAGTCAATATACCCTGTGAAGGGTATAAAAATAGATTTCTCCTTTTTCTGCTTCAACGCTATATAGTATTTTTTCGTATACTTGTTTTTGCTCAGCAGTAAGGAGTAGCTCATTATTAACAACAAAATTATCGCAATTTTTATAACTTGTTTCTCTATGATATTCAATATTTGGAACAATTTCCTCGGATCTAATTGGTAGTGGAAGTCCATAGTAAGTCAAGTTTTGACCACCAATAGACAGTACAATATCTTCAATGTAAACAATACATTATTCACAATACTTTCATCAATATTTCTGAGTTGTGATATATGAAAGGCTCTTAAAATATCTTCTAAGAAACTCTCTTTATAAGTATTCCAAAGTTTAAGAGCATCCAAAATTTGACAAAATACTAACATTATTGCAAAAAATTCTCTCAGTTTTGTAGGATTTTGACATATGACAGCTTCGGCTATAGTTGAATCCCAGTGCTGATCATCTTCTAGTAATCCTAGAGCTTCACACGCCAATTGAAATGATGCGTATGGTATACCATTAACAGTTTTTAAATTTAGTCTTAAATTAAAACATTCTGTATTATTGGGATGAATAGTGTATACTCTTCCCAAAGCTGAATCTCTTTAACTCCAGGAAAATTTGGTACATCATGCCCCCGTTTTCTTCTTTGAAATTTTTTATTGTTCCATGTAAAATACGATGGAACTTCACAATATAGAAGCGTTCTTGCAAACTCATCACGTGTGCATAGCTCAAAGAAGGCTAGCAAAGTGGTTTTGGGTGTAGTGCTTAATCTGTCAAGTAATTGTTGCGGATTATTGGGATTAACATATATCCGTTGATCATTTTCTAAATGTGCTAAGTGTGTAATAGCCGAAAAACGTTCATGTATGGGAAATGCAAGGATTCTCCATACCGCTTCTGAGCTACTTATATAACGGCCACTTTCGTACATATTAATTTCATTACGCTGGTCTTCAAGAGTAAATGATGCTTGATCACTGCCCTTGTTAACATATTTACAAATGTATTTAATAGACTTTACAGAACTACAATACTCAACATTTATGTGAGCTTCAAATGTTCTCAATAGTACACAGTTATAAGGCACAACCCAACGATTATCTATGCAATTACCACTTATATTAACTCCATTACCACCATCTTCTATCGCTTTTCTACGATATAGAGGGAAATTATCTTTTCCAGTCACAGTTTCCTTAAGTAATTGTCGAGGAAACCTTTTGGTACATTTTCCATTTTTCATGCATGGCGATTTATTATTAAATGCACCGCAAGGACCATGAATCATATTTGACTTAACAGTGTTAAATAACAAAGGATCCTCATCTGCGTTTGGTATTTCGGCACAGATAATTTTATCAATTTTATCTTGTTTTATATTATTTTCTAACCAAAGTAGAATATATATATGTGGTAAGCCCCGCTTTTGCCATTCCACAGAGTACATGAAACATTGCACGCTTCCAAACAAAGAACCTTTTGTCAATAGTGACAGTAAAGCTTTAATTTTTTAATGAAAAACTCGAGCTATAATATCGTGACGATCATGCGATTTTTGACCCGGTAATAAAACACTTTTGATTTCTTTCCATTGTAGATTGCATGTGAATGTTATGAAAAGATCTTGTCGCCCATAATGGCGGACATATGCATATATCGTGCAGAGCTTGTAAAAGAAGTTGGTAAAATTACCATCTGACTAAGTTGAGCTGCGATAACATCTTGTTGACCTATTGCATCTTGTAGATGTATATAGCTATCAGCTCTGAGTTTCGCTTGAATGTAGCGAGTATAATTTAACCTTTCTGTTTCAATTTTAGCATAAATATCAACCAAAAACTGACTAAAAAGGGAACGACAATAAATTAAATGATTTACCTCGGATTGACGAATCTTATTTTATAGCTGTAAAAGCTTAACGTAGATATCATTTTTTTTGGTTCCTCCTTTTTTAATAATGGATTGCATTGTGGTATATCCACTGAATAGCCATCTTCGCCATAAGGAAATAGCAAAGGGTAAAAACAATAACTAAAGCTACTTTGCTTGATTGAGGTGCACTGTAAAGCCCTTTGTGGGCACCAGCGGGTGTTCGATCAGCATGTATAACCAATTTATAGTCTTTAGTACTTGTTGGTATTTTATTGAGAGCCATTTTTAGATCTGTAACATAAGGATTATGCTGATGAAACATACATTGAAGAACCTTTACTACGCTGCAATCAACATTTGAAATATTTTTGCAACGTAGTTGAGCTTCCTTTTCATGATCACCAACAAAATAAATTTGAAGAAACTGCATTTCTTCATCTGGCAAAGAGCGGACACTACCAATTAAGTGATACACTTGTCCTTGGACTTTAAAGGTTGACCAACTTTCATTTATAATTTTTGTACTACCAAAAGAAGTCATTTGAAAGCAGCTGTTATACTTTCTTATACGATCAATGCAATGATCATGCTTGGGATGTCTACCAATTATTAATCTTTTAAGTGGATCGGGCAAAATATCATTTTGTGAAAGATTACCTTTTCCTTTTTCCATTTTAAGACATTACAATGTTTGCATATCAAATTCATACTACCAAGCTGAGTAATTTTATCTGACTTGTAAGCTATTTCAAAATCATAGTTTAAGCCAAACATAGCTTTAACAGTCCATGCACGCAAACGCCTTTCTTGACGTGCATCATGATTATTAGCCGGATGTCTTCTCACTGCAACTCTATGAGCTTCAGGATTATTAGTCTGATCTCTTCTCACTACAACTCTAATAACATCAGGATTATTAACACGATATCTTTTTGATGCTTCTTTGCGCTTACCCCTATTGATATCATTTTTCTTCAAATGAACGTTTTTTTAAAGATTTTTTTTTCTGTTTTTCCGGTGAATCGACTTCGTCTTTTAACAGGATTTTTAACATTTTCAGTTATACTGTATAACTTATACATTTACTTGACGCATCAGAATCTTGAGCTAATACTTCCTCTAAAGGAATATAAACATCAAAACTTCCATTCATTAATGGACCGGTAAAAGGCAACAGGATGCATATTATTTCCGAATGCTTGTAATAAATTTCCATTCTGAAAAAGTTGGAAATTTACAGCAAAAGTTTCTGCTGCTGCTTGAAGCTCACATGCAGTACCATAAGTATGACATAGCGCACTCATATTGTTTAGAAGAGCTATAAAAAGGCAGGCTCCATCACCAATTATAGCTATTACGGCTAACTCTCTTATGTATGCGCGCGCTCTGCAAGTCAAACAAAGAGCGTAGTATCGCTACCTTCTTCGCACGCACTGAATCAATGCAAAACATATCTAAGAGGCTGCAGTTAAGTGAATTGTATATTGCCTTTAGCTTTAATTTAGTGTGTGTGCGGAGGAGCTAGGGTTATTAAACTTTATGATTGACATGCAAAGCGCGCACATAAAATAGACAGTGAACGTAAATGAGCAACAACAAAGGCGCATGATCGGAGCGAGATTTCAAATTATCTGATTATCATAAGAGCAACACGCGCGCTTATGTGAACGCCCTTTGCTTATTCGAAATTTTATATTAATAATATATCAATAATTTTAGTGTTTTACGTTTTTTCTAAGTTATATAAGCAGCAAGTAGGCGAATCCACCCCCATAACATATTCTGGTGTGGGAAATTTTTCTGGACGCACCAAGATTTGTTATATTGTTGTTGTTTTTTAAAATCAATGACAACAACAAAAAGTAGCAGTGCGGGCCCAAAAACAACACTGACTACAACAACAAACGCTACTTGGGTCGTAAATCAATTGTCAAATGCACACAAATTTGAAGAAAAAAAATGTGCACTGTGCGAAGTGATACATGTACATAAAATTATGAAAATTATTTTCAAGCGCATTGTTCACTTAATTGTGTATGCACTTATTCATTAAGAAGCGGAAATCCGTTTCTTTTTTGCAAGTGTAAAAAACTTTTTTTTATGACTTTGCTTGTGCGACGCGAAGGCGCCACTGCGCATTTGATTTGTTTTTATATTCTCGCTCGCGATCAAACCCTCAGCTTGTGCGACAATCAGGCGACAGTAGTGGAATGGGTACTTGTTGTAATTGTAATTTGTTTTTTTAAAATGGGTAAAAAGTGCTCCAAATCGTATGAGAGATACTTGAAGGAGTTGTCCAAATAAAAATTCCCTTCTTAGTGCTCACTTACTACCTGCATGGAAAATTGTGTGAACATTTCAGCCTTCTAGCTCTTTTCGTTTAGGCTGTGGCTCTTCCATTATCATCAGGACAAACTATATATAGAGATTACGCTTAAGCAAAAGTGTTGAAATATATATTTTATATATATTAAATTCTATAGTATGTAAGCGATAATATTATCGATCTGGCAACACCGTTCGAGAGCAATAAACTCTCCTCTCTCTTTTAATTTTTTATTTCTTCACTTCTTTTGTATCGCCATCGAAGGCAGACGTATGTATATTTAATAATTGCGTAGTTTACACCGCGTATAAAACCCTAACATTTTGTTTTAATTTTTTTAAGTTGAAGATCAATCAACAAACATCAAAAAGTGAAACCTAATATTTGCATGCCCCGTGCTTATCATATGTTTCGTTTGAAAGCTCGGAGCTGATCAGGAAAACATTTAAAAGCTCTTATTCGAGCTTCTACAAGCTCAGCCGAGTATTGTCAGTTAAAATCAAATAAAAAAAATATGGAATTTAACAATATTAAAAATCGATTTTTGTCCAGCTAGATAAATCAGACAAAAACAAACTTTACGAACTAAAAATAAAAATGCAAGTGCTTTTTGTATGTTTAAAATGAGAATGTAAGCATGAGAACACAAAAACAAAGAAAAAAATTTGTTGTTGACCTTTGTTATTGATGCAGATCAGTGGTGGAAGTAACTAGCTATCTTCGGACCAAATGTGATAAATGTATATAATTGTTAGTAGTAGGGAACTGCCGGTTCTGTGTCAATTTATGACTTTTCATTTTTGACAATTTAATTACCCCCCATTAAATTTTATGACCCTTTTTTTGACACTTTTATTACCCCCAATACTATAATTTATGACCCTTTTTTTCCCATGATCGTGCCCGCTTTAATTAGACTAGGTATTAAGGACAAAGGCATGACATTCCTAGGCCGCATTGTTATGGTTGCGAAAATCAGTGATCATAGAATCTGGTGTCAAGTGTACATCTGTTTGCACGTGTGTTGTCTTTTACCCCCTGCAAGCAAGCCACAACATGCATTGTTATTGTCAAGAGCAACATCAACAACAGAATCCTTGAGAATCAGTGATCATAGGATCTGGTGTCAAGTGTGCTCCTGTTTTAAGTGCGTTGCCTTGAACACGTGCAAGCAAGCCACAGCATACATTGTTTTTGCCAACAACAACAACAACAACATTCATGTGGGTTTGTGAGCAAGGGTTTGGGTGTCAAGTTGTGAAAATCAGTGTTCACACTATCAGTTTTGGCTATGAAACCAATTTGTATTAGAGTCAAGTGTGCTCCTGTTTGACAAGCAGGCCATAAACATTGATTTTATGGTTGTGATAATGACAGGATCAGTTTTAGCTATTTAACCATTAAGTGCTAGAGTCAAGTGTGCTTCAGTTTTAAATACGTTGCGCTGCACACATGCATTGTAATTGTCAAGAGCAACATCAACTACAACCTTCGTGGGGGCGTTAAGTGTGCAAGGGTGGGAATTTTCTTTCGCAGCGGCAGCAGCAGCAAGATCAACACATTGTTTTTAAACAAGAGTATTGATACTTGTACATTTATATTATTAAGAGTTAGAGGGAGAAGGTATAAGGGGGGGAAAGGATGGAGGGGGAAAGTGTTAGAGGGAGAAGCTGTTAGAGGAGGAAGAGTTAGAGGGGGATAGTGTAAGAAGGATACTGTGTGCAAGAAAGTGTTAGAGGGAGGAAGACTTAGAGACAAGTTTGTGCATGCTTGATTGTGCTTTTTTGAAGTACGCTAGTCAAAGAGCAGTACATTCGTAGGCCGCAGTAGGAGTGTTAGAGGGAGAAGGTGTAAGGGGGGGGGGGGGGGAAGGATAGAGGGGGAAAGTGTTAGAGGGAGAAGGTGTTAGAGGAGGAAAGAGTTAGAGGGGGATAGTGTTAGAAGGATACTGTGTGCAAGAAAATGTTAGAGGGAGGAAGACTTAGAGGCAAGTTTGTGCATGCTTGAAGTGCGCTAGTCAAATGTCAAGTACATTAGTTGGCTAATGTGTTATAGGTATCACCGTCCGTGAGGTTCAGTGAGCAAAGTACATTGCCTATGGAACTATTAAATGCTAGAGTCAAGTGTGCACAAGTTTCTTAGCTACAAGTTAGTAGATAAGAGAGAGAGAGAGAGTCAACTGTGAGCAAGTTTCTTAGATACGAATAAGTAGATAAGAGAGAGTCGAGAGGGCGGCTGTTTGACGTGCGTTGCCTTGCACACCTGCAGGCAAAACATGAAAAATCCAGAGATCAAAGAATAAAAGGATTGAGTCAAGATTGTGCTTGTTTGAAGTACGCTAGTCAAAGGGCAGTACATTCGTAGGCCGCATTGTTATGATCAAAAGCAACACCAATAACAACAAGAACAACAACATTCGTGAGTGTTATGGAAGCAAGGGATGGGAATTTTTTCGCAGCAGCAGCAGCAAGATCAACACAAGAGTATTGAGACTTGCACATTTAGTTTGAAATATTATAGGGGGAAGTTGTAAGAAGAGGAAAGTGTTAGAGGGAGAAAGAGAGAGTTAGTATTAGAGAGAGTAAGTGTTAGAGGGGGAAAGTGTTATAGGGGAAAAGTTATCCTGCTTGTATTATTATATTAAAACACGCTCCCTTATGCGATTCTATACACGAGCGTCTATGAAATGCAGGTGGTATGTTAATTGATTGTCCCTCCTTCTAACGCACACCCAACTTATTCGCTACTTACGTTTCTAACCCTTATTTGCATATATCTGTTTTGATTATTGCACTGACTTCTGTTACTTTTATAGAGCTAATTAGTATAACTTTTTAATAAACCAATGAACATTTTTTAAATTGGTGTACTTTGTTAAGAAACTATCAAATTTTGTTTTTCTTATGGGTATGTTTTAATTTTATTTAATATTTTTATTTTTTTAAGATTTTTGCAGTATGTTAAATTTGAGATTTATATTTAGCTTGTTCCGTTGAGGGATTTAGCAAACACAAACACCGAACATTAAGATTAATGACATATAGTTATAGCCTGTAGAACACACAAGTCATACTCCATGATTTTGTTTCGGCTTTATAAAAAGCTTTTTTAAGTCAATATTATAAGCCTTAGTTCTAGTACTCACTTGAAAGCTTAACGAAGCTCGTGTAGCTGGTATAATAAATCATGTTTTAACAAAGTAATTTTGATCTTAATATTTATACTTCATCGTTTATTGAGATTATTGTTATTATTATTTTTTTTTTAATCCCCATATATTGGATTCCGTTCTATGTCAGTAATAATTTATTTTGCTTATACATTCTTTAAATTCCTTAAGGTAATCTTTTAGGCTTATCAAATAATCTTTTCCTTAACTTTTCCTCTGCTCGCTTTAAGATTTTCATCATATGATACTTTTCATATTTAAGATATCCGTCAAACTATTTCTTATACTCAACTAAAATTATTTCATCAAACTCACATATCAAATCAATTTCTAAAATAAAGAAAATGAAAACAGTAAGATGTTCTTAGCAGCTTGATTTTTTTTTTTATAAACGGGTTTTACCAACTCTTTCTCAGTATGTTACCTACGATAAAAATGTATAAAGAATGTGTTTTGTACTCATTTACTGACTTCAAAAATTCTTCTATTCACGTTGTATGATACACTATCTTAATTTGTGTTATATTTAATCGTTTTCTTCAACTTAGTATTCTACAGATTTTTAAACATTTTATGTTATGTAGTTAGCTATTTTGACTAGGCTTTACGCTTAAAACGAGATAGATTTTATTATTGTCCTTAACAAGTTAACTTAATTTTAACAGAGAAATCGATCGGGCATTGATTTTTCACTTTATAATTGATTGCTTTAATATATTTTAACTGTTAACCTATGTACCTTTCTACTTTTTTAGTGATTATGTTAGATTTTTATATTTCCAAACTCATTGCTTAAACTAAGAAAATTTCGTTACTAGTTTCTTATAATTGATGGATAGTAATATTTTATTTCATTATTCTCCCCATTTTGCTTGCATTTAATAAGGAAGTGCATTGAACTAGCTTAACAGTTCGAGATATGAGTCTTACACTGTTTCGAAAAGTATGAATACGTTAAGTGTTTTAATTTAAGGGTTAAGTACCTACGACTACTGTTCCTTAACTGTGTTAGTTGCAGTTTTTTTACGTCTCACTTCCATGTTTTTCTTGTTTTTATTATTTTTTATTTATTGTTATTTTTTATTTGTTTTTTTAGGTGCTTCATTAATTTTAATGAGAACAAATCCTTTTTATACCCTTAACCCATAAAATGGGTAAATAAGGGTATAATGGTTTTGTGCAAAAGTATGTAACAGGCAGAAGGAAGCATCTCCGACCCTATAAAGTATATATATTCTTGATCAGCATCAACAGCCGAGACGATATAGCCATGTCCGTCTGTCCGTCTGTCTGTCTGTATGAACGCGTGGATCTCAGAGACTACAAGAGCTAGAGACTTCTGATTTTGTATTTAAGTTCTCCTATACCATGAGCAGAACAAGTTTGCTTCAAATTATCGATAACTATTCTGGTTTCCGATATACACATAATATCGATAACAATAAAATATCGAATTTGGAAAATCTAAAAATGAGGGTTGAAGTAATGGATAATGATAGAACTTTTCTGAAAATTTCGTCCAAATCGGTTGAGAAACACCGGAGATATTGAACTTAATCGATGGAAGCTAAGCCAGTATACCAAAGTCTTACATAAATTAAATATATTTATTGCAACTGGATTCAGGGTATCTTCTAGTCGGGCTCTTCCGACTAGAGCCTTCTTACTTGTTGTTCTAGATGCCATGTTATTAGGGCGTTTTTATTCATTTAATTATTATAATTATTTTCTAAGGAGACTTATGTTCTTTAGTGCTCAAAACTTATTGTCGCTAAAGGATTTATTTTTTCATGATCTGAGTTATTTATTTAATTCGTGAAACCATTGTATTGTGTTTTATTATTCTTGAACCTTTGCATTAATCTTGAATTTGGATTGCAAAATACGGTTGTGATGTACTAAAGCTCGCGATGACTTGAGAGTCGGTATTTTGCAAAACGGGCGGAAGAGTACTTAAATTTTTTTAATTGTAGTGTGTATTTAAAATAATGTACTTTAACTATCACCGGATTGGTTTGTACCCACTAAAAATTGGTATTTTCGATTTTTGCATCCTTTGTATAAGTCGTTTTATACACCCTAGCTCTTGATCCTGTTTTTTGATTTTAGATTAGAGTTTGATTTTATTGTATACTGTTTGTGGTGGAGGCTCCAAATATTAAGATTTGGTTTAATAATTGTATGGTAAGATTTATTCTTCTTTTTAATGTTGGTAAAGCACTGGTTGTGTGTATGTTAAACTAATAAAAAGAGCGCAAGCAAGTCATTTACAATAATTTTCACTAACTTAGGATTCATGGTCTTAAGACCGTTTAGACTTCAAGTAGTAAGTAGTAAGTAGTTTTGCTAGACTATATTCTATTATGATTCTTGTGGGTTATAATTCGTACATTGAAAGAGCGAGATAAAGCTGTTCTTATTTAGGTCCACAATCTATTTTCTTGGTCCATTTTCCTTTGCATATAATACGGCGGGGAGTAAGATTTAAAAGTAGTATATCATTCCATTCTAGTAATATTTGTACATTGTTTTTATTATTTCGTAATTTAATTTTTAATTTTATTCTTTTATGTTATTTGACTTTATATATTGCCTTTAAATTTAAGGGTTTTGCCTCTCAATTTTTGAACCGAGACATAGTATTTTTTTTTTTTTTTTCTGTGCTGCATAAACGAAAGCATGCTTGATCCTAGAGGTGTTTATTCTCAATCAATATTTAGATCAACACCGTAGGCTTTCAAGTACTATATGTCTGTCTCTATATTTTATCAGCTTTTAGGTATTGAGATTAAATTTTGCTCAGAATCTATTCGCTAACTTAAACACATGAGTGTTACAACTTTCACACTTAAGGAGCTTCAGGTCTTTTCGCTTCAAAGTGTTTACTATTTGACGCTTTTAAGAACATTTGCTTGCCTGAGCTAGGTTGGTTATACAGTTAAAACAATTAGTGGAAAGACGGAACTGTCTTATAGAATTTCTTCAACATTATTAGTTGGTTCTTTCCGTTTCGCATTTTATCACGCACTTTGAGATTATTATATTACTTAATGGAATGTGCTCTATGTTCCTAATTGTTTGCTGATTATTGTTGTTAATTATTATTTTGTTTATTTATTTCTTTTGCATCTCATATAGTATTTTTCCCTTATGTTTCTTTTTTATTGAGCTCCACTTCTATACTTACTTTAATAATTTTCGATGTTTGCTACAATTTATATTCAATAGCCCTTTATTTGACAAAAACTGGGCTGTTAAAAACGGAAGCCAATTAATCTATCAAACTGATGGAAGGGAATAGTTGTGATTATTTTTCATTTAAAAATAAAAATAGGCTGTTATACGGGTACACAAAATATTTACTTATATTAAATTAAAAGTACTGTCACTGTTTACGGCAGCCTGGCATCCTAAAGAGACTCAATCGCTCACCATCATCACTTGACACCCCACCCACCCATACGACGAAGCGATCCTCACCTGGACCATCACTCGTACACACATAATTAACTTTTACCTAGATAATGTACGGTTTGCATGTAGGCGCCTTATTTGAATAGTATTTCATTGTTCTACTCTGTACCGATTTTGGATCCCCTGATTTATATTATTTCCAGCTACTTTCCAAGGCTCACACCTTTAACTTTTAACACACCAGCCCACAAAACATATAATTTGGATATAAAAACATTAGACAACGACTATCAAGCACCAAGAGCTATTAAACAAATTTATAAAGTATTCGGAGGAAATTTGATCGAACAATGTAACACCCAAAATATTTATTATGGTTTACATTAAATCGTGAAGTCATAGTCGAGTCTACTACGTACTTCACATTTTGCCATGAGTTGTTCCCATCTAAAACCTCTATCAATTTATCCGTTTTTTCTTATTATTATTTTTTCAACCAAGTAAGTGCGTACCTGTTTTTTCAATTTTATCTCTCTAGAAAATGTCTGTAAGTTCGGTAGCCTCACAGTCAGTCAATATGTTTGTTATAGAGATTTTGTATTGTATTTCTATTATTGTACATTTTAAGTTTTCCGGTTTGGTGGAATTTGGAATTTTAGCTGTCCTATTATATCGCTGATTGTTCTAACTAAACAATTGATTGAACACTACCTCCATAAACGTATCTTTGATTGAGTTTTCGATAATAACTTCTTATTAATTTTTTTAGATCGTACCCGAGTCACGTAAATATTGCAGGGTACGTAAAAATTAGCACGCAAACAAGATTGAGGGCAGAGACACTCCTAAAAGGCTTTGAGCCGAAGTGTGACGTAGAAAAAGGTACAATAAGGTAGGAGCTAACGAACAGCGAGAGTCTTTAGATGGAAGCGAGCTGAACGAAGACATCTGATCTCAGACAAGACAAATGTTTATCGGGAGAAAGAATCCTCCTTTCACATTATAGTAGTATGCGTAGCCTTAGCAAGGAACAAATTTTATTGTCTTAGAACAACATATCAACCGTATTAAAGGCTAAGAAACCCTCAACTCATCATAAATACTTTATCTCGTACAGTTTCCATGTCCGGTAGCAGAGTCATAGAACTAGAAGGGGGGCACAACAGACCTCTCAGTTACCAAATCATTTATCGACGATTAAGGTTTATACAGGCAGGAGACATATTATTCTATTATTGATTCCCCTTTATGTTTAATTTTGTTTTATTAAAAAGTTGTTACTATTCTACTACTATTCTGTTCTACAAATTTTTTGAGATTCGAATCCATTTTTTTAAGAGTGCTTTCATTTTTTTTCACTTAATGCCAACAAAAGTACTGACGCAATACTACTGCGTTTTGTAGAATAACTTTAATTTAACATTTAAATGAAAGAACAAGTCCACAATCGTGGCGATTAAAAACCGGGACTTAAAAGTACGCTGTTGAACAGAGTAAAGTACTCCTTTTGCTGTTATTTTTGATGTTTTTAAGAAACAGGTTGTTATTTAGCTGTTAAAAACAGAGAGCGGTTATTTTACCGGTAAAAAAAAAACCTTCTGCAGTTTTGCTGTTAAAAACACGTTTTTTTTCGGTTTTAGAAACCGGTTGTTGTTTAACTGTTTAAAACAGGGAGGGAGCTGCTATTTTTTACGGTTTGAAAAACCTGGTGCTGTTTTGCTGTTATTTTTCATGTTTTTCAGGTACAGGTTGTTATTTAGCTGTTTAAAACAGAGAGCGGTTATTTTACCGGTAAAAAAAAAACCTTCTGCAGTTTAGCTGTTAAAAACAGGTTTATTTCGGTTTAAGAAACCGGTTGTTGTTTAACTGTTTAAAATAGAGAGCTGTTATTTTTTCTGGTTTTAAATACTGGGGCTGTTAAGCTGTTATTTTTGTGGTTTTCAAGAATCAGGTTGTTGTTTGACTGCAATTTTTCCGGTTTGAAAACAGTTGAGGGGAGGGGGGTGTAAATTTTGCTGCTAAAAACAGGGATTTTTCAGGTTTAAAAACAGGTTGTGATATGTTTAAACGGAGGGCTGTTGTATGTGCAATATGCAGATATAACAGTCCACCAGGATAACATCTAACAACAACCTGTTTTAAAAACAGCTTGCTGTTAGCTGTTATTTTTATATAACAGTCAAACATCAACCTGTTTTTAAACCTGAAAAATCCCTGTTTTTAGCAGCAAAATTTACACCCCCCTCCCCTCAACTGTTTTCAAACCGGAAAAATTGCAGTCAAACAACAACCTGATTCTTGAAAACCACAAAAATAACAGCTTAACAGCCCCAGTATTTAAAACCAGAAAAAATAACAGCTCTCTATTTTAAACAGTTAAACAACAACCGGTTTCTTAAACCGAAATAAACCTGTTTTTAACAGCTAAACTGCAGAAGGTTTTTTTTTTACCGGTAAAATAACCGCTCTCTGTTTTAAACAGCTAAATAACAACCTGTACCTGAAAAACATGAAAAATAACAGCAAAACAGCACCAGGTTTTTCAAACCGTAAAAAATAGCAGCTCCCTCCCTGTTTTAAACAGTTAAACAACAACCGGTTTCTAAAACCGAAAAAAAACGTGTTTTTAACAGCAAAACTGCAGAAGGTTTTTTTTTACCGGTAAAATAACCGCTCTCTGTTTTTAACAGCTAAATAACAACCTGTTTCTTAAAAACATCAACAATAACAGCAAAGGAGTACTTTACTCTGTTCAACAGCGTACTTTTAAGTCCCGGTTTTTAATCGCCACGATTGTGGACTTGTTCTTTCATTTAAATGTTAAATTAAAGTTATTCTACAAAACGCAGTAGTATTGCGTCAGTACTTTTGTTGGCATTAAGTGAAAAAAAATGAAAGCACTCTTAAAAAAATGGATTCGAATCTCAAAAAATTTGTAGAACAGAATAGTAGTAGAATAGTAACAACTTTTTAATAAAACAAAATTAAACATAAAGGGGAATCAATAATAGAATAATATGTCTCCTGCCTGTATAAACCTTAATCGTCGATAAATGATTTGGTAACTGAGAGGTCTGTTGTGCCCCCCTTCTAGTTCTATGACTCTGCTACCGGACATGGAAACTGTACGAGATAAAGTATTTATGATGAGTTGAGGGTTTCTTAGCCTTTAATACGGTTGATATGTTGTTCTAAGACAATAAAATTTGTTCCTTGCTAAGGCTACGCATACTACTATAATGTGAAAGGAGGATTCTTTCTCCCGATAAACATTTGTCTTGTCTGAGATCAGATGTCTTCGTTCAGCTCGCTTCCATCTAAAGACTCTCGCTGTTCGTTAGCTCCTACCTTATTGTACCTTTTTCTACGTCACACTTCGGCTCAAAGCCTTTTAGGAGTGTCTCTGCCCTCAATCTTGTTTGCGTGCTAATTTTTACGTACCCTGCAATATTTACGTGACTCGGGTACGATCTAAAAAAATTAATAAGAAGTTATTATCGAAAACTCAATCAAAGATACGTTTATGGAGGTAGTGTTCAATCAATTGTTTAGTTAGAACAATCAGCGATATAATAGGACAGCTAAAATTCCAAATTCCACCAAACCGGAAAACTTAAAATGTACAATAATAGAAATACAATACAAAATCTCTATAACAAACATATTGACTGACTGTGAGGCTACCGAACTTACAGACATTTTCTAGAGAGATAAAATTGAAAAAACAGGTACGCACTTACTTGGTTGAAAAAATAATAATAAGAAAAAACGGATAAATTGATAGAGGTTTTAGATGGGAACAACTCATGGCAAAATGTGAAGTACGTAGTAGACTCGACTATGACTTCACGATTTAATGTAAACCATAATAAATATTTTGGGTGTTACATTGTTCGATCAAATTTCCTCCGAATACTTTATAAATTTGTTTAATAGCTCTTGGTGCTTGATAGTCGTTGTCTAATGTTTTTATATCCAAATTATATGTTTTGTGGGCTGGTGTGTTAAAAGTTAAAGGTGTGAGCCTTGGAAAGTAGCTGGAAATAATATAAATCAGGGGATCCAAAATCGGTACAGAGTAGAACAATGAAATACTATTCAAATAAGGCGCCTACATGCAAACCGTACATTATCTAGGTAAAGTTAATTATGTGTGTACGAGTGATGGTCCAGGTGAGGATCCCTTCGTCGTATGGGTGGGTGGGGTGTCAAGTGATGATGGTGAGCGATTGAGTCTCTTTAGGATGCCAGGCTGCCGTTTACGGCAGTACTTTTAATTTAATATAAGTAAATATTTTGTGTACCCGTATAACAGCCTATTTTTATTTTAAATGAAAAATAATCACAACTATTCCCTTCCATCAGTTTGATAGATTAATTGGCTTCCGTTTTTAACAGCCCAGTTTTTGTCAAATAAAGGGCTATTGAATATAATTGTAGGAAACATCGAAAATTATTAAAGTAAGTATAGAAGTGGAGCGCAATAAAAAAGAAACATAAGGGAAAAATACTATATGAGATGCAAAAGAAATAAATAAACAAAATAATAATTAACAACAATAATCAGCAAACAATTAGGAACATAGAGCACATTCCATTAAGTAATATAATAATCTCAAAGTGCGTGATAAAATGCGAAACGGAAAGAACCAACTAATAATGTTGAAGAAATTCTATAAGACAGTTCCGTCTTTCCACTAATTGTTTTAACTGTATAACCTACCTAGCTCAGGCAAGCAAATGTTCTTAAAAGCGTCAAATAGTAAACACTTTGAAACGAAAAGACCTGAAGCTCCTTAAGTATGAAAGTTGTAACACTCATGTGTTTAAGTTAGCGAATAGATTCTGAGCAAAATTTAATCTCAATACCTAAAAGCTGATAAAATATAGAGACAGACATATAGTACTTGAAAGCCTACGGTGTTGATCTAAATATTGATTGAGAATAAACACCTCTAGGATCAAGCATGCTTTCGTTTATGCAGCACAGAAAAAAAAAAACATACTATGTCTCGGTTCAAAAATTGAGAGGCAAAACCATTAAATTTAAAAGCAATATATAAAGTCAAATAACATAAAAGAATAAAATTAAAAATTAAATTACGAAATAATAAAAACAATGTACATATATTACTAGAATGGAATGACATACTACTTTTAAATCTTACTCCCTGCCGTATTATATGCAATGGAAAATGGACCAAGAAAATAGATTGTGGACCTAAACAAGAACAGCTTTATCTCGCTCTTTCAATGTACGAATTATAACCCACAAGAATCATAATAGAATATAGTCTAGCAAAACTACTTACTACTTACTACTTGAAGTCTAAACGGTCTTAAGACCATGAATCCTAAGTTAGTGAAAATTATTGTAAATGACTTGCTTGCGCTCTTTTTATTAGTTTAACATACACACAACCAGTGCTTTACCAACATAAACAAGTAAGAAGGCTCTAGTCGCGAGAGCCCGACTAGAAGATACCCTGAACCCAGTTGCAATAAATATATTTAATTTATATAAGACTTTGGTATACTGGCTTAGCTTCCATCGATTAAGCTCAATATCTCCGGTGTTTCTCAACCGATTTGGACGAAATTTTCAGAAAAGTTCTATCATTATCCATTACTTCAACCCTCATTTTTAGATTTTCCAAATTCGATATTTTATTGTTATCGATATTATGTGTATATCGGAAACCAGAATAGTTATCGATAATTTGGAGCAAACTTGTTCTGCTCATGGTATAGGAGAACTTAAATACAAAATCAGAAGTCTCTAGCTCTTCTAGTCTCTGAGATCCACGCGTTCATACAGACGGACAGACGGACAGACAGACGGACAGACGGACATGGCTATATCGTCTCGGCTGTTGATGCTGATCAAGAATATATATACTTTATAGGGTCGGAGATGCTTCCTTCTGCCTGTTACATACTTTTGCACAAAACCATTATACCCTTATTTACCCATTTTATGGGTTAAGGGTATAAAAAGAAGAATAAATCTTACCATACAATTATTAAACCAAATCTTAATATTTGGAGCCTCCTCCACAAACAGTATACAATAAAATCAAACCCTAATCTAAAATCAAAAAACAGGATCAAGAGCTAGGGTGTATAAAACGACTTATACAAAGGATGCAAAAATCGAAAATACCAATATTTAGTGGGTACAAACCAATCCGGTGATAGTTAAAGTACATTATTTTAAAAACACACTACAATTAAAAAATTTTAAGTACCATATCGCCCGTTTTGCAAAATACCGACTCTCAAGTCATCTCGAGCTTTAGTACATCACAACCGTATTTTGCCATCCAAATTCAAGATTAATGCAAAGGTTCAAGAATAATAAAACACAATACAATGGTTTCACGAATTAAATAAATAACTCAGATCATGAAAAAATAAATCCTTTAGCGACAATAAGTTTTGAGCACTAAAGAACATAAGTCTCCTTAGAAAATAATTATAATAATTAAATGAATAAAAACGCCCTAATAACATGGCATCTAGAACAAAAAGGATTTGTTCTCATTAAAATTAATAAAGCACCTAAAAAAACAAATAAAAAATAAAAATAAATAAAAAATAATAAAAACAAGAAAAACATGGAAGTGAGAACTAAAAAAACTGCAATTAACACAGTTAAGGAACAGTAGTCGTAGGTACTTAACCCTTAAATTAAAACGCTTAACGTATTCATACTTTTCGAAACAGTGTAAGACTCATATCTCGAACTGTTAAGCTAGTTCAATGCACTTCCTTATTAAATGCAAGCAAAATGGGGAGAATAGTGAAATAAAATATTACCATCCATCAATTATAAGAAATTAGTAACGAAATTTTGTAAGTTTAAGCAATGAGTTTGGAAATATAAAAATCTAACATAATCACTAAAAAAGTAGAAAGGTACATAGATTAACAGTTAAAATATATTAAAGCAATCAATTATAAAGTGAAAAATCAATGTCCGATCGATTTCTCTGTTAAAATTAAGTTAACTTGTTAAGGACAATAATAAAATCTATCTCGTTTTAAGCGTAAAGCCTAGTCAAAATAGCTAACTACATAACATAAAATGTTTAAAAATCTGTAGAATACTAAGTTGAAGAAAACGATTAAATATAACACAAATTAAGATAGGGTATCATACAACGTGAATAGAAGAATTTTTGAAGTCAGTAAATGAGTACAAAACACATTCTTTATACATTTTTATCGTAGGTAGCATACTGAGAAAGAGTTGGTAAAACCCGTTTATAAAAAAAAAATCAAGCTGCTAAGAACATCTTACTGTTTTCATTTTCTTTATTTAAGAAATTGATTTGATATGTGAGTTTGATGAAATAATTTTAGTTGAGTATAAGAAATAGTTTGACGGATATCTTAAATATGAAAAGTGTCATATGATGAAAATCTTAAAGCGAGCAGAGGAAAAGTTAAGGAAAAGATTATTTGATAAGCCTAAAAGATTACCTTAAAGAATTTAAAGAATGTATAAGCAAAATAAATTATTACTGACATAGAACGAAATCCAATATATGGGGATTAAAAAAAAAAATAATAATAACAATAATCTCAATAAACGATGAAGTATAAATAGTAAGATCAAAATTACTTTGTTAAAACATGATTTATTATACCAGCTACACGAGCTTCGTTAAGCTTTCAAGTGAGTACTAGAACTAAGGCTTATAATATTGACTTAAAAAAGCTTTTTATAAAGCCGAAACAAAATCATGGAGTATGACTTGTGTGTTCTACAGGCTATAACTATATGTCATTAATCTTAATGTTCGGTGTTTGTGTTTGCTAAATACCTCAACGGAACAAGCTAAATATAAATCTCAAATTTAACATACTGCAAAAATCTTAAAAAAATAAAAATATTAAATAAAATTAAAACATACCCATAAGAAAAACAAAATTTGATAGTTTCTTAACAAAGTACACCAATTTAAAAAATGTTCATTGGTTTATTAAAAAGTTATACTAATTAGCTCTATAAAAGTAACAGAAGTCAGTGCAATAATCAAAACAGATATATGCAAATAAAGGTTAGAAACGTAAGTAGCGAATAAGTTGGGTGTGCGTTAGAAGGAGGGACAATCAATTAACATACCACCTGCATTTCATAGACGCTCGTGTATAGAATCGCATAAGGGAGCGTGTTTTAATATAATAATAGTAGGATAACTTTTCCCCTATAACACTTTCCCCCTCTAACACTTACTCTCTCTAATACTAACTCTCTCTTTCTCCCTCTAACACTTTCCTCTTCTTACAACTTCCCCCTATAGTATTTCAAACTAAATCTGCAAGTCTCAATACTCTTGTGTTGATCTTGCTGCTGCTGCTGCGAAAAAATTCCCATCCCTTGCTTCCATAACACTCACGAATGTTGTTGTTCTTGTTGTTATTGGTGTTGCTTTTGATCATAAAAATGCGGCCTACGAATGTACTGCCCTTTGACTAGCGTACTTCAAACAAGCACAATCTTGACTCAATCCTTTTATTCTTTGATCTCTGGTTTTTTCATGTTTTGCCTGCAGGTGTGCAAGGCAACGCACGTCAAACAGCCGCCCTCTCGACTCTCTCTTATCTACTTATTCGTATCTAAGAAACTTGCTCACAGTTGACTCTCTCTCTCTCTCTTATCTACTAACTTGTAGCTAAGAAACCTGTGCACACTTGACTCTAGCACTTAATAGTTTTATAGGCTTTAGGCTACTTTGCTCACTGAACCTCACGGACGGTGATACCTATAACACATTAGCCAACTAATGTACTTGACATTTGACTAGCGCACTTCAAGCATGTACAAACTTGTCTCTAAGTCTTCCTCCCTCTAACACTTTCTTGCACACAGTATCCTTCTAGCACTATCCCCCTCTAACTCTTTCCTCCTCTAACACCTTCTCCCTCTAACACTTTCCCCCTCTATCCTTTCCCCCCCCCCCCCCCCCCCTTACACCTTCTCCCTCTAACACTCCCCCTCTTACACCTTCTCCCTCTAACTCTTTATAATCTAAATGTTTAAAAACAATGTGTTGATCTTGCAGCTGCTGCCGCTGCGAAAGAAAATTCCCACCCTTGCACACATAACGCCCCCACGAAGGTTGTAGTTGTTGTTGCTAGTGGTGTTGCTTTTGATCATAACAATGCGGCCTACGAATGTACTGCTCTTTGACTAGCGTACTTCAAAAAAGCACAATCAAGCATGCACAAACTTGTCTCTAAGTCTTCCTCCCTCTAACATTTTCTGGCACACAGTATCCTTCTAACACTATCCCCCTCTAACTCTTTCCTCCTCTAACACCTTCTCCCTCTAACACTTTCCCCCTCTATCCTTTCCCCCTCTTACACCTTCTCCCTCTAACACTCCCCCTCTTACACCTTCTCCCTCTAACTCTTTATAATATAAATGTACAAGTATCAATACTCTTGTTTAAAAACAATGTGTTGATCTTGCTGCTGCTGCCGCTGCGAAAGAAAATTCCCACCCTTGCACAAATAACGCCCCCACGAAGGTTGTAGTTGTTGTTGCTGTTGGTGTTGCTTTTGATCATAACAATGCGGCCTACGAATGTACTGCTCTTTGACTAGCGTACTTCAAAAAAGCACAATCAAGCATGCACAAACTTGTCTCTAAGTCTTCCTCCCTCTAACACTTTCTTGCACACAGTATCCTTCTTACACTATCCCCTCTAACTCTTTCCTCCTCTAACACCTTCTCCCTCTAACACTTTCCCCCTCTATCCTTTCCCTGTCTTACACCTTCTCCCTCTAACACTCCTCCTCTTACACCTTTTCGCTCTAACTCTTTATAATCTAAATGTACAAGTATCAATACTCTTGTTTAAAAACAGTGTGTTGATCTTGCTGCTGCTGCCGCTGCGAAAGAAAATTCCTATCATTGCACACATAACGCCCCCACGAAGGTTGTAGTTGTTGTTGCTGTTGGTGTTGCTTTTGATCATAACAATGCGGCCTACGAATGTACTGCTCTTTGACTAGCGTACTTCAAAAAAGCACAATCAAGCATGCACAAACTTGTCTCTAAGTCTTCCTCCCTCTAACATTTTCTTGCACACAGTATCCTTCTAACACTATCCCCCTCTAACTCTTTCCTCCTCTAACACCTTCTCCCTCTAACACTTTCCCCCTCTATCCTTTCCCCCTCTTACACCTTCTCCCTCTAACACTCCCCCTCTTACACCTTCTCCCTCTAACTCTTTATAATATAAATGTACAAGTATCAATACTCTTGTTTAAAAACAATGTGTTGATCTTGCTGCTGCTGCCGCTGCGAAAGAAAATTCCCACCCTTGCACAAATAACGCCCCCACGAAGGTTGTAGTTGTTGTTGCTGTTGGTGTTGCTTTTGATCATAACAATGCGGCCTACGAATGTACTGCTCTTTGACTAGCGTACTTCAAAAAAGCACAATCAAGCATGCACAAACTTGTCTCTAAGTCTTCCTCCCTCTAACACTTTCTTGCACACAGTATCCTTCTTACACTATCCCCCTCTAACTCTTTCCTCCTCTAACACCTTCTCCCTCTAACACTTTCCCCCTCTATCCTTTCCCTGTCTTACACCTTCTCCCTCTAACACTCCTCCTCTTACACCTTTTCGCTCTAACTCTTTATAATCTAAATGTACAAGTATCAATACTCTTGTTTAAAAACAGTGTGTTGATCTTGCTGCTGCTGCCGCTGCGAAAGAAAATTCCTATCATTGCACACATAACGCCCCCACGAAGGTTGTAGTTGTTGTTGCTGATGGTGTTGCTTTTGATCATAACAATGCGGCCTACGAATGTACTGCCCTTTGACAAGCGTACTTCAAAAAAGCACAATCTTGTTTCAATCCTTTTATTCTTTGATCACTGGTTTTCACAATCATAAACATTCATTGTTAATGTTTTGCCTGCAGGTGTGCAAGACAACGCACGTCAAACAGGTGCCCTCTTGACTCTCTCTTATCTACTTATTCGTAGCTAAGAAACCTGCTCACAGTTGACTCTCTCTCTCTCTCTCTTATCTACTAACTTGTAGCTAAGTAACCTGTGCACACTTGACTCTAGCACTTAATAGTTTCATAGACAATGTACTTTGTTCACTGAACCTCACGGACGGTGATACCTATAACACTTTCTCTCTTTTAACACTTTCCCCCTCTTACACCTTCTCCCTCTAACACTCCCCCTCTTAAACCTTCTCCCTCTAACTCTTTATAATCTAAATGTAAAAGTATCAATACTCTTGTTTAAAAACAATGTGTTGATCTTGCTGCTGCTGCCGCTGCGAAAGAAAATTCCCACCCTTGCACACATTACGCCCTCACGAAGGTTGTAGTTGATGTTGCTCTTGACAATTACAATGCATGTGTGCAGCGCAACGTATTTAAAACTGAAGCACACTTGACTCTAGCACTAAATGGTTAAATAGCTAAAACTGATCCTGTCATTATCACAACCATAAAATCAATGTTTATGGCCTGCTTGTCAAACAGGAGCACACTTGACTCTAATACAAATTGGTTTCATAGCCAAAACTGATAGTGTGAACACTGATTTTCACAACTTGACACCCGATCCCTTCCTCACAAACCCACATGAATGTTGTTGTTGTTGTTGTTGGCAAAAACAATGTATGCTGTGGCTTGCTTGCACGAGTTCAAGGCAACCAGATTCTATGATCACTGATTCTCGCAACCATAACAATGCGGCCTAGGAATGTCATGCCTTTGTCCTTAATACCTAGTCTAATTAAAGCGGGCACGATCATGGAAAAAAAAGGGTCATAAATTATAGTATTGGGGGTAATAAAAGTGTCAAAAAAAAGGGTCATAAAATGTAATGGGGGGTAATTAAACTGTCAAAAATGAAAAGTCATAAATTGACAAAGAACCGGCAGTTCCCTACTACTATTGTTATCAGCTTGCACCTAACGATATAACACTTGTTATGGATTTCACAGTTCCCCAGCGGGCGTATCGGTTCTTTTTTGACATTTTGTTTGACGCAGACATGAATCAATATATTATAAAAGTTTTGGGTCTCTAGCTTTAAAGGCGTTTAAGAAACGCAGAAACTGCACAGAGCCAATATAGTTACTATTTGTTTTCGGTATCATGGTATAGGAACTTGAATTTTTTTGTACTTTATTGCAACCCTACCCTAATTCATCTTTTATTACTTTTCCAATTTTTCTTAGATTGGCTGTAAGTAATCTTCATTATGTTAGCAATGTACTGGGCATAAAAATAGGAACTTGAATTTTTTTGTACTTTATTGCAACCCTACCCTAATTCATCTTTTATTACTTTTCCAATTTTTCTTAGATTGGCTGTAAGTAATCTTCATTATGTTAGCAATGTACTGGGCATAAAAGATCCTATACACAAACAAAAAATATCACTTAAAGCTATGGATGTTGTGCTCTTTGGACCTCCGCGAGGTAGGCATTGTTTAACAGACGCTATACAATTTTCGAAACACTATTTTTTTATTTGTAAATTAATTGAGAGATTTGTTGTTATTTATAGAGACAGGCACTCGTTGGAAAGACTACATTCTTGTCACTCTTTTATTGAGCGCTATTATAGGATGTTGGTATGCTTACCAACAAAACAAGAATGCAAAGAGGCATTTGCGTCGTATGGCACAGGATATGGAAGGATTACAACGGGCTGAACAAAGTTTACAAGAGATGCAAAAGGTTTATTTCTAGATTAAAGCATAAAAAAAACTTTCATCTTTGTATATGCGGCATTGTTTTTTTTTTTTTTTTTTTTTTAAGGAATTAGAGTTAGCGCGCATGGAACAGGAAAATGTTGCAACGGAAAAAATGGATCTTGAGCGGCGTCTTAAGGAAGTTCCACCAGCTAGTTCCTTAAGCTCAGACTTAGAAGTACAGCAGTTGAAAAAAGAAATTGAAATGCTGCGCAATGAATTAACACGTGCCGAATTTGAACTGGTGGACAATTGTTGGGCGCCTCCCCAACAGTTACAGTCATGGCTTCAGTATACATATGAGTTAGAAAGCAAGAACCATCAGAAAAAGCGCATTTCTGCCGAAAAACAACTTCAATCAGCTCGTGAAGCTTGTGAAAAACTACGGAAAAAGCGATCTAGTTTGGTAGGGGCTTTTGTTTCGACGCATGGTAAGAGCATTGACGATGTTGACCGTTCAATTGTTGAAGCGCGAAATGCTCTTGGTGAAGTAACCAATGAGTTGCAGGAACGCCTTCATCGTTGGAAACAAATTGAAACGTGCCTCGGTTTGAGTATTGTCAATAACAACGGACTATCTTACTTAGAAAACGTTCTATATAACCGTAATGGAGGTATTTCTGTTAACAGTGGCGGTGCAAGTTCTACAAGGGGATCAAGAGGTGAGTATTTCTATGCCTTTTTATATTACCCTGTAGTTGTTTTATGCAAAATTGTACGGACCAGGAAGAATAACTCCTAGTCCATTATGTACTTATATTTATTCTTCATAACAGCCCAAAAGTTCTTGCTTTTTTGGTTAAGCTTTCTACACGACCGTCTGTCCGTCTGTATGTGCGATATGGCGACAATCTTAAAGACTTAAGAAGCTTCAAGCTGATAAAATTTTATAACTTCAATTGATTCCCAAAGTTAAATAAGTGGAAACGTTGCAGTCGGACGCAACCGACCGGTATACTCGTTACCAGTATTAAAACCGCTTAAAAGAGGCCTGATTACAAAGGGGTACGGATGCGGCAAGGGTGAACGCTGCCTTAAAAATTTTCCGATGCAGATGGGAATGCCACCAGCTATTTTCCTTCCCAAATTTGGTGACTATAGTTCAAAGGTTTTTTCATTTTGAGGAAAGGGGGGCTGGGGCGGATTGGGTGGTTGTGGCATCCAAATTTTTGCTGCAGATCTTTGTGGAATGTCAATTGCTATCTTCATACCAAATTTGAGGACTCTAGCTCAATGTTTGCAAAATGTGGGAAAGGGGGGCTGAGGCGGAATGGGAGGGTGTGGCATTCAAATTTTTGTTGCAGATCTTTTTGGAATGTCAATTGCTATGTTCATAATAAATTTGGTGACTCTAGCTCAAAGTTTGTAAAAAGTGGTGAAAGGGGGAAGGGGCTTTATTGGTAGGCGTGGCTCCAAAACTTTGATGCAGATTTTTGGAGGTCGTTGCCAGCTATTTTCCTACCAAATTTGGTGGCTCTAGCACCACAATTCTGGAAGATACACGCATTTTCGTTTTTGAGGAAGCGTTGGGGCGGATGGGGGTGGCTAGGGCAGGTTGGCACTAAATTTAGTGGCTCAGGTACAAAAACTGAGGAATATATAGGCGATTCTGATTTAAAACTGTAGAGGGGGGGGGGGGGGGAACGGGGGCCTTCCAGTTATCCCGGCCATGGATAAAGATGTTAGGAAAGTTTCAAGTCTTTCTTTTCATCATACAGCCTGTATGCCTTACCAACACGTGAATATCCAACGAAGCAATTTTCCTGACCTTTGGGCTTAAATTCGCCATGGCCTGTCTTATTTAGGACGACTGTCACAGTCCCAAATATCCTCATGTGCAGCCACTCCATTCCTCATGTAGAGTCTTAACTTCCAGTGCGGTATTTACAAATGTAGCACGCTGTCTCCACCAAAGAGAATGGAACTTATATAGAGTCGTCATGAGGCCAAATTCTGACTGCCAGTTGGAATCAACAAGAATGGAACTTATATAGAGTCGTCATGAGGCCAAATTCTGACTGCCAGTTGGAACATGGAATCGTGGCGACACCTCTCTCACAAAGCGCTGCTGCTGCTTTTTTCTCTGCCAGCGCATTTCATGCCCGAGTATATCAAGTCATTCAGCTTGGCGACTGTTATACGCTTTTGTTTTCTCATAGCACAGCCAGCCAGCCATGCTCTGAGTATATGCCCATAGCCAGCGATTTTGCAGAGCGCAGTCGCTTCTTCGCTTGCTGCTCGCCCTTCTTTTCCTCCTATAAACATATGAGCGTGTCTACGTCACGCGTATTATCATTTTTTTTATCATTTTTGCGACGTTGCTTAGTGAAGCTATGCATTGTACCCACATTCATATATATTCATATATGTTTGCTGTTTTGCTGGGATTTCTACTGATTTTTGTTATTTTGTTTGGGCTGGCTAGTGTTAGTGTGTTAGTGGTTTTGTATTTCTACATGACATATATAATTGTATGCGTAGCATTTGCCATGGCATGCATTGACCTTTTCTACTTATTATCAATTCAATTTGGTGCAGAATTTGTATTTTGCCTACAAAAACCTAAAAAGCAAACTTCCCAGGCAGCCAAATATCATTTTTGCTGCTGGTCGAGCATTTGAGTAACAGGCAAACAGCAAAATAAACAAGCGTCAATGTAAGCTTATGCATATGAGCGTATTTCTTCATAAGTCTTCATTTCTTTTTATTTTGCTTCTTTTTCGCTTTTGGTTGTCCTAGCTGTAAAATAACAAAACACATGAACATATCAATATCAACATACATCTACAAATATATATATTTGAATATGTGTTCGCTTATGCTTTCAGTTTTCTTTGGACTCAGGCTGTGTAAAAATGTTTGTTTTAATTCTTCTGCACGATCGCATATCATCGTATGTGTGCCTCTATGTCTACATGTACACATATGTATAATTGTATGCGTAGCATTTGCTTTGTCTATCCCTGACCTTTCTTAACTATTAATAATTTTGGCAATTGTAAGCAATTTTAAAATTCAAACAAAACATTTTATTTTATTATTATTTTGAATTTTTTGATAAATATTTTAATTTTGATTCGCCTTCTCACATTTAGCTCACTCCATGCAAGTTTTTGCTGGAGCTACCCAGAGGATACTTGGTACTTTTTAAGGCACCGGAAGTATGTGAGCTGCTTGAAATGCTCGAATATCGAATTATTATTTCAATATTCAACACATTTCCATCCTCCATTAACTTAAGTTTTTATCAACTTTTATTTAGTTTTAGTCAGTTTATATAAAGTAGCTTATTAATGTAATATTTTTGTTGTTTTTTTTTATGTTTTTTTTGGATTTTTATAATTTTTATGATTTTTATTCTAGTTTTTTGTTTGTTTTTTTTTCTTAAAATAAATATTTTTTTTTAAGTAAAAGATCAAAATTCCGTTTGTCATTTATTGTCAGAGGATTAAGCTTTTAAAGTTTTCGTCCTTCGGCTACTTTTTATGTCAACGGTATCGTGTACTTTATCCGAAAGCCACATTGTATTTTTCCTAAGCAAAACTATCAAGAAATAATCTAATATGTATTCCCTATGTTGTCTGCAGGTATGGGACTCGGAAAACCAATTGCTAAATTTTGCATTGCCATCAGTTTGTTTAATACATTCATTATAAATGCATTCTTTAATATTCTTTATATGTGGGCTTCTGTGAAATATGCCATGAAAAACTTCGTAGAAAATTTTAATTAACTCGAAAAATTCGTCCTGAGGGGCTTTCAGTTTTAAATTATTATTTATAGTTTTAAAATTTTTGTTAAATAAAAAAAGTTCAGAATTTTCGCAATTTGCCAACTCATCTTTAAATAGAGCTTGGCAGTTGACACAATTAAACTTTTGTTGGGACCTATATAAAACAAATCCTGCAAAATAGCGTAAAGCATTCTCACTACTTGAACTTATCGAATCAGAAGGGATACTATCAGATGCAACATTAGCATTTTCTATTATGTTCGGACCACCTACTTGGCATGGCAATTCTTCTTCGCGCTCTTGTACTGCATCACCATGTAGTACTGCATCATTTCTAAGCTCTTGTGCTGTCTCTTCAATAACATTAATAATCATGGTGTCCTCATCGGGTTCACAATTGCTTTTTTTTGTTTTTGAAGTTATTAATTTCATAGACAACATTTTTGAAATAATAACATTAAATTCAAAGAGCATTGGATTATAATTAGAACCACCCCTACTTCTTATTAAGTAAAATAAATTCTCCAATGCATCTTGATTTAACCGCGTTAACATCATAAAGAAAACATCTGAGTTTTCATCCCAAATATCTTGCGAAAGCTGTGTTATTGCATTTATAGATTGAATGAGACCATCAAGGCAACTTACTCTTATCGAATATTTACAACCTTTCAAATAATCCCTAGTTTCTATAATAGTCCTTTCTACAATGCTATCTTTTTTCAATGCCGATTTATAAGGGTTTCTACTGTTTAAACTACTGCTGTTAAGGCAATCAAAAAGTCTATTTAATTTTTTTTTTTTTTTTTTTAATTTTTCGATAAGTTCAAGTAGTGAGAATGCTTTACGCTATTTTGCAGGATTTGTTTTATATAGGTCCCAACAAAAGTTTAATTGTGTCAACTGCCAAGCTCTATTTAAAGATGAGTTGGCAAATTGCGAAAATTCTGAACTTTTTTTATTTAACAAAAATTTTAAAACTATAAATAATAATTTAAAACTGAAAGCCCCTCAGGACGAATTTTTCGAGTTAATTAAAATTTTCTACGAAGTTTTTCATGGCATATTTCACAGAAGCCCACATATAAAGAATATTAAAGAATGCATTTATAATGAATGTATTAAACAAACTGATGGCAATGCAAAATTTAGCAATTGGTTTTCCGAGTCCCATACCTGCAGACAACATAGGGAATACATATTAGATTATTTCTTGATAGTTTTGCTTAGGAAAAATACAATGTGGCTTTCGGATAAAGTACACGATACCGTTGACATAAAAAGTAGCCGAAGGACGAAAACTTTAAAAGCTTAATCCTCTGACAATAAATGACAAACGGAATTTTGATCTTTTACTTAAAAAAAAATATTTATTTTAAGAAAAAAAAACAAACAAAAAACTAGAATAAAAATCATAAAAATTATAAAAATCCAAAAAAAACATAAAAAAAACAACAAAAATATTACATTAATAAGCTACTTTATATAAACTGACTAAAACTAAATAAAAGTTGATAAAAACTTAAGTTAATGGAGGATGGAAATGTCTTGAATATTGAAATAATAATTCGATATTCGAGCATTTCAAGCAGCTCACATACTTCCGGTGCCTTAAAAAGTACCAAGTATCCTCTGGGTAGCTCCAGCAAAAACTTGCATGGAGTGAGCTAAATGTGAGAAGGCGAATCAAAATTAAAATATTTATCAAAAAATTCAAAATAATAATAAAATAAAATGTTTTGTTTGAATTTTAAAATTGCTTACAATTGCCAAAATTATTAATAGTTAAGAAAGGTCAGGGATAGACAAAGCAAATGCTACGCATACAATTATACATATGTGTACATGTAGACATAGAGGCACACATACGATGATATGCGATCGTGCAGAAGAATTAAAACAAACATTTTTACACAGCCTGAGTCCAAAGAAAACTGAAAGCATAAGCGAACACATATTCAAATATATATATTTGTAGATGTATGTTGATATTGATATGTTCATGTGTTTTGTTATTTTACAGCTAGGACAACCAAAAGCGAAAAAGAAGCAAAATAAAAAGAAATGAAGACTTATGAAGAAATACGCTCATATGCATAAGCTTACATTGACGCTTGTTTATTTTGCTGTTTGCCTGTTACTCAAATGCTCGACCAGCAGCAAAAATGATATTTGGCTGCCTGGGAAGTTTGCTTTTTAGGTTTTTGTAGGCAAAATACAAATTCTGCACCAAATTGAATTGATAATAAGTAGAAAGGTCAATGCATGCCATGGCAAATGCTACGCATACATTATATATGTCATGTAGAAATACAAAACCACTAACACACTAACACTAGCCAGCCCAAACAAAATAACAAAAATCAGTAGAAATCCCAGCAAAACAGCAAACATATATGAATATATATGAATGTGGGTACAATGCATAGCTTCACTAAGCAACGTCGCAAAAATGATAAAAAAAATGATAATACGCGTGACGTAGACACGCTCATATGTTTATAGGAGGAAAAGAAGGGCGAGCAGCAAGCGAAGAAGCGACTGCGCTCTGCAAAATCGCTGGCTATGGGCATATACTCAGAGCATGGCTGGCTGGCTGTGCTATGAGAAAACAAAAGCGTATAACAGTCGCCAAGCTGAATGACTTGATATACTCGGGCATGAAATGCGCTGGCAGAGAAAAAAGCAGCAGCAGCGCTTTGTGAGAGAGGTGTCGCCACGATTCCATGTTCCAACTGGCAGTCAGAATTTGGCCTCATGACGACTCTATATAAGTTCCATTCTTGTTGGTTGGAATAGGCAATCGTGGCGACACCTCTCTCACAAAGCGCTGCTGCTGCTTTTTTCTCTGCCAGCGCATTTCATGCCCGAGTATATCAAGTCACTCAGCTTGGCGACTGTTATACGATTTTGTTTTCTCATAGCACAGCCAGCCAGCCATGCTCTGAGTATATGCTCATAGAGAGCGATTTTGCAGAGCGCAGTTGCTTCTTCGCTTGCTGCTCGCCCTTCTTTTCCTCCTATAAACATATGAGCGTGTCTACGTCAGACGTATTATCATTTTTTATCATTTTTGCGACGTTGCTTAGTGAAGCTATGCATTATACCCACATTCATATATATTTTTATATGTTTGCTGTTTTGCTGGGATTTCTACTGATTTTTGTTATTTTGTTTGGGCTGGCTAGTGCTAGTGTGTTAGTGGTTTTGTATTTCTACATGACTTATGTAATTGTATGCGTAGCATTTGCCATGGCATTCATTGACCTTTCTCTACTTATTATCAATTCAATTTGGTGCAGAATTTGTATTTTGCCTACAAAAACCTAAAAAGCAAACTTCCAAGGCATCCAAATATCATATTTTTGCTGATCGACCATTTGCAGTATCAGGCGAACAGCAAAATAAACAAGCGTCTAGTAAAATAAGCAGCCGAATATCAGTTTTGCATAGCTGGTCATATATACTCTTTTATGTATTCAGTTCTATGACCATTTTCAGCAATTTTGCCATCGCAACTACCATACGCTTATGCAGCGATGCGCACAAACTGCGAAAGTGTATTTAGTTGTGCATAAGTCTATTTCATTTGCCGAAAACTCGGAATATAAGAAAATAAAGAATGAAAGAAAATAAACTAAGAACTAAAATAAAGGGACACTAAGTCTAGGTTTTTGGTGAACGTAGGCGATAAGCAGCAAAATGATATGAGCGCATGTATACCACAAATATATAATATATAAACATATAACTATGTGAATGTATGTGAAACATTGGCCGACCCTTTATATTATTTCTAAGTTTATTTTTTTTTTCATTCTTTATTTTCTTATATTCCGAGTTTTCGGCAAATGAAATCGACATATACACAACTAAATACACTTTCGCAGTTTGTGCGCATCGCTGCATAAGTGTATGGTAGTTGCTATGACAAAATTGTTGGAAATGGTCATAGAGCTGAAAACATGAAAGAGTATATATGACCAGCAATGCAAAACTGATATTCGGCTGCTTATTTTACTAGACGCTTGTTTATATTGCTGTTCGCCTGATACTTCAAATGGTCGATCAGCACAAAATATGATATTTGGCTGCCTGGGAAGTTTGCTTTTTAGGTTTTTGTAGGCAAAATACAAATTCTGCACCAAATTGAATTGATAATAAGTAGAGAAAGGTCAATGAATGCCATGGCAAATGCTACGCATACAATTACATAAGTCATGTAGAAATACAAAACCACTAACACACTAGCACTAGCCAGCCCAAACAAAATAACAAAAATCAGTAGAAATCCCAGCAAAACAGCAAACATATATAAATATATATGAATGTGGGTATAATGCATAGCTTCACTAAGGCAACGTCGCAAAAATGATTAAAAAAATGATAACACGCGTGACGTAGACACGCTCATATGTTTATACAAGCAAAATACTCAGAGCATGGCTGGCTGGCTGTGCTATGAGGGAAAAAGCGTATAACAGTCGCCAAGCTGAATGACTTGATATACTCAGGCATGAAATGCGCTGGCAGAGAAAAAAGCAGCATCAGCGCTTTGTGAGAGAGGTGTCGCCACGATTGCCTATTCCAACTGGCAGTCAGAATTTGGCCTCATGACGACTCTATATAAGTTCCATTCTTGTTGACTGCGACGCTTTGAAGGTGTAATAACATTGTCCGATTCCGACTCAGTCTTATTTTCTTTGTACTCTGAGCCAGAGTCCTCAAAAGGTTCATCTGCAAAATCGATAAAATATTTATATAAATAGTAATACTATTTTGCTGTACTGATGATGCCAAAAATACTTATACTAAAATATTAATAACAGCCAAGTACTTACTGATTTTTTAAGAGTTACAAAAAATGTTACCTTGTTTTTCAGATGCATCACTGTCGGTTTCATTTTCCGCTTCAGGATCATTACTTTGATTGTCAACTGTGAATAAAAGAAATATTTTTAAGTGGACTTATTTAGCACAAGTAGCAGAACACGTATAGGTTAAATTAAAATCAATTATTAAACAAATATGCTTTCATTTAATATAGGATATTAAAAAGGATTATAGGATTCCGGTAAGACAAACACGATCATTCAGGAAAGTGGAAGACATGAACCTTCAGTTTGTTGCTTAGTTTCTACCTCATTTTCTTTCTCACTTTCATTACAATTTTCGTCGTCATTTTGAATCGCAGCCATGAGCAATTGGGAAACTTCAGTTATTTCTGCAAATGTAGCAGGAACTCGGTATATCTCCTTGTGTATGTCTTTATGGTGACCCATAAAGTTAGCTAAACGGTCTATTTGTACGTCATCTACGTTTAGCATTGAGGTATACGTAGCTAACTGCTTTCGAAGCATTGTGCCTCTCAAAGCTGCTGGACGAACTGCGCCGCATTCCTCTGAATATTTTTTTAAAATTGGGCACGCCCGGATATATTTTTTGTCCAATTTACCAGAATATGGCACACTGAAAATGTAGTTGCTTGTTGCTTGTACACCAGCGACTTTTCGATATTTTGAAATGGTGTAAATGCAGAATTTATCAAACGGTGTTAATAGGACAGGTACGGTTCTATTTAATTTTCCACGAATGGTGATTCGGGAATATTTTTTTTTGCAATTTTTTTTTGTTTTTGCTGACAGTTTTTTTAAAATATCCGCGTCCATATTTTCAGCTGCTTCATGACATGTGTTGAAGTTTTCGATTGTTAGCCTTTCTATTTCACCAGCACGACGTCGGTTAAGAATTTGAAGGCTGATCAAAGTACTTTGGACCAAAGAACACCACTTCGCCAAATCGAATTTCACTTTTAAGACTGTCAAAGCTTCTTCGGATAATTTGTTAACTTAATCAAAAAGTTTCTTAATAACTTCCTTAGAAGGCAACATAGTTTTGGTCGATCGTTTTTTTTTTTTTTCGTTTGATCTTGAATCGCCTTTTTATTAATGTTGATGTGAACCTCCATTTCCCAAAGTGCTAAAAAATCAAAAACAATTTTTTTCTTTTCCGTGTCAAGGCTTTTTATGCAAAATGCATGAAATATTTTTGCACATTTCTTTACTAACGACGTTAAGTTAGTCGCCACCGACGGGGTTCGAAAGCACATTAGGTCACTATCCCAATTAGCCACATTACGGATACATTTAATAATGACGTCGTGATATTAAGGGCTCATTACGTCCTTCAGTTCATTAACTTCATTTTTTATTTGGCTTTTAATGTCAAGTAAAAGGCGACCCAGCAATCGTATATTTGCGCATATCATGTCATGTTGGAGCTCAGAATGTTTCATGCATTCCGAATTTGCAAACAAAACAATTAGATGGTCGTATTTTATGATTCTTGTCACCACATCGGTTCTAAGCACTGGCATTAATTTCTTGCGCAGAATTTCAATTGCTGCTTCGTGCATAAAGCCTTTCATAATACGGCCATCCCGTAATATATTTCGTGCGGTTTTTAAATTACAATTTTTAGCGTGACAGCGAATGGTAGACTTTGGAAAAAACCCGCGACAAGATTTGCAGCATACCATATCTTCGGCAGTGTTTCCCGAAGTAGCCCTTTTTTGGCGAGTTAATATCAAAGTGCCACTATTAAATGATTGATCTGTGTTATGAAGATAATCACCGGCTTTTCGAATTTTTTTAATTAGTTTTTTTCGTTCAGCATGAAGCTTCGGAAGCAGCAAAAATTTTTTAACGTCCTTTTCATTTTTATGCACAATTTGCAGATGTCTTGCAAATTTTGTTTGTAGCTTTTTGCAATACAAACAGAAATGTTTCGTGCTCTTTGTTTGTTTAGAATCAGGAATTGATAGTTTTCTAATATCATAAACAGGGGTCTCAATAGTTAACGAAATTGACAAATCATTTGTACTATTTATGGTCAAATTACTGGGCTCAAATAGAGAGACAAGTGTTTCAGATTGGGCATTGGGTTCTAGTAAGTCAGTTGACCTTGCCGTCAAATCTATATTTATAAAAAATTATCAAACTATTAATTCTAAAACAAGTGTAAAAGTAACAGTCGGACGTAACCGACTGCGGTATACTCTTCATCACTTTTAAAACCGGTAAGAAGAGGCTTCATTGCAAAAGGGTACGGATGTGGCAGGGGTGTACGCTGCCTTAACGATTCTCCGATGCAGATGGGCGGGCGTGGCATCTTAATTTTTACTGCAGATCTATTTTCATACAAAATCGTCGCAGTAGGAATTGTTTTTTTTTTTGGCTACGTGTGTTCTAGGTATCCAGCAACGTAGCAAAAAATACTAAACTGCTTATCGATAGTATCGATTTATTTAATATGTAAGGGAGAAGCCCCAATCTCGGACACTGTACAGAAGTCGGACACCCCCCTTTATTTAACGAGTTTTGATGCTAGCGCGGTCTAATTACTGTGACAGATAGCTTTCAGTGCCGGCTTTCTTTTGACATGGTCTACAGGTGTTAATACCTAGTTTTGGCTAATTCAGAGACAAAAATTAAAATACCGATATTCCGACCTAAACTTTTTAAAATTTCAACGCTTATGTAATTGAATTATTTCCTGATTTAGCAAAGGTTAATAAATTTTTTCTTATTCGTTTCATCATGCTCTTTCATATTCTGCAATCAAACATTTTTTTTTTTCAATATTTTGGGTTTTACATTCAAAAATGTTAAAACCGTGCTTTCTTCTAATCTGGACACTGTTGATGTTTCACAATTGAACCCGATTAATTGTAATCGATATTTTCATTCAATTGTATAGATGATCGTGTCATCTTCATATAAATGTATCAAAATGAGCGCGCAACAAGAAATGGAAATTGAAATTTTATGGTTTAAATGAAAAAAACCAAATAAAGAAACTTTAAGTTGAATTTCATAGTTAATTGAATAAATAATTTCATAATAAATGGTTTTGATGAAAAAAAAACCCAAAAAAAGAATAATTAGTTTGTTTATATATTTTGCGCCATATTAATAAGGTATGTGAGCAATGATGAGCATGCGATGTATAGATCGATACATCAATCGATTTATCGGTGCATTACTTGCGATACTGCTCATTACGAGTAATAATAATTAATAAAATAATAAATTCGTTTGATTTTCACTGTTTAGTTGCATAAAAAACAAAATCTTACATAAAAACAATGATTTGGCATTTTATTTTATTTTATTGGCTACATTTTCACAAGATAAAAGGGGGTGTCCAACTTCGGGACACTTTTTTTAAAATCGTGATTTTGAGTTTTTTTTATTAAATGTGAAATATATCATTAAACATGAATGAAATGTGTATAATGCCTTATACCAATCGATGCGCAATTGAACAAGCTTTTCAACGATACTAACAGATAAGCTGTACGTTGGACACGTTTGGACAGTCTTATGTCACAAAAACCAAAGGGGTGTCCAACATTAGGGCTTCTCCCTTACACACTGGCGCTGGGCGCAGGAAATACCAAATCATATATCTTTTTGTGCCCAGGCCAGCAAACACATTTTGTAAAACGTTTATAAAAACTCATAAATAATAATGGAAAGAAAAACCAAAAAACGGGTGGAAAATTTTAGTCACGAGGGGGAGATTTTGCTTATTAAATTAGTCGAGTCGCGACCATGCCTTTGGAGGTTGACAGAAAAAAAAACATTTTGACTTTATTTCGGTGAGACAGACATGGGAAAGTATTGACACTACAACAAAATATGCTACCAACAACGGAATAAGCATATTCGCACTATTTAATTTATATTTTTATACCCTTAACCCATAAAATGGGTAAATAAGGGTATAATGGTTTTGTGCAAAAGTATGTAACAGGCAGAAGGAAGCATCTCCGACCCTATAAAGTATATATATTCTTGATCAGCATCAACAGCCGAGACGATATAGCCATGTCCGTCTGTCCGTCTGTCTGTCCGTCTGTCCATCTGTATGAACGCGTGGATCTCAGAGACTACAAGAGCTAGAGACTTCTGATTTTGTATTTAAGTTCTCCTATACCATGAGCAGAACAAGTTTGCTTCAAATTATCGATAACTATTCTGGTTTCCGATATACACATAATATCGATAACAATAAAATATCGAATTTGGAAAATCTAAAAATGAGGGTTGAAGTAATGGGTAACGATAGAACTTTTCTGAAAAATTCGTCCAAATCGGTTAAGAAACACCGGAGATATCGAGTTGAATCGATTGAAGTTAAGTCAGTATACCAAAGTCAATTATAAATTTAATTTACATATTTATTGCAACTGGGCTCAGGGTATCTTCTAGTCGGGCTCTCCCGACTAGAGCCTTCTTACTTGTTTTACTTATTGTTGTGTAGTAAGTTTTGAAAACATTTTGCTTACATATTTTTGATTTTTAATTTAAAAAAAAGTAAAAGTATTGCAGATGTTAGTTATTTTAAATAATTTTCGTTGTGATTTTGAATTTTTTTTTTTTTTACAAGCTTTTTTACATGCTTTTATTTAACTTGACTTGTCTGTCTGTCTGTTTGTTTGTTTGTTTGTTTGTTTGTACTGAATTCTTGTTATCAAATTTTGACCAAGTTCCCGACTAGCTAGAGCTCTGAAATTTTCACCAAAGATGTGTTTCAGATGACAATGTTTTTAAAGTTTTTGGCACGATACAATTTTTAATACCATGCAAAAACCACGAAAACCTGTTTTCCCTTTTGATTAATTTACTAATTTGAGTAGTAAAATTGAAGAGCTCCGGTGGCATAGGGAGAAGATCGTAGGTTCGATCTCTGACCGAGCTATGTATCTTTTTTTTTTAATTTTTTTATTATATAAACTTTTTAAACTATCAATTACATATGTATGCAAGAAAGCGTATAATAGCATGTCTTCAAAATTTTTTTTGGATTTACTTGTTTAACTTGACTTGTCTGTCTGTTTGTTTGTTTGTACCGGATTCTTGTAATCAAATTTTCACCAAGCTCCCGACTAGCTAGAGCTATAAAATTTTCACCAAAGATGTGTTTCAGATGACAATACATGATAAAATATGTTATATCATGTAAAAATCACGAAAACCTGTTTTTCCTTTTGATAAAGTTTCTAATTTGACTGGTTGGATTGACGAGCTCTGGTGGCAAGAGAGGAGACTGCCGCTTCACAGGCCGAAGGTCGTGGGTTCGATCTCCGACCGAAGCTTATTATTTTTAATGTTGTTTTTTACATTTTTTTATACCCTTAACCCATAAAATGGGTAAGTAAGGGTATAATGGTTTTGTGCAAAAGTATGTAACAGGCAGAAGGAAGCATCTCCGACCCCATAAAGTATATATATTCTTGATCAGCACCAACAGCCGAGACGATATAGCCATGTCCGTCTGTTCGTCTGTCTGTCCGTCTGTCCGTCTGTATGAACGCGTGGATCTCAGAGACTACAAGAGCTAGAGACTTCTGATTTTGTATTTAAGTTCTCCTATACCATGAGCAGAACAAGTTTGCTCCAAATTATCGATAACTATTCTGATTTCCGATATACACATAATATCGATAACAAAAAATATCGATTGGAAATGTAATATGGGGGTTGAATAATGGGTAACGATAGAATTTTTCTGAAAATTTCGTCCAAATCGGTTGAGAAACACCGGAGATATTGAACTTAATCGATGGAAGCTAAGCCAGTATACCAAAGTCTTATATAAATTAAATATATTTATTGCAACTGGGTTCAGGATATCTTCTAGTAGGGCTCTCCCGACTAGAGCCTTCTTACTTGTTTATTTTGTGTTTGTGGGTTTGTTTACTTTTTAAATTTGATGCCTTAGTGTGACCATGTATCTCTTAAGCTATATAATGCAAAATGCCATATTTTTACCACAAATTAGTGGACTATGGTCACACTATAAAATCTTGTGCCCACGCTTCCAAAATATATCACAAATTCCTGCCAGGAATTTTTTATTGTACTGGAACCGGACCTTAATTGGTGACTCTAGCTTAAAATTTTTAAAAGGTGGGGATACGGGGACGGAATGGGTGGGCGTGGCTCCAAAACTTTGATGCAGTTCCTTGGGGATGATGCCAGCTATCTTCCCACAAAATGTGGTGGCTCTAGCTCCACAACTCTGGAAGATACACTCATTCCCGTTTTCGACGAAGCGTTGGGGCAGCTAGGGCAGTGTTGGTGGTTGTGGTATCTAAACTTTTGATGCAGTTTTGGGGGTCATTATCACCTATTTTGGCTGCAAATTTAGTGGCTACAGCTCAAAAACTGTGTGAGATATAGGCTTTCTTGGCTTCAAAACTTGTATTGCAGCTTTTAGGGGGTTGCTAGTAGCTGTCTTTTTATCAAACATGGTAGTTCTTGCTGTTAGGATTGTGCGAAATATGTGGATTTATCGGTTTTGGGTAATCGAATTTATCGATTCGCTAGCCCCCCAGTTATCGTAGAACCCCAATCTTGACACTTTATCTGTCCCGACCATGGATAAAGATATTTGCAAAATTTGAAGGGTGTGGAAAAAAGTTGCGCACATACGGACAGACAGACGGACAGACACCATGACGGACATTGCACAAAACCAATTTGCTCTTTACCTTCGGTAACGAGTATAAAAATTCAAAAACCACAATTTTTTTCTCAAATTTATATTGAAATTTTAAGAAAAATATTTCAAGTGTATTAAACAAATAACTAATAGATTCATGTTTTCCAAAAAACTTACTTTGAACATCGATATTATTTTCGTTAAACGGTGTGCTGTCATTGACAAGAGAAACACCAGTTTCCACATCAACTGCAATACGGTCATCAAATAATTTATCTGAAATGAATTTAATTTAAAATAAGTAAAGAATTTTCAGTTTTTAAGTTAATTTGTATGCTTACTCGAGGCAACGGCATCAATTACAAAAGTGCTGTTGGCAAATAAAACACTGGTTTGCAAGCCAGCCACATTAAATGCTTCCTGGCCTTGACTAAGTTTATCTAAATTTTATAAATTTTTCAAATTAGTTTAAAATTTTCAGTTATTAAGTAAAGTTGTATACTTACTCGATGCACCAGCATCGTTTACAAAACTGTGTTTGGCATATAACACACTGGTTTCCGAGCCAGCCACATCAAGTTTTTGGTTTTAGTGCGGTGTCCATCACATTTACCTAAAATGAATATAATAAAAAAATGAATAAAATAAATGAAATTACATGATTTGAATTATTACTTACCTAGCAAAGCTTTAATTCTGCTGTTGCCGGCGCGTGTCACTTTATGGCATTGTTCGGTCAGTTCGACAGCATCTTAAATTCATAAATTTACAACTCTTTTCAACTCTGTTACTGTTGGGGGTGTCACTTTTGGAAATTGTTCCATCAGTTGGGCAGCATCTGACAGTTAAAATAATATTATTAATCATCATCACATGCATGTATGTTCCATATATATTCATACCCTTACAGACAAAAAATTGGCGCGTTACTAAGAAATGTACATACATACATATGTAGTTTTCGTCACTACAATACTAACACAGACAAAAAATTGGCGCGTTGTTTAAAATTAAGGTCTTTTCACTATTTGTAAACATGCATGCATGTATGTTCCATATATATTCAAAACCTTACAGACAAAAAATTGGCGCGTTACTAAGAAATGTACCATACATATGTAGTTTTCGTCACAAAAATACTAGCACAGACAAAAAAATGGCGCGCTGTTAAAAATTAAGGTCTTGTCACTATTTGTACACATGCATGTATGTATGTATGTATGTTCCATATATATTCATACCCTTACCCTGCAGTTCGACTGGTATGAATTCGTCCCTTGTCTTTGATGAACCATCGATTCTTTGGAATGATTCCAGAATCGATCCAAAAGAATGCAGAAGAGAATGGATCGTTTGTACGCGGCAAGATATACATACATATATGTATGTATAATGTAAGCCTTGCTCGCCTTCCTCGCTCTCTCGCTCTCTAAATTTTAGTTTTCATTCATCCCTTATAAACGACGCATATCCGCGGACGCATATGTTTTTAAGTTGTTATTGTTTTTGCTTAAACCATAATAAGTTTCTGCCAAAATACTTGCATACGCATGTACATAATATGTACATATCAATGCAATCAACATTTTAAATTCAATGATATCTCGCTCCCTTTCTCTAAGACATTTCTTATTTAGTGTATGTATAATAAAAAGAAACAAACAAGCAAAAACAAAACAAAAGCAAAATATTAAAGCGCACCGCTTATGAGAAACAAACAAGCAAAAACAAAACAAAAAGAAAATATTAGCGCGCACCGTTTTGCTTTACCTGCTTACTTTTATACGCATAGCATGTAAAGCAAAACGGTGCGCGATAATATTTTGTTTTTGTTTTGTTTTTGAAAAGCAATGAAGTGATAGTTAAAGTGAAAAAAGCTATGGCAAATATGAAACATATGTTGAAAGAAGTTAATCGAAGCTGGCATCTTTGTGGAAAAAGAACCCAAATCGCAAGTATAAAATTAAATTTTGATTTTATACTTAACAAAAGAATTAATTTATTAAAAATGATTGGCAAACGTCAACTTAAGCGTTTACAATCAAGTGAACGTGCTAAATATAATAATTTAATAACAGGTGCTGGTAGTTCGGCAATAGCTTTGCAAAATAATGTTTTATTGGAAGAAGCGGCAGACATTTGTGCGGGCGATAATAATGTGATAGAAAATATGGATGTTTTCGATATGGGAACAGCAACAACAACAGCAACCAGTTTAAGTGAAAAATTAAAAAAGTGGTTTATAAAACACAAACCTTCTCGCGAGTGCGCCATAGACCTGATTTAAATATTAAAAGAGGAAAATTTAGAAGTGAATGATTTTTATAAGTTTGATTCACCAATGACCCCAGATATAGTTAATTTAGCAGGCGGATTTTACCTTCACGTCGGTCTGACTAATCAGTTAAAAAAATTTAATATTATATGTCCGTTGTTGCCATCAATTAATATTGATATAAATATTGATGGTCTTCCGCTATTTAAAAGCTCGAGAGCTCAATTGTGGCCCATATTAATTAGAGTTAATAATGTGAATAATAGTAACAATAATATTTTCCCGGTTGGTGTTTTTTTTGGAAGGTCGAAACCAAATGATTGCGATGCGTTTTTGGAAAAATTTTTTACAGAGCTCGACAGTTTAATGAAAAATGGCATAGCCATTGAAAATAAAATAATAAACGTCCAAGTCCGTGCCATTTTATGCGATGCTCCAGCAAGAGCTTTTATTAGTGGGACTCCTGGCCATTCGTCTCGGCATGGGTGCTCTAAATGTACGCAAGTGGGGAAAAAATAGGCGACTTTTTAGTGTACTCGTCCAATTGTGGGCAAAAAATTACCGATGATGATTTTCGTAACAGGGATTTTAAAAATCATCACGCAGCAAAGTACGTTGATAGTAAAAATGTGTTTGAAAAAACTGAACTTACGAATGGTCACTCAAATTCCTCTAGACTGCATGCATCTTTTTGAGTTAGGAGTGATGCGCAAGTTTTTAAATAGAATTGTAGCAAATAAAACCACCGTCCGGATTACAAAAGAAAACAAACTAAAAATTTCGACCAACTTAAAAAATATGTATGGCTGCGTCCCAAAAGAGTTTGCCCGAAAACCACGTCCCCTCACCGAGCTAGCGAATTGGAAAGCTACAGAGTTTAGGCAATTTCTCTTGTACACGGGAGTTGTTGCTCTTAGGGATACGTTAAATGATGATCAATATTATGAATTTTTATTACTCCATTGCGCTTATAGGTTAATGTGTAGCCCTGAATCCCGAGAAAGTAATTCAGAGAATTTTCAAAGCATGTTGAACCTCTTTGTTGAGAACTTTTCAACCATTTTTGGTGAAGACAGTGTCTCTTATAACGTGCATAGTTTACTACACGTAAAGAAAGCGTTGAAGTAGTTGGTGATCCGATTGTTGGTTCCTGCTATGCATTCGAGAATTATTTGCAAACGCTTAAGCGCTCTATACGAAAACCGACGCTTATTTTACAACAAATTTACAGGAAAATAATGGAAGATTCCCCATCACTTTCTCTACATCGAGCCGAGCCCCAAATATTCAAAGATAAATGTTTTTTCGATAGCTATATTTTGTCTACTTGTCATCCAAACAATTATTGTTATATTAAAGGAAATATTCCGATTGTTGTAAAAGAATTTGTCCCAGAAAACGGGGGGTATATAGTTGGTAGAAGATTCACAAATGTCCGTAGTTTTTATTGGGAGCCGATTGACTCGATGACCGTAGGAATATATTTGGTTGATGGAGAATGCGACACGGGAGAGAATTTTCCATTACAAGACGTCAAATGCAAAGCTATGGGACTACCTCACCTAAATAGTATTGTTTTATTACCCATATTACACACAAATTAACCTAATATTTTTTCATTAATACTACAATTACCCTAAGCAATGACTGAGAACTCCCCAAAAAAATTTAAGCGCGTTGATTTTAATGTCCAGGGTAAGTAAAAGCAACTTGCGCGGATATTTGGTGGGGATAATTGATTTGTTTTTAATAACACAGATGTGCAGCGATGCCGATGTGAAGAATTTAAGATGGAGGTGCACAAAATGTTTGGTAAGCATAAGGTTAAAATCCATTTTAAAGCATATATAAGTTAACGATTTTAAACCCACATTTTAGAAACTCTTATGCTGGAAAATAAGGTGCTAAAAGGTAAGCATACATGGGAAATTTTACAAATATCTTTAATAAAACATGTTATATTTCTAACGACTTTAGATCAACTTAAAGTTGCCGTTGATGCAGTCGCAGACACAAGGGTGCTGGTGGAAAGGCTGTATCAACAACAAGCACCGACAGCAAGGGTGGCACGGGAGCTTCCCATTGAAAGTGCCGAGGAGCTGGAGTCGTTAAATGTAAAAATAAACGACGACAACCGGTGTTCCTACGTATGTAAACAATATAAAATTTATTTCCAATTTTTTTTTTCAATAATTAACAGAACTAAAAATTAAAAAATAAATATAGTTTAAAAAAACTAAAAAACACGCTTATATAATACATCGAACTAAAAAGTGAAAAATAAATATAGTTTAAAAAAACTAAAAAAAAACACGCTTTTAGAGCATATCAAACTAAAAAGTTAAAAATAATTTTTCAAATAAGCTTAAAACAATAATAAATGATAAATAGTATTATTGTAAAAAAAGCGTGGGGCGCTTTTTCCATATTTCTCGTGCATCGAGCGCCCAACGCTTTATTAACAATAATGCTAGTATTTATCATTTATTATTGTTTTAAGCTTATTTGAAAAACATTTTAAACTTTTTAGTTTGATATGCTCTAAAAGCGTGTTTTTTAGTTTTTTTAAACTATATTTATTTCACTTTAACTATCACTTCATTGCTTTTCAAACTTCTTACAAAAACAGTTAAAGTGTTCCGCAGTGATTTACACTCGAAACGCATGGTGAAAGCAAAGTGCAAACGGCAAAGTACAAAATTGGCTTATGAGAAACAAACAAGCAAAAACAAAACAAAAACAAAATATTATCGCGCACCGTTTTGCTTTACATGCTATGCGTATAAAAGTAAGCAGGTAAAGCAAAACGGTGCGCGCTAATATTTTCTTTTTGTTTTGTTTTTGCTTGTTTGTTTTCATAAGCGGTGCGCGCTAATATTTTGCTTTTGTTTTGTTTTTGCTTGTTTGTTTCTTTTTATTATACATACACTAAATACGAAATGTCTTAGAGAAAGGGAGCGAGATATCATTGAATTTAAAATGTTGATTGCATTGATATGTACATATTATGTACTACATGCGTATGCAAGTATTTTGGCAGAAACTAACCCAAAAACAAATAAATAAACATTTTAATACAATATTTATTTTCAAACTTATTATGGTTTAAGCAAAAACAATAACAACTTAAAAACATATGCGTCCGCGGATATGCGTCGTTTATAAGGGATGAATGAAAACTAAAATTTAGAGAGCGAGAGAGCGAGGAAGGCGAGCAAGGCTTACATACATATATGTATGTATATCTTGCCGCGTGCAAACGATCCATTCCCTTCTGCATTCTTTTGGATCGATTCTGGAATCATTCCAAAGATCGATGGTTCATCAAAGACAAGGGACGAATTCATACCAGTCGAACTGCAGGGTAAGAAATGTACCATACATATGTAGTTTTCGTCACTACAATACTAAAACCAACAAGAATGGAACTTATATAGAGTCGTCATGAGGCCAAATTCTGACTGCCAGTTGGAACATGGAATCGTGGCGACACCTCTCTCACAAAGCGCTGCTGCTGCTTTTTTCTCTGCCAGCGCATTTCATGCCCGAGTATATCAAGTCATTCAGCTTGGCGACTGTTATACGCTTTTGTTTTCTCATAGCACAGCCAGCCAGCCATGCTCTGAGTATATGCCCATAGCCAGCGATTTTGCAGAGCGCAGTCGCTTCTTCGCTTGCTGCTCGCCCTTCTTTTCCTCCTATAAACATATGAGCGTGTCTACGTCACGCGTATTATCATTTTTTTTATCATTTTTGCGACGTTGCTTAGTGAAGCTATGCATTGTACCCACATTCATATATATTCATATATGTTTGCTGTTTTGCTGGGATTTCTACTGATTTTTGTTATTTTGTTTGGGCTGGCTAGTGTTAGTGTGTTAGTGGTTTTGTATTTCTACATGACATATATAATTGTATGCGTAGCATTTGCCATGGCATGCATTGACCTTTTCTACTTATTATCAATTCAATTTGGTGCAGAATTTGTATTTTGCCTACAAAAACCTAAAAAGCAAACTTCCCAGGCAGCCAAATATCATTTTTGCTGCTGGTCGAGCATTTGAGTAACAGGCAAACAGCAAAATAAACAAGCGTCAATGTAAGCTTATGCATATGAGCGTATTTCTTCATAAGTCTTCATTTCTTTTTATTTTGCTTCTTTTTCGCTTTTGGTTGTCCTAGCTGTAAAATAACAAAACACATGAACATATCAATATCAACATACATCTACAAATATATATATTTGAATATGTGTTCGCTTATGCTTTCAGTTTTCTTTGGACTCAGGCTGTGTAAAAATGTTTGTTTTAATTCTTCTGCACGATCGCATATCATCGTATGTGTGCCTCTATGTCTACATGTACACATATGTATAATTGTATGCGTAGCATTTGCTTTGTCTATCCCTGACCTTTCTTAACTATTAATAATTTTGGCAATTGTAAGCAATTTTAAAATTCAAACAAAACATTTTATTTTATTATTATTTTGAATTTTTTGATAAATATTTTAATTTTGATTCGCCTTCTCACATTTAGCTCACTCCATGCAAGTTTTTGCTGGAGCTACCCAGAGGATACTTGGTACTTTTTAAGGCACCGGAAGTATGTGAGCTGCTTGAAATGCTCGAATATCGAATTATTATTTCAATATTCAAGACATTTCCATCCTCCATTAACTTAAGTTTTTATCAACTTTTATTTAGTTTTAGTCAGTTTATATAAAGTAGCTTATTAATGTAATATTTTGTTGTTTTTTTTATGTTTTTTTTGGATTTTTATAATTTTTATGATTTTTATTCTAGTTTTTTGTTTGTTTTTTTTCTTAAAATAAATATTTTTTTTTAAGTAAAAGATCAAAATTCCGTTTGTCATTTATTGTCAGAGGATTAAGCTTTTAAAGTTTTCGTCCTTCGGCTACTTTTTATGTCAACGGTATCGTGTACTTTATCCGAAAGCCACATTGTATTTTTCCTAAGCAAAACTATCAAGAAATAATCTAATATGTATTCCCTATGTTGTCTGCAGGTATGGGACTCGGAAAACCAATTGCTAAATTTTGCATTGCCATCAGTTTGTTTAATACATTCATTATAAATGCATTCTTTAATATTCTTTATATGTGGGCTTCTGTGAAATATGCCATGAAAAACTTCGTAGAAAATTTTAATTAACTCGAAAAATTCGTCCTGAGGGGCTTTCAGTTTTAAATTATTATTTATAGTTTTAAAATTTTTGTTAAATAAAAAAAGTTCAGAATTTTCGCAATTTGCCAACTCATCTTTAAATAGAGCTTGGCAGTTGACACAATTAAACTTTTGTTGGGACCTATATAAAACAAATCCTGCAAAATAGCGTAAAGCATTCTCACTACTTGAACTTATCGAATCAGAAGGGATACTATCAGATGCAACATTAGCATTTTCTATTATGTTCGGACCACCTACTTGGCATGGCAATTCTTCTTCGCGCTCTTGTACTGCATCACCATGTAGTACTGCATCATTTCTAAGCTCTTGTGCTGTCTCTTCAATAACATTAATAATCATGGTGTCCTCATCGGGTTCACAATTGCTTTTTTTTGTTTTTGAAGTTATTAATTTCATAGACAACATTTTTGAAATAATAACATTAAATTCAAGAGCATTGGATTATAATTAGAACCACCCTACTTCTTATTAAGTAAAATAAATTCTCCAATGCATCTTGATTTAACCGCGTTAACATCATAAAGAAAACATCTGAGTTTTCATCCCAATATCTTGCGAAAGCTGTGTTATTGCATTTATAGATTGAATGAGACCATCAAGGCAACTTACTCTTATCGAATATTTACAACCTTTCAAATAATCCCTAGTTCTATAATAGTCCTTTCTACAATGCTATCTTTTTTCAATGCCGATTTATAAGGGTTTCTACTGTTTAAACTACTGCTGTAAGGCAATCAAAAAGTCTATTTAATTTTTTTTTTTTTTTTTAATTTTTCGATAAGTTCAAGTAGTGAGAATGCTTTACGCTATTTTGCAGGATTTGTTTTATATAGGTCCCAACAAAAGTTTAATTGTGTCAACTGCCAAGCTCTATTTAAAGATGAGTTGGCAAATTGCGAAAATTCTGAACTTTTTTTATTTAACAAAAATTTTAAAACTATAAATAATAATTTAAAACTGAAAGCCCCTCAGGACGAATTTTTCGAGTTAATTAAAATTTTCTACGAAGTTTTTCATGGCATATTTCACAGAAGCCCACATATAAAGAATATTAAAGAATGCATTTATAATGAATGTATTAAACAAACTGATGGCAATGCAAAATTTAGCAATTGGTTTTCCGAGTCCCATACCTGCAGACAACATAGGGAATACATATTAGATTATTTCTTGATAGTTTTGCTTAGGAAAAATACAATGTGGCTTTCGGATAAAGTACACGATACCGTTGACATAAAAAGTAGCCGAAGGACGAAAACTTTAAAAGCTTAATCCTCTGACAATAAATGACAAACGGAATTTTGATCTTTTACTTAAAAAAAAATATTTATTTTAAGAAAAAAAACAAACAAAAAACTAGAATAAAAATCATAAAAATTATAAAAATCCAAAAAAAACATAAAAAAAACAACAAAAATATTACATTAATAAGCTACTTTATATAAACTGACTAAAACTAAATAAAAGTTGATAAAAACTTAAGTTAATGGAGGATGGAAATGTCTTGAATATTGAAATAATAATTCGATATTCGAGCATTTCAAGCAGCTCACATACTTCCGGTGCCTTAAAAAGTACCAAGTATCCTCTGGGTAGCTCCAGCAAAAACTTGCATGGAGTGAGCTAAATGTGAGAAGGCGAATCAAAATTAAAATATTTATCAAAAAATTCAAAATAATAATAAAATAAAATGTTTTGTTTGAATTTTAAAATTGCTTACAATTGCCAAAATTATTAATAGTTAAGAAAGGTCAGGGATAGACAAAGCAAATGCTACGCATACAATTATACATATGTGTACATGTAGACATAGAGGCACACATACGATGATATGCGATCGTGCAGAAGAATTAAAACAACATTTTTACACAGCCTGAGTCCAAAGAAAACTGAAAGCATAAGCGAACACATATTCAAATATATATATTTGTAGATGTATGTTGATATTGATATGTTCATGTGTTTTGTTATTTTACAGCTAGGACAACCAAAAGCGAAAAAGAAGCAAAATAAAAAGAAATGAAGACTTATGAAGAAATACGCTCATATGCATAAGCTTACATTGACGCTTGTTTATTTTGCTGTTTGCCTGTTACTCAAATGCTCGACCAGCAGCAAAAATGATATTTGGCTGCCTGGGAAGTTTGCTTTTTAGGTTTTTGTAGGCAAAATACAAATTCTGCACCAAATTGAATTGATAATAAGTAGAAAAGGTCAATGCATGCCATGGCAAATGCTACGCATACAATTATATATGTCATGTAGAAATACAAAACCACTAACACACTAACACTAGCCAGCCCAAACAAAATAACAAAAATCAGTAGAAATCCCAGCAAAACAGCAAACATATATGAATATATATGAATGTGGGTACAATGCATAGCTTCACTAAGCAACGTCGCAAAAATGATAAAAAAATGATAATACGCGTGACGTAGACACGCTCATATGTTTATAGGAGGAAAAGAAGGGCGAGCAGCAAGCGAAGAAGCGACTGCGCTCTGCAAAATCGCTGGCTATGGGCATATACTCAGAGCATGGCTGGCTGGCTGTGCTATGAGAAAACAAAAGCGTATAACAGTCGCCAAGCTGAATGACTTGATATACTCGGGCATGAAATGCGCTGGCAGAGAAAAAAGCAGCAGCAGCGCTTTGTGAGAGAGGTGTCGCCACGATTCCATGTTCCAACTGGCAGTCAGAATTTGGCCTCATGACGACTCTATATAAGTTCCATTCTTGTTGACTAAAACAGACAATAAATTGGCGCGTTGTTAAACATTAAGGTCTTTTCACTATTTGTACACATGCATGTATGCATGTATGTATGTTCCATATATACCCTGCAGTCACGTTGACTATGCCAAACATAGTGATTAGACTAGCCCACATGGGCTACTACTAGCCCACGCCTATGCCATTTCAATGTATTTCTCCTATTCCATTTAACACGGGGATGTCATTGGAGTGGACATATCGGCCGCCTCTGCAGCCACGTGGACTAGTCTATAAAACAGGCCACGTAGACTAGTCCATAAAACAGGCCATCAGGACTAGTAAAAAAACAGACCAAATATACTAGTATTTGGTATCTGGGGTAAAAAGATGCCAACGAAGCCAATCATATAAACGTTAAATTAGCTGTTGTTATAAATATTACTTAAATGTAATTTAATTTTAAATTATGCAAGTGTTAGAAGAAATAGAATACAAATAAACTTACCGATTATGAAATATGATGGTCTACGACGGGATTCGAACCTGGAACTCTCGTTCACTAAGCAGATGCCTTAGCCATTGCGCTGTTGCCAAACATATTTCATAAGCAGTAAGCTATATTGTAAATTGAAAAATGTATAAATTCGTTTTCACTCGTTCGTTTTTTTGCCGCTGCAACGAACATCAACGAGGCGCAAAATTGTGTTCGTTTTCATGATTCGTAAATTTACGTTTTTGTTCCGCATCCACGTCTGCATCCACTTTGACGCATCCATGAACTGGGCCACGTGGAATAGGCAGTTTACACACAAATGCTCAATGATAATTTAAAAAAGTGTTTTCCCCCGCTGCATCTACACAGACTGGTTCAGTGTTAGTCTACGTGGGAAAGTCGTGGGCTAGGCTTGAACAACAATAACAACAAACACTGGCCCAACCAATGTAATTTTCTGCACCCGCTTGGACTAGTCCTTGACTTGTCCATTATAGCTAGTCAATGGACTATTTTATATATGCAACTAGCCCATACAAAAACCGTAGGGTATTCATACCCTTACAGACAAAAAATTGGCGCGTTACTAAGAAATGTACATATGTAGTTTTCGTCACTACAATACTAGCACAGACAAAAAATTGGCGCGCTGTTAAAAATTAAGATCTTTTCACTATTTGTAAACATGCATGTATGAATGTATGTTCCATATATATTCATACCCTTACAAACAAAAAATTGGCGCGTTACTAAGAAATGTACCATACATATGTAGTTTTCGTCACTACAATACTAACACAGACAACAAATTGGCGCGTTGTTAAAAATAAAGGTCTTGTCACTATGTGTACACATGCATGTATGTATGTATGCATGTTCCATATATATTCATACCCTTACAGACAAAAAATTGGCGCGTTACTAAGAAATGTACATACATACATATGTAGTTTTCGTCACTACAATACTAACACAGACAAAAAATTGGCGCGTTGTTAAAATTGGGGTCCCGTTATTTTTTGTACATATGTATATATTCATATCCTTACGGAATATAAATTTTTCGCCTTTGTTTTAGTTTAATATAACTTACCATGCTCATCATTGAATTCCCGGCATTTTAATTGAAGTGTTTTTTCGCAATCTATAAAAAAAATATATCCATGTCAGTCAATATTCAATTTAATTGAATACAAATATTTAGGAGATGTATGTACTTACGGGAAGTATCAATTATTTCTGCTTCAAAACAACCGCTTTTAAATTTCGCCAAGCACTTTTTATTATTAATATTTTTAATTTTTTTCTTGTTAAAAACAAAAAACTTATCAGACTTTATTAAGAAATACATCTTGCACGCTCGATCGCTGTTTTTTGTGAAGCTCAGCTCACAAATTAAGGTCCGTATCCAGTACAGCGAAAAAAACATTTTTCATACAAAATCGTCGCAGCAGGAATGGTTTTTTTTTTTTTTTTTGGCTACGTTTGTTCTAGGTATCCAGCAACGTAGCAAAAATACTAAACTGCTTATCGATAGTATCGATTTATTTAATATGTACACACTGGCGCTGGGCGCAGGAAATACCAAATCATATATCTTTTTGTGCCCAGGCCAGCAAACACATTTTGTAAAACGTTTATAAAAACTTATAAATAATGATGGAAAGAAAAACCAAAAAACGGGTGGAAAATTTTTGTCACGAGGGGAAGATTTCGCTTATTAAATCAGTCGAGTCGCGACCGTGCCTTTGGAGGCTGACAGACAAAAAACATTTTGATTTTGTTACGGTGAGACAGGCATGGGAAAGTATTGGCACTGCAACCACATATACTACAAACAACGGAATAAGCATATTAGCACTATTCATCTTTTCTTTTTAATTTTGTGCTTGTGGGTTTGTTTAATTTTTGCATTCGAAGCCTCAGTGTGGCCATGTCTCTCCTAAGCTATATAAGGCAAAATGCCATATTTTTACCACAAATTAGGGGACTATGGTCACACTATAAAATCTTGTGCCCACGCTTCCAAAATATATCACAAATTCCTGCCAGGAATTTTTTATTGTACTGGAACCTGACCTTTAAAGAATGGACGGCAAGTCGATTTATCTTCGATGTATCGATATTTTGATAAAATCTAATCATTGATGTTTGCAGTGTTGCCATTTCCGCTTTTTCCCTGTCAGATCTGGGCAGCGGGCAGCGGGAATTCCGGCTTTTTTAAGAATGCTTACCGCTATTATTGCTCTTGAAGTTGTTAAGTAGTAGTTCGTTTATTTTTGGGACAACAACTTAAATCACAAATGTCGCTGATATAAACATTTAATATGTAATACGCTTAATTATTTATTTAAATATCTAGGATGGTTAATAGTTGAATCGATTCTTTTCGGCAGCTGTTACTTATATATGTTGTCAGCGTAAGGTTAACCGGAAAAGAGACAGAGGCAAGATCAGTGTGGCCGAACCACACTTTCTGATAAATCTTAATACTAACATCGATACCTTAATACTAGCTTACAATATATCAGCATACACGAGCATAACATAACATAAACAATCGATAGAAATTAAATATAAATGTTGCACAAAATAAATACTTTACAACTCGGCAGTCCTGACAGGGAATCGACCTCGATTCCACCTACTCTAGATCATAAAGGGCTTGAAATCTTACCAAACGGCGGGTGTTGCCTGCGGTCAGACATCAAAAGCACAATTTCAAACAGACGTGAGCCACAATTTTAGTTTAGAGGACTCCAGCACACCATCATAAGGAAGCTGTGTGAGCTGGGAGCCTTCAACATCTCGGATGACATAACGATCATTCGGAAGTTTCTTGTGGATGACATAGGGACCGCGGTATCGCTTAATGAGTTTTTTGTTTATGCCGGCCGTCGCACAGTGGGGCCATTTGAGTTTTTTCATATCAAAAATCATAACTTTTGAACCAAATGAGATAATCGAAAGCATATGATAGATAATTAATCAACTTATAAAATGAGCGTTTGAAATGAATTCTACGATTTTTCTGTGCCTATTTATGGGTATGCAAAGTTGAAATTTGTGGAAAAATCAACTTTACGGGAAGGAAAAAAAATATTTTTTAAATTTTTTGATTTTTATTGTTTCGTTTTAATAGTTTTTATAATCTAAAATTAATATTAAAATAAATAATTTTTTTTTTTTTTTTATTAATTTTTTGTAAAGTATTCATCACAATCCGTAAAAGATGGTATATCTAAAAGAGAAATCATCTCTGAACTATAAGTATTTTCTAATTCTTTTCGTGACTTAACATGCCTCAGTGATGAAATTAGTGGATCTGAAGATGCTGCTAACATGTTGAAGAGGTCCTCATTTTGTCTCACCCTTGAAGCTTTGAAAGTGTTTAGCAATCTGTATTTTTTATAAAACTTATTAAGGGACTCTTGTGCTTCTTCAGAGAGCTCTCCAATTGGCAAAGACTGATACTCAATTATATCCTTGCCATGCGCCAATATTTTATGGACTGTCGGGGTGTTTGGTGTTGAATCTCTCAGCCGTTCTGTTTGTTTTTATCCATCGTGAGTTTAGACTGGCATACATCATGCAGAGTTTATTTTTTATATCTTCGCTTCTCTGTATATTGCCGTATAAACTATCAAGTTCTTCGAAGGCAGCTTCCGTGAAACTTTGTAATGTGGTTGACTTCCTAAACAGGTCAAATAATTTATGGTTGCTCAACGACATGTTTGAAGTGTAAAACAGTACTTGTCTCGCCAACTTTCAGTCGTAGACTAATCCAGGGTTATAGTTTTTTTTTTCATTATATAGTCTAATCTATTACCTGATATATACCATTTGGATTAAGGGTTCAAGAAAAGAGTTAGCTTTCATGCCTAACAAATTTACCTATTGATTGTATAAGTCCAGGTCAATAAGGTCAATTTATGCAATTTGGGTACTTGGCACGTGTCCGAATAAGATTTGTGCCTACCTGAATGGGATGTGTGACTAGTTGTACGCCAACGCAATTTCTGTATTCGGTGCGTACCTGGTAATTTATTTGTATATCCTGTAACTGCACCTGAATTTAGGGACCAGGATTTGACAAATGATCTCAGGTAAGCATTACAGAAAGAAAAAAAAAAGTCAAGTATCTTCACAGTAACGAACGTAACAACAACAACAAAAATGGGTTTTCACGGTTATATGTCATAAATTGCCCAAAAATGCATGCAACACATTTTTTTCCTATGACTTTTTTCACTTATTTACATTTAAAAAAAAAGGGGCAAAAACGGGCACATGAAACTTTTTGCATTTAATAGAGGAATAATCAAAGAAATTAATTTAAAAAAATAGCCGATATAATGTGATACAATTTTTTTTTATTTTCCATCAAAGTTGAGAAATAGTGAAAAAGTGGATAGTTGGTAAATATTGAATTGCCTGGCCAAACGCAAAGCAAACAGTATAATTTTTTTTTATTCTTTTCTTAATAAATAGATCTATCAATAGAACCAAAAATAATGACGATCCGTAACTTAGTTTTTGAGATATTGTATCTCAAAGCCGACCAAATTACCTTAAAATTGTGATTTTTATGTAACACAAAAAATCAGACAACTTTGAAAAGCTATATCTTCTAAACAAAAAATCCGGTTACATTATGGATTGCAGATTTGAAATCGCTGGAAAATTTCCTATAAAGTTGGTTCATTCAATATTTTTTAGAGGCACATGCAATTTTTGATTTTGACACTTGACTTGTTCTACGGGCGCCACTGTGCGTCGCATCAACATTCTTGATGACGACGAGATCACCTTCTTCAAAATTAACGGCAGGGCGATGATATTTGCTAAAGTACTCTGTGTTATACTCTTGAGATTTGACAATGTTCTGCAGGGCAATCTTACGGGTGTCTACTAAGGGCACTTCACTAATAAGGCTATCATCTAAACGCTCAGTTAACTCATCTATAACAGCACCGCGCTGTTCGAAACCAAAAAGGAGGACGGAGGGTGCAAATTTAGTTGTGGAGTGGATTGAATTATTCAAGGCGAACTCAATTTTCGGAAGTTGCTTCACCCAATCGGCATGATCCGATGGCTCGGCCAATTTAGCAATCATGGGACTTAAGACACGATTGACACGTTCCACTTGCCCATTAGCACGGGGGGAGGCAGTGGCATTCTGGACATGGATTATATGGTGGGACTGCAGAAAATCAGCGAATTCGGCGGAAGTGAAGCACGTACCTCGATCGCTAACAATTCGGCGAGGTCGACTATAGTTGGGGAAATACTGCGTCTCTAAAGTGTGACATACTTCTCGGGAATTAGTTGTAGCGGCAGGGTACAATTTGACAAATTTGGTAAAGGCATCAATGACGACAAGAAGATATTTTTTTCTAGACGGCGTGGACGGAAGGGGTCCTAAGTGGTCAATATGAAGAGAATCAAATGGCAGAGGGGTTTTCGGAATACTATGCAGGGTAGCATTACCATTATTATCGGAAGGGGAATAGTAAATACATTTGAGGCTGTTTTTAATAAAGTTGTTAACGTAAGATTTCATATACGGAAACCAATAATGTTTTTAATCTGTGTACAACACTTTTCAGTGGCCAGATGGCCTAGCTTCTCATGCACTGTTCGTATGACACTGTTAATCATTTCGGCAGGGACATAAAGCTGAGGTACATCAGTCGGTGATCGGCGATACACGACACCATCTTGCAGCTCAAAACCAGCAACCTCTTGGTTCTCCAGGACACTCCGAAGTTTGACAATTTCTGGATCACGGTTTTGCGTCAGTTGTAGTAGGAAATCCAGGTTCACATCATCCACATATGCAGACGTGTCTATTCTACTAAGTGCATCAACATGCGGCATACAAATACCGGACCGATGTACAATGGTATAGTTATAATTTTCTAAAAGTAATGCCCAGCGGGCAATTTTCGCGGAAGATCCACCATTCTTAAGGGTTAACGCTAATGAATTACAATCTGTTATTATCTTAAACGGAATGAACTTCAGGTATGTCTCAAAACGCTTTAAGGCGTATACAATAGCCAGGGTTTCCAATTCATAACTATGCAATTTGGATTCTGGGACGGAAGCGGTCTTCGAAAAATAACACACAGGATGAAATTTATCATCAGTTTGTTTCTGCAGGAGCATCGCTCCAAAACCGGCGGAACTAGCATCACAATGTAATTCAGTTTCAGACTTCGGGTTATAAATAGACAGCACCGGTGACTCGATCAGTTTGGACTGCAGTGTTCGGAATGATTTAAGACACTCATCAGAAAAAATGTAAGAGGCATCTTTTTTCAGCAGGCGCGACATCGGATAAGCAATTTTGGCAAAGTTGGGTACAAAGCGGCGGAAGTAAGAAAAGAGACCCAAACAACGTTCAAATTCTTTCCTATCCCGGGGTTCCGGCAGACTTTTTATGGCTTGAAGGTGACCTGGTTTCGGGGTGATACCGGAAAAATTCGCTAAACACCCCAAATACTCCAACTCTTTGTGCGCAAAACGACACTTAGACAGTTTAAGGCGTAACCCATTCACTCGTAAGGTATAAAGTGCATCTTTCAACACTTGCAGATAAGTTTTAAAATCACTCGACGCGATCAATATGTCGTCCATATAAATCACTAATTGACCTCTATTGATCAAGTCCTTCAGCACAAAGTATACAAATCTAGCAAAAACTGGAGGACCATTACATAAGCCAAACGGCATGCGTACGTACTCAAATTGACCATCAGGTGTTACAAAGGCTGGGTATTTAATCGAATCAGGATGCATTTTGACATGGTGAAATCCACTTTCTAAATCTAGTACAGTGAAGTACGATTTACCCACCAGATGTTCAACACAATCCTCTAACAGCGGAATTGGAAAGTGGTCACGGACAGTTATTTTATTCAGCGGGCGATAATCAACACACTTCCTTAAGGTATTATATTTTTTTCTAACGGGCACTATAGCGGAAGCGTAAAGGGAACTACTATGACGGATAATGCCGGCAGTTAATAAGTCATCACATATTCGGCGCACTTCGTTACGCTCGTGATGTGATAATCGGCGGGGTCGGCAGAAAATAGGGGTCTGACTTGTCAATTCGATTTTCATTTCGTAATTGGTCGGTTTAATCAGTTCGGAAGGGACATCAACATAGGAGGCGGAAATAACAGACTGCAACTTTGTAGATTGTTTTAACGGCAGAGTAGGCTCTATATTAAACTCATTTTCACTAACAGCAGGTAACTCGATTGCATTAATGGCTGCTAGGGCATCACTCAACGAATACTCAGACATGACGGAACACTCTATTTTAGTGGTACACGACTGTGATTTGGCAGGTATAAACTCATTTTCACTAAGCGACCGGGTTGACTCATTTTTGGTCATTGTGCGTTTGACATCTTTCCTAAACAAATCAAGTGAATTAAGGACAGCAGTGAGTTTCTTGTTACAATTTATTTTATATTTATCTAACTTCAGTAATTTACTTTTTGTATAAGACACTTTTATTTTACACTCTCTACCCAAGATCATAGGCAAATTTGTGGCACTGCTAGGCAGTACATCAAATTGATGGAATACTGTTTGTTGGAATATTCTAATTTCACACTGAATTTTTCCTAAAGATGTAAGTTGGTCGTTACCTAGACCTCGGCAGTTCAGCAGGGTTGGCTTCAGGTTATATGAAGATGGCACTTCTGATTGCCGAATGAAACTTCAAGGACTACCAGAGTCGAGAAGGGAAAAAATATTCGTAAACTTACTGCTTTTCACTTGATTTGACATAAAGGCAACACTCACCATTTGTAGATGATCTACTTTATCTATCAAGGCGTCTCCGCAATAGGGAAGAGTGACTGCGTCGGCAGCGGCGGCGTTGGTGGCACCGGAAGTTCCAATCTTGGACGGGCAGTTCTTGTATATATGGTCCAGTTTGCCGCATTTAAAGCAGGAATTCGCTGGTCTGATTGGCTTCGGGCACTGGGACTTATAGTGTCCAGATCCAAAACAATTAAAGCACCGCACATCCTTACAGCAGGGAAGGCATTCGTGGACGGAAGGGAAAAACTTGTAGCGGCAGGTTGTCGAGGCAGAGGCTGGTTCACGGCAGCCACTTGTTTGTCTAGATTCAACGACACTGTAAGCTGGGTTATCGCTAGAACAGCAGACGGCGGGCAGCAGCTTGAACAGTTGATGGTAAGCTTAGCACTTAGTCAGCAAACAGCAAGGCGGCAGCGGGAGCAGTTAACAGCGGGGTTCACGTTGGAACAGCAGACATAAGCAGAAGCAGTTGACGGCGGGGCTAACGTTGGAACAGCAGACGGCGGGTCATCAGCAGAAGCAGTTGACGGCGGCGTTAACGTTGGAACAGCAGAAGCAGTTGACTGCAAGGTTGACACTGGAACAGCAGACAGCGAGGCGGCATCAGAAGCGGTTGGCGGCAGAAATGACGCTAGAACAGCAAAAAGCGAGGCATCAGCAGAAGCAGTTGACTGCAAGGTTGACGCTAAAACGGCAGACAGCGGGGCGGCAGCAGGATCGGTTGACGGCAGAATTGTTTCGGAAACAGCACACAGCGGGGCGGCAGCAAGAACGGTCGACGGCAGGGTTGCTGGTGGCGCAGCAGACACAAGTGCAGCAACGGAAGAAGTCGACGGCGGAATTGGCGCTAAAACGGCAGACAGCGGGGCGGCAGCAGGATCGGTTGACGGCAGAATTGTTGCTGAAACAGCAGACAGCGGGGCGGCAGCAGGATCGGTTGACGGCAGAATTGTTGCTGAAACAGCAGACAGCAGGGCGGCAGCAGGATCGGTTGACGGCAGAATTGTTGCTGAAACAGCAGACAGCGGGGCGGCAGAAAGAGCGGTGGACGGCAGATTTGGCGCTGAAACAGAAGACAGCGGGGCGGCAGCAAGAACGGTTGACGGCGGTGTTGCTGATGGCACAGCAGACAATGGGGCGGCAGTGGAAGAGGTTGATGGCAGAATTGTTGCTGAAACGGCAGTCAACTGAGCGGCAGCGGAATTCTTCGACGGCAGCGTTGACACTTGAGCAGCAGATTTTGCGGCAGCAGCAGGCGCAGGGGGCGCTGGGACAGCAGGTGGCGAGGCGGCAGCAGATTTTGTCACCTCTGATACTAATTTGCGTATCTGCACAAGGTTCGCTAGCGGCGGCAATGTAACGTTATTTGCCTTCAGCAAATTTAACATCTCTTTCTTATTCAAGCCCATCTTTGTTGATTGGGCGTATATACCTTTGGCGTTGCCACTTCGACCAAAAACAAGTATATACAAATAAAATAGCAACATTTTTTTGAGTCTAATGATCCTAAACCATGGAAAAAAATGAAGCTACACTGCATACAATAACAAATTACCATATGTTTGACACTTTCTTATGATAGATCGTTATTTATTTATACATATATAAAAAAAATTGACTTTAGACGTATACATAGGGATAAGTTATCAATTATTTTTGATTATTTGTAATTGTAATCATTAAATAATCATACATTTTTCACCAGCGAACTATAAAATCACTACGACTATTTTCCAAAAATAATTTAATTGATTAATAATTCTAATGGCAACTTAACAGGTCTGGGGATAACTATGGTCTGTTTTACGTAAAACAGATAATTATTTTAATAATTCCAGAATAGAATGCCGCTGTACTGTCAAAGTCAAAAGATATTACCCAAACATTTTGAGGACCGTCCTCAAATAATGCAATTTTCCCCAAAATATGCGTTAGTTATACAGAATGTACCGAAAGTATACACTGTATATATATATATATATATAAAGGAAAGTAAAGAGTATATTGGGTTTGTGCAATGTCCGTCATGGTGTCCGTCCGTCTGTCCGTCTGTATGTTCGCAACTTTTTTTCCACACCCTTCAAGCTAGAGACTTGAAACTTTCCAATTCTCTTTATCTATGGGATAGTAAATTAAAACGTCAAGATGGGGGTTCTACGATAACTGGGGGCTGGCAAATCGATAAATTTGATAACTCAAAACCGATAAATCCACATATTTCGCACATCCTTACAGCTAGAACTACCAAATTTGGTAAGAAGATAGCTACTAGCAACCCCCAAAAACTGAATCAAAAGTTTGGATGCCACGCCCACCAATACCGCCGTAGCCACCCCCATCTGCCCCAACGCTTCGTCAAAAACTGGAGTGTGTGTATCGTCCAGAGTTGTGAAGCTAGATTCACCAAATTTGGTATGAAGATAGCAATTGACATTCCACAAAGATCTGCTTGAAAAATTTGGATGCCACACCCACCCATACCGCCCCAGCCCCCCTTTCAACAGCTCTTACAAACTTTGAGCTAGATTCACCAAATTTGGTATGAAGATAGCAATTGACATTCCACAAAGATCTGCATGAAAAATTTGGATGCCACACCCACGCATACCGCCCCCTTTCCCCACATTTTACAAACTTTGATCTAGATTCACCAAATTTGGTATGAAGATAGCAATTAACATTCCACAAAGATCTGCATGAAAAATTTGGATGCCACACCCACCCATACCGCCCCCAGCCCCCTTATCACCACATTTTACAAATTTTGAGCTAGAGTCACCAAATTTGCACCGAAGACAGCTGGTGGAATCCCCATCTGCATCGGAGAATCCTTAAGGCAGCGTACACCCCTGCCGCATCCGTACCCCTTTGCAATTTGGCCTGTTTTTACCGGTTTTAATACTGGTATCGAGTATCAACGTTTCCACTTTTTATACCCTTAACCCATAAAATGAGTAAATAAGGGTATAATGGTTTTGTGCAAAAGTATGTAACAGGCAAAAGGAAGCATCTCCGACCCTTATAAAGTGCATATATTCTTGATCAGCATCAACAGCCGAGACGATATAGCCATGTCCGTCTGTCCGTCTGTTTGTCCGTCTGTCCGTCTGTCTGTCTGTATGAACGCGTGGATCTCAGAGACTACAAGAGCTAGAGACTTCTGATTTTGTATTTAAGTTCTCCTATACCATGAGCAGAACAAGTTTGCTTCAAATTATCGATAACTATTCTGGTTTCCATATACACATAATATCGATAACAATAAAATATCGAATTTGGAAAATCTAAAAATGAGGGTTGAAATAATGGGTAACGATAGAACTTTTCTGAAAAATTCGTCCAAATCGGTTAAGAAACACCGGAGATATCGAGTTGAATCGATTGAAGTTAAGTCAGTATACCAAAGTCAATTATAAATTTAATTTACATATTTATTGCAACTGGGTTCAGGGTATCTTCTAGTCGGGCTCTCCCGACTAGAGCCTTCTTACTTGTTTTACTTATTGTTGTGTAGTAAGTTTTGAAAACATTTTGCTTACATATTTTTGATTTTTAATTAAAAAAAAAGTAAAAGTATTGCAGATGTTAGTTATTTTAAATAATTTTCGTTGTGATTTTGAATTTTTTTTTTTTTACAAGCTTTTTTACATGCTTTTATTTAACTTGACTTGTCTGTCTGTCTGTTTGTTTGTTTGTTTGTTTGTTTGTACTGAATTCTTGTTATCAAATTTTGACCAAGTTCCCGACTAGCTAGAGCTCTGAAATTTTCACCAAAGATGTGTTTCAGATGACAATGTTTTTAAAGTTTTTGGCACGATAAAATTTTTAATACCATGCAAAAACCACGAAAACCTGTTTTCCCTTTTGATTAATTTACTAATTTAAGTAGTAAAATTGAAGAGCTCCGGTGGCATAGGGAGAAGACTGCCGCTACACAGGCCAAAGATCGTAGGTTCGATCTCTGACCGAGCTATGTATCTTTTTTTTTTAATTTTTTTATTATATAAACTTTTTAAACTATCAATTACATATGTATGCAAGAAAGCGTATAAAAGCATGTCTTCAAAATTTTTTTTGGATTTACTTGTTCAACTTGACTTGTCTGTCTGTTTGTTTGTTTGTACCGGACTCTTGTAATCAAATTTTCACCAAGCTCCCGACTAGCTAGAGCTATAAAATTTTCACCAAAGATGTGTTTCAGATGACAATACATGATAAAATATGTTATATCATGTAAAAACCACGAAAACCTGTTTTTCCTTTTGATAAAGTTTCTAATTTGACTGGTTGGATTGACGAGCTCTGGTGGCAAGAGAGGAGACTGCCGCTTCACAGGCCGAAGGTCGTGGGTTCGATCTCCGACCGAAGCTTATTATTTTTAACACGCTTATATTAGCTTCACTTGTATGTTTGTAACTCTCCTTTGGAATAAAAGCAAGTGGCTTATTACTGTCAGTATATGCCACTACCTCAAGTTCGTTCGTTGGCCGAGCGGTCTAAGGCGCGGGTCTTCGCACCCGGACTCACCGATCGTGGGTTCTAATGCCGTCCACGGCCAAAAAAAAAATTTTTTCTTAACTCTCCTTTGTACTAAAAGCAAGTGGCTTATTACTGTCAGTATATCCCACTACCTCAAGTTCGTTCGTTGGCCGAGCGGTCTAAGGCGCGGGTCTTCGCTCCCGGACTTACCGATAGTGGGTTCTAATCCCGTCCACGGTCGAAAAACAAAAATTTTTTTTAACTCTCCTTTGGACTAAAAGCAAAGCGCTTATTACTGTCAGTAAATCCCACTACCTCAAGTTCGTTCGTTGACCGAGCGGTCTAAGGCGCGGGTCTTCGCTCCCGGACTCACCGGTCGTGGGTTCTAATCCCGTCTACAGCCGAAAAAGAAATTTCTTTTTTTTTAAATCTGCACCATGTTAATGTTCACTAGACCTTACAAATTTTTTTTTTTCAATAATTAATAGAACTAAAAATTAAAAAATAAATATAAATACTAGTATTATTGTAAAAAAAGCGTGGGGCGCTTTGTCCATATTTCTCGTACATCGAGCGCCTAACGCTTTTTTTACAATAATACTTTATATCATTTATTATTGTTTTAAGCTTATTTGAAAAATTATTTTTAACTTTTTAGTTTGATATGCTCTAAAAGCGTGTTTTTTAGTTTTTTTAAACTATATTTATTAATGTTGTTTTTTACATTTTTTTATACCCTTAACCCATAAAATGGGTAAATAAGGGTATAATGGTTTTGTGCAAAAGTATGTAACAGGCAGAAGGAAGCATCTCCGACCCCATAAAGTATATATATTCTTGATCAGCACCAACAGCCGAGACGATTTAGCCATGTCCGTCTGTTCGTCTGTCTGTCCGTCTGTATGAACGCGTGGATCTCAGAGACTTCAAGAGCTAGAGACTTCTGATTTTGTATTTAAGTTCTCCTATACCATGAGCAGAACAAGTTTGCTTCAAACTATCGATAACTATTCTGGTTTCCGATGTACACATAATATCGATAACAAAAAAATTTGGAAAATCTAAAAATGAGGGTTGACGTAATGGGTAATGATAGAACTTTTCTGAAAATTTCGTCCAAATCGGTTGAGAAACACCGGAGATATTGAACTTAATCGATTGAAGCTAAGTCAGTAAACCAAAGTCTTACATAAATTTAATTCATTTATTGCAACAAGCTTATTACATGCTTTTATTTAACTTGACTTGTCTGTATGTTTGTTTGTTTGTACGGGATTCTTGTAATCAAATTTTCACCAAGTTCCCGATTAGCTAGAGCTCTGAAATTTTCACCAAAGATGTGTTTCAGGTGACAAAACATGTTATTAAAGTTTTTGGCACGATAAAATATGTTATATCAAGTAAAAACCACGAAAACCTGTTTTTCCTTTTGATAAAGTTTCTAATTTGACTGATTGGATTGACGAGCTCTGTTGGCAAGAGAGGAGACTGCCGCTTCACAGGCCGAAGGTCGTAGGTTCGATCTCTGACCGAATCATACAAATTTTTTATTTTTATTATTTTATTATATAAACCTTTTTAAACTATCGATTACATATGTTCATATGTATGCAACAAAGCGCATAAAAGCATGTCTTCAAAATATTTTTTGATTTACTTGTTTATATCATTATTTTTAATTAATTTTTTATTTTTGTGAGATTATGATATTATCTCTTTCTCCTATGTGTTTTTTATACTCGTTACCGAAGGTAAAGAGTTTATTGGTTTTGTGCAATGTCCGTCATGGTGTTGGTCCGTCTGTCCGTCTGTATGCACGCTACTTTTTTCCACACCCTTCAAGCTAGAGACTTGAAACTTTCCAATTCTCTTTATCTATGGGATAGTAAATTAAAGTGTCAAGATAACTGGTGGGCTGGCAAATCGATAAATTCGATAACTCAAAACCGATAAGTCAGCATATTTCGCACATCCTTACAGCTTTATCTACCAAATTTGGTAAGAAGACAGCTACTAGTAGCCCCCAAAAACTGCATCAAAAGTTTTGGAGTCATGCCCATCCATTCCGCACCCGGCCCCCACGCATTTTGAAATCAGAAACACCTATATCTCCCACAGTTTTAGAGCTGGAATCTTTCCAATTCTCTTAATCTATGGGGTAGTAAATTAAAGTGTCAAGATGAGGTTTCTATGATAACTGGGGGCTGGCAAATCGATAAATTCGATAACTCAAAACCGATAAATCCACATATTTCGCACATCCTTACAGCTAGAACTACCCAATTAGGTAAGCAGATAGCTACTAGAAAACCCCAAAAACTGCATCAAAAATTTTGGAGACATGTCCACCCATTCCGCCCCAGCCCCCCTCCTCGCCTTTTAAAGTCCAAAAAGCCTATATCTCCCACTGTTTTTGAGCTATAGCCACCAAATTTGGTGGCAAGATAGGTAATGATGACCCCCCAAAAATACCATCAAAAGTTTGGTTTCCACGCCCGCTTATGCTTCCCAATCCGCCCAATCCACCCCATTCGCCCCATCCGCCCCAACGCTTCGTCAAAAACGGGAATGCATTTATCTTCCAGAGTTGTGGAGCTACGAAACCAAATTTGGTAAGAAGATAGCTGGCAACGACCCCCAGCAATCTGCATAGAAGTTTTGGAGCCACGTCCATCCATTCCACCCCCCCTTTCCCACTTTTCACAAACTTCGAGCCAGAGTCACCAAATTTTGCATGAAGGTAGCAATTGACCACACCCACCCATTCCGTCCCAGCCCCCTTTTCCCACCTTTTACAAACTTCGAGCTAGAGTCACCTCCATCGGAGAATCTTTAATGCAGCGTACACCCCTGCCGCATCCGTACCCCTTTGCAATCAGGCCTCTTTTACCGGTTTTAATACTGGTAACGAGTATACCGCAGTCGGTTGCGGCCGACTGCAACGTTTCCACTTGTTTTCGTAATGAACGGTGAAAAGTTTTAAAAATTGTTTTTGTCGTTTCTTTTTATTGTTATGTATTTGGGTTATCTCAGGTTTGTGTTGTTGGAATTTACTCCGTATGCTCTTATGTCAGGTGGCTCGTGCATGTTTGTTATTGTTGGGCAGTCGCCCGCGATAGCTGTTGATGTGGTTTTTGTTGTTGCGGTTTTTGTTTGTGTTTTGTGTTTGAAGTTTGTTGAACTCAGTGGTGTTTGGATTTGTTTGCTGTTTGTCGCGGTTTTTGGTTTCGCTGTAACACGTCTTGTCTCTAAGGACGTTGAAGTCGAACTAATGAATGGGAATAATGAACTATAAGAACGGCAATCATGAATAACCCAACGCAACTTGCGTTTGAAAATCAGTTGGACAGTGTCATAGATTTCAAAATTTTAAGAGTATGATTGACCCAGAAAGTGCAAAATTTTAGTGTCTTGAAGGTTTTGAGATTTGTTCCAAATTTTTATTAGGCAGATACAGATACGCACCAAATATTATGTATTTGGGATTGAAAACATTCAGTAAGCGACAGTACTTAATTGTAAAATGATGCAATTATTTTTTGAAATATGATTAATTAAATAAGCTCTTTACAAAGCTAAAATTTATTTTAAAAATAAATTTATGATAATGATATAATTGATTTTATTTTTAAGTGTCCTCAACTTGTTTAGAAATTGCCGAAATTCATAACAGTTGAGGCAGGTCAATGAATGTCAAGACAAGTGCTACGCGTTTATTTTAATGTGTTACACATGTATACTGACATGCATGCCCACACACTCATACTTTCATATGCGCTTATTGCGCGACACGCTAGGCCTGCAATAAAGGCGACGCATTGCACTCAGCTGGCCTCTGCTAGCACCCAAAGTGCTGCGTGACACCAGGCTTCGACTTATGCCGCTATTAGATTTTGCAGTTTGAGTATTCCAATGGGTTTTTCCCAATGCACGTTACAAATGTTGGACAACTTATTTTATTGTTGAATTTTAAACTATCAAATTTTGTCACCTTAATTTTAAATTTATTTTTAGATTCAAATTTTACTTCATATTTTAGTAGCCAATTCGAAGCGCGTTGCTGCAGCCAAAAGCACACATGTTCTTTTTTGAACCTTGAATATTCCTTACAAGTTTCGTCGCACCACAGACGTAATTTTAAAGCAAAAGTTGTATTTTCGTAATCTAAGTGAACCCCCTTTCAATTGTTGAAAATAATTAGAATTTTAATAGCAACACAAAAATGTTTTATTTTAGGCTAACAATCTGGTAACACTTTTAAGTTCGATATCTATCATGTTTGCATGAAACGAATGAGTCTGTAAGAAAACTCCGAAGACTGAACATCTTTTTATTTTAATAAAGTTACGCGCATATTTTCCCAACAAAGGTTATGGGCCCAGGCAGATTATAACTAGGAAATTAAAATAAAAAAAAGGTCGGAGAGACTCGTCGGTGTGTCCGAGTTATTAATTCGTGTGACGATTAATATAAAAACTTAAAATGGCGAACAATTTGTATTCGATTGAGAAATTTGTATTCGATTGATAGATATAAGACGTTGGTAACAATAACGTTGTCAATGAAACCAACACAGTTAAATTTCATTAAAAACTGCAACACCGCAGGTGAAGCATGGCAAAAATTCAAGGAGGTGCACGAGCCAAAAGGGGCGGCTCGGAAAGTATCGCTGTATAAAGCTCTTTTAAGCCTATCATTGTCTGAAGACAAGAGTGTAATCTAATACATAAACGAATTTGAAAGCGTGATCGGCAATTTAAGTAAAGTGGTCATAGCTCTAGGTTAAGAGATAACAGTAATAATATTGTTGTCCAGTTTGCCAAGATCATATGAACATTTTGAAGGGGCAATAGAGATCAGATAGAATTGCCCAGATTTGATGTGCTGCGTTATAAATTTATAGAAGAAGCAGAACGTAAAAATCAAAGCAGAAACGAAAATAGTGTACAGCAAGCATTTATAGCGAAAGAACAGGAAAGAAGCAACGGTAAATGTTTCGAGTGCGGTAAGCGTGGTCATTTCGCCGCATTGTGTCGTCAGCGGAAGGCTAGAGGCAAAGAAAGCAAAAAAGACAAGCGTAAAAAAAAAAAAAAAAAAACAAAGTGAACGATCGTTTGTGTGTGTGTCGCCGAGCGTCTCGTTTTTTTTTTTTTTTTGAGCCGTAACGATTGGTGTGTTGACAGTGGCGCCACCTCGCATGTGTGTATCAATCGAGAACAATTTATCTACTAACGTGAGTCACAACAAAAAGTGCTATTACTTGAGGCGATAGGTATTGGAATAGTGCGCATATATACAAATAAATCTAAATTTAAGTTAAATGGTGTTTTGTACGTACCTGAGTTGCAAATCAATTTTTTCCCAGCTGCACAGGGCACTGAAAATGGTTTAAAGATTAATTTTGATGAAAAATGTGCAGCAGTAAAAATATCGGACATAAACGAAACTATCGCAGTTGCAAATAAAGAAAACGGGTTATATATGTTCACAAATAAATATGAATCAGTTTATGTTTCGTGTGTCGAAAACATAGTAAAGTGGCATAATCGTCTAGACCACATTAATATATTTGTATATGTAAAATGTCAACAAATGGAATAGTTAACACAATTGAAAAACTAAGTCCGGCGGTACACGTTACGTGTGTGCCATGTATGAAAAGAAAAATTTGCTCAAAGCCTTTTGCAGAGGCAGGTTACTGTACGGAACAATTATTAAACAATCCATTCAGACGTGTTTTTTTTTTTTTTTTTTTTTTTTAAATTGCTGGTCTTATTTATTGAATCTTTTCTAGTGAATTAGAAAACTAGCAATAAGTATACAAATCTTATAAATAAATCTTAGCTAACAGTTCATTTTTGTTTTTGACTGTATTCTGAGTGCGCGTCCCTAAAAATCATCGCTGGGTTGGTAAGTCGTTACGACGAAGACGGGATCGGCTGCGCAGCCTTGTGAGACCTCTCGCGAGATGATTTGTGTGCGATGAGAGCTTGATAAGATATTTTACTTTTTGTTCCGCTATTTCCTCCTTGACTGTTGAGATGTTTAAGTCTTTATGAATGTTTTCGTTTCGAACATACCACGGTGCCCCGGTAATGGTTCTCAATATTTTTGACTGGGCTCTCTGGACAATGTCAATGCTGCTGTTGCTAGCGTTCCCCCATAACTGGGAACCATAGGTCCAGATTGGTTTTAGAACAGAGTTGTAAAGCAGGACCTTGTAGTCCAAACTAATGGAAGAGCGAGCATTGATGAGCCAGTGGAGGCTATTGGCTTTCAGTTTGAGATGTGTTCTTTTAGCTTCAATGTGTCGCCGCCATGTTAGTCTTCGGTCTAAGTGTACGCCCAGATACGTTACATCGTTTGTTTTTGGAAGTGTGGTGTTGTTTAACGTGAGCGGTGGACAATCTTGCCTGTTAAGGGTGAAAGTTACTTGCTTACATTTTTGTTCGTTTACCTTAATTCGCCAATCTGATAACCATTTTTCCACGTTGACCAGATGAAGGGCTAGTTGCGCTGTTGCTTGTATTGGGCATCTGGAGCGGCTGAGAATAGCTGTATCATCAGCAAAGGTAGATGTTGTCAATCGGCTGCTTATTGGGATGTCTGCTGTGAAAAGCACGTACAGTGTTGGTCCCAGTACGCTGCCCTGTGGAACACCAGCTTCGATACTGTGTTCGTCAGACATTGCAGTGTTACATCTTACTGCGAACTTCCTGTCGTATTGGTACGACTTAAGCAGCTTATGTGTGTTGTTTGGGAGCATTGCTTTGATCTTATGCTTTAGACCTTCCAACCAAACTTTGTCGAATGCCTGAGAAACATCCAGAAATATTGCAGTGCAGTATTCTCTATTTTCGAACGCGCTTCGTATCTCTGATGTTATTCTGTTAACCTGCTCAATTGTTCCATGCTTTTCACGAAAGCCAAATTGGTGTGACGGGATTATGTTATGAAGATTCAGGAATGGATTTATCCGGGACAGCAAACATTTTTCAAAAAGTTTTGATAGACACGGTAATAAGCTTATAGGTCTATACGACGTGGGAACTGTGTGATCTTTTCCAGGCTTTGGTATCATAATGATAATTGACTTTTTCCATCTGTCTGGATAGTGGCCAAGTTTGGTGATAGCATTGAAGAGCTGGGCAATTATGCAGATTGCACAGTAAGGAAGCTCAATAATCATCTTTGGGGTTATTTGGTCACCTCCTGGAGATTTTTTTGGGTTCAGTTGCTCTTTAATGATTCTAACGATTTCATTCGGGCGAAACTTGATTGAATCATCTTGAAGCTGAGAGCCGTTTGAAGAAGTCGGTAGTGCAAACGTATTTGTTGCAGGGTTAGGTTGGAACACTTTTTGGAGATGAGTAGCAAATGTGTTAGCTCTTTCTTCATCGCTGCGAGCCCAGCCGCCTGCGAAGTTTCTTATAGGCATTACTGTTTCTGTTGGTGAGCTTAGAGTTGGGTGAGCTCTCCACAATGAGTTTTTCGTACTGGTGGTTGATAATTGCTCGATGTAACGGCGTTGAGCGCGCTCGTCCTCGATTTTTAACGCTTTGGTGAGTTTACGTGTGGCGTCTTTTAGTTTTTGCTTTGCCGATGGCGATCTGTTCGATTGCCAATCACGTCGTAAGCGCCGCTTTTCAAGAACGAGCTGTTCAATTTGTAGATTTGTTGTCCTTTGGTGTGTATTGTTTTTGGTATTTGAGGCGTAGCGGCGCGAGCTGCGGCGACGAAGACAGTCTCCAGAGTGTCAACAAAACTGTCAATGTCAGCTACATCAACGAGACGTGGCTTTAGCTCAATGTGTGAGCTTATAAATTTTTTGTATCTGAGCCAGTTAGTTTTATGTGAAGTTAACTTACTGGGTCGATTTATGTATTCAGGGTGTCGTTGCAGATTTATTAGGACTGGCGAGTGATCGGATGATAGATCCGAAAGGCACTCTGCACTTATCAGTCTACGCGAAATTTTTTTGGTAACTGCAAAGTCAATCAAATCGGGTAGTTTTTTGGAATCTGTCGGCCAGTATGTTGGTCTGCCAGGAGAAACGTGGTCGAGCTTGTTGTTAGCTTATATAATTGCATTGTAGAGCTGCTTTCCTTTTGGATTCACTAGACGAGATCCCCAGTGTGTGTGCTTGGCATTGTAGTCTCCTGCTGCTATAAAGCATTCTCCTAGTGAGTTAAAAAATTCCATAAATTGGTCTTCAGATATGGTATAACGTGGAGGGCAGTATATAGCGGCAAGAGTAAGTTGGTTCCCACTGTCCAAATGTATTTTTAGAGATGTGGCCTGTAGAAAGCTTTTAGCAAACTCTTTATAGTAGTGGTGCTTGAGGCGGCTTCTGATCAAAATACCAGTTCCACCACTTTACTATCAGGATGATTTGTACCATAGAATAAGTATCCACTTATGTTAAAGTTATATTTGTTTGTAAGGTGTGTTTCGGAAAGTAGCATTACGTCGATGTGCTTATCGAGTAGGAATTGAGCTAATTCAAGTTTATGCTGTGAGACGCCATTAGCGTTCCACGTAGATATTCGTATCTCAGCCATTGATTATTTTGACTGTTGTGATACAAGCATTTGTATCAAGAGATTTTGATTACGCATTAGTTCCTGCATAGTTGTTTTCATGAATGACATAAACTCGTTCATGCTCTGCTGCAGGGTACATACGAGTGCTTCGAGGTTACTTTGTTGCTGCTCCTGTGCAGCGTTTGTGCTCACTTGTTTTGGTTGTAAGTACGGTGTGTTTGAGGCAGGAAGAGCCAGTCCGGATCTTAGGGCGCTTGCATAAGTTGCGTTATTGGTTGAGAACTCGGGGCCAAGTGAGGATCTGGCTGCAGATGAAAAGAAGACGTCTGGCTTGTGTTTCGATGGAGTGAAGGTAGTCGGTGCGTGTTGCGAGCGTGCAGTGGTACAGCGCTGATGGATACGATTTTTAAGTTCCTTGTAGACTTGGCAGCCTCTGTAGTTGGCTGTATGCTTGCCTTCGCAGTTGTTACAGAATTTTTTGCTAGAGTCTTCTTTGCTTACTGGGCAACTTGCGGAGCTGTGCAGTTCCCCACAGTATACGCATACCGAGCGCAGTGTACAGTAGGCTTTTGTATGGCCGTACTCTTGGCAGTTCATACATTGTACCGGACCGTTTCGTTTGTGCGGTTCTTCTACGGTGATTCTTCGGTGAAGTAAAAGCTGAAGTTTGTATATTGAGTGCACCTCGTTTTTTTAAGCATCTTCGTTTCTGGTTCAAGTTCTATTTTAAAAAGTGGTTGCGGCATCCTATTCCTGTTTAAGATGTTTATGACGGTTTTTGCTCGAAATCCTTTTTCCTGCAGCGCCTGTTTTATTTCTTCTGGTGTTACATCAGGTTCTATGCCTTTTATTACGACCTGCAGGCCCTTGCAGCTTTTTAATTGATACGTATAATAATTCATTTTTTTTTCGTTTAGATAATTTATGAGAACTCTGTAATTATCTTCCAACTTTGTCTGGACTTTAATTTCTTGAATTTTACCCTGTACGAGAGGGACTATGTAGAAACTATCTTTGCCTATGAGCTCGATAACTTTGTTAACAAAAGCACTGGAGCTTTTCTCGCGTATATATATTGGGGGTGGCTTCGGCTTTTTCGTGACAACCCCAACGGCTTCAGAAGGCAGATCATCTGTGTTTTCTGCCAAGATGTGAAATCTATTGCTATTGTATGTAGTATCATTCGAGGGTCTATTTAAATTGCTACGGGTCATTTTTGGTTTATTCGTAGAATTTTGCGGACTTAGCTTTCTTTTGATATAAATGTAGCGATCCATACCAGTCTGCGTAGCCGGCTTAACATTTTTGCTGTTTGCAGTTTGATTTGCTGACGGCGCAGCAGTCGTTGTGCTTGTTGAACGGGAAGTAGGTATCGGTGCAGTTGTGGTTGTAGTCGCTGTTGCGGTACCTAGAGAGGCCGCGGCACTTGCAGTCGTTGCTAAGAGAGACGGGGAGCACGAAAACTTTCGGTCGCGTGCTGTGTGCAATACTTCATTTGTCGGATTGGGTGTTGGCGACCGCGCGCGGTCGGATTGCGTTGACTCGATAGATAACAGGGACGGAGACGGTGAGCAAGAACGTTCTCTGGCACGCGCTGTGTAAGAGAGTTCGATTTGCGGGTTGGGGGTAATTGACCGCTCGGGCTGCTCTGAAACTACGGAAAAGTAAGCGTTGCTCAGCCGACGACGCTCGTCTTGCTCGCGTTGTCGCTGGCCACAATTCTCGCGTTGACTCATTGTCTTAAGCGAGGTGAAGAATTTGTTAGTGCCTTTTGTTTTATATGTTATTATTTGTTAAAAGTCAATTGTTTTGTTTGAATTACAGATTTTTTAAAAAGCAATTTGTGCAGATACATTGCACTTAGCGTCTTTTCGCATAAAATATATATATTATAAGCTTCTATATCACTGCACTTTTGCGTTTGGGAATTAATTAACCGGACCACGATGAGAAAACACGTCTGCATTCGACGACAGTTGCGTGCGGGCCGTTTAATGTGGACACAATCGGTGGTTCGCGATGTTTTGTGACATTCATAGATGATAGATCCAGATATGCAATGGCTATGTTTATGAAAAACAACAAGTAAAAACATTAAGAAGCGACAACGGCGGCGAGTATAAAAACAATGCGCTCGATACATATCTCCGTAATCAGGATAAAGCGCGGCAGTTTACGATGGCTCATACGCCGCAACAGAATGGCGATGCAGAGCGATATAATCGTAGCATAGTCGAGATGGCACGAGCGATGTTGGTTCATTCGGGTCTCGAGGAGCGTTTTTGGGCGGAAGCATGCTCGAGTGCAGCATATATAAAAAATCACATGCCTACTAGAGCGCCGGAGGATACTACTCCGTATGAGATGTGGTTCAAGAGAAGGCCAATTGTTAAATATTTCAAGACATTTGGGTGTCTTGCTATAGGTCTGGAAAAGACGCAGAGTCAAAAATTTGTTGCAAATGGCAAAGAATTTATATTTGTCGTATATAGCACAGAAACTAAAGGTTACAGGCTATATGATCCGGAGCTTAATAAGGTCGTCATTAAACGAGATGTTCGCTTCGATGAGAACGTGTTGATGGGGCAAGAGAGTATCACCGATTTTTCTAGTGTGGCTCAGAGAAACTTTAGTCAAGGCAGCGGTAAAGATATAGATCTGGAAATGCATGAGATCATTTCACAGGGTGCTAAGGAGGCACAACCGTTGTCACCGAAATCAGACTATGAAGATGCTATTAGCGATGTTTATCAACAGGATAACCTCTCTGACGAGAGCGATGATGAAGAAGTCATTCCCATGTATAGACCCGGAAGACCTCGTATTGTGCGCACAGGTGCGCCAGGTAGACCATCGAAGCAGAAAAATAGATTAAACGTCATGCAGGCAAAAGAAGAGGTTGTAATTCCAGATAACCTGAAAATGGCAATGAGTGGTGATTTTTCAGATGAATGGAGGGCAGCCATGCAGCTAGAGTATGACTCGCTGATGGCACACAAAACTTGGTCATTAGTTGACCTGCCTCCTGGCAAGAAAGCTATCGGATGTAAATTGGTGTACAACGGTGCCTGATGGCAGTACTAATCGGTTCAAGGTGCGATTGGTTGCAAAAGATTGCGGCCAGCAGTGCGGCATCAACTATGAAGAAACCTATTCGCCAGTAGTACGATATGCAACGATTCGTATGGTAATGGCACTGGCAGCGGAACTCAAATTGTATTTGCACCAAATGGATGTGTGCACAGCATATTTGAATGACACCCTGAGTGACGAAATCTACATGAAGCAGCCTGAGACGTTCATCAGTGAGAGGTACCCAAATCGTGTGGCTTAACTAAAAAGGTCCATTTACGGTTTGAAGCAATCTGAAAGAGAAATGCTTTGTTAGATGGTGCTCTTGACAGCTATGGATTTGTTCCATGCAGCAGCGAGCCCTGCTTGTATGTTTTATACATTAAGAATCTTATAAATCTCGTTGCAGTATACGTATCAGAGAACTGTAGCAATTAACTGTAGCAATTAAGCGTTACATTGGAGAGCAGTTCAAGTCAGTTGACAACGGAAAAGTAAGGAGCTTTCTTGGTTTTGAGGTTGAGCGTATCGAAGAAAATGGAGATTTGTTTGTGATATGAAGAATTGCAGGACAGCTGCAACGCCACTAGTTGCGGCGTACCAGATAAAACCTTCGGAAGACTCAAACCTGGTCGATGCAACGAAATATCAAGCTCTCATAGGCATTTTGTGTTTTTGGCCGTTTCTACACGGCCTGACATTTTGCATTCCGTGTGCAATTCATCGCAGATGAACAAGAAGCCAACGGTCGAGCACGACACAGGGGCAAAGCGTATCCTGCGATATTTGGCTGGTACAAAGGAGGGGAGGCGGCGGTACATCAAATCAGTATAGTAGGATACACTGATGCAGACTGGGGAGGCAACACACCAGACAGAAAGTCGTTTACTGGGTACACGTTCTTTCTGGGTGGTACGGTATTTTCTTGGGAGTCGCACAAACAAGCTACTGTGGCACTTAGAAGCACCGAGGCGGAGTACATGGCGCTGGCGTAAGCTTCTAAAGAGGCTGTGTATCTGAGACAGCTCATCAAGGAGATAGGCTGTTTTCCGAGCGATATGCTATTGTGTATCTATGGCGATTACTTAAGCGCACAGCACTTAGCAAAAAACCACATGTACCTCGCAAGAAGCAAACATTTTGACATGAGGTATCATTTGAGCAGAGAACTAGTAGACTAGACATGATGGCTTCACATTAAATAAGGAATAATTTTGTATAGAGAAGAGGTGTTGAAAATAATTAGTATTTTAATAGCAATACCAAAAATTATTTTTTCAGTCTTACAATCTGGTAACACTTTTAAGTTCGATAATTATCATGTTTGTATGAAACGAATGAGTCTGTAAGAAATCTTTTAATATTGAAGGTTATTATTATTATTATAATTGGGGTAAAGTGCACTGCGACCTAAGATATCTATTGTGCCCCCTTCTTGGCTTAAAGCTCTTCCATCAGACCCAGTCCTTGTACGAAGGCAAGTATATTTACTGGATCGATGGTCTTCAGGTCAGTGAACTGAATAACATGTTTTCCTAGAAACCTGCTTCTCTTCCCCACTAAGGCTACACATTCTGCTATGATATGCAAGGAGGATTCCCTTTCCATATCGCAGAATCTACATGTATCATTACTAGCGATTCCTAGCTTGGCTAGGTGACCCCTTAGTCTGCAGTGTCCTGTCAAAAGACCGGTGATTATCCTGAGTCTATTCTTTCCCATGTTTATAATCTGCTTGAATCTTTTCAGATTGTAAGTTCCAAGAATACACTTGGCTTGTCTGAGTCCTGGGGACTGCGCCCAGCTCATTTCGCGCAAGAGTTTCTCTTCACTCCTAAGTTCCTGCCGTATTGTGCTTCTTCCTATCCCACAGTACGGCTCGGGCCCTATGAGGGGTGTCGCTGCCCCCAGCCTTGCTTGCTTGTCTGCCTCTTCGTTCCCAGCTATGTTAACATGTCCTGGGACCCATCTTAGGGTTAGCCTATTATGTAGTCCCAGAGTGTTTAGCTTGGTTCGCACCTCGCGAACTACCTTCGACCTAATTTCGATCTTGCTGAGTGCCATAATGGCTGCTTGACTATCTGATAATATAGCTATATCCCTATTCCGATAGTTACGCTTCAGATTAAAGTCCACACACCTCCCTATTGCACATACCTCAGCCTGGAAGATGCTGGTGTGCTTACCTAGGGACTCATGGTATTTTAGCCGAGCGCCTACCACTCCAAGACCGGAGCCTTGGTTGGTAAGGGATCCATCGGTGTACCATTTGATGGTGTGGGATTTCATTTGGTGGACCTCTTCAAGAGATGTCCACTCCCTTTTGCTGCTCAGGTGAACTTGAAATTTTTGCTCGAACATGTGTTCGGCTTTCATTTCGTCCCCAGGCTGTGCCAATAGGGGAAGCTCACCTGACAGCATATCTGCATCTAGTTGACTCAGAATATGCTCCTTGCCAACTCCCTCGACCGACATTCTTAATAATGCAGCTTTCTGCTGTAGCCTAATTGTGTGATGGAGTGGGGTAATCCCCAACAGAACCTCTAGCGCCGATGTGGGACAGGTCCTCATCGCTCCAGTGATTCCTACACAGGCCATTCTTTGCAATTTATGTAATTGCCTCTGCACAGTGATTTGCTGTGCCTTGTCCCCCCATGCAATTGCTCCGTATGTGAGCATGGGCCTTACTACCATGAGGTATAGCCATCTCAAAATTTTTGGAGAGGTTCCCCATGATTTCCCGCTATTCTACGACATGTGTAGAGTGCTCTGCAGCACTTTAGAATCGTATTCTGAATATGGGTCCCAAAGTTCAATTTATTGTCAAATGTGACCCCAAGGTATTTGACTTCCCTGCTTGTTACTATTCGACTCCCCGCGAGCCTAATATCTCTCATCCTCTGCAACTTATACCTCCTGGTGAACGGAACTATGACGGTTTTTGTAGGGTTTAGGTTGAGTCCAATCTCACTACACCAGTCATACGTGATCCTAAGTCCCAGTTGGATAGTTTCACACAGAGTTTCCTCATACTTGCCCCGCGCTATTATCACAATGTCATCGGCATAGCCCTGGCATTGGATACCCCTGCTGGCAAGTCTACTTAACAATTCGTCTACTAAGATACTCCATAAGAGCGGTGATAAAACCCTCAGTTGTGGACAGCCTCTTGTGGTTGTAACTGTTACGGTACTATCTTGTATAGTTGCCGTAGCTTGTCTGGACCTGCGTAGCGATGAGATCCATCTGCTAGTTGTCATGTCAAGACCCCTTCTATTTAGGGCAGCCCTGACAGCATCGTGTGAGGTGTTGTCAAAGGTGCTCTCAATATCTTAAAATGCACATATTGCTACTTCTTTGTTTAAAACTGCAGAGCGCAAAGTGCGGTGCAGTTTATAAAGTGCCGCATCCGTAGATCGGCCTGCTCTGTATGCGTGCTGCGTAGCTTGCAGCGTACTCCGTGTCAACAGAGTACTCCTAATGTAGTTGTCCACTAGCTTTTCCAACGTTTTCAACAAAAACGATTGTAAGCTAATGGGTCTGAAGAACTTTGGGTTGGTGATATCTGTCTTCCCTACTTTGGGGATGAAGACCACCCTAGCTCTACTCCAAGTGCTCGGTATATGACCGAGTGCTAGGCTACTGACTAGTATTCTCCTCAGGGTGGGTAGGAGTATGTCCTGCCCCTGCTGAAGGAATACTGGCGATATACTGTCCAGACCGGGAGATTTATAGGGCTGGAAAGTTCCAATTGCCCATTGTGTCGTCTCCATTGTGACTACTGACTTGGCTAGTGCCCAGTCTAGAGCAGTCGGTCTGTGTCTTTTTTCCGTTTCGAGTGTTTCGCATGGGCCACAGGGAATACTTCCTGGGAAGTGCGTCTCGAATAGAAGCTCTAGCTTGTCCATGTTACTGGTCGTAAAGGTGTTGTCCCTACGTTTCAGGGCTAGATTTGCCTCCGGTGCTCATTTGGATAATGCTCTATGGAGCCGTGCACCTTCAGTCGTACTAGCTATGCTTTCGCAGAAGTCCCTATAGTTCCTACGTTTGGCCTTTCGGATTTCCCTGCTGTACAGGGTGAGGCTTTCCCGATAGTTATCCCATGATCCGTCACTCTTGGCTCTGTTGAAGAGATGACGGGTGGATGTTCGTAGTCTCTCTAGACTATCGTTCCACCATGGGGCATCTATTTCTCTGCGCGTTTTGCCTAGTGGGCAGCTTTCTTCAAATGCGTTACTGATGCATTTGCTTAAATTCCGTACAACTCTTTTTAGCTCACCTGTGCGTTTGGCTATTCCAAAACTTTCGGAGGCTAGGTTAAGTTTTAGAGTTGACCTAAACTTTTCCCAGTTGGTTTTTCTGGGGTTGCGAGTTGTAACGTTACTTTCCGTATTAAACTGAAGCTTTAAAAGGATGATCTTATGATCAGACATAGATTCTTCTGAGGAGACATGCCATTCTCTGAGATGTGGTCGTAAAGACCGACTGGTCAGGGTGATGTCTAAAACTTCCTCTCTTATTCTAGTTACGAATGTCGGTGTTGACCCGACATTTAAAATTTCTAAGTGATATTTGAATATAAAGTCAGTGAGGCACTCACCCCGTGTGTTGATGTCGCTGCTGCCCCATATTGTGTGGTGCGCATTGGCATCGCAGCCGATTAAAATTGGCAGCTTCTCTCTCCTGCAGTAGTCAACCAGCTTTTCCACTTCCGGTGGAGGGCATGCCTCATCACCCGCGAAGTAGGCGGATACCACTACTATAGGGGGGGGCGCTTCCTTTGCCTTTAACGGCAATGGGCACGCAGTCCCTAGTAAGGAATTTTGAAAGAATAGTAAAGTTAATGCCTTTTCTTACCATGATACATGTCCTAGGTATCGGATCTCTTTGGTCCCAGATTACCTTCGAATTAGCGGTGTACAGGCCTTTGACGCCATCGTTCACCCATGGCTCCTGTACAAGGGCCAGCCCAAGATGTTGTTTGATAAACATCCTGGCTAGGACGGCCGAGGCCGCCTTAGCCCGATGGAGGTTTAGCTGGGCTAGCCCCATGGTGGCGACGAGAGGCGTCACCATCACTTTACCGCCGCTCCGCTTCCTGACGATGAAGGCCCGGAGTTGCCCCCATCGTCGCTGCCCGTCATCGTCACGTCAGCTTCATCTTCTGCCTCCATCTCTGCAGCCAGCTCCTGCGACGATATTGGCGCCTGCTCGTCTAGCCCATCCTCCAGCATTTCTGGGCTGAGCGTCGCGTCCGCCAGCTCATCGTCGTCCGCCAGATCCAGGCACACCTCCGAGGCAGCTGGAGGGGGGGGGGGGGGGTATCACCTCTGGTATCACCTCTGGTGAGGGGGACGGTACCACCTCTGCTGGTTTGGGTGCCAGTACTGGGGCGGGGGCGGGGGCATTTTGGCCGGCGGTCGACTTCTTGAGGCCACTAACGGGGATGGTCCCGTAGCGGAAAGAGACCTGGTGGCCCTTCTCCACAATAGCAACCTTGGAGGCTTCATCGATGCCGATCACCATCAGCGCACCTCCACCCTCCGTTCTTCTCGAAATTACTTTCCACGCCTCGGTCTCGACCATGTTCTGATTCCTCAGCAAAATCAGTAGTGACTCGGTAGACCGATCAGCGCTCCTTGGACAAAAAATGGTGATGGTATGTGGCGAGGGGATATCCTCACCTACCCTACAGTACTCCCTTCCACGTCTGCAACCTCGATGTCATGGTCCTCAGCCAATCTGCGGAGCATTCTTCAGAGCATTCGATCACCAGGTGTCCCACCCTGAAATGAATGCCCGCGAACGCAACCACGGTGCCCCATCCCGAGAGAATAATCTCATCGAGGATGGCCTCCTCCAATGCGGACAAGTCCCCGTGACTGAGCATTACCTGGGGATATTCCACAGGTAACACGGCCACTTTGACCCTTTTTGCCATCGTCGCGTAGGACGGGCGAGCCGCAGTGGGCACTGGAGGAGAAGGTTTCCTTACAGCCGTAGAGACGGAAGCACCAGGTTAAAAACATATGTTTTCGAAAATTTTTGAAATTTATTTTAGTTGGATTTGAATTTCAATATTGACGGTTAAAAAAAATCTGTTTTCGAAAATTTTTGAAATTTATTTTAGTTTCACTCATGATGAACTGGCTAGACTGAATGTTAGAATTTCTAGCCACATTAAACTTTCTCGATAAATTTTTTGAATTGCCTGCTGCCATATATTTATCTTTAATGATTTAAGCAGTTGCAACGGGAGACACCTGGCAATGGATTGGCTGATAGAAATATACATGAAAACTATAGTATACTACTATTATAACATTCGATTGCCATTATTGTCCTAAAAAATAAAGCAAAAAATTTTTTGGTAGTCCTGCCTTAACATTTAGGCGTTCGAAAAATATATGTTTGCCGATGCACAGACCTACCCGATAAGCACAAAAACCTTCATCAAATGCGGTCCAGCCGTTTCGGAGGACTTTTCGTCCGAGCCACGTGACTCAAGAATTTTATATACATATAAGGTGCAAAAATTTGACCTTGCAACACCTCAGTCGTGAACACCCAATTGAACGAAACAAGTCTGTTATTTTTGCACAATCAGCTGTTCGCTATCGTTTTAGCTGAGTTTGCCATTTGTGATTTGTAATTTGCTTTACAATAAATAAATAAATTTTCAAATGCCCTTTAAAAGCATGAAAGCATTACTCCTCGAACGGACAGCATCCCATAAACTGGTTTATTTAAGAAAATTAGCAAACCTACCCTCATTTACTTTAAGCAGCTGGTCACAATGAACAGCTGTTTGTTTTGATTTAGCATCTAAAGCATAAAATTACACCAAAAAAAATACCAGAAACTATATAAATATATAAATAAATATAAATATAATGAATGTAAATTAAATAACTGATGCGCTTCTCTGCGGCTTTAAAACTATAAATATAAATTCAACAACCTTCGTGGATCTAAATTAAACAAACGATGCGCTTCTTTGCGACTTTAGAACTCATAAATATAAATTAAGCAATCTTTTGTGAAAGGGCCGATGCTGCCTACTTCACACCTCCAAGCGCATCAGTTATTTAATTTACATTCATTATCGTTATAAAGCATAAAGTCATATTAATAATTTTTCGAAAGATGCAAAGAGCGTTATTAGACTTACTTTTTTTGTTAAACGCCTAACGTTCGGAATATCGTAATAGAATTTAAATGTAACCGCCCAAAACGCAGGGTCGCAAGATACAGCGCGCCAGCTGCGATCGACAAGTACACCACGGTCACGGGCAATCGTGGGGAGTGGCAAAAACTGCAACTTGGGCCAAAGCCGAAGTGTGGGCTGGGGGAGTTGCGATTTACCTACGTAATTGAGCAGACGTGTATACGGATTAAGAAAAGACAGGCAACGCGTTCGGAGGAAAAGGGAATATAATCCTAAAGAGATAAGGTTTTTTTTTTTTTTAAATTGCTGGGCTTATTTATTGAATCTTTTCTAGTGGATTAGAAAACTAACAAAAAGTATACAAATCTTATTAATAAATCTTAGCTAACAGTTCATTTTATTTTTTGACTGTATTCTGAGTGCGCGTCCCTAAAAATCATCGCTGGGTTGGTAAGTCGTTACGACGAAGACGGGATCGGCTGAGCAGCCTTGTGAGACCTCTCGCGAGATGATTTGTGTGCGATTAGAACTTACTAAAATATTTTACTTTTTGTTCCGCTATTTCCTCCTTGACTGTTAAGATGTTTGAGTCTTTATGAATGTTTTCGTTTTGAACATACCACGGTGCCCCGGTAATGGTTCTCAAGATTTTTGACTGGGCTCTCTGGACAATGTCAACGCTGCTGTTGCAGTTGTTCCCATAGCTGGAAACCATAGGTCCAGATTGGTTTTAGAACAGAGTTGTAAAGCAGGACCTTGTAGTTCAAACTAATGGAAGAGCGAGCATTGATGAGCCAATGGAGGCTATTGGCTTTCAGTTTGAGATGTGTTCTTTTAGCTTCAATGTGTCGCCGCCATGTTAGTCTTCTGTCTAAGTAAACGCCCAGATACGTTACATCGTTTGCTTTTGGAAGTGTGGTGTTGTTTAACGTGAGCGGTGGACAATCTTGCCTGTTAAGGGTGAAAGTTACTTGCTTACATTTTTGTTCGTTTACCTTAATTCGCCAATCTGATAACCATTTTTCCACGTTGACCAGATGAAGGGCTAGTTGCGCTGTTGCTTGTATTGGGCATCTGGAGCGGCTGAGAATAGCTGTATCATCAGCAAAGGTAAGTGTTGTCAATCGGCTGCTTATTGGGATGTCTGCTGTGAAAAGCACGTACAGTGTTGGTCCAAGTACGCTGCCCTGTGGAACACCAGCTTCGATACTGTGTTCGTCAGACATTGCAGTGTTACATCTTACTGCGAACTTCCTGTCTTAGAGGTACGACTTAAGCAGCTTATGTGTGTGGGAGCATAAAATAAGGAGATAAGGTAAAAGGGGATAACCTCTCTCGGTTTATATAGCCATATTTATAAAGTTAGGTTTTGTGTTTACGGTTTCTAAAATAAATTTTTCGCTGGTAAGTCCGTGACCCAGTGGAGTTTAATTTCTGTGTTTTCTCTCTTTTTTTTTTGGTTTTGTGCACGTGCACACGCGAGTTAAGCTGAGTCGTGTTATACTCTGGCTATTTAGTGCGCCGGCCGTCGCGTTGATGCAGACAACGGTGTTTTCCCCTATTTGTAAGCCGCGCGCGTTATAGTCCCACCAAGTACAAATATCCTTGTAAGTTGGACCTGGCCCGACTAAGTTTTATACCCTGGCTAAAATAACTCCATTACAAGTGGCGCCCGAGCAGGGACTCTAAAGTGCGAAGGTGTGGTATAATCTGGTATTGAAGCCCCAGAAATATTACCAACAGGTGTGTGTGGTAGTGAAAACTACCGCACATTTATGTTATGTTCGTGGCGTTATTGTTGGTACGACCGATATACCTTTAAGCTGCATATACCATGCATTAGCGCAACGCAGAGCGGAGCAAAGGTATCTCGAAACCTGTTGGCATTTTTTGCATGACGCTTAGCTGAAAACGTGCAAAGACCCAGAATTGGGAATAAGACTGGCGAGGCAATTAGGCGGATTTGCTTAATTAGTCTTGCAAGTGCGCAAATCCGGGGCAGTTCGCAGTTTTTCGGAGCGGGCTTAACCAAATCGGTTCGCGCAAGTGATAACCGCAGTGTCACGCAAGGACAACAACAACACGATCAAGGCAGAGCAACAGCAGCGAAAAACAACAACCACAGTGTGTAACCGCCACAGCAGCAACAATAGCATTAACGGCCCCGATCGGTGGCAACGCCCGGCAGTAACGACAGCAGCAGAGACAACAACAACAACGGCTAGCGGGAGTAGCAAAGTGGTGATATGCAAACAGTGGCAGCGAAAAGTTAGCAAACACACACTCCGCACACCCGGTACACACACCCACAGGCACACACGCCCAGGCTTACACGCACACACCTACACCGGCATCCACACGCACACCCACCGGCATCGACACCAGCAAACACACCCCGCACACCACCGCATCGACACCAGAATACACCCAGACACACACGCATATACCCCGCACACCCCGGCACCGACACCAGCATATACCCCGCACACCCCGGCACCGACACGAGCATACACCCAGGCACAGACGCATATACCCCACACCCCGGCATACAAACTCTCAGGCATATTCACACATACTGGCATCCACACACACCCAGGCTTTTACACACGCACAGGAACACTCAGGCATATACACACACACCCAGGCTCACCCATACACTCAGGATCTGGCAAGTTGTAAGAGCGAGGCGAGGTGTTTCATCTGCAGCGCTAAGGGCAGTGCCACAACCAGTCACCAGGCGGGCAGTAGTCCACTCAGCGGAGGTGTTAGTAGCCCTGCAAAGTGAAGTGCACACATCTGAACCTCAACCACTGCGCAGCGGCTCAGGACTTGTTGTCGCAAACAGTGCGTGACCGCTTTGCGGATCTTGCTGCGCGGCCATTTGGTCCTGTGGGAGCGCCGCGTCACCACTGACCAGAGTTTCCCGGGCAGATGGCTTCGTACGTGCGTTGGTGGGTGACATAAGGATCTACTGCGTCTACCTGGCCCCTAGCCTGCAGCTCTCCGAGTTAGCTGACACCCTGGACTCCCTGGTAGCAGACGCTAGAAACCGTCACCCGATCGTCATCGCGGGCGACTTCAACGCGTGGGCAGAGGAGTGGGGTAGCTCAGCAACCAATGCCAAGGCACGGGCGTTGCTCGAAGCGTTCTCTCTCCTGGACGTGGCGCTCCTAAACCACGGATCGCAGCACACGTTCAGCAGAGCTGCACTGAGTTCTGTCTTGGACTTAACATTTGTCAGTAGCTCGCTTATTAGTTCGTCCGGTTGGAGCATCGACGACTCTTTTAATGCAAGTGATCACGTCGCCATATGGTACACCGTTGGAGTACGCCCGAATCGCCGTAATGCTCCAGCACAGCATTGGCCTAGGTATCGCGTCGAGACGCTTGACACGCGGACTTTTAGTGCCTGTCTAGAGTCTGCTCAGGTCCCCGATACAGCTGATAGCACCGAAGATGTGGTTGACAAAACGATGCGGATGCTAAGCAGTGCGTGCGATGGAACGACGAGATAGCCGAGGCTCGGAGCGACTGCAACTATGCGAGACGCCGCTACCAGCGCTCACGTGGATCGCTGGTGTTTCAGGAACGTCAGAATGAGTTTCTCGCCTGCAGGAGACGCTTCCAAAAGCTTATTAAAGATAGCGAACGCAGATGCTTCCTGGACCTCTGCGACACTGCGGAGAATGACTCGTGGTGCAATGCCTACAGGTAGTTAAACGCTTTAACGCCTCTTCCCGCTGCCACCCCAAGGACCCAGCATCGTTGACAGAGATTATTAGGCATCTCTTTCCCAGTATGGCTAAGGATATCGGCGAGCTCCCGCCCGTGCCAGGCATTCCTCCTGCAGCTGAGCTCATCACACTGATCGAGATTCGGCACGCTGCATCGATGTTGAAGCCGAGCAAGTCGCCTATCCCAGATGGGATCCCCAACCGAGCACTCAAATTGGCAATCGCACTCCGCCCTGAGGTTTTTTCGAGTATGTACAACAGCTGGCTACGAAGCGGAGTGTTTTCAAACCGCTGGAAAATTCAGCGCCTGGTCCTACTAGCGAAGCCTGGCAAACATCTCGAAGATCCAGCTGCATATCGCCCGATCTGCCGATCGACACGGTCGGTTAGCTACTGGAGCTCCCGATCTTCACCCGGCTTGACGGCGCTATTGCAGCTGCTGGTCGAGTTTCACCGCAGCAGTATGGTTTCCGCAAAGCGAGATCTACGCTGGATGCGATCGGCAAGGTAGTCGATCTAGCCGGATGTAGATGGAAAAGCGGCGCTAAGAAGTACTGCCTAGTGACAACGTTGGATGTCAAAAATGCCTTTAATACGGCTAAATGGGGCTGCATCCTGAATGCCCTCGAGGCGCTCAACGTCCCGGAGTACCTACTTCAAGGATAGAATCCTGAGGTATGACACCAGCGAGGCGACAGAGGACCATGGAGTATCTATAGGCGTGCCACAATGGTCGATTCTGGGACCTTTATTGTAAAACATCATGTATGACGGATTTTTTCGTCTACCGATGCCCGATGATGTTGTGGGCTTTGCTGACGATGTGGCAATAGTGGTCGTAGCCAAGGAACTTAAGACAGTGGAGGAGAAGTGCAACCTAGCCATCGCGAAAGTCTTACAGTGGCTCTCTTCAGTAGGGCTGCAGCACCCCAAAAACGGTGGCAGTGCTCATTAGCAGCCGAAAAGCAGTGGAGAAAGCTAACATAATGGTGGCTAACACAGTGGTCATCTCAAAGAGGGCAATTAAATACCTGGGCGTGATGCTTGATACCAGGCTATGTTTTAAAGAGCACTTGGAGTACGCCAGCAAAAAGGCCGCCCTAACAAATCGTGCAATCTCGCGAATCATGCCTAATACGCGAGGCCCAAAGCAATTCAAGAGGCTTCTCTTATCCAGCATCACAAGTTCGACAATGCTGTATGCGGCGCCGATATGGCAACCAGGATGCCGCTTTGTTAGTTACACCCGCGGACTGAGAGCCACCCACCGCCTTGGAGCTTTCAGAGACTACAGCGGCTTCAGAACCATCTCGGATGACGCATGCCTGGTTCTGGCTGGAGTAGCACCCATAGCCGAGCTGGCTAGGGAAGCCGAGGAGATCTTCAAGGGAACGCACGGCCAGGCACTTTCCGCTCCCCAAAAGAAGGCAGTGCGCACTACAGCCAAAACGCGCACCCGGGAAAACTGGCAGAGGCAATGAGATGCGTCTTGCAAGGGGCGCTGGACACATCGCCTCATCCCGAGCATCTCAGCGTGGATAAACAGGCGTCATGGGCAGCTGAATTTTTACACCGCTCAACTTTTAAGTGGTCATGGCTGCTTCAGGGAATACCTGCACCGGTTTGGGCATGAGGACGCCCCGTTCTGCACATTCTGTGGCGACAGATTTGTCGAGAATGCCGATTACGTCCTACTTCACTGCGGACGCTTCACCAGGCTTCGCAACGATCTTGAGAGGGTTTTAGGCTGTAGCATCGAGGTGGGCAGCCTCGTGTCACTAATGCTGGGCAGCGACGCCAACTGGCTAGCGTTCAGCGCGTTAGCGGGGGCAGTCATGACAAGTGCTGCCAGAATCTCCAAGGCGAAAATTGCTAGATTTGGGAAAAAAAGTTGCCAAAAATTGCTCAAGATTTTGTAAAAATTGCCAAAAAATTGCTAAGCCATTAAAATGTATATTTTCAACAAATAACATATGTTTTTAATAATTTAATACTTGCAGCAGCTTTGCAAGCTGAAAACTGTTCCACACACAGCTTTGACAAATGATCCTTTGTCCCAATCGCAGGGTGGTTGGCAATTTGTTGGCATAAAGTTGCTTCCTGTTCCTCCGTTTTGGTCGACTTTCGAACAAAAGGCAACTTAGTTTTTTGAGTACATGCGCCCATCACAGCCACATGTTTTTTTGAGGCAGCGTGGTGGCGGATATCAAAAATCTTTGCACCAATTGAAGATATTCAATAAGCTCGGGTTGGATCAGTGCGATCCTTGCGAATCCATTGCTTCAACTTATCCTATTGCAGCCAGCCATTTCGAAAATTTTGTTTGTAAATTTTAGGCATCTTGCTTCAATCACCGAACACATTAAAAGAGTTATCCAACACTATCAAGTTGTTCATATAATCGATCCACTGAGTTGAATACAAAATCCGATATATTTGTGAACCACAATAATTCGTAATTTGTGTAGTCGATGACAAAATGCATTAACCCTAAACAAAAAACTTAAAATTGGTAGTTTTATAATAAAGTGGCTAAAATTGCTGGAAAAAATTATATATAGATCTAGCAACTAAATTGCTAAACTGGCAGCACTGGTCATGACGGATCTGCGCATAGCTGAGCGCGAGCGTAGAGGACACGTAGACTAGGTAGAACTTGGCAGTAGCGACGCAGCCTGGAGAGCCCGACTAGAAGATACGCTGTACCCAGTTGCAATAAATAAATTAAATTTATGTAAGACTTTGGTATACTGACTTAGCTTCACTCGATTAAGTTCAATATCTCCGGTGTTTCTCAACCGATTTGTACGAAATTTTCAGAAAAGTTCTATCGATACCCATAAGATTTTAGATTTTCCAAATTCTATATTTTTTTGTTATCGATATTATGTGTACATCGGAAACCATAATAGCTATCGATAATTTGAAGCAAACCTTTTCTGCTCATAGAATAGGATAACTTATATCCAAAATCTGAAGTCTCTAGCTCTTGTATTCTCCGAGATCCACGCATTCATAAAGACGGACAGACGGACAGACAGACGGACAGACGGACATGGCCATATCGTCTCGGCTGTTGATGCTGATCAAGAATATATATACTTTATAGGGTCGGAGATGCTTCCTTCTGCCTGTTACATACTTTTGCACAAAACCATTATACCCTTATTTACCCATTTTATGGGTTAAGGGTATAAAAAAAACCCGATACACTCAGGCACACACACCCGGGCTTACACACACACACAGCACACACACACACAAACCCAGGCACACACACACACAGACTCGTTGCGTTTCCCCAAGTCCGGTCGTGTTTTTCTAGTGGCTCCGTTTTACTGATGTTTTTCGGCGTTTATCTGTGCATAACAAGAGAAAAATCCGATTGTACTAGTACTGTGGAAGTGCCGGGCCACGTACCTGAGCATCTGAGTGCTGCCGCCAGGTGTGATCCATGGTAGTCTCCATCGTCGCCTGGTCAAGCCTTTCCTAGAGGCTGTTCGCTCGCGCCCTTTTTAGCCAATTTCGTTGGTGTGCGTTTTCAAAGTACACACAGTGCAACACATTTTTGTTGGTTGCGTGCATCTGTGTTTTAGGCTGACCGCAGCTGCTGTGCCAGCTGATAGCGCTACATCCCTGGGCTGGTGTCTTGCGATAGCGCTGCCAACTGATCAAGCTGCGTTTGTTTCCCCGTGTTGGTAACAGGTGGCGCTGTCGCTAGCTGGAGGTGTCTTCACTGTTTAAGGTTGGTGTACCGGGTGTAACAGAATTCGTGGCATACCCAAAGGGGTCGGTGTTTTGCGTAGCACAGCACACAGGCGCGTCTCTTTCTGCTGCGACCTAGGTAGGAGCTTCCAAGCATAAATAAGCAAAAGGCTACGGAACCGGCTATTACCAACCCCCCCCCCCGCTGAGGCGGTGCTCCGTGGGGCTCTGGTGACCGATCAGGGGCGGTATAACCCCCTCCGGTAAAAAACCTAAGGGAAACTTTGGGTCACCGTGGGATTGCTTGCGAAGTCCTGCTAGGTACCCACTGTCACCAAATGGCGGATGATCCCTCGCCCTTCGTCCGTAGGCCGGCGCTGCCGCGGTCTCCACCGGCGCTGCAGCTTAACCTAGCGTCAGCTACGCCGTGCCTAGACGCAGTGTCCCCAGCTATGGAGGCAACTTCTCCAGCTAAAGTGGTAGCTGCCCGAGGAGTTTTTAACTATGCGGGAGCAGGCTGCACCTCTAAGCCACCTCTCTCTCTAAGGTGCATCCTGGAGCAGATGGGGGATTGTATAGGAGGTATTAGTGCCCGGTTTGACACCAAAAGGCACATCAACAACCTGGAGCGTGAAGAGCTTGCAAAGCTCATAGAGCTACAAAGGCGTGCCATGAGCTTGGTGGGAAATGCTGTTCTGGAGAAGGCAGTACAAACAACGCCAACTGTTGCTGGAGGTACCAACAAGGGTGCTAGGAGAAAAAATATCTCAGATGGTCCAGCCAAGGGAGCGGCGGGAACGCCGAAACGTCTTCGCGAGCCATCAAGCTCTCACCGCAATACCCCCCCCCCCCCCAAAAAAAGCAGGGTATCTCCAAGTGCCCCAAATCAAGGACCAGAACCCCCCGTGGGTCATCACAGCCAGAGCAGAATTCCTGGTCCAAGGTAGTTGGCCACAAAGGCAAGGCAGCACGCACGCGGGCGGATGCTGTCACCGTATCCGGGCTGGGGACTGCAGCTTTGCAGACATCCTTAAAGTGGTCAGGAGCGAGCCATCACTTGCGCATCTCCGAGGGGATGTGGAAACAATCCGCAAGACGGCCAAGGGTGATTTGCTGCTACGGCTTGGTAAACAGCCAGCGCACAGTGCAAACGAGCTACAGCTCGCAGTTGGCAAGGTGTTGGGTGGGCGTGCAACTGTAAAAACACTGTCCGACGCCAATCAGGTAGAGATCTGCGACCTTGATGAGCTGGCGACGAAGGAAGAGGTCCTGGACGCGGTCAGGTCAGCTATAGGAGAACCCACAATGGACATTGACGTCACACAGTGGGGCCATTTGATTTTTTTCGTTGCAAAAATCATAACTTTTGAACCAAATGAGATAATCGAACAATTTAAAAAGCATATGATAGATAATTAATCAGCCTATGAAATGAGCGTTTGAAATGAATTCTACGAGTTTTCTGTGCCTATTTATGGGTATGCAAAGTTGAAATTTGTGGAAAAATCAACTTTACGGGAAGGAAAAAAAATATTTATTAAATTTTTTGATTTTTATTGTTTCGTTTTAATGGTTTTTATAATCTAAAATTAATATTAAAATAAATAATTTTTTTTTTTTTTTTATTAATTTTTTGTAAAATATTCATCACAATCCGTAAAAGATGGTATATCTAAAAGAGAAATCATCTCTGAACTATAAGTATTTTCTAATTCTTTTCGTGACTTAACATGCCTCAGTGATGAAATTAGTGGATCTGAAGATGCTGCTAACATGTTGAAGAGGTCCTCATTTTGTCTCACCCTTGAAGCTTTGAAAGTGTTTAGCAATCTGTATTTTTTATAAAACTTATTAAGGGACTCTTGTGCTTCTTCAGAGAGCTCTCCAATTGGCAAAGACTGATACTCAATTATATCCTTGCCATGCGCCAATATTTTATGGACTGTCGGGGTCAACTTTTTCCGCGGATATAATTCTGCTAAAAGTGATGCAGTTTTTGAAGCATATTCTCCATATTTGGCAGAATCAACTTTTTCCTTGCAGTTCAAAACATTTAAGATCGTTCCCAATCTCTTAACGATTTGGTTGTTTATCCCTGTGATTTGAGTTACAGCTTCATCATTCTCAAAAAATTAGTGGATCTGAAGATGCTGCTAACATGTTGAAGAGGTCCTCATTTTGTCTCACCCTTGAAGCTTTGAAAGTGTTTAGCAATCTGTATTTTTTATAAAACTTATTAAGGGACTCTTGTGCTTCTTCAGAGAGCTCTCCAATTGGCAAAGACTGATACTCAATTATATCCTTGCCATGCGCCAATATTTTATGGACTGTCGGGGTCAACTTTTTCTGCGGATATAATTCTGCTTAAAGTGATGCTGTTTTTGAAGCATATTCTCCATACTTGGCAGAGTCAACTTTTTCCTTGCAGTTCAAAATATTTAAGATCGTTCCCAATCTCTTAACGATTTGGTTGTTTATCCCTGTGATTTGAGTTACAGCTTCATCATTTTCAAAAAATCTCCCCGAAGTGTTTCCATCGTATGAGTTTCCGTATCCGTACTTGGGGCAGTCTACTTTAAGTCCAACTTGTTTGAAAAACGCATCCTGTATTCGCTTCTTTCTGATATTTTCCTTATCTTACAGCCGTTTTGTTGTATGGTCCATTAGATCCTGCATGTTAGTTTTTACAGAGACTTCAGTAAACTCCGTTTGCAGTGGTCGTGAATCTAATTTTGCTTTCGAAACTTGTTTGTATCCCGGTAAAATGTCAGCTCCATGTTGCCTCAAAGATGCCCGTAGTATCTCATATTTCTCTTTCGAAAGCTCTAAGTCCATAAACAACGCCAAAGCTTCTTCGGGACCATACTTTGTACGGTTTGTGTTTGGGGGCGTGGGAATGCTTTTCTTGATTCTTTGAAGTCGCGGTGGGCTTGCAATAGCAACTGCTTTTGTAATGTGTGACCTTACTTTTTCAACATCCTTTGTATATCTAATAGACAGCGCTTCCGATAAATGTTCCGTAGATAAATCATTTGTTGAATCAGCGAGTTTCCTCTCTCTTATTAAATTTAAACACTCTTCCATGCCTTTAGTCGGCCTTCCTCTTGCTCGTCCGGTGGATGTGCTGGGTTCATCTTCTGTTAATGTACCCAGGATGGTATCACTATTAAGCCAGTCCTGGTGTTTGGTGTTGAATCTCTCAGTCATTCTGTTTGTTTTTATCCATCGTGAGTTTAGACTGGCATACATCATGCAGAGTTTATTTTTTATATCTTCGCTTCTCTGTATGTTGCCGTATAAACTATCAAGTTCTTCGAAGGCAGCTTCCGTGAAACTTTGTAATGTGGTTGACTTCCTAAACAGGTCAAATAATTTATGGTTGCTCAACGACATGTTTGAAGTGTAAAACAGTACTTGTCTCGCCAACTTTCAGTCGTAGACTAATCCAGGGTTATAGTTTTTTTTTCATTATATAGTCTAATCTATTACCTGATATATACCGTTTGGATTAAGGGTTCAAGAAAAGAGTTAGCTTTCATGCCTAACAAATTTACCTATTGTATAAGTTGTATAAGTCCAGGTCAATAAGGTCAATTTATGCAATTTGGGTACTTGGCACGTGTCCGAATAAGATTTGTGCCTACCTGAATGGGATGTGTGACTAGTTGTACGCCAACGCAATTTCTGTATTCGGTGCGTACCTGGTAATTTATTTGTATATCCTGTAACTGCACCTGAATTTAGGGACCAGGATTTGACAAATGATCTCAGGTAAGCATTACAGAAAGAAAAAAAAAAGTCAAGTATCTTCACAATAACGAACGTAACAACAACAAAATTGGGTTTTCACGGTTATATGTCATAAATTGCCCAAAGATGCATGCAACACATTTTTTTCCTATGACTTTTTTCACTTATTTTACATTAAAAAAAAAGGGGCAAAAACGGGCACATGAAACTTTTTGCATTTAATAGAGGAATAATCAAAGAAATTAATTTAAAAAAAAAACGATATAATGTGATACAATTTTTTTTTATTTTCCATCAAAGTTGAGAAATAGTGAAAAAGTGGATAGTTGGTAAATATTGAATTGCCTGGCCAAACGCAAAGCAAACAGTATAATTTTTTTTTTATTCTTTTCTTAATAAATAGATCTATCAATAGAACTAAAAATAATGACGATCCGTAACTTAGTTTTTGAGATATTGTATCTCAAAGCCGACCAAATTACCTTAAAATTGTGATTTTTATGTAACACAAAAAATCAGACAACTTTGAAATGCTATATCTTCTAAACAAAAAATCCGGTTACATTATGGATTGCAGATTTGAAATCGCTGGAAAATCCAATAAAGTAGGTTCATTCAATATTTTTTAGAGGCACATGCAATTTTTGATTTTTGACAATTGACTTGTTCTACGGGCGCCACTGTGCGTCGTACGAGGGCTGGCCTTCAAACGGCAACCTTGGGCCTTCCGGCGGCTAAAGCGATTAGCCTCGTTGAGATGTCGAAGATTCGCATTGGCTGGGCGGTGTGCCGCATTAGGCCTCTAATTCAGCCAAGGCGCTGCTATAAGTGCCTGGAGTATGGACATATTGCTGTCCATTGCAAGAGTGGCGCAGACCACAGCAAGGCTTGCTACAAGTGCGGAGGTTCTGGACACGTTGCGAGAGACTGCAACCAGCAACCAAAATGTGCCCTATGCACGAGAAAAGGAGAGCGAATGACTGACCACGCGACTGGCAGTTACAGGTGTCCAGCGTACAGGGAGGCTATCAAACACACAAAATGGTGAAAGTCTTGCAGCTCAACCTCAACCATTGTGTCGCTGCCCAAGCCATACTGGAACAGACGATCTTGGAGGAAAAAATAGATGTCGCAGTGCTTAGCGAGCCGCACCACCGGGCAACCGCTAATGCTAGGTTGTGGGCTTCGGACAGATCTGGGAAAGCTGCCGTGTGGAGCTGCGGTGACCTACAGTCCCCCTTTACGCACGTTCTAGCCTCCGATTGCTTCGTGCGTGCGAAACTAGGAGACCTCTGGCTTTATAGCTGCTACTTAGCGCCAAGTCTCACGATCGCCGAGTTCGAAGCGGTGCTTATGGAAATCGCGGACGAATCCAGGGGTCGCAGCAACGTTATAATTGCTGGCGATTTTAACGCGTGGTCAACCGACTGGGGCAGCCCGTCTACGAACGCCAGGGGCACCATTCTTGTGGAATCGTTTGCGTCCCTTGACCTTGTCCTTATTAACACTGGGTCAGAGAACACTTTTAACAACGGACGTGCTGGTTCAATTATCGACCTCACATATGTGAGCAGTGCACTCGCGCGCTCGGCATTGTGGTACATAAGTGACTGCTACACTGGAAGCGACCACGTGGCCATCATGTTTTCGGTTGGAGAAAGGCTGCGGGTGCCGGCAAGGCCCAGCCCTGGTGTAGCATATCGGGCTGAGTCGCTCAACACGAGGAGTTTCGCAGATTCCATTGCTCATATGGTAGCAGACGGACCGGCGCATGATATGGTGGAACAGATGGCTCAGCAGCTAGAAGCTGCGTGCGCTGTGAGTATGCCCCAGAGGAAAGCATATAGACGCCATCACACCAGCGTGTTTTGGTGGAACGATGAAATAGCTGAGGCTCGGCGAGCCTGCCTGAGATCGAGAAGACGCTTTCAGCGAGCAGCCACACGAGGGTCGGGGGAAACTCGCTCGATGTAGCTTGAGTTTAAGGCCGCAAGAAAAGTGCTAAGGAACACCATCAAAGCCAGCAAAAAGGAGTGTTTCCTTAAGCTGTGTGACTCAGCCGACAAGGACCCTTGGGGAAGAGCCTACAAGATGGTCTTCAAGCGTGTCAGCCAAGGCACTAACAACGCGCCTATGGAGCTAGTTCGCATGAAGGAAATTGTGGCGACTCTGTTTCCTCAGTGCGCGAACCCGCTACCGTCAGCTGGCGCGGCTTCCATCCATGAAGGTGTTTCTCCAGTTTCTTTGGAAGAAATGCAGCTGGCAGCACGGAAGCTATCAGCCAATAAAGCACCTGGTCCCGATGGTGTCCCTAATAGGTGCCTGCATCTAGCAATCATGCTCCAGCCAGAATTGTTTGCCCAGATGTACACCAAGTGTCTGCGAGAAGGCATCTTTCCGGACAGGTGGAAGGTGCAGAAACTCGTCCTGCTGCCTAAGCCAGATAAGCCTCCTGATGACCCTTCAGCATACCGGCCTATTTGTCTCATTGACAACAGTGGCAAGGTCTTCGAGGCGATCATAGCTGCTAGGCTGGATGACGCCGTGCAGAATGCTGGAGGATTATCACCGCTCCAATTCGGCTTCAGGAGGGCGAGATCTACTACCGATGCCATCAGGTCGGTAGTCAGCATAGCCTCAGAAGCGATCTCAGGCACCCGCTGGCGCTTTGGCAATAAGCAGTACTGTCTCGTAGTGACCATTGACGTCAAGAACGCTTTTAACTCCGCGAATTGGAGCTACATTTTGGATGCCCTGGGGAGTTTCAGAGTGCCAGACTACCTCGTAGCAATCGTGAGGAACTACTTTGACAACCGTAGGCTGCAGTACCATACAGATGAGGGGGAGAAGGAGTACGCCGTTTCTGCAGGTGTTCCACAAGGATCTGTCCTGGGTCCTCTCCTGTGGAATATCATGTATGACGGGATACTACAGCTTCAGTTGCCGGATGGTGCAAGCGCTATTGGATATGTGGACGACGTCGCTCTGGTGCTTGTAGCTAAAGACCTACGGCGAGTTACAGAGCTCTGCGATTGGTGCTTAGACGCAGTGACGCGGTGGCTGTCGTCTGTTGGTCTTCAACTGGCTGCCCAAAAGACGGAGGCGGTGCTCATCAGCAGCCGAAAAAAGGTGGAGTACGTGGATATCACGGTGGGAGGCGTCACAATGCGGTCCAAGGACTGTATCCGCTACCTTGGTGTGGTCATCGATCGGCGCTTAAACTTTGGCGAGCACCTGGCATTTGTGCATCGGAAGGCAGCTGAATCCATGCGAGCCCTTGCGAGGTTGATGCCTAATACGCGGGGTCCTAAACAGCAAACGAGGCTGCTGCTTACGAGCGTCCTGAAGTCGATAGTGCTGTATGCTGCTCCAATTTGGGTCGGCGCAACTTCGGTGGCCACCTACATGAAGGGTATCGTGTCATCTTACCGGCTCTCTGCCCTTCGCGTCTGCTGCGCCTTTCGCACAGTCTCCTCGGATGCAGCGCTGGTGGTGGCTGGAATGATCCCAATCCACAGCTTAGCAGTAGAAGCCGCAGCGGTTTTGGAAGCAGCACCAACGGAGAGAAGAGCAGCTAGGGCTGCAGCCCGCGAGCGGAGCCTAGAGGCCTGGCAGCGGCACTGGAATACTTCTGCAAAAGGGCGTTGGACGCACCTATTGATACCCGATGTGCGGCGATGGCTAGAGAGGAAGCACGGGTCAGTCACATTCTACGTCACCCAGCTGCTAACGGGACATGGTTGCTTTAGGAGCTACTTAAAGCTACTTAAAGAGTGTAGCTGGTGCGGAGATGGTACGGAGGAGGATGTAAGCCATGTTTTCTTCCAGTGTGGGCGATTCGCCCATGAACGTCTGCAGGTGGAGACCCTGATTGGTCAGCCCCTTTCGCCAACAAACCTGGTGGATCTTATGATAGAGAGGGAGGTGGTATGGAATGCGGTTTGCGGACTCGCAGCTTCTACGATGGCGGAGCTGAGGCGTCTGGAACGCTTAAGGGCGATCGCTTCATAAGCATTGCTTTTGTTTCTGCGAAGCAATGCCTCGCGGCGGTCCCGCAGAGGCTGGCAATGTCTATGATTGTTTTTTTATTGTATAGTTTAATATAGGTTATTATTTGTTACCAAGGAATAAAAAAAAAAAAAAAAAAAAAAACACACACACACACACACAGTGAGTGAAAGTGCGGTTGCGTTTTTCAAGTCGCTCCTTCCATCTGGTGTGTTTCGGTGACTTATCTGTAAGCAAAAAATCAGAACACCTTGTATCGGGTCGGTGATAGTGCCAGACCACTTACCCACTCACCCACTCAGCTGATTGCAATTGTCTCCCGCAGTCTTGGAAATTCAGTGTTTTTTTTTATTAAGGCCTTTCCCACCAGCAGATCGCACGCGCTTTTTTCTAGTCAGTCTCGCTTGTGTAAGTTATTATAATACACGCAGAGCAACACCTCATTCTCTGTGGTGTGCTGTTTGTGTTTTTTGTGTGACCTCACGGTCAGCTGATCGCGCAGCATCCCAGGGCTGGCCGCTTATTCGTAGCAGGGCTTACTAAGCAAACAGTGTTAACCGGGTTCCCCTTGTTGGCAACAGGTGGCGTTAATGGGCTTGGTGGGTGTCTCTGCTGCGACAAGAGTAAGAATAGGGTACAAGAATTTCCATTGCATACCCAAAAGGGCCTATGCCAAGTGTAGCATAACCACAGGCGGGTCTCTTTATCGGCATCCAAGTAGGAGTCTCTAAGCAGAGATAGCAAAAGGCCACGGAACCAGCTACCACCAACCCCCTCCATCGCGGTGGTGCTCCGTGAGGATCTGGTGACCGAGTTTGGGCGGTATAACCTCCAGCGGTTTCAAACCATAGGGAAACCTGTGGTCAACGTGGGACTGCTTGACCTCTGCTTGAGTCCATCCAGGAAGGATGGATGAAATTATGCGCCGCTCGGCACTGCCAAGATCCCCCCTCCGGATGGTCGGACCACTCCCGGCAGAAGACGCTGCGCTTCCCACGCCGCAGCAAACCCCACCGATAGCGCACTTGCCGAAACCGGTTGTCTGGCCAGTTGCGAAAGCAGTGAAGCTACCAGGCACATTGCAAAGGGCGTTGGAAGAGATGGGCAAGGCTCTCTCAGGATTGTCTGCGCTTTTTAGCGGCCAACGCCACATTAACACATTGATGCGCGATGAACTTTTAAAGATCGTCAAGCTGCACGAGGCAGCTCTTAAGCTTAGCAAGCCCCAAGAAGCAGCTGGCATTACCCAGACGACACCAACAATCTCGGACTGTCCTCGCTGCAGGGACATGGAGATAACAGCTCACCGCCCTGGCGTTGTCCGTAGCGAAGGTAGCAAACCAACGCCTAAGCGACAAAGAGAGTTGCCTGATCAGCGTAACACTCCGCCTACAAAAAACTAGGCAAGCCCCCTCTTAAGCCCCCCAGGTGGCACCGAAAAACTATCAGTGGCACCAAAAGCGGCACCAAAAGCGGCACCAAAAGCTCCACCAAAATCGCCACCAAACGCAGCACCACAGATGGCACCACAATCGACCTGGTCGGAGGTTAAGCCAAGGCGGCAGTCACACAGGCGAAATCGTGCGGACGCAATCGCAATCTCTGGGGTTGACGGCTGCAGCTACGCCGATTCATCCTTGCGCCAATACTGCGAGGATGTAAAGTAGATCATGCGAGCAGCCAATGGTGAACTGCTGCTGCGCCTAAATAAAAAGCCTTCGCACAGCTCTGAGGAAGTGCAAGCAGCCATCGCAAAAGCGTTGGGAGACAAGGCGAAGGTCAAAACGCTCGCAGACGTACAGTTAGGAGCTTTTAAGCTTCCAAGCTTAAGCTAAGCTAAGCTTGCACGCACAACTAAACCAATGCGTAAGAGTTACACTGACAATCCTATTCACCGTTAAATAAGTTATGCTTAAGAACTAGATAAGTAACTCTTCACACCTATGTTTACTTAACCTAACCATAAGAACATATGTAAACTTTTGCTATAAATACGGACGCTGAGTCCATAATAAATCACTTACAGTCAAGCTCCCGCCATTCATTATTGCATTGATGTATGCATATTAAGTGAGCCTCATCGAGTGCCAATCGCACCATCAGTTATCTGGGCGTCGGAAACTAGCAAGAAGGCTGCGTTGTGGGTATGTCGTACGACCCAGCAGCTGACTGAAGTGCATGAGTTTGATGGTTTTGTGAGAGCAGGACTGGGCAGCTTTTGCATCTACAGCTGTTATTTCGCGCCAAGCTAATCACTCGCCGCTTTCTCAGAAATCTTGGAGCAACTTGTCGACGATGCCAGGGGTTGCAGCAGAATTATTCTCGCGGGCAACTTTAATGCATGACGCTGGAATGGGGGGCAGCGTTCTAACGAACTCCAGAAGCAGAGTGCTCTTGGAAGCACTGGCACCACTGGATTTCGCGCTACTCAACAGTGGAAGCGGTCACACCTTCTCCAGAGCTGGGGCTGGTTCAGTATTAGACCTTACCTTCGTTAGCCCCTCCCTATATTCAACGCAGCACAGTGGTCAATTAGTGACGTCTATACATCAAGCGACCATAACGCCATAATATGCTCACTTGGTGGCCAGCTAGAGCGTAATGTGCATAGCGCACCAATCGATAAGCACTACCGGCAGGACACCTTCGACGCTCTGGTGTTCTCTCGAGCAATCGTTCAGCTCTCTACGTCAGGACCTGCAGACGATCGAGCAGCTCAAATGACAGAGCAAATTATAATAATAGATCTCAATGGTTTGTTTTATTATTTAAAATCGGAGCGACTGTTAATATCGCTCCGAATGCTTTATTGGGAATGATCTTAACAATGTGGGCTTAAACATATCGTAAGCTACAAAAAGGCTGTGCACTGCTTATGGTGGCAGCGCAGCCGTTTGTATATAAGCGTTATATATATATACGACGGATACGTCATGTGGGCAGAGTGTGTTATGCACATGTATACTTAAGTGGTCAATGCATGGGACACATGCTGACGCTGTGTTATTCTTGTAGGATCATATTTCGGCACTTGAAATGTACTTGAAATTGTATGTTTGAATGTGTTTATGCAACGACAAAGTGTTGTTGCCGTTTTGTGTTATGTTTATACAGCAACAAAGTGTTACTGATTTGGGTACATTAAATACAGTGTACCATCGATATATGTGCATACTACATCTCCCTCCTTTTGAGAAATAACGTAATATGTGTAGTTATTTTAAATTAATCAGTATTATTATTTATCTAAATTTAGTTTTAATTTTTAATTAAACATTTTTTTTTTGTGTTTTTTTTTTCCTTATTCAAGATAGTAAAAAGGTAAAAATATAGTTTTAAAATGTATTTGTAATAATAAAAATGTTTGAATGTAAATTAATATATATATTTTTTTGTTGTGTGTTTTTTTTTTTTTTTTTTAAATGCATAAAAACGTTATTTAATTCAATAATAATGATATAATAATAGTAATTTACTTATGTATGGCCATACTAGAAATATTATTCAATAAAAATTTTTAACCTAGCCTTATGAACTTTTTGTTTTTTATTTTTATTATCTTTAATTAAAATATTGTCATTATTTTCTATTGATATTACTGAATAGGGTCCTAAATATTCTGGATCCAATTATGGCCAGTTTCATTTCTTAATAAAACTGTATCTCCTACTTTTAATTCGAAATTAATTATTTTCCTATCATAGTATTCTTTATTTTTGCTCTTATGTTGTTCTAACATAATTCTAGCTCTCCTATAAGCTTGTTCTAATCTATATTAACTTTCTTTAGCATAATCGTCTATGTTATAAAGAGGATTACTTTTATCAATGTTATTAAAATATTGTGGCAAATTACTTTTCTTGCCAAAAACTAATTCATATGGACAATAGCCATGTGCCATAGAAGGTGTCGTGTTGAAACAGTATACGAAATATTTTAGCCATACATCCCAATCAGTTTTGTCGACTGATATGTATGAACGAATATATTCATTAAAAGTTCTATGACTTCTTTCTACTGTTCCAACTGTCTGGTGGTGGTGTGCTGTAGACGTTATGTTGTCTATTTTTAAATATATGCACAAGTCATTTATAATGGAGTTTTTATATTCTGTTCCCATGTCCGTAATGAACGTCTTCATTGGACCGAAGTGTAATATAAAAGATTCAAATATTGCTTTAGCGACAGTATTTGCATTTTTATTAGGGATCGGTATGGCAACAAGATATTTTGTTAAATCGCAGATAAGCGTAACTACATACTCGTTACCATATTCAGATCTTGGTAATGGACCTATAGTGTCAACTATTACCCTGTCGAAAGAACTTGTTGGTGTTTCTGTCAGTGTAAGAGGAGTTTTGGTATGTGTTGTTATTTTCGATGTTTGACATTTTTGACATTTTCGTATGTATTCGGATATATCTTTAGACATTCCTTTCCAATAATAATATCTTTTGACCTTGGCCAAGGTTTTTGAAATGCCTGTATGACCTCCTTGTATGGGTTTATCATGGAATGTAGACAATATAGCTTCTTTTTCTTTTTCTGTATTTATTAGGGTCACCGGGTTGAGTAGCGCTACTCTCAATGATTTTAATATTTTATTGCCCATTTCTTTAAATCTATCCATTGAGATATTTTCAAAGATATTTTCCCACGGTGCCATTTTGAGTTGGCTGATTTCATTTATACCGGCTTGCATTTCAAGCCTTTGGAAGAATTGACCTAAGTCAAGAATTCCATTAGTATATAAATCGCTAACATCATATCTTGCAGTATTTTTTTTCCATGTTTAAAGAAACATAGCATATTTTTACATGCAAGGTCACTACTTTACGTACGTCGTCATTTTTGATGACTTCATATACGTTGGGCTTTGAAGCTTTTTCTGAAGGTTGCTTTTGCAATTCTTCTTTATCATCTCCTGCGCAGGATTTTTGTCTACTTTGGTGCCTGGTAGTGACTTTCAGGACTTTATTTTGTATGTCTTTTAGATCAGATATTGTTATTCGTGACAATGCATCGGCTACAAAATTATCTTTGCCTCTTAGGTACTCTACTGTAAAATTATACTCCTCTAATTCAAGTCTCATACGCGTTAATTTAGAACTGGGGTTTGTCATTGAAAACAAAAATGTTAGGGGTCTATGGTCAGTTTTTACTATGAAATGAGGGTCTAAATTTGGTAATTGCCCAATAAATAGCTGTTAACTCTTGTTCCGTCGTACTCTTGTTACTTTCTCCTTTGGTAAATGATCTCGATGCGTAAGCTACTGGAAGTTGAATTCCATTGTGGACTTGTGTTAGCACTGCGCCACAGGCTTGCTTACTAGCATCTGTTATTATACAAAATTCTTTTGTAAAATCCGGATATTGTAACAGAGTAGGCTTTATTAATTGAGCTTTAAGATATTCAAATGCATTTTGACATTCATCAGTCCATTCAAATGGAACATTCTTTTTATTTAATCTTGTTATATGCCTAGCATAATCGGCGAAATTTTTGATGAATCGTCTATAGTAATTACAAAATGTTATAAAGCGTCTAGCGCTGTCCGAGTCATGTGGGACTGGATAATTTAATATGACATCAAATTTTTGTCATATGGTAAGATTCCCTTATCTGTGCATTTGTGTCCCAAAAATGTGACTTCATGCATGAAAAATGAACATTTTTCAGGATGTAGCTTCAAGTTGTGTTTCCTACACATGTCAAAAAAACCATTTAAATTGTTAAGCATGTGTTTTTCGGAACAACCGATTACTATTAAATCATCCATGTAAAGGAATGCTTGTGATGGTTCAAGTCCAGAGAATGCAATAGTCATCATTCTTTGGAATGAATTTGGGGCTATCTTTAAACCAAATGGTAATCGCGTGAAGCGATAAGAGCCATTGCTCGTTGAAAAGGATGTTATATCTCTAGAGTTTTCGTCTAGCTCAATCTGGTGGAATCCTGACATTAAGTCAAGGCGAGAGAAATATTTTCCTCTTCCTAGTTGATCTAAGATTTCATCGATCCTAGGAAGTGGGAACTTATCGGATAGTAATTTTTTATTCATTTGGCGATAATCAATAACTAAACGCCATTTTTTCTTTTCATTATCTATGGATTTCTTTGGTACTAGTAACAGTGGACTGTTGTATTCCGAGACTGATGGTTCAACTATTTTATCTTTAATGAGTTTATCGACTTGAGCTTGAATTTCGTCTTTTTGACTGTGAGGGCTTCTATAGTTTTTTATATATACGGGTTCATTATCTTTTAATCTTAGTTTCTGCTTATAAAAATTATTGGTGGTTATTGATTCGGTATCGAGTCCGAATATGTCTGTGTATTCACTACAAAGTCCTTTTAATTGTCTATAAAATAGTTTTGGAAAATTTTTAGCTAACTTTGACATAACATTGTTCGTTCTAGTTTCGTTATTTATTTCGGATATATCATAATTTGCTAATGGTTCATAATTCAATTTATTTATATTAACCATTTGATCTGTATTAGTTGTATTCAGTAAACGGACAAATGCATTTGCAGTTGTTACTACTGTATTTGCTGCATATATACCAGGTTGAATTTCCTGGTTCGGAATTAGGATGCTATCTTCATTTGAAGTTAACTCAATTTTTCGGACAACTTCGGATCTTGCTGGTAACACTATTGTATTCTTACCAGAGCTGTAATTAATGGGTACATATATGGGATAGTTTAGATTGTCTGGTCTTATTATGAGAAGATCCTTTGTAGGTGTGAAATCGAGTTGACAATTATATTTTTTAATAAAATCTATTCCTAAAATTCCATCACACGGAATAGAAAAAGTTGAATCGACAATGTGGAAGTTGTGTGGAATTATGTATTTAGTTGTTTAAATTTATATTGATGTCATTCCTTTAGATTGAATTAATCCTTGATTGATTCCCTGAATATTTATTTTGTTGTATGTGTCTATATCATTAAAAGTGTCTGAATTGTCTTTTAGCAGAGATATGTCTGCACCAGTATCTATTAAAAATATTAATATTTTTCCTGTAGCTACGTTTGTGAATGTTACGAATATATTTACACTAAGATTAATCGAATGAACCTTTTTGCTATCTATTGCTGTGTACCTAAGGGCTGTTGCGAGTTTTCCGAGGCATTCTGGGCTACTCTAACATTGTTGTTATTGCCGATTCTGTTTCTGTTATTGTTGTTGTTGTAGTTGCCTCTATTTGAGTTACCACGACCTCTGTAATTATTACCATTATTGCGGCTATAATTATTATTGTTGTTGTAATTGTTACGGCTATAATTTCTGCCACGATTATAACCTCTGCCTCCTCTATTATTGTTATTTGCACCTCGTCGATAATATAGTACATTGCTACTTTGACCTGTTATTTCCGTGCAACAATTTACGAATTTGGAAACGGCATCATTCATGTTCGTAAATGTGCCTGCCTGCATAATAAGTTTTACTTTATCAATTGAACAATTTTGGGTCATAGCTTTTACAGCTGTTGTAGTGCTGTATTTATTTGCAAGTGATTGGCTTAGACCTTCACTGATATAGGCGCCTTCAAGGGCCTTTGTCAGTTTCTCCACCTCCTGGGTGTATTGGTTAGCCGTTTTATTTTTCTGTTGCAGGTTAAGAAGCTTAGCAGATACAACTTCTACCGATTCTCCTTTTACTGCATTTGATAGTTGCGGAATGATTGCAGCAATTGTCTGCTCACTACTTATTAAATTTCTCGCTCGGCCTTTTATCTTTGTTTTTATAAGGCTTATGGCTGTAAGCTCGTGTGTTCCTTTTAAGGTTTCTAATAGATTCAAAGAATCTAGAAAACTTTGTAAATTTTCTGGTTTACCGTCAAACTCTGGTATCAGAGATGTGGCTAGCTTGATAAATTCTACTACTGTTTGTGTCATTTCAGAGATTGTTATTTTTTCCTGTTTGGTTTCGATTGGATCGCTTTCTTGTAGTGTTTCAATGTCACTATCAGATTCAGCATCACTTTGTTGAATTGATTCGTCTAATTCTTTTAATTGGTCGGGATCAAACTCCGCCAATTGATGTGGACTCTCTGGCACCTTTATCTGAATATGCCGCCTATTGGTAAGTGTAATTAATCTTGTGTTTAGGGATTTTATTACCCGTCAGGACCTGCAGACGATCGAGCAGCTCAAATGACAGAGCAAATTATAATAATAGATCTCAATGGTTTGTTTTATTATTTAAAATCGGAGCGACTGTTAATATCGCTCCGAATGCTTTATTGGGAATGATCTTAACAATGTGGGCTTAAACATATCGTAAGCTACAAAAAGGCTGTGCACTGCTTATGGTGGCAGCGCAGCCGTTTGTATATAAGCGTTATATATATATACGACGGATACGTCATGTGGGCAGAGTGTGTTATGCACATGTATACTTAAGTGGTCAATGCATGGGACACATGCTGACGCTGTGTTATTCTTGTAGGATCATATTTCGGCACTTGAAATGTACTTGAAATTGTATGTTTGAATGTGTTTATGCAACGACAAAGTGTTGTTGCCGTTTTGTGTTATGTTTATACAGCAACAAAGTGTTACTGATTTGGGTACATTAAATACAGTGTACCATCGATATATGTGCATACTACATCTCCCTCCTTTTGAGAAATAACGTAATATGTGTAGTTATTTTAAATTAATCAGTATTATTATTTATCTAAATTTAGTTTTAATTTTAATTAAACATTTTTTTTTGTGTTTTTTTTTTTCCTTATTCAAGATAGTAAAAAGGTAAAAATATAGTTTTAAAATGTATTTGTAATAATAAAAATGTTTGAATGTAAATTAATATATATATTTTTTTGTTGTGTGTTTTTTTTTTTTTTTTTTTAAATGCATAAAAACGTTATTTAATTCAATAATAATGATATAATAATAGTAATTTACTTATGTATGGCCATACTAGAAATATTATTCAATAAAAATTTTTAACCTAGCCTTATGAACTTTTTGTTTTTTATTTTTATTATCTTTAATTAAAATATTGTCATTATTTTCTATTGATATTACTGAATAGGGTCCTAAATATTCTGGATCCAATTTATGGCCAGTTTCATTTCTTAATAAAACTGTATCTCCTACTTTTAATTCGAAATTAATTATTTTCCTATCATAGTATTCTTTATTTTTGCTCTTATGTTGTTCTAACATAATTCTAGCTCTCCTATAAGCTTGTTCTAATCTATATTAACTTTCTTTAGCATAATCGTCTATGTTATAAAGAGGATTACTTTATCAATGTTATTAAAATATTGTGGCAAATTACTTTTCTTGCCAAAAACTAATTCATATGGACAATAGCCATGTGCCATAGAAGGTGTCGTGTTGAAACAGTATACGAAATATTTTAGCCATACATCCCAATCAGTTTTGTCGACTGATATGTATGAACGAATATATTCATTAAAAGTTCTATGACTTCTTTCTACTGTTCCAACTGTCTGGTGGTGGTGTGCTGTAGACGTTATGTTGTCTATTTTTAAATATATGCACAAGTCATTTATAATGGAGTTTTTATATTCTGTTCCCATGTCCGTAATGAACGTCTTCATTGGACCGAAGTGTAATATAAAAGATTCAAATATTGCTTTAGCGACAGTATTTGCATTTTTATTAGGGATCGGTATGGCAACAAGATATTTTGTTAAATCGCAGATAAGCGTAACTACATACTCGTTACCATATTCAGATCTTGGTAATGGACCTATAGTGTCAACTATTACCCTGTCGAAAGAACTTGTTGGTGTTTCTGTCAGTGTAAGAGGAGTTTTGGTATGTGTTGTTATTTTCGATGTTTGACATTTTTGACATTTTCGTATGTATTCGGATATATCTTTAGACATTCCTTTCCAATAATAATATCTTTTGACCTTGGCCAAGGTTTTTGAAATGCCTGTATGACCTCCTTGTATGGGTTTATCATGGAATGTAGACAATATAGCTTCTTTTTCTTTTTCTGTATTTATTAGGGTCACCGGGTTGAGTAGCGCTACTCTCAATGATTTTAATATTTTATTGCCCATTTCTTTAAATCTATCCATTGAGATATTTTCAAAGATATTTTCCCACGGTGCCATTTTGAGTTGGCTGATTTCATTTATACCGGCTTGCATTTCAAGCCTTTGGAAGAATTGACCTAAGTCAAGAATTCCATTAGTATATAAATCGCTAACATCATATCTTGCAGTATTTTTTTTCCATGTTTAAAGAAACATAGCATATTTTTTACATGCAAGGTCACTACTTTACGTACGTCGTCATTTTTGATGACTTCATATACGTTGGGCTTTGAAGCTTTTCTGAAGGTTGCTTTTGCAATTCTTCTTTATCATCTCCTGCGCAGGATTTTTGTCTACTTTGGTGCCTGGTAGTGACTTTCAGGACTTTATTTTGTATGTCTTTTAGATCAGATATTGTTATTCGTGACAATGCATCGGCTACAAAATTATCTTTGCCTCTTAGGTACTCTACTGTAAAATTATACTCCTCTAATTCAAGTCTCATACGCGTTAATTTAGAACTGGGGTTTGTCATTGAAAACAAAAATGTTAGGGGTCTATGGTCAGTTTTTACTATGAAATGAGGGTCTAAATTTGGTAATTGCCCAATAAATAGCTGTTAACTCTTGTTCCGTCGTACTCTTGTTACTTTCTCCTTTGGTAAATGATCTCGATGCGTAAGCTACTGGAAGTTGAATTCCATTGTGGACTTGTGTTAGCACTGCGCCACAGGCTTGCTTACTAGCATCTGTTATTATACAAAATTCTTTTGTAAAATCCGGATATTGTAACAGAGTAGGCTTTATTAATTGAGCTTTAAGATATTCAAATGCATTTTGACATTCATCAGTCCATTCAAATGGAACATTCTTTTTATTTAATCTTGTTATATGCCTAGCATAATCGGCGAAATTTTTGATGAATCGTCTATAGTAATTACAAAATGTTATAAAGCGTCTAGCGCTGTCCGAGTCATGTGGGACTGGATAATTTAATATGACATCAAATTTTTTGTCATATGGTAAGATTCCCTTATCTGTGCATTTGTGTCCCAAAAATGTGACTTCATGCATGAAAAATGAACATTTTTCAGGATGTAGCTTCAAGTTGTGTTTCCTACACATGTCAAAAAAACCATTTAAATTGTTAAGCATGTGTTTTTCGGAACAACCGATTACTATTAAATCATCCATGTAAAGGAATGCTTGTGATGGTTCAAGTCCAGAGAATGCAATAGTCATCATTCTTTGGAATGAATTTGGGGCTATCTTTAAACCAAATGGTAATCGCGTGAAGCGATAAGAGCCATTGCTCGTTGAAAAGGATGTTATATCTCTAGAGTTTTCGTCTAGCTCAATCTGGTGGAATCCTGACATTAAGTCAAGGCGAGAGAAATATTTTCCTCTTCCTAGTTGATCTAAGATTTCATCGATCCTAGGAAGTGGGAACTTATCGGATAGTAATTTTTTATTCATTTGGCGATAATCAATAACTAAACGCCATTTTTTCTTTTCATTATCTATGGATTTCTTTGGTACTAGTAACAGTGGACTGTTGTATTCCGAGACTGATGGTTCAACTATTTTATCTTTAATGAGTTTATCGACTTGAGCTTGAATTTCGTCTTTTTGACTGTGAGGGCTTCTATAGTTTTTTATATATACGGGTTCATTATCTTTTAATCTTAGTTTCAGCTTATAAAAATTATTGGTGGTTATTGATTCGGTATCGAGTCCGAATATGTCTGTGTATTCACTACAAAGTCCTTTTAATTGTCTATAAAATAGTTTTGGAAAATTTTTAGCTAACTTTGACATAACATTGTTCGTTCTAGTTTCGTTATTTATTTCGGATATATCATAATTTGCTAATGGTTCATAATTCAATTTATTTATATTAACCATTTGATCTGTATTAGTTGTATTCAGTAAACGGACAAATGCATTTGCAGTTGTTACTACTGTATTTGCTGCATATATACCAGGTTGAATTTCCTGGTTCGGAATTAGGATGCTATCTTCATTTGAAGTTAACTCAATTTTTCGGACAACTTCGGGTCTTGCTGGTAACACTATTGTATTCTTACCAGAGCTGTAATTAATGGGTACATATATGGGATAGTTTAGATTGTCTGGTCTTATTATGAGAAGATCCTTTGTAGGTGTGAAATCGAGTTGACAATTATATTTTTTAATAAAATCTATTCCTAAAATTCCATCACACGGAATAGAAAAAGTTGAATCGACAATGTGGAAGTTGTGTGGAATTATGTATTTAGTTGTTTAAATTTATATTGATGTCATTCCTTTAGATTGAATTAATCCTTGATTGATTCCTGAATATTTATTTTGTTGTATGTGTCTATATCATTAAAAGTGTCTGAATTGTCTTTTAGCAGAGATATGTCTGCACCAGTATCTATTAAAAATATTAATATTTTTCCTGTAGCTACGTTTGTGAATGTTACGAATATATTTACACTAAGATTAATCGAATGAACCTTTTTGCTATCTATTGCTGTGTACCTAAGGGCTGTTGCGAGTTTTCCGAGGCATTCTGGGCTACTCTAACATTGTTGTTATTGCCGATTCTGTTTCTGTTATTGTTGTTGTTGTAGTTGCCTCTATTTGAGTTACCACGACCTCTGTAATTATTACCATTATTGCGGCTATAATTATTATTGTTGTTGTAATTGTTACGGCTATAATTTCTGCCACGATTATAACCTCTGCCTCCTCTATTATTGTTATTTGCACCTCGTCGATAATATAGTACATTGCTACTTTGACCTGTTATTTCCGTGCAACAATTTACGAATTTGGAAACGGCATCATTCATGTTCGTAAATGTGCCTGCCTGCATAATAAGTTTTACTTTATCAATTGAACAATTTTGGGTCATAGCTTTTACAGCTGTTGTAGTGCTGTATTTATTTGCAAGTGATTGGCTTAGACCTTCACTGATATAGGCGCCTTCAAGGGCCTTTGTCAGTTTCTCCACCTCCTGGGTGTATTGGTTAGCCGTTTTATTTTTCTGTTGCAGGTTAAGAAGCTTAGCAGATACAACTTCTACCGATTCTCCTTTTACTGCATTTGATAGTTGCGGAATGATTGCAGCAATTGTCTGCTCACTACTTATTAAATTTCTCGCTCGGCCTTTATCTTTGTTTTTATAAGGCTTATGGCTGTAAGCTCGTGTGTTCCTTTTAAGGTTTCTAATAGATTCAAAGAATCTAGAAAACTTTGTAAATTTTCTGGTTTACCGTCAAACTCTGGTATCAGAGAAGTGGCTAGCTTGATAAATTCTACTACTGTTTGTGTCATTTCAGAGATTGTTATTTTTTCCTGTTTGGTTTCGATTGGATCGCTTTCTTGTAGTGTTTCAATGTCACTATCAGATTCAGCATCACTTTGTTGAATTGATTCGTCTAATTCTTTTAATTGGTCGGGATCAAACTCCGCCAATTGATGTGGACTCTCTGGCACCTTTATCTGAATATGCCGCCTATTGGTAAGTGTAATTAATCTTGTGTTTAGGGATTTTATTACCCTTAAACATTTATTATTGTGCTCAGTTGTGAATCTTTTTCCATAACTGTTTACTTAGGTAACTATATTATTGTATTCCCTTACTAATATTTCTATATGGTTTTTTAGTGTTTCCGTATTTATAACTGCGTCTTTATTGATGCATTTGTAAGATTTATCAAATTTGTAACGAAATGCGTCTATATTTTTTGCAATTTCGTTCCATTCCATTATTTTTAATGTGACATGAATTCTTTAAAATTGTTATTTTTATTTTTATTTGATCCTATTTTTTTTTTTTATAAAATTTTGTCTAAATCTGTACCCTTGCTAATTGATGTGTATTTTTTCTTTAGGCTTTTGGTATGTGAGTTGTAAACTCGAAGAGCTAAATTCAGTAGCATGAGTGCTACTATAATGCCTACTAAAACTAGCATGTACTGCAAATCGGGTGAAGATACGTCTACTTTGTTAATAACATTAGCTGTCGAATCGACAGTCTTGACGTCGACTATACCCATTTTTGCGTACGTTAGTTTATAGAAATTTTCGTCTTTATTTGCTGATTGCATATGATAAATCTGTTTGAATATTTCTAATTTGGCCACCTCATTATTATTTAAAAAAATTTTGTTAAATTCAATTTAATTTTATTTCATGATTTTTACTTAATATACAAAAAAAAAATTTTTTTTGTCAATTTAAATTATGATTTTTACTTAGTATACAAAAAAAATTTTTTTTTGTTAATTATAAATTTTAAATTATGTTTTTAATTTTGTGTTTATCCCTATTTTGATCTTTTCAGTGATCACCTGGCTGCGTTTTGCATGGCTTTACAGGCCATGCTCTAATCGGCCAGATTTTATTCCGCTCAATTTTACAATATTAATTTTTATAAAATAAAATTTTATGCATCGCAGTGCATTAAAAAAAATTTTGCAACGCAGTGCTAGTAAAAAAAAATGCGCCCTTGGAAACGCTGTCGGTTCACTTTTCCAGAGTCTGGCTTGGTACGCCAGACGGTGCCGGTGCTGGCTGCACAGGCTGTTGATTCTCTGATGGGGCACCGGTGGTGGCTGCACAGGTGTGTTCGCAAAAAGGTGTGTATAGTGGTCCTTTACAGTCTCTCGGGCAGGTTTTCTGTAGTTTGGGGATGTCGATCTTTGTGCGTTTTCATGTAGTTAAGTCCATCGATGGGGTACACCTTCTTTTGCTTCTTCTTCTTCTTTTGCTGTTTCTGTTGTCGTTGTTGTTTGTTGTTGGGGGATGCTGCTGCTGCTGCTTACTGAGTTTATTTTTTCATTGCATTACACTTGTGCGTCATTGACGTCCTTTGCCTTTTGTTGGCCACTTAGACACTATGTATTAATTTATCATGTATATGTTGAACACTGTGTATGTGGGCGAGCCTAGTTTCCCATCCACATATTGCTCCTGTGATATTTGATATTTTCGCACTTTGAGTGCAGCACCGCGAACTCGACGCGTTATTATTTGATTAACAAAGCAGATTCATGCTCACGGTCGCCATATAATAATAGATCTCAATGGTTTGTTTTATTATTTAAAATCGGAGCGACTGTTAATATCGCTCCGAATGCTTTATTGGGAATGATCTTAACAATGTGGGCTTAAACATATCGTAAGCTACAAAAAGGCTGTGCACTGCTTATGGTGGCAGCGCAGCCGTTTGTATATAAGCGTTATATATATATAAGCGACGGATACGTCGCTGCGGGCAGAGTGTGTTATGCACATGTATACTTAAGTGGTCAATGCATGGGACACATGCTGACGCTGTCTTATTCTTATAGGATCATATTTCGGCACTTGAAATGTACTTGAAATTGTATGTTTGAATGTGTTTATGCAACGACAAAGTGTTGTTGCCGTTTTGTGTTATGTTTATACAGCAACAAAGTGTTACTGATTTGGGTACATTAAATACAGTGTACCATCGATACATGTGCATACTACAAAATTTCCTCGGCCTGTGATGCCAGTATGGCACAGCGACGCCCATACATGCGCTCCCATGCCCCCACATATTGGTGGAACGCTGAGATTGCGATGGCAGGCCACGCCTGTATCAGGGCCAGAAGACTAAGCCAACGTGAGGCTAATAGGCCGGACTGTGCGAGAAGATGGGAGGAGTACAGACGGGCGAGAGGCGCACTCAAAAAGCTATCAAGGCGAGCAAGAGCGAGTGCTACCTGCAGTTGTGCGACTCTGCTGAGCAAGATCCGTGGGGTAGAGCGTACAAAACGGTGGTCAAGCGCATCCATGCAGAGAATCAACACCACCCTTCGATGAGGCCCAACAGGATTAAGGAGGTCGTGGAATGCTTGTTTCCAGGTGGCAGTCCGCTGACCTTGCCCGCAGCACAAATGGAGCACCAACATCACACCGTACCAGATATTATCACGCCGGATTAGGTACTTGAAGTGGCCAGAAGCATCGTGTCGTCCAAATCACCAGGTCCAGACGGTATACCGAACCGTGCGCTGAAGCTGGCTTTGACTCTGAAAGCCAAACAATTTGCCGCTCTTTTTACTGCCTGCTTGCATGAAAGGACTTTTCCACAGGTCAGGAAGATGCAGAATCTGCTGATTTTGCCAAAGCCGGATTAACCACCGGGGGAGCCGTCTTCGTACCGACCAATTTGCCTACTCAACAACATTGGTCGCATGCATTGCTCGCGTGCAGGACTGGCTTACCCAGGCGGGACTGGAGCTGGCTGCGCACAAGACAGAGGCGGTCTTGTCGGTAGTCGCAAAACTGTAGAAATGGAAAAAATTGTGGTGGGCAGCACTACTGTTATGTCCAAGCGGGCCATCAAATATCTCGGCTTGATGCTGGACACGAGATTGTCATTCAAGGAGCACATGCAATACAATGCATCCAAGGCAGCTGGAGCTTGTCGTGCACTGTCGCGCATAATGCTCAACACGCGTGGGCTTAAGCAGGAGCGCTGCCGCCTTCTAATGAGCGTAGGCCGTGCCACCATTTTGTACGCAGCGCCGATCTGGTGGAGAGCCGTGCAGGTCCAGATCTATTGCCGTGACATAGGCGCAACTTACCGCCTTTGCGCTATCAGGGTATGCTATGCGTTTAGGACAGTTTCCGACGAGGCTGCTTTGGTTATTGCAGGCATGATACCCATGAGCTAGCTATTTAGTCTGGTAAGCTAGCAAGCCAAACAGACGGTACATCGGCGCGCAGTGGTCGTCTTATGGCGAGAACAAACACGATTGAGCGATGGCAGGCACGCTGGAACACTGCAGCAAAGGGGCGATGGACATACGCCTTGATTCCACAGCTCTCACAATGGATCAACCGTAGGCATGGAACACTGCAGCGAAGGGGCGATGGACATACGCATTGATTCCACAGCTCTCACAATGGATCAACCGGCGCCGGATCACATGGCGAGGTAAATATTTACATGACTCAGCTCCTATCTGGTCATGGGTGTTTTCGGAGCTATTTGAAGCGGTTCGGCCACGCGCAAAGCGACGAATGCTCATGGTGTGAACTGGGCGTGCAAGAGGACGTACACCACGTGTTGTTCTTCTCTGGGCGGTTCGCTAACCAGCGAAGAATGCTTGAGCAAGCAATGGGTGGGCCCATCACTGTGGATAATCTTGTTGAAGGTATGCTGGAGTCTTCGAAGAAGTGGGAAGTGGTCGGCACGTTTGCAGCGGTGAATATGAAGGAACTACAGCGAGTGGAGGAGCCTCACTCCATTATAGGTAGCGACTGTTGCTTGCGAAGCAATTCTTAACGGACGTACCGCGAACTACTGTCGCTCCTATATTCACAAATACTATTGTTATTCGTTTAGTTTTAGCATGATTAAGATAATAAAGAATATAAAATAAAAAAAACCCACACACACGCACCCGGCACCGGCATCCACACACACCCCCCCAGGCTTACACACACACACACACCGGCACACAGGCATACATACTCACATACACAGGGGTGAGTGACGGCCATCTGCGATGGGCCCAAAGGTTGCTCAGGCAGCTGTGCTTAGATTTTGTGAGGCTTAGGATAGCTTCCCCACCAACCTCTTGTGTTATATAAATGTTTCATTGTATTTGATATAAAATAATAAAGATCTTAAGATACATAAATTTGTGTGTGCTTTACTTGTTCCCTTTTTCCCCTATCCCCCTTTCAGCGAGTGCGCCTCACCCACCTAGCCTGCGTGGGGCAAACCTGAGGGGTATGCTAGCGAATCCTCCGAGTTTTACTCTAGATTCTGCGACGCCTGCCTCTTGGGTATGCCCCACGTAAAGCAACAAGTGGGGTAGTAGTGGTTCAGTGCGCCTCACCAAATGGCCCACGTGGGGCAAACCTGAGTGGTATGCTTGCGAATCCTCCGAGTTTTACTCTAGATTCTGCGATGCCTGCCTCTTGGGTATGTCCCGGGTGTAGCGACAAGTGGGTAATACCCAGGCATTGCAGTTGTGAGTGATCGGGTGGAGGGTGGGCACGCATTCCGAGTCTTTCTCTGTGCGTGACGAAATCCTCTCACTCCTATTTCTCAAACGTGTCCGAGAGATTCACAAAGACGCGGCCGGTGACTGGCGCGGGCGGATGGGGTTAGGCAGTTAGTGCGCAGGCTTCCGGGTCTTACCCTCGGCCTGACCAGCTAGCTGGTTGACTCTCACCCTCCCGTACTAACACAGAGCTTCGCCCGACGCCCTGGTCGGCGACGAAGAGCCATTGGGGGGAGTGATTGGTTAGTTCTCCGAGTATTACTCTGGACTAACCAACCTATTCCTTCAAGTGTCTCTTAAATCGTCGCCAGTGTGTAAAGCATGCTCACGAACCCCTTGCTATTTTCTTTATTGCCCCAACCCCTAGGTATACTCTGGCACAGCTCCCCCAATGTCCCAGCAATTTACAAATCTTCTGTAAAAACCTTGTGTGGAAGGAAAAGTGCATAAAAGTGAAGTTTCGGGTATACCCGGCGATGCCCTGCTTTACAAGTGGCCAGCGAGAACGGTTTTCGAGCGTGGTTTTGTGCAATCGTCGCGGCACAACGAAAGTGACGGCGCAAGGCACGCGCCGATAAGAATAACTGTTCGCATTCAAGTTGTGTCCTAGAAACATTTGCGGTGCAACGAAGTTGACGGTGGAAGAAGACATACCGATCAAACTAGCGGTTTCTAGTGGTTACTGTTTTGAGTGCGGAGTTGACCCATCAGTTCTGTTCGAGTATCCAACCAATGTGAAGTCACCGCACAGTGAGCCTCGACCGTAAAAGCGTACAGTGGAACAAAAAAAAATTTTTTTTTTTTTAAATATCGTAATAAGAGGAATAACCGTGACAAAAAGTAAAAAGTTAACAGGAAAATTTTTTTTACACAGCGGAAAAATTCGTGACTCCGTGGATCAAAAAAAAATTTTTTTGATATCATAATAAAAAAAAAATATAGATAAAACCGCGACAAACAGTGAACAGTTTAAAAAATTTGATTTCGTAATAAAAGAGTAACCGCGATAAACAGCGCCAGATTAATATGAAAAATATTTTGCACAGTGGAACAATTCGTGACGTCGGAACAAAAACAAAAAATTTTTTAACTTCGCAAACAAAGGAATTGTCGCGATAAACCGTATCAAGTCATCAGGAATTTTTTTATTTTTTTATTTGCTTAGTGAGACATATACAGCTCGAAACGGATTTATGTTGTTTAATTTCTTTTGACTGTATTTTTTTTGCGTGTAAAAAAGGGGAGATAAAAAAAAAAAAAAAAAAAACGTCAAGATGGAGAAAACCAAGATGATAAAACCCATCGGAGTGGATGTCGGAGAAAGCAGCAACCCTGGTGTGGGCGTGCAATGGGTCTACCACTGCCGTAAGGAGGATCTGGAGGACATCGCCCGGGACTTTGGATTGGAAAAGTGTGCCACGGTAACTGACTACCGGAAAAGCAAGGTGGTCATACCACCGACAGATGGGCTTGGTTGGCGGAATGGGAGTTGCGGCTCTCAAGGATCCCAGTGTCGCCTACCCAGACTGCCGGTTTTGTTGGAGTAACACGACCCAGGCAGAAATCGGAGTCAGATTCGGCAATCCCGTCAATACAGTACAACAGTACTATTTATAATGAATTTTTCCCTTTATCCCCGATATACGGGTAGGGTCGCCTATAGCATCCGGGGAAGATACCTTGGTGTGACAGACGAACCCCCATCTTAATTCTAGTTAAAGCGATAGTACCCATATGAACGGGATGGTCGTCCCTGAACTAGTCCGGAAGTGGAGTATCCGGATCGATGGGTGCACCGACCCATTAGTTTTCCTAGAGACAATTGAGGACAGGGCGTTGTCATACGACACAGGCTTATACCAGCTTCCGAGGGCAATAAGCGAAGCTCTAACGGGTAAGGCAGCGCGGTGGTAGTCTTTTTACCGCCCCAGTATTTCGACAGGTTAGAAGACCCTTTCCGGGCACGATGGCAACATGATAACGAGCCGTTCAAGGACTACTTGCTCGAGTTGCGGGGTATGATGTACCACGCGGGGTACAGGGTAGAAAAGAATTACATAATGTACACGAGAATCCGGCACCGGAGTACCGGTTGTACATTCGTAGAAGAGACTTCTTCTCTCTGGCGCAGCTAACTAAGATCGCAGCCGAGTACGAGAATGTGAGACAACAAAGTCGCGAGTGTGCAGTACGGGGTAGGACTGGGGCTATTAGGTATTCGTACAGATTAGCCGGTGAGGTAGCCCCCCTAAACATTTTAACCCTTTCCGGACGCAACCACAGCCAGGATCAAGCGGCAACGTGGGGAGTACGCCGCCACTCGGGCATACAGTAGTAATTTAAAACGGGATGATCAGCGAAGAGCGGTCGAGGATTCTAGACGGGAAAAGGCTATGCTACAACTGTTCGCAAGAGGGTCACTTCGCCAAGGAGTGTCCCAATCCACGGGTACAGTTTTGCCGGCAGTCCGGGACCAAGGGGGTCAATACAAGTCAGTGTTTTCAGCAGTCAAGGACGGGAAACGATCCGCGGCACCATACGGGACGGGATCTGATGGGGGCCGACGTAAACCATTCCCGAACCTAGAGTACCCCTTAAGAGTGGAAGACGGGCGGATAGTCGGTACCTTGAGAGTGGTGGACCAAGTAGCGACTGCGACAATAGATACAGGGGCAACTAAGAGTTTTATTAGTGAGGAGTTTTCCCGCAAGGTGAACAGCGGTTGCGAGATGCTGGCCGCCTGCGCGAAAATTCACCTGGCCGATGTGTCCACTTTAGAGGTAAGGAAGTTATTGAGGGTATTGGTTGGTCTAGCTGGGGCAAAGTTCACTGTGAGTATGCTCGTGATGCCTTCGATGCTAGACAACATTATACTAGGGATAGACTTTTGTGACGGGTGGGGACGACCATCGAGTGTGGCAAGGCTAGGTTGATTTTTTAAGCTATAAAAGTACCGGATATAGAGGGGGAGTAGATCCTAACGGAACGTGAGCCAGCTGTGGGAAGACCGGGAGGGGACGGCGGAAGGAGGATGCCCCAGGGGCCCCTCAGCCGAGCATCGCCATGGGAACGGTCCGAGAAGACAGCGTGGATGTGACGATGGCGGCTGGAGTACAACGGTTCGGCGAGGTAGGAGGGTGTGTCATACCCGGTCCCATAATAACACCGTTGGAAAGCGTTGAAACCAAGGAAAACGAGTGGCCAGAGGTTTTGGAACCAAAGATCAAGGATATATTGAAAGCGGAATTGGCTCTCTTTGATGAGATCCAAAGGGGGTCCCACGTAGCTGAGCACCGGATCATCATGAAGGACGACAAGCCGATTAAGCAAAGGTATTACCCTAAAAACCCTGCGATGCAACTGGTGATCAACGAGCAGGTAGAAGAGCTGTTGCAAGCCGGTTCGATAGGGCCCTACCGTAGCCCGCACAGTGCCCCAAACGTGCTAGTTAAAAAGAAAACAGGCGAGTGGCAGATGTGCATCGAATAAAAGCAACCCAGATGTCTACCCCGTACCCAGGATTAATCACATTTTGGAGCGATTAAGACACGTGCGGTACATTTCCACACTCGACGTCAAGCACGGTTACTGGCAAATTCCCATGGCTGCGGATAGTCGGGAGTGTACAGCATTTACGGTACCCGGTAGACGCTTATTCCAGTGGCGCGTAATGCCTTTCGGTTTGCACTCGGCGTGTGCGACATTCCAACGAGCTTTGGATACGGTTATCGGACCGGATATGGAGCCACATGCATTTGCCTATCTGGACGACATAATAGTAATCGGAGCGACAAAGGAGCAGCACGTGACAAATTTGAAGGAAGTCTTCAGGCGTTTGAGAGCGGCCAACTTGAAGCTGAATCGTAAGAAGTGTCTGTTTTTTCAGAAGTAACTGATATACCTGGGACACCTAGTGAGCGGCGACGGGATCAAAACCGACCCCGCCAAAGTAGAAGCGATCCAGAACTTGAAGGCCCCAACTAATTGTAAGGAGTTGCGACGTTGCCTGGGCATGGCCTCCTGGTATCGACGATTTGTGCCGAATTTCGCTACAGTAGTGCAACCGACCACCGCCTTGCGGAAGAAATTTAGAAAATGGTCATGGAAGAGGAACAACAGGCAGCGCTAGAGACCCTTAAACATAGTTTGACAACCGCACCGGTCCTGGCATGTCCGGATGTTGCTGAAAAATTTGTCCTGCAGACGGACGCCAGTGATTTTGGTCTCGGAGCGGTACTCAGTCAGACGATTGATCAGCAGGAACGCGTGATAGCTTACACGAGTCGGAAGCTGAATAAGGCTGAAGAAAATTATTCAGCGACCGAAAAAGAGTGTCCGGCTATCGTATGGTCAATCCGGAAGATGAGATGCTACCTGGAAGGATATCGGTTCGAGGTAGTAACCGACCATATGGCCTTGAAATGGTTGAATTCGATCGGGGAGGATAGCGCGCTGGGCACTGGAGCTGCAGCAGTACCAATTCGACGTACGGTACAGACGAGGGAAGCTCAACGTAGTAGCGGAGGCCTTATCCCGGCAACCCGTGGAGAACTTTCAACAAGCGGTACAGGAAAAATCGTCCGGCAAGTGGATCGAAAGAATGAATGAAAATATTGCCAAGGACTTAGTGAAATACGCCGATTACATGGAAGAGGATGGTCAACTCTATAGGCACCTCGGACACCGCGCGGATGACGACGACTACATACTCTGGAAGCTGTGCATCGATGAGGATCAGAGGGAACGAGCGTTGTTGGAGTGCCACAACGCGCCGACGGCCGGGCACCAAGGGGTACGGCAGACGATAATGCGTCTGGAACAACGGCCTTGAATGTTCCGAGACGCTGCGAAGAACGTTAAGAACTGCGAATCGTGCCAGAGATTTAAAGCGGATCAGGTACAGCCGGCTGGACAAATGGTAACGTGGCAGGTGGCTGAGCCCATGGCTGTACTGTGCGCCGACAGCGGCCCAACTGCAACAAGCGTTCCGTGAACGTGTGTTATGTCGATTTGGCATACCCAGAAAGTTTGTATGCGACAATGGGGTACAGTTAACGATCCGGAACTTTAAGTCATTTTTGAACTCGTTGGGCGTAGAATTGCAGCATACTGCCCCATATTGTCCACAAGAAAAGCCGACAGAAAGAACCATACAGTAAAGGCGATGATCGCGCAGTTTATATCAGGGCACCAAAGTTCGAGGGACGAATTTTTTCCCAAAATTTCGTTGGCGGTTAACTCCTGTGTGGCGGATTGTACAGGATTTTCACCGGCTTTTCTGATGCAGGGGAGAGAACCCCACTTACCAGCTTCCTTGTACGAGGAGAGGACACCCGGATCCGGAAACATGCCGCAAGCGCCAGAAGACCGGGCAAGAAGACTAAGGGAAGTTTTCAGTATCGTTCAGACAAATTTACAGCGAGCGTCGAAGGACCAAGGGAGGAATTATAGCCTCAGGAGAAGAGAATGGCGACCAGGACTCAATACGTTGGTGTAACTAAGAGCACACCACTTTTTAAAGCCAGTGAAGGGTTCGCTCCCAAGCTCGATGGCCCATTCCTCGTGAAAAAGTTTGTATCACCGGATATCGTGCGATTGGTAAAGGAAGGACAAAGAAAGAGCAAACTCGCCAGCATCGCGCAACTGATGCCATTCTATCACGAGGGAGAAAAGCACGGGGAAGATGACCAACCCGACCGAGCGCCTGACATGGATCAGACTTGACACAATTTAAATTAATCTCTTTCTTCTCTTTTCTTATTAACGCAAACTTCATTTGAAATCAGAAGCCCGTTTATCAATTAAGACTCAGCGCTTGTGTTTATAATTCCCACAGAATACCCAAGATGAGCGACCAGTTCGAGTTCATGATCGGTAGTAGTGACGAGGAGGACGCCATCAGCCATGTGGAAGACGACCACGACGACGATAGCGAGGGCGCCACCGAGAGTTCCGAACAGGAGCAACGAAGCACAGTACCCTCAGCGTACAGGCACACACTGCAGCACCACCGTCGAGAAAGGTGGTATACTTTTCATGACAGTGGAGACTTCCGTGGTATTCGTGAAAGTATAGTTCTTCCGAGCATGCGCCCGGATGCCGAGGAGCTCGCTGCACAACCCAGGCGCCCGACAACCAAGCGAACACCTATCGATGAAGCTCTGCGTGGCCATGCACCCGCTGCAGGAAAACATGTACCTGGAAGGGGCGAAGAGGGCAAGGCAGGAACGAACGGGGAGGGGCGAGGAGCAGACAACGCAGTTGGGTCGTCCAAGGATGTCATCGACTTGTGAGAGGAGGGCCTGGAGTCGGTAGTGGCCGAGGAAGAGCCGCCAACCCAAGGGCAGGTACTACCTCCGAAGATACGAAGATACGCTCCGCCAATTAAGCTGTCTTCCCAGACGAGGACGAGCTAACCGACGCCGAAGTCGCGGCCATATCGGAGGCATTGGGAAATGGACATCGAGAGCCCGCCGGTCCAGGTTCAAGGTGGAGGTGGACGGGGAACTACACGGCGTGACGAGGAATGCGTACGGAGACGTAACTGTCACGCTACCCAAGAAAGGGGGGATGTGAAGTAGGCCGCATCGGCCCCTTTACACAAGGTTGCTTAAAGCTACGCATACACGGTGCACATGTTGGTGTGATATGTTGAAGTTGGGGTGAAAATCACTCGTGTATGGGCATGTTGACCAACATGTGCACGGTTTACGAATTTGTTCGATTACCACGTACTTGCTGCCTAACATGTTGGCTGTGTATGGGCAACATGCTCGTCGTGTATGGGCTTGTACTATTACAATTCGTCGTAGCAATTTCGTCATCCGCACTTGAATCGCTCAATATGTCTTCTCAACACTGACACAAAAAATTAAGTTTATAAGCATGTTGGCCCGTGTATGGCGAAGCGCTGCCCAACAAATCACACCAACATGTGCACCGTGAATGCCTAGCTTAACTTATATTTATGAGTTCTAAAGTCGCAGAGAAGCAAACCGTTTGTCTAATTTATATCCACGATGGTTGTTGAATTTATATTTATAGTTTTAAAATCGCAGAGAAGCGAATCAGTTATTTGATTTACATTCATTATATTTATATTTTAAAGTCGCAAAGAAGTGCATCAGTTATTTAATTTACATTCATTATCGTTATAAAGCTTAAAGCCGAGAATGAGCGCATCGTTTGTTTAACTCATATTAATAATTTTTCGAAAGACACAAGGAGCGTTATTAGTCTTACTTTTTTTTGTTAAACGCCTAATGTTCGAAATATCGTAATATAATTTAAATGTAACCGCCCAAAACGCAGGGTCGCAAGATGCAGCGCGTCAGCTGCGATAGTCAAAACCACGGTCACGGGCAAGCGTGGGGAGTGGCAAAAACTGCAACTTGGGCCATAGAAGTGTGGGCGGGGGGAGTTGCGATTTACCTACGTAATTGAGCAGACTTGTATACGGATTAAGAAAAGACAGGCAACGCGTTCGGAGAAAAAGGGAATAGAATACTAAGGAGATAAAGTAAGAGGGGATAACCCCTCTCGGTTAATATAGCCATATTTATATAGTTAGGTTTTGTGTTTACGGTTTCTCAAATAAATTGGTCGCCGGTAAGTCCGTGACCCAGTGAAGTTCAATTGCTGTGTTGCTTTACTCTCTCTCTTTTTTTTGGTTTTGTGCACGTGCACACGCGAGTTAAACTCAGTCGTGTTATACCCTGGCTGCTTAGTGCGCCGGTCGACGCGATGTCCCCCAATTTGTAAGCCGTGCGCGTAATAGTCCCACCAAATACAAATATTCTTGTAAGTCGGACCTGGCCGGACTGAGTCTTATACCCTGGCTAAAATTACTCCTTTACAAAACTGAAATCGTTGCAAAGTTGCAACGATATTTTAGTCATAGGTAGGGGTCTAGCAAAAAGTGCAAACTCGATTCTGTACAAATTATTGTTGGGATGGCTTGCACTTTTACACTTTTGCAACACAAAGTGAACACCCTAAAAGATTTAAAATATAATAGCTTTAAAAAAATTTTATTGTATTTTTTAATGTATGCTGGCTGTTATCACTCAGTCGGACACATCAGATTATTGCTTTTCTACTTGCTTTTTTATATGTCTAATAATTTGTTCTTTTGCAGCACGGATCACAAACAGCACTGATGACTTGGATGACGAATCAGTACAAGGTAAGATGCATTTTGAGAATTTTTCACTCCTTGCTACGGAATAAATTTTATGCGTTCGAATGGCCATTCAACACAGGAGTAAAATACTTAGCTTATACCAACCAAATTTAAAACTCTTGCGTAACATGTTCATTAAGAAAAATAAATAGATACTTTACAATAGTCATCCAAACTTTTACCAACAAAAAAAGCTAACCACAGGATTTTCATATATGTACGTATATATGTTCATAATGATCTGTTAAATACTATGTTCTGCCAATTAGTATATTTAAATGTCTTTGGTTCGACTTAAAAAACATGTGAGGCTGCTGCTATAATTCTACAGAATATCAAGATATTTTCACCATGAAGTAAGGGTCTTTGATCAAATTCTAGCTCGCGCTGAGAAGTTTAGAAATTTCAGTTAGTGGTATTAATAATACTGCGTTCTCCCAAAATGACGCGTTTAATTCTGTGCCATCGTTTTATACTCTATACCGAAGTTGAAGATTATATTGAGTTTCTGCAATTTCCGTCATGGTGTCTGTCGGTCTGTCCGTCCGTCCATTTGTATGAACGCGACTTTTAGCGACTCCCTTCGAACTAGAGACTTAAAACTTTGCAAATATCTTTGGCCGGGACAGATAAAGTGTCAAGATTGGGTTTTACGACTACTGGGGGCTGACAAATCAATAAATTCAATAACTGAAAATCGATCCATCCATTTCTTTCCCACACCCTAACTATAAGAGTTACCAAACTTGGTAAGAATATAGCTTCTGGCATCCCTCAAAAAACTGCATTAAAACTTTGGATACCACGCCCACCCATATCGCTTCAACCGCACCCGGCGTTGTTAAACACAGGAATGCGTGTAATTTCTCAGTTTTTAAGCTAGAGTCACCAACAATACTTTGATAGGAAGATACTTTGTAACGATCCCCAAAGATATGCATTAAAATTTTAGATGCCACGCTCACCTATACCTCACCCAGCCCCACACCTTTAATAAGCAGTATGCGTATATCTTTTGAGCTAGAGTCACCTAATTTGTAGAAAGATAGCTGGTGGCATCCCAGAAAGATCTGTAGCAAAGATTTTGATGCCAACCCCATACTATGTTCCAGGCACCACCGCCTCTTTTCAAGCGAGAATAAGTGTATCTTTCATAGTTTTTTAGCTAGAGTCACCAAATTCGGTAGGAAGATAGCTACTGGCATCTCACTAAAATTGCATCAAATATTTTGTAGCAACGACCACCCATTCTGCCCCAGCCCCCCTGAAGTTTGAAATCAGATATGCCTATATATTCCACAGTTTTTTAGCTACAGCTACCGAATTTGGTATTAAGATCGGTGATGACATCCCTGAAAAAACTGCTTAAAACTTTGGATGCCACGCCCACCCAAGCTGCCCACAGCCCCAGACCCCCACCTTTCCAAGACTGTGTAGCAAAAATTGTGATGCCACACCACGCTACTACGCCCCACGCGCTTATCTCTCACAGTTTTTGATCTAGAGTTTGTTTCCAAAATAACTGGTGACATCTCCGAAAGATCTGCATTAGCCAATCTTTGAATGCATCGCACACCTCTGCTTCCGTAACCCTATGCAAGCCCGTTTTTAAACAGTTATCGAGTATACAAATAGTGGTTTCGTCCGACTGCAACGTTTCCACTTATTTACAAAACTTTGTAAAAATCCTTTTTGATAATTATCCAAAACTATGTTTAAATTTAAGCAAATAAGCCGAAACCCCCTAACCGTTATTATATCCTTATATATCTCAGCGCACGCTAGAAGTCGGGTTCAAACCCATTGTTTCTTGGTGAATATTCCTAAGAATGTTTTGTGGAAGACTCTTTTTATGAAAAATATGAGACCGGCTCTGTTTTCTAACTTAACATGCTTAATTTAAAATTTTACCGCTTCGGATATTTTTTTTTTTTATCAACTTACAAACAAACTTCTTGTTTTGAATTTTTTTCAAGTGAGAATTTGTTTATATTATATACCTAGAGTTTTCGCCAAACGAATAATGCAAAATTCATTGAAATAATGATTGAAACACTTTTTTTAAAATTTATTTTTGTGTTTTAGGAATAGTGGTAAAAGCTACAAAAAAAGAAAAAAAAAAAAAGAATTGAAAACGTGTTGCCTTTATAAAAACAGGTGGCAGAAGTCTGCTTGCAAAGAAAGAGAATGGTGGCACCAGGGGTGGGGCTGCGTTCGAAGATAATTTGATGCACATCTAAGAGGACGTCGCCAGCTATAATGCCACCAGATATGGCGACTATAAAAAGCTGGCTGTATGAGTGGGCGCGACATCTAAATTATTGATACAGATCTTTGAGGGATGTCACCAAAAATCTGACAAAACAAAAATCAATCCATCGAAACATGGAAAAAAAAATATCTGTAAAGTTATAAGTCTCTTGTTTTAAAAGTGTCGAAGAAGCCCGCTTTTATACAGACAGTCAGACACCGTGACGGATATTGCACAAAACTAATGTGCTCTGCACCATCTGTATTAGAGTAAAACAAGTAAGAAGGCACTATTCGGGAGAGCCCGACTAGAACTGAACCCAGTTTCAATAACTATATTAAATTTATATAAGAATTTGGTAAACTGACTTAGCTTCAATCGATTAAATTCGATATCTCCGGTGTTTCTTAACCGATTTGGACGAAATTTTCAGAAAAATTCTATCGTTACCCATTATTTCAACCCTAATTTCTACATTTTCCAAATTCGATAATTTTTGTTATCGATTCCATGTGTATATCGGAAACCAGAATAAATATCGATAGCTTGAAGCAAACTTGTTCTGCTTATGGTATAGGAGAACTTAAATGCAAAATCTGACGTCTCTAGCTCTTGTAGTCTATGAGATTCACGCGTTCATACAGACGGACAGACGGGCGGACAGACGGACATGGTTATATTGTCTCGGCTATTGATGCTGATCAGGAATATATATACTTTATGGGGTCGGAGATGCTTCCTTCTTCCTTCTTACCCATTTTATGGGTTAAGGATATACAAATGGTGTGAGATCTCTTAAGGGAGTATTCTAGAAAATTGATATTGATAAAAACTTAAAATTTTTTTTGTTTATAATTCGATGGTTTTTTCCAAACGGTCGTCACAAAATCTCAAGTGCTAATTGACCGATTGACTTAAAATTTGGTATGAATATTTTTTTACTTTTTAAATTTGCAAAAATTTTCTTTTAGGAAATTTGCCTTCTTTTTTGAAGCTAGTATTTTGCTGGAAATATTTTAACCTTATGTACATTGCCAATCCTATTTTGATTAGCACTCATCAAGATTTTAACTTTCTTTGTTGTTCACATAATCAGATGGGTGGCAATCGTGACGATGAGGAGAAGTTCTTATATCCCCCCGTCTATTTCAACGGCGCATAACTTACTCAAATTTTAGTTTTATTTTGCAAGATTAATGATTGTACTTTTGAAATATCAATCAAAATGATAAAAATATGTTGGGTAAAATATTCACCGCTTTGTTTTATCACTCACCCCTTTTATAAAATTAAATTTGGTTTGCATAACCGTTTTTTTTTTTCGAAGGTTCTTACCACTATTCAAAAAACATTTCAAAAATTTCCGAAGTGATCATTTTCTAAAAATCATTGCTGAACATATATATATTGTGTACTTTCAATCTTTATATGCTACACTTTCAGCATTTGTTTTATAATAACAAGGCTATAGACCAGAAATAAAAGTTTATTTGCAAACATACTTTTGGTGACTTTTATTTTTAGATTGATAAATGTAAACTCAGTACAACAATAAAATAAGCTGTTCAAAAATTAACTGTAAAATACAATTAATATATATATATATATATATATATATAAAACGTATGGTACAAAAAGACCCTGCGCATTATATTTAGCTTGTACTCAGCCACTCTTGAACCACCAACAATACAATATACAAACAAAACAACTAAATACTGATAACTTATAATTAATTTTGTTATTCAATGTCATTTTAATTATAATTTTTTCATAATAATGTAACTAATTGATGTGATCCTACACACATACACTTTTGTGTGTTACTTGGTTATTTAAATAATTAAATTTTTTTAAATATATTAGCAGCAACAACTACAGACAATAATTTGTCCACGGTTAGTTCTTTGCTGTAATTTTTATACATGTACTATCATATTGTAAATTTTATAAAAGACATATCTGTATATCTTCAATTTAAGCTGACAATAAAGATTATAACCTTGTTTTTTTTTTTATTGAAATTAAAACTATAAATGTTTTTAATTATTATTTGGATAAATAATTTTTAACACATAAGCTGGAATCGGTTGCAACCGACTTCGAAATACTTTGATACCAGTATACAGCAAGTGGAGAGAAAATCTACTTGAAACTATAGAACTAGGCGGTTGAGGGTATGCGTGATTTCATATTAAAACAACATTTTTTGGTTATTTGCCTCACAAGTTAACTTACTTGATAACTACAAGTGAAAACGTTGGGCGCAACGGGTTGCTGGTGTGACGCATTCAGCAAACTTTGTGTGGAGATGTTTGGGGAATGCCAACTAAATTTGATGACTCAACCTTAAAGAGTAAAACAAATATGTGTGTTTTATCGATTTTGCACCTCGAGTTGTATCGAGTTGTTTTTGATTTTCAAGCCTCCCAGTGAGCGAAGCGCCACAATCTTGACACTCTGTCTGACCCACACATGGACCTAGATTTTAACGAGGTTTCAAGTCTTAAGCTTTGAGGGTGTCAAAAAAAAGTTGCGTTCATACCATCGTTTGTAGTTCGTTGGTAACCGCTGAGCTTTTGCGAGCGCTTTGAAATTGATTGATTTTTTGTGTATCTGTACGGAGTTTATTTGTATTTGCATTTTCATAATTGAATTTTGTTCGAAATTAAAATTCATTTGCAGTCGAACTGATGCTGCAGTGATTCAAAACAAAGACAAATAAACATGCATACGTATACTTTCATTTGCATATTCCGTCTATTTTCACCGAACAGCTTATCTATTTACTTTCTCGAGCTCGCCAGCATCAATCCTGTCCTGCTTTCGTCCGCTCTTATCCGATGGACTTTCAGTTTTATATGCGTAGGCTCTCCCGCTTAAGATCCCTCCCGCTCTTTACCTTTTTATCGTGCTCATTGCATCGACACTTTCCTACCTACATACTTCCACCTTTCTTTGTTTTGTTGAAGCTTTTCAGTTGTTATAATATATTATTCACTTATTTTAAATTCATATTCATTTATGAGTTTATACAGGCAACATGGCAATTTTTTAAAAGAAATAACTCGCTTATCTTTTTTATTTTCGTTTTTAAAAGTGTTTTAGATTTGTTAATTTTTATTTGTGTGCTTTGCATTTTACTGGTCATTAATAATACTTGTATGTATTAAGCTTACATGGTAGGTATTGGTGCTGCTTGCAGCCAAATACTAATATCGGACCATGACGCAAAGGAGCAATTCGATCAAGTCTTTTAATATGTCGCTGGTAGGAACAAATATGACGGCAGCCTAAGAGTAGGCATTGTTATTTTTGTTACCCTGTGTTCTAAGCCGAAACTCCCAGATACATATCTGATAGTACAGCAACCTGACGCTAACTCCAAAACATTAGAAGCTGATTTGTCAACGCTTAAAATAAAAAATTGAAAAAGAAGGAAAACAAATACAAAAATAAAATGTTATTTTTCGGCATTCGAATGCCACTCTAGTAGCGCTATCTTTCAGCGAACCACATGCAAAGGCTAAAGGTTTTAGTTATCGCCATATTTGTCTCAGGGACGAATATACCAATCCCCAAATTAACAGCAAAAATGCAGGTACCCTAAAGACACAAGACTATTTCCGGCACCTAGCTCTGCCTATTTTTTCGATCGTACGGTGGAAAAAAGTTGTGGTCGCGCACATTCAACGTTAGGCTGATGTCAGAGTGCGCGCGAGAAGCGAAGAATAAAGCGAGAAGATGTCATAGAGAGAGCTTTGCGAGAAGCGAGCTGCTTTGCTTTCTTTTAGTTATTAATGTGAAAGTTATGGCTCCGGACGAGGATTTGTTTTGCTTGTTTCCAATTTTTTTTCCATCAAAATTCTATTGTGATAATTTTGGGTCTGTTGGTCCCATAGCGCTGGGAATAAAAATGCTTCATTAAGTAAATTTTATACTTTTATCTCCATTTCGTTCTGGTGTTCTCTCACAAATGACACACAAATAACAACAAAATTGCCGTTTGAGCTGACAAAACGCGTGATTTGAAAATAAACGGTAAATTAAGAACATAATGCAACAAAAAAAACTCAAGTTCTGAGCGAGTTCAAGCGAAAAAGCAGGTTAAGCTCGCAACTCGCTTCGCTCTCACTCTGACAGGTTTCAAGCGATTGCCTGTAAAACAGCTTGCAGAGCTTAATCGCGCGTTCTCGCCCAATATTTTCGCATCGCAAATTATTATTATTATCGCAAAAAATGTATAAGACAGTCAAAAAACCATAGAGAAAAGCCTACGCTTACGAAATACTTCGCCTAAGTGCAAAACTCAGGCGCATCCTTCAGCGGTCTTTTTTAGACGGGAGCTACCTTCCCAACAAAGTGCCAGCTCTCATTGGAAAAGGCACCATGTTTGATATGCAAACTTGAGCTGCGTAGTGAAGTAAGAAACCGGATTTATGGTGCGAGACTTAGCTGAAACGAGCTTCTGCTTCCAAAGCTATTGTATGCAAAGATCGGACGGAGATCAGCACGGGATGTTTTTTGTGTGCTGCGCTCGAGTTATATAGATATATATATATATATAAATTTGCCCATTGTTGCTTACCCTTCGGCCCCCTTACTCTTCCATCTTGTATTAAAGGTAACATAACCTTGCTGCAGTTGACCTAAACAGATTTAAAAAAAAAAACATTATAATATTAACTAAACATGAAAGAATTGAATTAAAAAATATCATAGTGCTCGTGAAATGTGCTGTGTGGCCTGAAGATGAAAAAACTGCTTAAAACTTTGGATGCCACGCCCACCCAAGCTGCCCACAGCCCCAGACCCCCACCTTTCCAAGACTGTGTAGCAAAAATTGTGATGCCACACCACGCTACTACGCCCCACGCGCTTATCTCTCACAGTTTTTGATCTAGAGTTTGTTTCCAAAATAACTGGTGACATCTCCGAAAGATCTGCATTAGCCAATCTTTGAATGCATCGCACACCTCTGCTTCCGTACCCTATGCAAGCCCGTTTTTAAACAGTTATCGAGTATACAAATAGTGGTTTCGTCCGACTGCAACGTTTCCACTTATTTACAAAACTTTGTAAAAATCCTTTTTGATAATTATCCAAAACTATGTTTAATTTAAGCAAATAAGCCGAAACCCCCTAACCGTTATTATATCCTTATATATCTCAGCGCACGCTAGGAGTTGGGTTCAAACCCATTGTTTCTTGGTGAATATTCCTAAGAATGTTTTGTAGAAGACTCTTTTTATGAAAAATATGAGACCGGCTCTGTTTTCTAACTTAACATGCTTAATTTCTTTTTTTTTATCAACTTACAAACAAACTTCTTGTTTTGAATTTTTTTCAAGTGAGAATTTGTTTATATTATATACCTAGAGTTTTCGCCAAACGAATAATGCAAAATTCATTGAAATAATGATTGAAACACTTTTTTTAAAATTTATTTTTGTGTTTTAGGAATAAAGGTAAAAGCTACAAAAATAGAAAAAAAAAAAAAAAAAGAATTGAAAACGTGTTGCCTTTATAAAAACAGGTGGCAGAAGTCTGCTTGCAAAGAAAGAGAATGGTGGCACCAGGGGTGGGGCTGCGTTCGAAGATAATTTGATGCACATCTAAGAAGACATCGCCAGCCATAATGCCACCAGATATGGCGACTATAAAAAGCTGGCTGTATGAGTGGGCGCGACATCTAAATTATTGATACAGATCTTTGAGGGATGTCACCAAAAATCTGACAAAACAAAAATCAATCCATCGAAACATGGAAAAAAAAATATCTGTAAAGTTATAAGTCTCTTGTTTTAAAAGTGTCGAAGAAGCCCGCTTTTATACAGACAGTCAGACACCGTGACGGATATTGCACAAAACTAATGTGCTCTGCACCATCTGTATTAGAGTAAAACAACTAAGAAGGCACTATTCGGGACTATTCGACTAGAACTGAACCCAGTTTCAATAACTATATTAAATTTATATAAGAATTTGGTAAACTGACTTAGCTTCAATCGATTAAATTTGATATCTCCGGTGTTTCTTAACCGATTTTGGACGAAATTTTCAGAAAAATTCTATCGTTACCCATTATTTCAACCCTAATTTCTACATTTTCCAAATTCGATAATTTTTGTTATCGATTCCATGTGTATATCGGAAACCAGAATAAATATCGATAGCTTGAAGCAAACTTGTTCTGCTTATGGTATAGGAGAACTTAAATGCAAAATCTGACGTCTCTAGCTCTTGTAGTCTATGAGATTCACGCGTTCATACAGACGGACAGACGGGCGGACAGAAGGACATGGTTATATTGTCTCGGCTATTGATGCTGATCAAGAATATCTATACTTTATGGGGTCGGAGATGCTTCCTTCTTCCTTCTTACCCATTTTATGGGTTAAGGATATACAAATGGTGTGAGATCTCTTAAGGGAGTATTCTAGAAAATTGATATTGATAAACACTTAAAATTTTGTTTATGTTTATAATGCGATGGTTTTTTCCAAACGGTCGTCACAAAATCTCAAGTGCTAATTGACCGATTGACTTAAAATTTGGTATGAATATTTTTTTACTTTTTAAATTTGCAAAAATTTTCTTTTAGGAAAATTTGCCTTCTTTTTTGAAGCTAGTATTTTGCTGGAAATATTTTAACCTTATGTACATTGCCAATCCTATTTTGATTAGCACTCATCAAGATTTTAACTTTCTTTGTTGTTCAAATAATCAGATGGGTGGCAATCGTGACGATGAGGAGAAGTTCTTATATCCCCCCGTCTATTTCAACGGCGCATAACTTACTCAAATTTTAGTTTTATTTTGCAAGATTAATGATTGTACTTTTGAAATATCAATCAAAATGATAAAAATATGTTGGGTAAAATATTCACCGCTTTGTTTTATCACTCACCCCTTTTATAAAATTAAATTTGGTTTGCATAACCGTTTTTTTCTTCGAAGGTTCTTACCACTATTCAAAAAACATTTCAAAAATTTCCGAAGTGATCATTTTCTAAAAATCATTGCTGAACATATATATATTGTGTACTTTCAATCTTTATATGCTACACTTTCAGCATTTGTTTTATAATAACAAGGCTATAAACCAGAAATAAAAGTTTATTTGCAAGCATACTTTTGGTGACTTTTATTTTTAGATTGATAAATGTAAACTCAGTACAACAATAAAATAAGCTGTTCAAAAATTAACTGTAAAATACAATTAATTAATTATATATATCATATATATTTAAACGTATGGTACAAAAAGACCCTGCGCATTATATTTAGCTTGTACTCAGCCACTCTTGAACCACCAACAATACAATATACAAACAAAACAACTAAATACTGATAACTTATAATTAATTTTGTTATTCAATGTCATTTTAATTATAATTTTTTCATAATAATGTAACTAATTGATGTGATCCTACACACATACACTTTTGTGTGTTACTTGGTTATTTAAATAATTAAATTTTTTTAAATATATTAGCAGCAACAACTACAGACAATAATTTGTCCACGGTTAGTTCTTTGCTGTAATTTTATACATGTACTATCATATTGTAAATTTTATAAAAGACATATCTGTATATCTTCAATTTAAGCTGACAATAAAGATTATAACCTTGTTTTTTTTTTATTGAAATTAAAACTATAAATGTTTTAATTATTATTTGGATAAATAATTTTTAACACATAAGCTGGAATCGGTTGCAACCGACTTCGAAATACTTTGATACCAGTATACAGCAAGTGGAGAGAAAATCTACTTGAAACTATAGAACTAGGCGGTTGAGGGTATGCGTGATTTCATATTAAAACAACATTTTTTGGTTATTTGCCTCACAAGTTAACTTACTTGATAACTACAAGTGAAAACGTTGGGCGCAACGGGTTGCTGGTGTGACGCATTCAGCAAACTTTGTGTGGAGATGTTTGGGGAATGCCAACTAAATTTGATGACTCAACCTTAAAGAGTAAAACAAATATGTGTGTTTTATCGATTTTGCACCTCGAGTTGTATCGAGTTGTTTTTGATTTTCAAGCCTCCCAGTGAGCGAAGCGCCACAATCTTGACCTTCTGTCTGACCCACACATGGACCTAGATTTTAACGAGGTTTCAAGTCTTAAGCTTTGAGGGTGTCAAAAAAAATTTGCGTTCATACCATCGTTTGTAGTTCGTTGGTAACCGCTGAGCTTTTGCGAGCGCTTTGAAATTGATTGATTTTTTTGTGTATCTGTACGGAGTTTATTTGTATTTGCATTTTCATAATTGAATTTTGTTCGAAATTAAAATTCATTTGCAGTCGAACTGATGCTGCAGTGATTCAAAACAAAGACAATAAACATGCATACGTATACTTCATTTGCATATTCCGTCTATTTTCACCGAACAGCTTATCTATTTACTTTCTCGAGCTCGCCAGCATCAATCCTGTCCTGCTTTCGTCCGCTCTTATCCGATGGACTTTCAGTTTTATATGCGTAGGCTCTCCCGCTTAAGATCCCTCCCGCTCTTTACCTTTTATCGTGCTCATTGCATCGACACTTTCCTACCTACATACTTCCACCTTTCTTTGTTTTGTTGAAGCTTTTCAGTTGTTATAATATATTATTCACTTATTTTAAATTCATATTCATTTATGAGTTTGTACAGGCAACATGGCAATTTTTTAAAAGAAATAACTCGCTTATCTTTTTATTTTCGTTTTTAAAAGTGTTTTAGATTTGTTAATTTTTATTTGTGTGCTTTTCATTTACTGGTCATTAATAATACTTGTATGTATTAAGCTTACATGGTAGGTATTGGTGCTGCTTGCAGCCAAATACTAATATCGGACCATGACGCAAAGGAGCAATTCGATCAAGTCTTTTAATATGTCGCTGGTAGGAACAAATATGACGGCAGCCTAAGAGTAGGCATTGTTATTTTTGTTACCCTGTGTTCTAAGCCGAAACTCCCAGATACATATCTGATAGTACAGCAACCTGACGCTAACTCCAAAACATTAAGAAGCTGATTTGTCAACGCTTAAAATAAAAAATTGAAAAAGAAGGAAAACAAATACAAAAATAAATGTTATTTTTCGGCATTCGAATGCCACTCTAGTAGCGCTATCTTTCAGCGAACCACATGCAAAGGCTAAAGGTTTTAGTTATCGCCATATTTGTCTCAGGGACGAATATACCAATCCCCAAATTAACAGCAAAAATGCAGGTACCCTAAAGACACAAGACTATTTCCGGCACCTAGCTCTGCCTATTTTTTCGATCGTACGGTGGAAAAAGTTGTGGTCGCGCACATTCAACGTTAGGCTGATGTCAGAGTGCGCGCGAGAAGCGAGAATAAAGCGAGAAGATGTCATATAGAGAGCTTTGCGAGAAGCGAGCTGCTTTGCTTTCTTTTAGTTATTAATGTGAAAGTTATGGCTCCGGACGAGGATTTGTTTTGCTTGTTTCCAATTTTTTTTCCATCAAAATTCTATTGTGATAATTTTGGGTCTGTTGGTCCCATAGCGCTGGGAATAAAAATGCTTCATTAAGTAAATTTTATACTTTTATCTCCATTTCGTTCTGGTGTTCTCTCACAAATGACACACAAATAACAACAAAATTGCCGTTTGAGCTGACAAAACGCGTGATTTGAAAATAAACGGTAAATTAAGAACATAATGCAACAAAAAAAACTCAAGTTCTGAGCGAGTTCAAGCGAAAAAGCAGGTTAAGCTCGCAACTCGCTTCGCTCTCACTCTGACAGGTTTCAAGCGATTGCCTGTAAAACAGCTTGCAGAGCTTAATCGCGCGTTCTCGCCCAATATTTTCGCATCGCAAATTATTATTATTATCGCAAAAAATGTATAAGACAGTCAAAAAACCATAGAGAAAAGCCTACGCTTACGAAATACTTCGCCTAAGTGCAAAACTCAGGCGCATCCTTGACCCCTCAGCGGTCTTTTTTAGACGGGAGCTACCTTCCCAACAAAGTGCCAGCTCTCATTGGAAAAGGCACCATGTTTGATATGCAAACTTGAGCTGCGTAGTGAAGTAAGAAACCGGATTTATGGTGCGAGACTTAGCTGAAACGAGCTTCTGCTTCCAAAGCTATTGTATGCAAAGATCGGACGGAGATCAGCACGGGATGTTTTTTGTGTGCTGCGCTCGAGTTATATAGATATATATATATATAAATTTGCCCATTATTGCTTACCCTTCGGCCCCCTTACTCTTCCATCTTGTATTAAAGGTAACATAACCTTGCTGCAGTTGACCTAAACAGATTTAACAAGTGGAAACGTTGCAGTCGGACGCAACCGACTGCGGCATACTCGATACCAGTATTAAAACAGGTAAAAAGAGGCCAGATTGCAAAGGGGTACGGATGGGACAAGGGTGTACGCTGCCTTAAAGATTCTCCGATGCAGATAGGGATGCCGCCAACTATCTTCCTTCCAAATTTGGTGACTCTAGCTGAAAGTTTGTAAGAGCTGTTGAAAGGGGGGCTGGGGGCGGTATGATTGGGTGTGGCATCCAAATTTTTACTGCAGATCTTTGCGAAAGGTCAATTGCTATCTTCATACCAAATTTGGTGACTCTAGCTCGAAAATTGTTAAATGTGGGGAAAGGGGGGCTGGGGGCGGTATGGGGGGCGTGGCATCCAATTTTTGATGCAGATCTTTGTGGAATGTCAATTGCTATCTTCATACCAAATTTGGTGACTCTAGCTCGAAAATTGTTAAATGTTGTGAAAGGGGGGCTGGGGCGGTATGGGTGGGCGTGGCATCCAAAGTTTTGATGCAGATCTGTGTGGAATGTCAATTGCTATCTTCATACCAAATTTGGTGACTCCAGCTCGAAGTTTGTAAAGAGTGGGGAAAGGGGGGCTGGGGGCAGTATGGCTGGGCGTGGCATCCAAAGTTTTGCTGCGAATCTATGTGGAATTTCAATTGCTACCTTCCTTCCAAATTTGGTGACTCTAGCTCGAAGTTTGTTAAATGTGAGGAAAGGGGGGCTGGGGGCGGTATGGGTGGGCGTGGCATCAAAATTTTTGATGCAGATCTTTGTGAAATGTCAATTGCTATTTTCATACCAAATTTGGTGACTCTAGCTCGAAAATTGTAAAAAGTGGGGAAAGGGAGGCGAAATGGGTGGGCGTGGCTCCAAAACTTTGATGCAGATTTTTGGGGGTCGTTACCAGCTATCTTCCCACCAAATTTGGAGGCTCTAGCTCCACTACTCTGGAAGATACACGCATTCCCGTTTTTGACGAAGCGTTGGGGTGGATGGGGGCGGCTAGGGCAGTATTGGTGGGCGTGGCATCCAAACTTTTGATGCAGTTTTTGGGGGGTCCTCATCACCTATCTTGGCACCAATTTGGTGGCTATAGCTCAAAAACTGTGGGAGATATAGGCGTTTTTGACTTTAAAATGCCGTGGGGCTGGGGGCGGAATGGGGGGCGTGGCTCCAAAATTTTTGATGCAGTTTTTGGGGGTTGCTAGTAGCTATCTTCTTACGAATTTGGTAGTTCTAGCTGTAAGGATGTGCGAAATATGTGGATTTATCGGTTTTGAGTTATCGAATTTATCGATTTGCCAGCCCCCCAGTTATCGTAGAACCCCCATCTTGACACTTTAATTTACTATCCCAAAGATAAAGAGAATTGGAAAGTTTCAAGTCTCTAGCTTGAAGGGTGTGGAAAAAACTTGCAACCATACGGACGGACAGACGGACAGACACCATGACGGACATTGCACAAAACCAATATACTCTTTACCTTCGGTATCGAGTATAAAAAAAAAAAACATTATAATATTAACTAAACATGAAAGAATTGAATTAAAAAATATCATAGTGCTCGTGAAATGTGCTGTGTGGCCTGAAGATGCCAAATGTAATTATTACAAAATAAATATAGTTTAAAAAAAAACTAAAAAAATACGCTTTTTAAAAACATTGAAATAAACATTAAACAAGTAAATCAAAAAAAATTTTGAAGACATGCTTTTATACGCTTTCTTGCATACATATGTAATCGATAGTTTAAAAAGGTTTATATAATAAAAAATAACATAAAAAAAGTATGTCTCGGTCGGAGATCGAACCCATGACCTTCGGCCTGTGAAGCGGCAGTTTTCTCTCTATGCCACCAAAGCTCGTCAATTATGTCAGTCAATTTAGTAATTAAAGCAAAAGGGAAAACTGATTTTCGTGGTTTTTACATGATATTACTTATGTTATCGCGCCAAAAACTTTAAAAACATGTATTGTCATCTGAAACACATCTTTGGTGAAAAATTCAGAGCTCTAGCTAGTCGGGAACTTGGTGAAAATTTGCTTACAAGATTCCGGTACAAACATACAGACAGACAGACCAGTCAAGTTAAATAAAAGCATGTAAAAAATAATTTCTCAAATAAGCAATAATGATCGAAAAATTCTTGTATTACTGTGATGCGTGCATCGAGCGCCAGAGGATTTTTTCACAATAAAGGCCCATTCTCAGGAAAAAAAATTACATTTATGAAAAGTGGTAAATTATTACGTTGCTTTCCACATAAAGTATGGGTTTGTTGGTCACCTTGTTTGATTAATTCGTTAATTGTGTTAATAAATTGGAGAAAATTAAATAAAAAGACATGGAAAATTGTGATTTCTTGATGGCATTAGCTGCTTTTATGATTCTAAGGAGAAGGAGGAAAGCTAATGAGCTAAGTCGAAGCTTGCCGCGCCGTAAATGTTGGGTAAACCCTTATTTACTAGAAAGGGGTGAGAAGCGACGCACAGTGGCGCCCGTAGAACAAGTCAGGTGTCAAAAATCAAAAATTGCATGTGCCTCTAAAAAATATTGAATGAACCCACTTTATAGGAAATTTTCCAACGATTTCAAATCTGCAATCCTTAATGTAACCGGAGAAGATATAGCTTTTCAAAGTTGTCTGATTTTTTGTGTTACATAAAAATCACAATTTTAAGGTAAATTGGTCGGCTTTGAGATACAATATCTCAAAAACTAAGGTACGGATCGTCATTATTTTTGGTTCTATTGATAGATCTATTTATTAGAAAAGAATAAAAAAAATGTTTACTGTTTGTTTTGCGTTTGGCCAGGCAAATCATATTTACCAACTATCCACTTTTTCACTATTTCTCAACTTTGATGGAAAATAAAAAATAATTATCACATTTTACATCTGCCATATTTCAAAATTATTTCTTTGATTATTCCTTTATCTAATGCAAAAGTTTCAGCTGCCCGTTTTTGCCCCTTTTTTATACCCTTAACCCATAAATGGGTAAATAAGGGTATAATGGTTTTGTGCAAAAGTATGTAACAGGCAGAAGGAAGCATCTCCGACCCTATAAGTATATATATTCTTGATCAGCATCAACAGCCGAGACGATATAGCCATGTCCGTCTGTCCGTCTGTCTGTCCGTCTGTCCGTCTGTCTACAAGAGCTAGAGACTTCTGATTTTGTATTTAAGTTCTCCTATACCATGAGCAGAACAAGTTTGCTTCAAATTATCTATAACTATTCTGGTTTCCGATATACACATAATATCGATAACAATAAAATATCGAATTTGGAGAATCTAAAAATGAGGGTTGAAGTAATGGATAATGATAGAACTTTTCTGAAAATTTCGTCCAAATCGGTTGAGAAACACCGGAGATATTGAACTTAATCGATGGAAGCTGAGCCAGTATACCAAAGTCTTATATAAATTAAATATATTTATTGCAACTGGGTTCAGGGTATCTTCTAGTCGGGCTCTCCCGACTAGAGCCTTCTTACTTGTTTAGATATAAAATAGTGAAAAAAGACATAGTTCCAAAATGTGTTGCATGCATTTTTGAGCAATTTATGACATATAACCGTGAAAACCCATTTTTATTGCTGTTGTTTCGTTCGTTATTGTTAAGATACTTGATTTTTGTTTTCATTCTGTAATGCTTACCTGAGATCATTTGTCAAATCCTGGTCCCTAAATTCAGGTGCAGTTACAGGATATACAAATAAATTACCAGGTACGCACCGAATACAGAAATTGCGTTAGCGTACAACTAGTCAGTAATCCCATTCAGGTAGGCACAAATCTTATTCGGACACGTGCCAAGTACCCAAATTGCATAAATTGACCTTATTGACCTGGACTTATACAAACAATAGGTAAATTTGTTAGGCATGAAGCTAATTCTTTTCTTGAACCCTTAATCCAAACGGTATCTATCAGGTAATAGATTAGACTGTATATTGAAAAAAAAAACTATAATCCTGGATTAGTCTACGACTGAAAGTTGGCGAGACAAGTACTGTATTACACTTCAAATATGTCGTTGAACAACCATAAATTATTTGACCTGTTTAGGAAGTCAAAAACAGTAACGAATATCACGGAAGCTGCCTTCGAAGAACTTGATAGTTTATACGGCAATGTACAGAGAAGTGAAAATTTAAAACAAAAACTTGCCTTGACTTATGCCAGACTAAACTCAAGATGGATGCAAGCAAACAGAATGATTGAGAGATTCAACACCAAACACCAGGACTGGCTTAATAGTGATACCATCCTGGATACATTTACAGGAGATGAACCCAGCACATCCACCGGACGAGCAAGAGGAAGGCCGACTAAAGGTATGGAAGAGTGTTCAAATTTGACAAGAAAGAGGAAACTTGCTGATTCAACAAATGATTTATCCACGGAACATTTATCGGAAGCGCTGTCTATTAGATATACAAAGGATGTTGAAAAAGTAAGGTCACACATTACAAAAGCAGTTGCTATTGCAAGCCCACCGCGACTACAAAGAATCAAGAAAAACATTCCCACGCCTCCAAACTCAAACCTTAAGAAGTATGGTTCCGAAGAAGCTTGGCTTTGTTTATGGACTTGGAACTTTCTAAAGAGAAATATGAGATATTACGGGCATCTTTGAGGCAACATGGAGCTGACATTTTACCGGGATACAAACATGTTTCGAAAGCAAAATTAGATTCACGACCACTGCATACGGAGTTTACTGAAGTCTCTGTAAAAACTAACATGCAGGATCTAATGAACCATACAACAAAACGGCTGTTGGAGAGTCTTGCTGAAAATGTGGTTGAAGCTCTTCCTGAGAATCTGACATTGATCAGTAAATGGGGCTGCGATGGATCATCTGGACAAAGCGTGTGTAAGCAAGAATATCATCCGATGACTCTACAATATCGGACGGAAACATGTTTATAGCATCCGTTGTTCCTTTGCGGCTAAAATCTGATGATTCTTTACACTGGAAAAATGAACGGCCGTCATCTGTACATTATTGCCGACCAATAATGTTTCAGTATGCAAGGGAATCGCCAGAACTCATACGAAACACAGTAAAGGATAATGAAGACCAAATAAGCAAGATTAAGCCAACAAAGCTGGAAATCAGAGAAGGAAATACATTGAATGTAATTACGAGTTCCACCTAACCATGGTTGACGGAAAAGTGGTCAACGAACTGACAAACACAAGGTCAACTTTGTCATGCCCAATTTGCAAAAGAACGCAAAAAAACTTCGACAATTTAAGTGATTCTGCAAATGAAGAAAATTATGAGTTTGGGATCTCACCCTTGCATGCAAGAATAAGGTGTATGGAGTTCTTGCTGAAATTAGCGTATACGCTTCCACAAGAGGATGAAAACTTTGACGAAAACACATCAAACAAAGATAAGGAAAATATCAGAAAGAAGCGAATACAGGATGCGTTTTTCAAACAAGTTGGAAACTCAAACGATGGAAACACTTCGGGGAGATTTTTTGAAAATGATGAAGCTGTAACTCAAATCACAGGGATAAACAACCAAATCGTTAAGAGATTGGGAACGATCTTAAATATTTTGAACTGCAAGGAAAAAGTTGATTCTGCCAAGTATGGAGAATATGCTTCAAAAACAGCATCACTTTAAGCAGAATTATATCCGCAGAAAAAGTTGACCCCGACAGTCCATAAAATATTGGCGCATGGCAAAGATATAATTGAGTATCAGTCTTTGCCAATTGGAGAGCTTTCTGAAGAAGCACAGGAATCATTAAATAAATTTTATAAAAAATACAGATTGCTAAACACTTTCAAAGCATCAAGGGTGAGACAAAATGAGGACCTCTTCAACATGCTAGCAGCATCTTCAGATCCACTTATTTCATCACTGAGGCATGTTAAGTCACGAAAAGAATTAGAAAATACTTATAGTTCAGAGATGATTAGTCTTTTAGATATACCATCTTCTACGGATTGTGATGAATATTTTACAAAAAATTAAAAAAAAAAATTTTAAAAAAAAAGTATTTTTAATTATTATAATATTAATTTTAAATTATAAAAACCATTTAAATGAAACAATAAAAATCAAAAAATTTAAATAATATTTTTTTTTTCCTTTCCGTAAAATTCGTTTTTCACAAGTTTCAACTTTGCATACCCATAAATAGGCACTCAAATATCGTAGAATTCATTTTAAATGCTCATTTTATAGGTTGATTAATTATCTATCAGATGTTGATCGATTATCTCACTTGGTTCAAAAGTTATGATTTTTGCAACGAAAAAAATCAAATGGCGCCACTGTGCGACGATTCAAAAACGACGTAAGTTTTGAGATAACTTGTAAATATGCATGTTAATTATCTTGTACATACTTAATAGTTTCAGAATATGATATACTCCCCGGCGTTGTTTTACCAAAATGTCCATATGAGTGAGACGTGTTTCAATTGGCTATTTAATTTGGTTGAGCCGCACTTGGTGGCAAAACGGAATACTCGTCCTGATGCGATACCATTGAAAGCCAAGTTAGCAATGGTTTTAAAGTGAGCATGTTAATAATGTAATTAAAAGTACACAATGAACTTATGATACAACGTATTTTAGATATTTTGCGACTGGAGATCTGCAAAGCCATGTTAGCTGTATATACCGTATTAGTCCACAACATGTTGGTCGGACGATTGACCTTGTATATAATGCTTGTAACGAACCTCATTTAGAGTTGCATCGGCAGCACCCCTGTCTACTAATTTTGCCGACTTTTCTCAGGGAAAGTGGGGTGGGTTTTGGTGCTGCTTCATACAAATGTGCTACATATAATAAAAATCGTAGACAGTGGCGGGAAAAGACGGAAAGGTTGGTACTTCATACAAGAAGAGTTGACCAGTGCGCTATCAGTGAATTGAGAAACTCAGATGTATTTGTTCCTCTGATCTATACCCTCCCTACCTGTAACATTAACTTGATGTAGTAAATGATTCCCTTTTTTTTACTGGTGGTGATTAGAGACTTCCGGTGCCCATTAATAAGAATTAATTAATCCATATTCAGAATATTCATAATTGAAGAGGGTACTTAACTGCTATTATTATTTTCTGACAATTCATATTTGTGTCACTTGTATTCAAATTACATTATTTCAGTATTCAAGCGCTTTATAAAAATTAGATGTACAAATATATATATAAGCTAAGGGTGTATATCTTTATCAACTATTTAATTGTTGTTTAATTATTGAATTACTGATGATTCTATTTATATCATAGGTTATTATTAAGGAGTGACAAGAGCCAAAGATATGATATTACTAAGATACTAATTTACTTTACTTCAGATACATAAATCTGCAAGCAGTGAAGCTTAAACAGTGCAAATAAATCAACGCGACATACATACAAACATACGCGCTAAAGCTTTGAAGAAAATCGGAACGCACAGCTGTTCCTTAATGCACTCAAATATTGGCATTTATTTAAGTAGGTGTGTATGTATGAGAGCGGATATTCATTATGCTTTTTGATTCTAATAGCCTGATTCCACTACAAGCAGAATGCAAGTATGTAATTGGAACTCGGGAATGCTGCATTCTTTTGTATTGGATTCCCATTTGGTTGAAAACCGACCAAGTGGGAATGTTAGAAGTTAACATCACAGAGCACTGAACAGAACTTTAACAAAGTCGATACTATGAAATTTGTAATCGATGCTTGGTTTAAACAGTGCCGATTTGAGTAAAACAGCTTGTCATCATGTATAGTGGAATCACCTACATTCCCGACTTGCTGTTAATGAAGAATGCAGCATAGTGGAATCGGGGTATAAGCTTCCGTTGGATCAGCTGCGTTTTTGTTGCATTTGTTTTGTTACTCACTCTCGGCTATGCCGTACTCACTATAATACAAGGTCCATCGATGTCGGCAAGCCTGTTGACGCTGATGTGTGTTGCTGTGGATTTTAGATATTTTTCATAAGTTAAATGCGCAACAAAAACTTGTCCGAAGCTAAATGGCAAAAACATATGGAATTAGCTTTAATGCACAACGAAATAAGGCTTTAATTTATAAATTAAAAAAAAACTCTTTCCACTTAGCATTAAAAATTCCAATGACTTTATCCGGTAGTTGACAATTCCGTGGTACTTCTAATGGTAGAGAAGCATCCACGCAACCAGGTTCGGTCGGGCTTGATTATGATTAGCCGACGTGTGTGGACACGTGATGACAAATACAGACGGTTTGGTCTGGATGGGCACTACCACTACCATTCATGCTACCACAAAATTCATTAAAATAATGATTGAAACACTTTTTTAAAATTTATTTTTGTGTTTTAGGAATAGTGGTAAAAGCTATAAAAAAGAAAAAAAAAAAAAAACAAGTGAAAACGTGTTGCCTTTATAAAAACGGGTGGCAGAAGTCTGCTTGCAAAGAAAGAGAATGGTGGCACCAGGGGTGGGCGCTGCGTTCGAAGATAATTTGATGCACATCTAAGAGGACATCGCCAGCTATAATGCCACCAGATATGGCGACTATAAAAAGCTGGCTGTATGAGTGGGCGCGACATCTAAATTATTGATACAGATCTTTGAGGGATGTCACCAAAAATCTGACAAAACAAAAATCAATCCATCGAAACATGGAAAAAAAAAATATCTGTAAAGTTATAAGTCTCTTGTTTTAAAAGTGTCGAAGAAGCCCGCTTTTATACAGACAGTCAGACACCGTGACGGATATTGCACAAAACTAATGTGCTCTGCACCATCTGTATTAGAGTAAAAAAAGTAAGAAGGCACTATTCGGGAGAGCCCGAATAGAACTGAACCCAGTTGCAATAACTATATTAAATTTATATAAGAATTTGGTAAACTGACTTAGCTTCAATCGATTAAATTCGATATCTCCGGTGTTTCTTAACCGATTTGGACGAAATTTTCAGAAAAGTTCTATCGTTACCCATTATTTCAACCCTAATTTCTACATTTTCCAAATTCGATATTTTTTGTTATCGATTCCATGTCTATATCGGAAACCAGAATAAATATCGATAACTTGAAGCAAACTTGTTCTGCTCATTGTATAGGAGAACTTAAATACAAAATCTGACGTCTCTAGCTCTTGTAGTCTATGAGATTCACGCGTTCATACAGACGGACAGACGGGCGGACAGAAGGACATGGTTATATTGTCTCGGCTATTGATGCTGATCAAGAATATCTATACTTTATGGGATCGGAGATGCTTCCTTCTTCCTTCTTACCCATTTTATGGTTTAAGGATATACAAATGGTGTGAGATCTCTTAAGGGAGTATTCTAGAAAATTGATATTGATAAACACTTAAAATTTTGTTGTTTATAATTCGACGGTTTTTTCCAAACGGTCGTCACAAAATCTCAAGTGCTAATTGACCGATTGACTTAAAATTTGGTATGAATATTTTTTTACTTTTTAAATTTGCAAAAATTTTCTTTTAGGAAAATTTGCCTTCTTTTTTGAAGCTAGTATTTTGCTGGAAATATTTTAACCTTATGTACATTGCCAATCCTATTTTGATTAGCACTCATCAAGATTTAAACTTTCTTTGTTGTTCACATAATCAGATGGGTGGCAATCGTGACGATGAGGAGAAGTTCTTATATTCCCCGTCTATTTCAACGGCGCATAACTCACTCAAATCTTAGTTTTATTTTGCAAGATTATTGATTGTACTTTTCAAATATCAATCAAAATGATAAAAATATGTAGGGTAAAATATTCACCGCTTTGTTTTATCACTCACCCCTTTTATAAAATTAAATTTGGTTTACATAACCGTCTTTTTCTTCGAAGGTTTTAACCACTATTCAAAAAACATTTCAAAAATTCCCGAAGTGATCATTTTCTAAAAATCACTGCTGAACATATATATATTGTGTACTTTCAATCTTTATATGCTACACTTTCAGCATTTGTTTTATAATAACAAGGCTATAAACCAGAAATAAAAATTTATTTGCAAGCATAGTTTTGGTGACTTTTATTTTTAGATTGATATATGGAAACTCAGTACAACAATAAAGTAAGCTGTTCAAAAATTAACTGTAAAATAAAATTAATATATATATATAAGTTAAGCAGTCAGGACGACTACCGTGAATGTTTATACCACCTTAATGCTATTCCTGCAATGTTGCAATCTCAAACGTAGTCGCGATTAATTCTTTTTTAAGTAAAAACCAGAATTCGTTTTAAGTATTCAGTTTATTTTAATATTTTAAAGTATCAGTTTCGGCCGCTCAACTTAAACTGATTTCCACTCGCTCCCAAGCAAGCTCTCGTCGGCTCTCCGTCGGCCGCCATTTTTTATCGTGTCGATACATCGGCGTGCGATGTAGTAGCCGAGTTGTGACGTTTGTAATTTGCTGACTCTGTGAAATGTTGCCAATGGTTGTTGGTGACAGCAAGAGGTGGCCGAAGAGCATCGCTGGAACCGGGTGTTAACTCCTCCCCACTACAAGATCTGCGTCCCGCAGATCATAAAACTTTGACTTTTGCTGACGTGGCCCGTGGCGAAAATCCCAAGGCAAGGTTTGATGCAAATGGGATGCCTCTCGTTGACGTCAGCTTCTATATTATTCTCAGACATGGTCGAAGGTTTCCTGAGTTATTGTAGGCTGAAGTTGTGGACGTACTCTACTCGTGGCCGGTTGCTGTCGCGTTCGTTGGGGCAGCCGGTCAGCCATCAGATTTTTTCAGGTCTAACTGCTGTAAATCCTTATCTTGGCGAACTGATGTATTCCCTATGGATGAGCAAGGCAGCGAACGACTCTCGGCCAGCTTTTTAAATTCCGGTGATATTTGGTTCCACGTTCATTTTGTCGATGATCATGTTGCGTTGCTGTATTAATTGGTGTTCAGCATCGAAGAGCCGTTTATTTTGATTCGTTGATCGTCGTATTTAGCAAGAGACTCCTGGGACCGTAAAATAGCGTTCCAGTCTGATGAGTCCGGTGATCTTGCTTTTCATTTCACGCCGACCCCAACCAGTCAACCTGGAAATCTCCTCCAATGCATCTTGAAGGTAATGGTCTGTTAATGTTTTGATCCGGGAACCGCCTTCGGTGTTGCTTCTTTCCGCAAATCGCCAAAGATATCCTGCATTTTAGCCAAGTCGATGACAAGGGCCAATTCGAACATTCCATTATCGTGCCAGACGAAGCCTTGTTGTAGGGGAGCCACAGTGCCTCGTATTTAAAATGTACATGGTGACCGCCGTGTAAATCAGGAGCATGCTTATGAAACAGTGTACAGTGTGTTTTTATGTAATAGTGTGTTTTTTATATTAATTTGTTATAAACTGGTTGAAGCAAGGCAACTTTGCAAAAGAGCCGTGCATTAATAAAATGATAAAAATGTGGAACCTTATGGTAATAATTCAATAATGTGTTATCTTATTTCATGTTCGATAAATTCTGTGTATTTATAGTGTGATTAAATGAGAAACATAAAAGGTGTATTGTTGTCATATGTTCAATAATTTCTGTGTATTTGTAGTGTGATTAATTGAGGAATTTAAAAATGTGTAATGTTATCTTATGTTTAATATGTTGTTGTGTGTTTTGTATTTACTTATTTCTAGGTATGATTTTAATACATTTTTGTGGATAAAATTTTAATATTATTTTTGTATAATTTTGATATTTTTATAATAATAATATTTTTAATGTAAATGGCTAATGCAGGTATGTGAAACGTGTTCTAAGATCAATTCCTCAAATCTGATTTATGAAAAATTTTCCCTGACCTAGTTTTAATCGTAACTCTTCTATCCTCCTGTATTATTTCCGGTTTGAAACTCTGCTTCTCTTTAGTCTTAATCTGTTTATTAGCAACAAACACCTTGTCGCCCTGGTTATAAGGAATAGGCTCTGCTCTGTTTTTATTGCGCGTAAGATTAGTCGACATTTGTTTAAACTGGAGTAACCCCCTAATATCCTCAAAGGTTTGTTGTTTAAAATTTGCTAAGCCTTGGTAGTTAATTCTGGATGTACGATTGAAAAAAACGTCGACAGGCTTTCTTTTCGTCACAGAGTGGACAGAATTATTGTATCTGTCCACCGCTATTGGGACCAATTCACTGTCTTTGAAATTTGTATATTCGCTTTTTAAACATCTAAAAATTTCCAAAAATGTGGAATGGAATTTTTCAATCTGACCATTGACCTCGCTTTTTTGAGTTGGTGTATAATATAATTCGATTCCCAAGGCCTTAAGGTAGTTCAAAACCGTCGGACATAGAAGGCCTCTCTCATTATCGGATACCATTATTTTCGGGACTGTAAAATAATGGAGAGTCTCTAAGAGTGCTTCGCGCAAATGGACCGCTGATTTTGATTCCAACGGGAAAAGTTTTGCGAATTTGGTAAATTTGTCTATGCAACTTAAGTAGAATTTCTTGCCCAATGTGAAAACGTCAATGTGAAGAATTTCGCATGGTAGATGAGGGATAGGGGTCGGTTGAAACGCTGGTTTATTTGGGTGTCTTTCGTACTTGAGGAGCTTACAACATTCGCAAGACGACACCTGGGCACGAATAATGCTTGTCATTTTCGGGAAATAAAACTTTTCTAATATTTGTAAGCGGACTTCTTTCGGTCCCCTATGGGCTCTGCGATGTTCTTTTTCAATTAATTCGCAAATTTCATCTTCATCGGTCAAATCTGTAACCAACCGTTGTGTGATTCGAATTCTAAAAAGTTTGAAATTCTGAAAGCAATTGGATTGGAAAAATTGTAAGTAAGAATCGGGGATTTTAACTCCATTAATAATCGAAGGCTTTAAATACCTCTGTAAAGAAGTAGTTAAGTTCGATAGCTCTCGCTGGTTTATGGGAATAAAGTGTCGCACAAACCCTGCGGGTGCTCGCATAAGTATTCTGAGCGACTCTGGTCGAATATTAATTGATTCCGAAACACGTTTATAGGGATTTCCACATGAGGAATCAATTGTGAAGCGTCTTGAAGCGCACTATGGATAGTGGCTCCGGAATCTGAGCCAGATTCGGAAGCGGTTGCTGTGTCGGAACCCAAGTAATTAACCTGCGTCGTGATGCGTGAAAGAGCGTCAGCAACCACGTTGGATTTCCCTGGTTTATATAATAATTCGCAGTTATATTCCTCTATTCGGGACTTCCATCTTCAGTTTGGCATTAAAATTCCTGTTACCTAGCGCGGACGTTAGAGGCTGATGATCCGTGTAAATTTTGATTGACGCCGCGCCATACAAATAAGAACGAAGATTATCTAACGCCCACACTATTGCGAGCATTTCTTTCTCGATTGTGGCATAATTTTCTTCGGATTTATTCAAAGAACGGGAAATGTAAGCTATTGGCCGATCTTTTTTCTCGTCGACTTGCGAAAGAACTGCGCCGATTGCGTAATTTGACGCATCTGTCGTTAAATGGAAAGGTATACTAAAATTTGGAAAAGCTAACACCTCAGACGAGGAAAGGATGGTCTTTAAGTCGTTGAAAGCCTGTAAGGCTTTTTCATCTAATTCAATAGGAACTTTGGCAGACTGGGTCGATTTGATTTTAGCGTATTTACCCCTTGTTAAATTTGTTAGGGGTTTGGTAACATTTGCATAGTCCTGTATAAATTTCCTGTAATAAGAAGTCATGCCTAAAAATCTCTTCAACTCCTTAACATTGCTAGGAGGTTCCATTTTTTTAATGGCCTCTACTTTTTTTTCATTTGCCATAATCCCCTCCCCTGTGACAATATAACCCAGGAATTCTACCTGCGTGGACAGGAAATGGGTCTTCTCCAAGTTAACTTGAAGATTCCCTTTTCGAAGACTCTCGAAGACCAGCCGAAGGTTAGTCCAATGACTATCATAATCCTTGCTGAAAACAATTATGTCGTCAATGTATACGTAACAGATTTTCCCGATATGTTCCCTTAGCACATCGTCAATCATGCGCTGGAAGATTGATGGAGCGTTTTTTAATCCGAACGGAAGACGCAAGAACTCGTATTTTCCGTTCAAAGTGGAAAATGCGGTCTTGGGGATGTCTGTTCTCTCATACGAATTTGGTGAAACCCCGATGTCAAATCGAGGGTGGTGAAATATTTGGCGTCGCCAAGGCTTGCCAAGGTAGAATTAATATCAGGAATTGGGTAAGTGTCGGATATAGTGACAGCGTTTAACCGCTTGAAATCAATGACTAATCTGTACTGTTTTTCACCATTTGGTTTGGGTTTTTTTTGGCACTATCATAGCGGAGAGTTATAAATGCTTCTAGAAGGTCGGATTATACCTTCGCGAAGGAGTTCCGCTACTTGTACCTCTACTACTTTTCTCATATTGGCAGGGAAAGGATAACTTTTCGTATATATGGGGTCTTGGGTTCTAGTGCGAATATCTGCCCTAACAGCAGTGTCTATTGTTTCACCCAGCGAAATTGGTTTAAAAATTTCTGAAAATTCTTCGATTAGTGCATTTAAGGTTGAATTTATACGTTCAGAGTGATCAGTCTTAACCAATGGGTGAATGTTTAAAGAATTTTTAGCTAACAAAGGCAACTTTATTCCTGGGGCTATTGTTAAAAGATTATTTTCTCTATCGATTAAAGCTTTTAATTCCTTGAGGGTATCGTCCCCAATAATACCGTCAAAAGAACTTAAGCCAGGGAGTACGAAAAATTTAAGAGCTGTATCATTACCAGCATGTTTGAAAAATTGGCCCACAAGCCGGTGTGTAATTCTTACAAAACCTGTGGCGGATTGAACAAAAAAAGGACTGGGTAACTGGGTACAACCGACGGCTATTTTGGGGCTAATGCAGTTTTTATTTGCGCCGGTATCTACTAAGAATTGCAACTTAGCCCCTTCTTTAGTTTCATACTCTAAGTATGGTACACTAGAGAGGCGTCGGTCATAAAATTTGTCTCCCCTTCAAACTCTTGTAGAGTATCTTCTAAGGTTCCCTCTTGCACTGAGCCTCCTTGTTCGATACTTATATTTTCATGAGACACGTTCTCATAGAAGTTTTCGTGGTTTTGAACCTGAGTGGTCTCATTTGAGACGGGAGTCTGAGAAGGCAGGGTCGTTGACACGTGGTACAACTTTTGCACTTTTCTGAATGGGTTCAAAGTAGAAGAGGCGCTTGGGCTTCGCTTGACCCCAGCATCGCCTTGATGTGCATTATATCTGGGTTGGAAGGATTGCCCTGACCTGTTGGATTCCATTTTTATGGCAGGTCGAGGCCCCTGGAATCTTTGGAAACCCCGTTGGTTTCTGACAGTACTGCCGCTATGATGTGGGAACGGTACTGGTGATTGTTGAAAGGTCTGGAATCGGGGGGAGTTAGCCCACCGGTTTGGCTGTGAGGAAGGCTGTGTAAAGTTTCCCACATTTGTTGATTGTTGCAAATTTCCCCTGAATGAGACGTTCTGTAGTTCCAGACAAAAAGAATACGCCTCTGGCAGATTCTTAGGGCAGCGAATGACTAACAGCTTTGAGAAATCGCCATCAAGTCCTCTTATGAAGACATCCAATGCCTTATCCCTATAGGTCTCTGTCAACGCGTCGACCACATTGGGAGCGTGAGATCCCTCCTTTAGCTTGTTTACAATTAAAGAAAAGTGGTTATTTACTTCCATGTAATATTCCTCCAATGTCTTAGTGCCCTGCGTCAGCTGACTCAATTGGTACTCCAGAGTACGGACGTCACGCTTATCAGCATAGTGAAGTGCTAATACCCGTTTTATCTCCAACCAGTCGTCATCCTTCACACCATACGAACTGAGTGCCATATCGGCACTTCCCCTAATCTTTTGCCTAATATGCAACACTATTGACCTAAACAAAGGTTTACCCCTCACGATTTCATAATCGCTCAGGATGGATTGCGCCCTATTGATCCAAGATATGTACTGCCCAGATTGGCCCTCGAAAGTTTGGAGCTCCTTGACGCAATCCGGCAGAGTATAAGTTTCTTTCAACTCGTACTCCGTACGCGGGCGCGTCAAAGGTGCAGGTTGACTAGCCACCGGATTACGCTCTTCGTAATCGGTCTCTACAACGAGGAGCCTATTACTTATTTTCCTTACTTCTTCCTTAACCCCCATCACCTGATTAAGCAAGGCTTTTAGAGAGTCTTCAAATCTATTCAAGGTTGCCTTAATTTCTTCCATAGTGCTAGAGTTTATTTGGAGTTACTTTTGGTTTAAAAGATTTTGAAAAAGTTTAAATTATTTTTCGTCTTTTTTTTTTTTTTTTACTTGTTTAAATCAGACTTGAGGTCTTCCTCTTTTTTGTAAAACAATTGAAAACGCTTCACTTACCCCTTCCTAATTTTTTTTAGTGTAGCAATGTGTTGTATTTGTTGTATTTAGTTGATAAATTTTTGCGTGCCGTGCTCTATTGGGAAGGGAAAAAATAAATGTTAGTAATGTTTTTTTTTTTTTTTTTTTTTTTTTTTTTTTTTTAAATATTTTTGGCACTGGGCGCGGTGGTCCGTAGTTGTCCTTTTTGGCTTTTGGCCTACTAATGGTACGGTTGCACACACAATCCACTAGGCGGCTTTTTTTGAGTGCATTCCACACTTCGTAGCGTATCTAGTAGATTGCCACACACCATACTTAATTATGGAACCATTGTGGTTATGTTTTATCTTCCCTTTTAACAAAATTTTTGCACCGGCAAATATTACACATAAAGTGCGTGAGTTGCCGCGGTGGGTATTTGTTTTATCTTGCTTTTATTATATCAATCCATTGCACCCGCAAATACGTCGCACAGTATGAACGAACGAATTGCCGCGGTGGGTAATTGGTTGCTTATTATTGCATTATTTTTTTATTTTTTTAAATGTACAACGTTTTTTGCACCCGCAAATAATGCCACACGACGAGCGTGGACAAACTGCCGCAGTGTGTAGTTGTTTTTGATTGTGTTTAAAATTTTTCTTCTTTGTTATTCTAAATAATACAATATTTTAGCACTCGCAAATAATGACGCACGACGAGCGTGGGCAAATTGCCGCAGTGTGTAATTGTATATTTTTATTTTTATTTTAATTATTCTGTTATTTCGCTCGCGAATAAGTTGCACACCATGTACTTTTTTTTTGATTGTGTTTTTTTATTACCTTGAATTTAAGACAATTGTAATGCGTAAATTTTTAAACGGTCTGTACACTTCGACGAGTCAAAGTAGAGTGACTTTTCGCAACGACAACGACGAGTCAAAGTAGAATGACGTCGCGCAACGACAACGATATGTCAAAGTAGGATGACGTGGCGCAACGACAACGATATGTCAAAGTAGAATGACGTGGCGAAACGACAACGATATGTCAAAGTAGAATGACGTGGCGCAACGATAACGATTGCAAACTGTTCGTTCCTTTCGCCAATTTCGGCTTGTCGCCGTTGTGGCTTTTGTCGACGTTCGTTATTTTTGTTGTTGCCGTTCTCGTTGTTGCTTTCGTCTACGCTGTGACCGTTGTGGCTTTGAAAGGGGAAATATGAAGCTTTAAACAATTTGTTGCGCCAGCGAATCAGTTGTGACGTGTACAAACGAATCGCTGCGTCAGGCAATTGCTTAACCTCTCCTTTTTTCCTCTCTCTTTTTTTATTTAACACTCAGCTTGTAAGTTTATAAATTGTGAATTTTAGACAATTGTAATGCGCCCGCGAATAAGCTGTACAAGCAGATCGACGCGGCGGGTAATTGTTTCACTTATTTTAATTTTTTACACAGCCTGTGGTTGTATTTTTTTATCTGTAATTTTTAATTAATTAATTTTTTTTATTAAAAAATTGGGTCCATCTTTCTATGAGAGGCCTGCCTCGGGCGCCAGTTTAGCAGTCAGGACGACTACCGTGAATGTTTATACCACCTTAATGCTATTCCTGCAATGTTGCAATCTCAAACGTAGTCGCGATTAATTCTTTTTTAAGTAAAAACCAGAATTCGTTTTAAGTATTCAGTTTATTTTAATATTTTAAAGTATCAGTTTCGGCCGCTCAACTTAAACTGATTTCCACTCGCTCCCAAGCAAGCTCTCGTCGGCTCTCCGTCGGCCGGCATTTTTTGTCGTGTCGATACATCGGCGTGCGATGTAGTAGCCGAGTTATGACGTTTGTAATTTGCTGACTCTGTGAAATGTTGCCAATGGTTGTTGGTGACAGCAAGAGGTGGCCGAAGAGCATCGCTGGAACCGGGTGTTAACTTCTATATATCATACATATTTAAAGGTATGGTACAAAAAGACCCTGCGCATTATATTTAGCTTGTACTCAGCCACTCTTGAACCACCAACAATACAATATACAAACAAAACAACTAAATACTGATAACTTATAATTAATTTTGTTATTCAATGTAATTCTAATTATAATTTTTTCATAATAAGATCAAGTTAACTTACTTGATCAACACAAGTGAAAACGTTGGGCGCAACGGGTTGCTGGTGTGACGCATTCAGCAAACTTTGTGTGGAGATGTTTGGGGAATGCCAACTAAATTTGATGACTCAACCTTAAAGAGTAAAACAAATAAGTGTGTTTTATCGATTTTGCACCTCGAGTTGTATCGAGTTGTTTTTGATTTTCAGGCCTCCCAGTGAGCGAAGCGCCACAATCTTGACACTCTGTCTGACCCACACATGGACCAAGATTTTAACGAGGTTTCAAGTCTTAAGCTTTGAGGGTGTCAAAAAAAGTTGCGTTCATACCATCGTTTGTAGTTCGTTGGTAACCGCTGAGCTTTTGCGAGCGCTTTGAAATTGATTGATTTTTTTGTGTATCTGTACGGAGTTTATTTGTATTTGCATTTTCATAATTGAATTTTGTTCGAAATTAAAATTCATTTGCAGTCGAACTGATGCTGCAGTGATTCAAAACAAAGACAAATAAACATGCATACATATAATTTCATTTGCATATTCCGTCTATTTTCGCCGAACAGCTTATTTATTTACTTGCTCGAGCTCGCCAGCATCAATCCTGTCCTGCTTTCGTCCGCTCTTATCCGATGGACTTTCAGTTTTATATGCGTAGGCTCTCCCGCTTAAGATCCCTCCCGCTCTTTACCTTTTTATCGTGCTCATTGCATCGACACTTTCCTACCTACATACTTCCACCTTTCTTTGTTTTGTTGAAGCTTTTCAGTTGTTATAATATATTATTCACTTATTTTAAATTCATATTCATTTATGAGTTTGTACAGGCAACATGGCAATTTTTTAAAAGAAATAACTCGCTTATCTTTTTTATTTTCGTTTTTAAAAGTGTTTTAGACTTGTTAATTTTTATTTGTGGGCTTTGCATTTCACTGGTCATTAATAATACTTGTATGTATTAAGCTTACATAGTAGGTATTGGTGCTGCTTGCAGCCAAATACTGATATCGGACCATGACACAAAGGAGCAATTCGATCAAGTCTTTTAATATGTCGCTGGTAGGAACAAATATGACGGCAGCCTAAGAGTAGGCATCGTTATTTTTGTTACCCTGTGTTCTAAGCCGAAACTCCCAGATACATACATATCTGATAGTACAGCAACCTGACGCTAACTCCAAAACATTAAGAAGCTGATTTGTCAACGCTTAAAATAAAAAATTGAAAAAGAAGGAAAACAAATACAAAAATAAAATGTTATTTTTCGGCATGCGAATGCCACTCTAGTAGCGCTATCTTTCAGCGAACCACATGCAAAGGCTAAAGGTTTTAGTTATCGCCATAATTGTCTCAGGGACGAATATTCAATCCCCAAATTAACAGCAAAAATGCAGGTACCCTAAAGACACAAGACTATTTCCGGCACCTAGCTCTGCCTATTTTTTCGATCGTACGGTGGAAAAAAGTTGTGGTCGCGCACATTCAACGTTAGGCTGATGTCAGAGTGCGCGCGAGAAGCGAAGAATAAAGCGAGAAGATGTCATAGAGAGAGCTTTGCGAGAAGCGAGCTGCTTTGCTTTCTTTTAGTTATTAATGTGAAAGTTATGGCTCCGGACGAGGATTTGTTTTGCTTGTTTCCAATTTTTTTTCTATCAAAATTCTATTGTGATAGTTTTTGCTCTGTTGGTCCCATAGCGCTAGGAATAAAAATGCTTCATTAAGTAAATTTTATACTTTTATCTCCATTTCGTTCTGGTGTTCTCTCACAAATGACACACAAATGACAACAAAATTGCCGTTTGAGCTGACAAAACGCGTGATTTGAAAATAAACGGTAAATTAAGAACATAATGCAACAAAAAAAAACTCAAGTTCTGAGCGAGTTCAAGCGAAAAAGCAGGTAGCAAACTGCTTTCTCGCTTTGCTCTCGCCTTATCACTTAAGCTCGCAACTCGCTTCGCTCTCACTCTGACAGGTTTCAAGCGATTGCCTGTAAAACAGCTTGCAGAGCTTAATCGCGCGTTCTCGCCCAATATTTTCGCATCGCAAATTATTATTATTATCGCAAAAAATGTATAAGACAGTCAAAAAACCATAGAGAAAAAAATACACCCACAACCTTCAAGTGTTCAAGTTCAAGCCTACGCTTACGAAATACTTCGCCTAAGTGCAAAACTCAGGCGCATCCTTGACCCCTCAGCGGTCTTTTTTAGACGGGAGCTACCTTCCCAACAAAGTGCCAGCTCTCATTGGAAAAGGCACCATGTTTGATATGCAAACTTGAGCTGCGTAGTGAAGTAAGAAACCGGATTTATGGTGCGAGACTTAGCTGAAACGAGCTTCTGCTTCCAAAGCTATTGTATGCAAAGATCGGACGGAGATCAGCACGGGATGTTTTTTGTGTGCTGCGCTCGAGTTATATAGATATATATATATATATAAATTTGCCCATTGTTGCTTACCCTTCGGCCCCCTTACTCTTCCATCTTGTATTAATGGTAACATAACCTTGCTGCAGTTGACCTAAACAGATTTAAAAATAAAAACATTATAATATTAACTAAACATGAAAGAATTGAATTAAAAAATATCATAGTGCTCGTGAAATGTGCTGTGTGGCCTGAAGATGAAAAAACTGCTTAAAACTTTGGATGCCACGCCCACCCAAGCTGCCCACAGCCCCAGACCCCCACCTTTCCAAGACTGTGTAGCAAAAATTGTGATGCCACACCACGCTACTACGCCCCACGCGCTTATCTCTCACAGTTTTTGATCTAGAGTTTGTTTCCAAAATAACTGGTGACATCTCCGAAAGATCTGCATTAGCCAATCTTTGAATGCATCGCACACCTCTGCTTCCGTAACCCTATGCAAGCCCGTTTTTAAACAGTTATCGAGTATACAAATAGTGGTTTCGTCCGACTGCAACGTTTCCACTTATTTACAAAACTTTGTAAAAATCCTTTTTGATAATTATCCAAAACTATGTTTAAATTTAAGCAAATAAGCCGAAACCCCCTAACCGTTATTATATCCTTATATATCTCAGCGCACGCTAGGAGTTGGGTTCAAACCCATTGTTTCTTGGTGAATATTCCTAAGAATGTTTTGTAGAAGACTCTTTTTATGAAAAATATGAGACCGGCTCTGTTTTCTAACTTAACATGCTTAATTTCTTTTTTTTTATCAACTTACAAACAAACTTCTTGTTTTGAATTTTTTTCAAGTGAGAATTTGTTTATATTATATACCTAGAGTTTTCGCCAAACGAATAATGCAAAATTCATTGAAATAATGATTGAAACACTTTTTTTTAAATTTATTTTTGTGTTTTAGGAATAAAGGTAAAAGCTACAAAAAAAGAAAAAAAAAAAAAAGAATTGAAAACGTGTTGCCTTTATAAAAACAGGTGGCAGAAGTCTGCTTGCAAAGAAAGAGAATGGTGGCACCAGGGGTGGGGCTGCGTTCGAAGATAATTTGATGCACATCTAAGAGGACATCGCCAGCTATAATGCCACCAGATATGGCGACTATAAAAAGCTGGCTGTATGAGTGGGCGCGACATCTAAATTATTGATACAGATCTTTGAGGGATGTCACCAAAAATCTGACAAAACAAAAATCAATCCATCGAAACATGGAAAAAAAAATATCTGTAAAGTTATAAGTCTCTTGTTTTAAAAGTGTCGAAGAAGCCCGCTTTTATACAGACAGTCAGACACCGTGACGGATATTGCACAAAACTAATGTGCTCTGCACCATCTGTATTGAAGTAAAACAAGTAAGAAGGCACTATTCGGGACTATTCGACTAGAACTGAACCCAGTTTCAATAACTATATTAAATTTATATAAGAATTTGGTAAACTGACTTAGCTTCAATCGATTAAATTTGATATCTCCGGTGTTTCTTAACCGATTTTGGACGAAATTTTCAGAAAAATTCTATCGTTACCCATTATTTCAACCCTAATTTCTACATTTTCCAAATTCGATAATTTTTGTTATCGATTCCATGTGTATATCGGAAACCAGAATAAATATCGATAGCTTGAAGCAAACTTGTTCTGCTTATGGTATAGGAGAACTTAAATACAAAATCTGACGTCTCTAGCTCTTGTAGTCTATGAGATTCACGCGTTCATACAGACGGACAGACGGGCGGACAGACGGACATGGTTATATTGTCTCGGCTATTGATGCTGATCAGGAATATATATACTTTATGGGGTCGGAGATGCTTCCTTCTTCCTTCTTACCCATTTTATGGGTTAAGGATATACAAATGGTGTGAGATCTCTTAAGGGAGTATTCTAGAAAATTGATATTGATAAACACTTAAAATTTTGTTTATGTTTATAATTCGATGGTTTTTTCCAAACGGTCGTCACAAAATCTCAAGTGCTAATTGACCGATTGACTTAAAATTTGGTATGAATATTTTTTTACTTTTTAAATTTGCAAAAATTTTCTTTTAGGAAAATTTGCCTTCTTTTTTGAAGCTAGTATTTTGCTGGAAATATTTTAACCTTATGTACATTGCCAATCCTATTTTGATTAGCACTCATCAAGATTTAAACTTTCTTTGTTGTTCACATAATCAGATGGGTGGCAATCGTGACGATGAGGAGAAGTTCTTATATCCCCCGTCTATTTCAACGGCGCATAACTTACTCAAATTTTAGTTTTATTTTGCAAGATTAATGATTGTACTTTTGAAATATCAATCAAAATGATAAAAATATGTTGGGTAAAATATTCACCGCTTTGTTTTATCACTCACCCCTTTTATAAAATTAAATTTGGTTTGCATAACCGTTTTTTTCTTCGAAGGTTTTAACCACTATTCAAAAAACATTTCAAAAATTCCCGAAGTGATCATTTTCTAAAAATCATTGCTGAACATATATATATTGTGTACTTTCAATCTTTATATGCTACACTTTCAGCATTTGTTTTATAATAACAAGGCTATAGACCAGAAATAAAAGTTTATTTGCAAGCATACTTTTGGTGACTTTTATTTTTAGATTGATAAATGTAAACTCAGTACAACAATAAAATAAGCTGTTCAAAAATTAACTGTAAAATACAATTAATATATATATATATATATATATATATATATATATCATATATATTTAAACGTATGGTACAAAAAGACCCTGCGCATTATATTTAGCTTGTACTCAGCCACTCTTGAACCACCAACAATACAATATACAAACAAAACAACTAAATACTGATAACTTATAATTAATTTTGTTATTCAATGTCATTTTAATTATAATTTTTTCATAATAATGTAAGTAATTGATGTGATCCTACACACATACACTTTTGTGTGTTACTTGGTTATTTAAATAATTAAATTTTTTTAAATAATATTAGCAGCAACAACTACAGACAATTATTTGTCCACGGTTAGTTCTTTGCTGTAATTTTTATACATGTACTATCATATTGTAAATTTTATAAAAGACATATCTGTATATCTTCAATTTAAGCTGACAATAAAGATTATAACCTTGTTTTTTTTTTATTGAAATTAAAACTATAAATGTTTTTAATTATTATTTGGATAAATAATTTTTAACACATAAGCTGGAATCGGTTGCAACCGACTTCGAAATACTTTGATACCAGTATACAGCAAGTGGAGAGAAAATCTACTTGAAACTATAGAACTAGGCGGTTGAGGGTATGCGTGATTTCATATTAAAACAACATTTTTTGGTTATTTGCCTCACAAGTTAACTTACTTGATAACTACAAGTGAAAACGTTGGGCGCAACGGGTTGCTGGTGTGACGCATTCAGCAAACTTTGTGTGGAGATGTTTGGGGAATGCCAACTAAATTTGATGACTCAACCTTAAAGAGTAAAGCAAATATGTGTGTTTTATCGATTTTGCACCTCGAGTTGTATCGAGTTGTTTTGATTTTCAAGCCTCCCAGTGAGCGAAGCGCCACAATCTTGACACTCTGTCTGACCCACACATGGACCTAGATTTTAACGAGGTTTAAAGTCTTAAGCTTTGAGGGTGTCAAAAAAAAGTTGCGTTCATACCATCGTTTGTAGTTCGTTGGTAACCGCTGAGCTTTTGCGAGCGCTTTGAAATTGATTGATTTTTTTGTGTATCTGTACGGAGTTTATTGTATTTGCATTTTCATAATTGAATTTTGTTCGAAATTAAAATTCATTTGCAGTCGAACTGATGCTGCAGTGATTCAAAACAAAGACAAATAAACATGCATACGTATACTTTCATTTGCATATTCCGTCTATTTTCACCGAACAGCTTATCTATTTACTTTCTCGAGCTCGCCAGCATCAATCCTGTCCTGCTTTCGTCCGCTCTTATCCGATGGACTTTCAGTTTTATATGCGTAGGCTCTCCCGCTTAAGATCCCTCCCGCTCTTTACCTTTTATCGTGCTCATTGCATCGACACTTTCCTACCTACATACTTCCACCTTTCTTTGTTTTGTTGAAGCTTTTCAGTTGTTATAATATATTATTCACTTATTTTAAATTCATATTCATTTATGAGTTTGTACAGGCAACATGGCAATTTTTTAAAAGAAATAACTCGCTTATCTTTTTTATTTTCGTTTTTAAAAGTGTTTTAGATTTGTTAATTTTTATTTGTGTGCTTTGCATTTTACTGGTCATTAATAATACTTGTATGTATTAAGCTTACATGGTAGGTATTGGTGCTGCTTGCAGCCAAATACTAATATCGGACCATGACACAAAGGAGCAATTCGATCAAGTCTTTTAATATGTCGCTGGTAGGAACAAATATGACGGCAGCCTAAGAGTAGGCATCGTTATTTTTGTTACCCTGTGTTCTAAGCCGAAACTCCCAGATACATATCTGATAGTACAGCAACCTGACGCTAACTCCAAAACATTAAGAAGCTGATTTGTCAACGCTTAAAATAAAAAATTGAAAAAGAAGGAAAACAAATACAAAAATAAAATGTTATTTTTCGGCATTCGAATGCCACTCTAGTAGCGCTATCTTTCAGCGAACCACATGCAAAGGCTAAAGGTTTTAGTTATCGCCATATTTGTCTCAGGGACGAATATACCAATCCCAAAATTAACAGCAAAAATGCAGGTACCCTAAAGACACAAGACTATTTCCGGCACCTAGCTCTGCCTATTTTTTCGATCGTACGGTGGAAAAAAGTTGTGGTCGCGCACATTCAACGTTAGGCTGATGTCAGAGTGCGCGCGAGAAGCGAAGAATAAAGCGAGAAGATGTCATAGAGAGAGCTTTGCGAGAAGCGAGCTGCTTTGCTTTCTTTTAGTTATTAATGTGAAAGTTATGGCTCCGGACGAGGATTTGTTTTGCTTGTTTCCAATTTTTTTTCTATCAAAATTCTATTGTGATAGTTTTTGCTCTGTTGGTCCCATAGCGCTAGGAATAAAAATGCTTCATTAAGTAAATTTATACTTTTATCTCCATTTCGTTCTGGTGTTCTCTCACAAATGACACACAAATGACAACAAAATTGCCGTTTGAGCTGACAAAACGCGTGATTTGAAAATAAACGGTAAATTAAGAATATAATGCAACAAAAAAAAACTCAAGTTCTGAGCGAGTTCAAGCGAAAAAGCAGGTAACAAACTGCTTTCTCGCTTTGCTCTCGCCTTATCACTTAAGCTCGCAACTCGCTTCGCTCTCACTCTGACAGGTTTCAAGCGATTGCCTGTAAAACAGCTTGCAGAGCTTAATCGCGCGTTCTCGCCCAATATTTTCGCATCGCAAATTATTATTATTATCGCAAAAAATGTATAAGACAGTCAAAAAACCATAGAGAAAAAAATACACCCACAACCTTCAAGTGTTCAAGTTCAAGCCTACGCTTACGAAATACTTCGCCTAAGTGCAAAACTCAGGCGCATCCTTGACCCCTCAGCGGTCTTTTTAGACGGGAGCTACCTTCCCAACAAAGTGCCAGCTCTCATTGGAAAAGGCACCATGTTTGATATGCAAACTTGAGCTGCGTAGTGAAGTAAGAAACCGGATTTATGGTGCGAGACTTAGCTGAAACGAGCTTCTGCTTCCAAAGCTATTGTATGCAAAGATCGGACGGAGATCAGCACGGGATGTTTTTTGTGTGCTGCGCTCGAGTTATATATATATATATATATATATATAAATTTGCCCATTATTGCTTACCCTTCGGCCCCCTTACTCTTCCATCTTGTATTAAAGGTAACATAACCTTGCTGCAGTTGACCTAAACAGATTTAACAAGTGGAAACGTTGCAGTCGGACGCAACCGACTGCGGCATACTCGATACCAGTATTAAAACAGGTAAAAAGAGGCCTGATTGCAAAGGGGTACGGATGGGACAAGGGTGTACGCTGCCTTAAAGATTCTCCGATGCAGATAGGGATGCCACCAACTATCTTCCTTCCAAATTTGGTGACTCTAGCTGAAAGTTTGTAAGAGCTGTTGAAAGGGGGGCTGAGGGCGGTATGATTGGGTGTGGCATCCAAATTTTTACTGCAGATCTTTGCGAAAGGTCAATTGCTATCTTCATACCAAATTTGGTAACTCTAGCTCGAAAATTGTTAAATGTGGGGAAAGGGGGGCTGGGGGCGGTATGGGTGGGCGTGGCATCCAAATTTTTGATGCAGATCTTTGTTGAATGTCAATTGCTACCTTCATACTAAATTTGGTGACTCTAGCTCGAAGTTTGTAAAAGGTGGGGAAAGAGGAGCTAGGGGCGGTATGGGTGGGTGTGGCATCCAAATTTTTACTGCAGATCTTTGTGAAATGTCAATTGCTATCTTCATACCAAATTTGGTAACTCTAGCTCGAAAATTGTTAAATGTGGGGAAAGGGGGGCTGGGGGCGGTATGGGTGGGCGTGGCATCCAAATTTTTGATGCAGATCTGTGTGGAATGTCAATTGCTATCTTCATACCAAATTTGGTGACTCTAGCTCGAAAATTGTTAAATGTTGTGAAAGGGTTGCTGGGGCGGTATGGGTGGGCGTGGCATCCAAAGTTTTGATGCAGATCTGTGTGGAATGTCAATTGCTATCTTCATACCAAATTTGGTGACTCCAGCTCGAAGTTTGTAATGAGTGTGGAAAGGGGGGCTGGGGGCAGTATGGCTGAGCGTGGCATCCAAATTTTTGATGCAGATCTTTGTGGAATGTCAATTGCTATCTTCATACCAAATTTGGTGACTCTAGCTCGAAAATTGTTAAATGTGGGGAAAGGGAGGCTGGGGCGGTATGGGTGGGCGTGGCATCCAAAGTTTTGATGCAGATCTGTGTGGAATGTCAATTGCTATCTTCATACCAAATTTGGTGACTCTAGCTCGAAGTTTGTAAAGAGTGGGGAAAGGGGGGCTGGGGCGGTATGGGTGGGCGTGGCATCCAAAGTTTTGCTGCGAATCTATGTGGAATTTCAATTGCTACCTTCCTTCCAAATTTGGTGACTCTAGCTCGAAGTTTGTTAAATGTGGGGAAAGGGGGGCTGGGGGCGGTATGGGTGGGCGTGGCATCAAAATTTTTGATGCAGATCTTTGTGAAATGTCAATTGCTATTTTCATACCAAATTTGGTGACTCTAGCTCGAAAATTGTAAAAAGTGGGGAAAGGGAGGCGAAATGGGTGGGCGTGGCTCCAAAACTTTGATGCAGATTTTTGGGGGTCGTTACCAGCTATCTTCCCACCAAATTTGGAGGCTCTAGCTCCACTACTCTGGAAGATACACGCATTCCCGTTTTTGACGAAGCGTTGGGGTGGATGGGGGTGGCTAGGGCAGTATTGGTGGGCGTGGCATCCAAACTTTTGATGCAGTTTTTGGGGGGTCCTCATCACCTATCTTGGCACCAAATTTGGTGGCTATAGCTCAAAAACTGTGGGAGATATAGGCGTTTTTGACTTTAAAATGCCGTGGGGCTGGGGGCGGAATGGGGGGCGTGGCTCCAAAATTTTTGATGCAGTTTTTTGGGGGTTGCTAGTAGCTATCTTCTTACGAAATTTGGTAGTTCTAGCTGTAAGGATGTGCGAAATATGTGGATTTATCGGTTTTGAGTTATCGAATTTATCGATTTGCCAGCCCCCCAGTTATCGTAGAACCCCCATCTTGACACTTTAATTTACTATCCCATAGATAAAGAGAATTGGAAAGTTTCAAGTCTCTAGCTTGAAGGGTGTGGAAAAAACTTGCAACCATACGGACGGACAGACGGACAGACACCATGACGGACATTGCACAAAACCAATATACTCTTTACCTTCGGTATCGAGTATAAAAAAAAACATTATAATATTAACTAAACATGAAAGAATTGAATTAAAAAATATCATAGTGCTCGTGAAATGTGCTGTGTGGCCTGAAGATGCCAAATGTAATTATTACAAAATAAATATAGTTTAAAAAAAAACCAAAAAAATACGCTTTTTAAAAACATTGAAATAAACATTAAACAAGTATATCAAAAAAAATTTTGTACACGCTTTTATACGCTTTCTTGCATAGATATGTAATCGATAGTTTAAAAAGGTTTATATAACAAAAAATAACAAAAAAAAAGTATGTCTCGGTCGGAGATCGAACCCATGACCTTCGGCCTGTGAAGCGGCAGTTTTCTCTCTATGCCACCAAAGCTCGTCAATTATGTCAGTCAATTTAGTAATTAAAGCAAAAGGGAACACTGATTTTCGTGGTTATTACATGATATTACTTATTTTATCGCGCCAAAAACTTTAAAAACATGTATTGTCATCTGAAACACATCTTTGGTGAAAAATTCAGAGCTCTAGCTAGTCGGGAACTTGGTGAAAATTTGCTTACAAGATTCCGGTACAAACATACAGACAGACAGACCAGTCAAGTTAAATAAAAGCATGTAAAAAATAATTTCTCAAATAAGCAATAATGATCGAAAAATTCTTGTATTACTGTGATGCGTGCATCGAGCGCCAGAGGATTATTTCACAATAAAGGCCCATTCTCAGGAAAAAAAAATTTCATTTATGAAAAGTGGTAAATTATTACGTTGGTTTCCACATAAAGTATGGGTTTGTTGGTCACCTTGTTTGATTAATTCGTTAATTGTGTTAATAAATTGGAGAAAATTAAATAAAAAGACATGGAAAATTGTGATTTCTTGATGGCATTAGCTGCTTTTATGATTCTAAGGAGAAGGAGGAAAGCTAATGAGCTAAGTCGAAGCTTGCCGCGCCGTAAATGTTGGGTAAACCCTTATTTACTAGAAAGGGGTGAGAAGCGACGCACAGTGGCGCCCGTAGAACAAGTCAGGTGTCAAAAATCAAAAATTGCATGTGCCTCTAAAAAATATTGAATGAACCCACTTTATAGGAAATTTTCCAACGATTTCAAATCTGCAATCCTTAATGTAACCGGAGAAGATATAGCTTTTCAAAGTTGTCTGATTTTTTGTGTTACATAAAAATCACAATTTTAAGGTAAATTGGTCGGCTTTGAGATACAATATCTCAAAAACTAAGGTACGGATCGTCATTATTTTTGGTTCTATTGATAGATCTATTTATTAAGAAAAGAATAAAAAAAAATGTTTACTGTTTGTTTTGCGTTTGGCCAGGCAAATCAATATTTACCAACTATCCACTTTTTCACTATTTCTCAACTTTGATGGAAAATAAAAAATAATTATCACATTTTACATCTGCCATATTTTCAAAATTATTTCTTTGATTATTCCTTTATCTAATGCAAAAAGTTTCAGCTGCCCGTTTTTGCCCCTTTTTTTATACCCTTAACCCATAAAATGGGTAAATAAGGGTATAATGGTTTTGTGCAAAAGTATGTAACAGGCAGAAGGAAGCATCTCCGACCCTATAAAGTATATATATTCTTGATCAGCATCAACAGCCGAGACGATATAGCCATGTCCGTCTGTCCGTCTGTCTGTCCGTCTGTCCGTCTGTCTACAAGAGCTAGAGACTTCTGATTTTGTATTTAAGTTCTCCTATACCATGAGCAGAACAAGTTTGCTTCAAATTATCTATAACTATTCTGGTTTCCGATATACACATAATATCGATAACAATAAAATATCGAATTTGGAGAATCTAAAAATGAGGGTTGAAGTAATGGATAATGATAGAACTTTTCTGAAAATTTCGTCCAAATCGGTTGAGAAACACCGGAGATATTGAACTTAATCGATGGAAGCTGAGCCAGTATACCAAAGTCTTATATAAATTAAATATATTTATTGCAACTGGGTTCAGGGTATCTTCTAGTCGGGCTCTCCCGACTAGAGCCTTCTTACTTTTTTAGATATAAAATAGTGAAAAAAGACATAGTTCCAAAAATGTGTTGCATGCATTTTTGAGCAATTTATGACATATAACCGTGAAAACCCATTTTTATTGCTGTTGTTTCGTTCGTTATTGTTAAGATACTTGATTTTTGTTTTTCATTCTGTAATGCTTACCTGAGATCATTTGTCAAATCCTGGTCCCTAAATTCAGGTGCAGTTACAGGATATACAAATAAATTACCAGGTACGCACCGAATACAGAAATTGCGTTAGCGTACAACTAGTCAGTAATCCCATTCAGGTAGGCACAAATCTTATTCGGACACGTGCCAAGTACCCAAATTGCATAAATTGACCTTATTGACCTGGACTTATACAAACAATAGGTAAATTTGTTAGGCATGAAGCTAATTCTTTTCTTGAACCCTTAATCCAAACGGTATCTATCAGGTAATAGATTAGACTATATATTGAAAAAAAAACTATAATCCTGGATTAGTCTACGACTGAAAGTTGGCGAGACAAGTACTGTATTACACTTCAAATATGTCGTTGAACAACCATAAATTATTTGACCTGTTTAGGAAGTCAAAAACAGTAACGAATATCACGGAAGCTGCCTTCGAAGAACTTGATAGTTTATACGGCAATGTACAGAGAAGTGAAAATTTAAAACAAAAACTTGCCTTGACTTATGCCAGACTAAACTCAAGATGGATGCAAGCAAACAGAATGATTGAGAGATTCAACACCAAACACCAGGACTGGCTTAATAGTGATACCATCCTGGATACATTTACAGGAGATGAACCCAGCACATCCACCGGACGAGCAAGAGGAAGGCCGACTAAAGGTATGGAAGAGTGTTCAAATTTAACAAGAAAGAGGAAACTTGCTGATTCAACAAATGATTTATCCACGGAACATTTATCGGAAGCGCTGTCTATTAGATATACAAAGGATGTTGAAAAAGTAAGGTCACACATTACAAAAGCAGTTGCTATTGCAAGCCCACCGCGACTACAAAGAATCAAGAAAAACATTCCCACGCCTCCAAACTCAAACCTTAAGAAGTATGGTTCCGAAGAAGCTTTGGCTTTGTTTATGGACTTGGAACTTTCTAAAGAGAAATATGAGATATTACGGGCATCTTTGAGGCAACATGGAGCTGACATTTTACCGGGATACAAACATGTTTCGAAAGCAAAATTAGATTCACGACCACTGCATACGGAGTTTACTGAAGTCTCTGTAAAAACTAACATGCAGGATCTAATGAACCATACAACAAAACGGCTGTTGGAGAGTCTTGCTGAAAATGTGGTTGAAGCTCTTCCTGAGAATCTGACATTGATCAGTAAATGGGGCTGCGATGGATCATCTGGACAAAGCGTGTGTAAGCAAAGAATATCATCCGATGACTCTACAATATCGGACGGAAACATGTTTATAGCATCCGTTGTTCCTTTGCGGCTAAAATCTGATGATTCTTTACACTGGAAAAATGAACGGCCGTCATCTGTACATTATTGCCGACCAATAATGTTTCAGTATGCAAGGGAATCGCCAGAACTCATACGAAACACAGTAAAGGATAATGAAGACCAAATAAGCAAGATTAAGCCAACAAAGCTCGAAATCAGAGAAGGAAAATACATTGAATGTAATTACGAGTTCCACCTAACCATGGTTGACGGAAAAGTGGTCAACGAACTGACAAACACAAGGTCAACTTTGTCATGCCCAATTTGCAAAAGAACGCAAAAAAACTTTGACAATTTAAGTGATTCTGCAAATGAAGAAAATTATGAGTTTGGGATCTCACCCTTGCATGCAAGAATAAGGTGTATGGAGTTCTTGCTGAAATTAGCGTATACGCTTCCACAAGAGGATGAAAACTTTGACGAAAACACATCAAACAAAGATAAGGAAAATATCAGAAAGAAGCGAATACAGGATGCGTTTTTCAAACAAGTTGGACTTAAAGTAGACTGCCCCAAGTACGGATACGGAAACTCAAACGATGGAAACACTTCGGGGAGATTTTTTGAAAATGATGAAGCTGTAACTCAAATCACAGGGATAAACAACCAAATCGTTAAGAGATTGGGAACGATCTTAAATATTTTGAACTGCAAGGAAAAAGTTGATTCTGTCAAGTATGGAGAATATGCTTCAAAAACAGCATTAATTTAAGCAGAATTATATCCGCAGAAAAAGTTGACCCCGACAGACCATAAAATATTAGCGCATGGCAAAGATGTAATTGAGTATCAGTCTTTGCCAATTGGAGAGCTTTCTGAAGAAGCACAGGAATCATTAAATAAATTTTATAAAAAATACAGATTGCTAAACACTTTCAAAACATCAAGGGTGAGACAAAATGAGGACCTCTTCAACATGCTAGCAGCATCTTCAGATCCACTTATTTCATCACTGAGGCATGTTAAGTCACGAAAAGAATTAGAAAATACTTATAGTTCAGAGATGATTAGTCTTTTAGATATACCATCTTCTACGGATTATGATGAATATTTTACAAAAAATTAAAAAAAAAAAATTTAAAAAAAAGTATTTTTAATTATTATAATATTAATTTTAAATTATAAAAACCATTTAAATGAAACAATAAAAATCAAAAAATTTAAATAATATTTTTTTTCCTTCCCGTAAAATTCGTTTTTCACAAGTTTCAACTTTGCATACCCATAAATAGGCACTCAAATATCGTAGAATTCATTTCAAATGCTCATTTTATAGGTTGATTAATTATCTATCAGATGTTGATCGATTATCTCATTTGGTTTAAAAGTTATGATTTTTGCAACGAAAAAAATCAAATGGCGCCACTGTGCGACGATTCAAAAACGACGTAAGTTTTGAGATAACTTGTAAATATGCATGTTAATTATCTTGTACATACTTAATAGTTTCAAAATATGATATACTCCCCGGCGTTGTTTTACCAAAATGTCCATATGAGTGAGACGTGTTTCAATTGGCTATTTAATTTGGTTGAGCCGCACTTGGTGGCAAAACGGAATACTCGTCCTGATGCGATACCATTGAAAGCCAAGTTAGCAATGGTTTTAAAGTGAGCATGTTAATAATTTAATTAAAAGTACACAATGAACTTATGATACAACGTATTTTAGATATTTTGCGACTGGAGATCTGCAAAGCCATGTTAGCTGTATATACCGTATTAGTCCAAAACATTTTGGTCGGACGATTGACCTTGTATGTAATGCTTGTAACGAACCTCATTTAGAGTTGCATCGGCAGCACCCCTGTCTACTAATTTTGCCGACTTTTCTCAGGGAAAGTGGGGTGGGTTTTGGTGCTGCTTCATACAAATGTGCTACATATAATAAAAATCGTAGACAGTGGCGGGAAAAGACGGAAAGGTTGGTACTTCATACAAGAAGAGTTGACCAGTGCGCTATCAGTGAATTGAGAAACTCAGATGTATTTGTTCCTCTGATCTATACCCTCCCTACCTGTAACATTAACTTGATGTAGTAAATGATTCCCTTTTTTTTACTGGTGGTGATTAGAGACTTCCGGTGCCCATTAATAAGAATTAATTAATCCATATTCAGAATATTCATAATTGAAGAGGGTACTTAACTGCTATTATTATTTTCTGACAATTCATATTTGTGTCACTTGTATTCAAATTACATTATTCAGTATTCAAGCGCTTATAAAAATTAGATGTACAATATATATATAAGCTAAGGGTGTATATCTTTATCAACTATTTAATTGTTGTTTAATTATTGAATTACTGATGATTCTATTTATATCATAGGTTATTATTAAGGAGTGACAAGAGCCAAAGATATGATATTACTAAGATACTAATTTACTTTACTTCAGATACATAAATCTGCAAGCAGAGAAGCTTAAACAGTGCAAATAAATCAACGCGACATACATACAAACATACGCGCTAAAGCTTTGAAGAAAATCGGAACGCACAGCTGTTCCTTAATGCACTCAAATATAGGCATTTATTTAAGTAGGTGTGTATGTATGAGAGCGGATATTCATTGAGCTTTTTGATTCTAAGCTTACGTTTGATCGGCTGCGTTTTTGTTGCATTTGTTTTGTTACTCACTCTCGGCTATGCTGTACTCAATATAATACAAGATCCATCGATGACGGCAAGCCTGTTGACGCTGATGTGTGTTGCTGTGGATTTTAGATATTTTTCATAAGTTAAATGCGCAACAAAAACTTGTCCGAAGCTAAATGGCAAAAACATATGGAATTAGCTTTAATGCACAACGAAATAAGGCTTTAATTTATAAATTAAAAAAAAAACTCTTTCCACTTAGCATTAAAAATTCCAATGACTTTATCCGGTAGTTGACAATTCCGTGGTACTTCTAATGGTAGAGAAGCATCCACGCAACCAGGTTCGGTCGGGCTTGATTATGATTAGCCGACGCACAGTGGCGCCCGTAGAACAAGTCAAGTGTCAAAAATCAAAAATTGCATGTGCCTCTAAAAAATATTGAATGAACCTACTTTATAGGAAATTTTCCAGCGATTTCAAATCTGCAATCCATAATGTAACCGGATTTTTTGTTTAGAAGATATAGCTTTTCAAAGTTGTCTGATTTTTTGTGTTACATAAAAATCACAATTTTAAGGTAATTTGGTCGGCTTTGAGATACAATATCTCAAAAACTAAGTTACGGATCGTCATTATTTTTGGTTCTATTGATATATCTATTTATTAAGAAAAGAATAAAAAAAAAATTATACTGTTTGCTTTGCGTTTGGCCAGGCAATTCAATATTTACCAACTATCCACTTTTTCACTATTTCTCAACTTTGATGGAAAATAAAAAAAAATTATATCATATTATATCGGCTATTTTTTAAAATTAATTTCTTTGATTATTCCTCTATTAAATGCAAAAAGTTTCATGTGCCCGTTTCTTGCCCTTTTTTTTTAAATGTAAAAAAAGTAAAAAAAGTCATAGGAAAAAAATGTGTTGCATGCATTTTTGGGCAATTTATGACATATAACCGTGAAAACCCATTTTAGTTGTTGTTGTTACGTTCGTTATTGTGAAGATACTTGACTTTTGTTTTTCATTCTGTAATGCTTACCTGAGATCATTTGTCAAATCCTGGTCCATAAATTCAGGTGCAGTTACAGGATATACAAATAAATTACCAGGTACGCACCGAATACAGAAATTGCGTTGGCGTACAACTAGTCACACATCCCATTCAGGTAGGCACAAATCTTATTCGGACACGTGCCAAGTACCCAAATTGCATAAATTGACCTTATTGACCTGGACTTATACAAACAATAGGTAAATTTGTTAGGCATGAAAGCTAACTCTTTTCTTGAACCCTTAGGTACCAAAGGTATCTATCAGGTAGTAGATTAGACTATATATGTGTTTTTCAAACAAGTTGGACTTAAAGTAGACTTTCCCAAGTACGGATACGGAAACTCAAACGATGGAAACACTTCAAGGAGATTTTTTGAAAATGATGCAGCTGTAACTCAAATCACAGGGATAAACAACCAAATCGTTAAGAGATTGAGAACGATCTTAAATATTTTGAACTGCAAGGAAAAAGATGATTCTGCCAAGTATGGAGAATATGCTTCAAAAACAGCATCACTTTTAGCAGAATTATATCCGCAGAAAAAGTTGACCCCGACAGTCCATAAAATATTGGCGCATGGCAAGGATATAATTGAGTATCAGTCTTTGCCAATTGGAGAGCTCTCTGAAGAAGCACAAGAGTCCCTTAATAAGTTTTATAAAAAATACAGATTGCTAAACACTTTCAAAGCTTCAAGGGTGAGACAAAATGAGGACCTCTTCAACATGTTAGCAGCATCTTCAGATCCACTAATTTCATCACTGAGGCATGTTAAGTCACGAAAAGAATTAGAAAATACTTATAGTTCAGAGATGATTTCTCTTTTAGATATACCATCTTTTACGGATTGTGATGAATATTTTACAAAAAATTAATAAAAAAAAAAATAAAAAAAAAAAAAAATTATTTTAATTATTTTAATATTAATTTTAGATTATAAAAACCATTAAAACGAAACAATAAAAATCAAAAAATTAAAAAAAAAATTTTTTTCCTTCCCGTAAAGTTGATTTTTCCACAAATTTCAACTTTGCATACCCATAAATAGGCACAGAAAAATCGTAGAATTCATTTCAAACGCTCATTTTATAGGTTGATTAATTATCTATAATTTGCTTTTTAAATTGTTCGATTATCTCATTTGGTTCAAAAGTTATGATTTTTGATATAAAAAAACTCAAATGGCCCCACTGTGCGACGTGTGTGGACACGTGACAACAAATACAGACGGTTTGGTCTGGATGGGCACTACCACTTCAATATGATCATCCGACCATTGCTTGACTTCTTAGCTAGACTCAAATATCGGTATTGGAAGCGCAGGGGATCAGCATTGCCCCATGTGGCCTTTGGCGTCGTCTACCATTAGACGTTAACCTCGCATTTGAAAATTAGGTTATGTCTGGTATTAGCCCTGACTGGGCATTACACCGTTGGTTGGGCCGCAGTCTCCGGACTAACCACAGACTGGAATGTTCCGAGGCCGGCAACCTGGCGAAAGTTTAAACTTTAAACACGGCACTTGAGCACTTTAAAAGGCTTACCTGGTGTTTAAGTAAATCGCGCTAAATTCCAGAAATCCACGAAATAAGTCTGGCACCTCGTTTTGGGCGTAGGTTAAAAGCAAATGAGCCTACAATAGAAACTAAATCTGTGCAATGCGCGATGGATGCTGTTAGATTAAGATTCGAGCCACGCGTCACGTTTTGCACACTTAATATATCTTATATTCTCCCTTTAGGCTTAAAGGTTTTTTTTTCTCTTTGGCACGTCTTTATTAAAACATGTGCGGAAATAAAATGATCTGCTTAGGCTACCGACAATAAGAATGCAAGGGTGAAAGCTCTCTAATGACAGATCAAAAGCTTGACTGCATCAGCTGCGCATGTGCAGCGCTATCCACTTGTCTAAAATAAAGCTCTTCAGCTGGGTCAGAAAAGCTTTTGGGCTACAGTGGTGAGTATAATAGTCGGCACGCTTATAATAGCGGATAATGGTCGAGCGTTATTTTTAAATTTTATCCGCGTCCTCACACCACAGGTTGGATCTTTGACTACCTGGTGAAGATAAAAGCTGAAGAAAATTAACAGGGTGCGGCTTGCACAGAATTCTTGCCAGATATCTTTTGCATGAAATTTTCCTAGTTTTTTGCCATTTATATTTTCTAAAATATATAAATTCTGCCCAAGCTTTGCTTTGATGCGTGCTTTAGTTCCGACTGGCGCTAATTTTGCATTGTAATTAGCTGCTGCGTTACTTAAAGCAAAATTACGCTTAATAACGTTAGTAGTAGGAGAATGGCGGTTCTGGAACAGGAAGAAGCTGTCACTTTAATTACCCCCAATCATTATTTATGACTCCATTAAGTAATATGATCCCTTTTTTTTTTTTGACACTTTTATTACCCCCAATACTTAAATTTATGACCCTTTTTTTTACACTTTTATTACCCCCCAATACTATAATTTATGACCCTTTTTTCCCATGATCGTGCCCCGCTTTAATTAGACTAGGTATTAAGGACAAAGGCATGACAATCCTAGGCCACATTGTTATGGTTGCGGGAATCAGTGATCATAGAAACTGGTGTTAAGTGTACATCTGTTTGAACGTGCTATGTCTTTTACCCCCTGCAAGCAAGCCACGACATGCATTGTTATTGTCAAGAGCAACATCAACAACAGCATCCTTGAGAATCAGTGATCATAGGATCGGGTGTCAAGTGTGCTGCTGTTTTAAGTGCGTTGCCTTGAACACGTGCAAGCAAGCCACAACATACATTGTTTTTGTCAACAACAACAACAACAACTACATTCATGTGGGTTTGTGAGCAAGGGATCTGGTGTGTGAAGATCAGTGTTCACACGATCAGTTTTGGCTATGTAACCAATTTGTATTAGAGTCAAGTGTGCTCCTGTTTGACAAGCAAGCCATAAACATTGATCTTTATGGTTGTGATAATGACAGGATCAGTTTTAGCTATTTAAGCAATTAGTGCTAGAGTCAAGTATGCCACTGTTTTAAATACATTGCTCTGCACACGGACATTGTTATTGTCAACAGCAACAACAACAACCTTCGTGGGGGGTTATGTGTGCAAGGATGGGAATTTTCTTTCGCAGCAGCAGCAGCAGCAAGATCAACACATTGTTTTTAAACAAGAGTATTGATACTTGTACATTTAGATTATAAAGAGTTAGAGGGAGAAGGTGTAAGAGGGGGAGTGTTAGAGGGAGAAGGTGTAAGAGGGGAAAAGGATAGAGTGGGAAAGTGTTAGAGGGAGAAGGTGTTAGAGGAGGAAAGAGTTAGAGGGGGAAAGTGTTAGAAAGAGACTGTGTGTATAAAATGGGAAAGATTTAGGAGGGAAAGTGTTAGAGGGAGGAAGACTTAGAGACAAGTTAGTGAATGCTTGAAGTGTGCTAGTCAAAGGTCAAGTACATTAGTTGGCTAATGTGTTATAGGTATCACCGTCCGTGAGGATCAGTGAGCAAAGTACATTGCCTGTGAAACTTTTAAGTGCTGGATTCAAGTGTGCAAAGGTTTCTTAGCTACAAGCTAGTAGGTAAGAGAGAGAGAGAGAGTCAACTTTGCGCAGGTTTCTTAGCTACGAATAAGTAGATAAGAGAGAGAGTCGAGAGGGCGCCTGTTTGACGTGCGTTGCCTTCCACACCTGCAAGCAAAACATAAGCAATGAATGTTTATGGTTGTGAAAACCAGTGATCAAAGGATAACAGGATTGAGACAAGATTGTGCTTGTTTGAAGTACGCTAGTCAAAGGGCAGTACATTCGTAGGCCGCATTGTTATGATCAAAAGCAACACCAACAACAACAACAACATTCGTGAGTGTTATGTAAGCAAGGGATGGGAATTTTTTTAGAAGCAGCAGCAGCAGCAAGATCAACACATTGTTTTTAAACAAGAGTATTCAGACTTGCAGATTTAGTTTGAAATATTATATGGGGAAGTTGTAAGAGGAGGAAAGTGTTAGAGGGAGAAAGAGAGAGTTAGTATTAGAGAGAGTAAGTGTTAGAGTGGGAAAGTGTTATAGGGGAAAGTGATCCTGCTTGTATTATTATATTAAAACACGCTCCCTTATGCGATTCTGTACACGAACGTCTATGAAATGCAGGTGGTATGTTAATTGATTGTCCCTCCTTCTAACGCACAACCAACTTGTTCGCTACTTACGTTTCTAACCTTTATTTGCATATATCTGTTTTGATTATTGCACTGATTTCTGTTATTTTTATAGAGCTAATTAGTCTAACTTTTTAATAAACCAATGAAAATTTTTAAAATTGGCGTACTTTGATAATGAACTATCAAATTATGTTTTTCTTATGGGTATGTTTTAATTATATTTAATTTTTTTTTTTAGATTTTTGCAGTATGTTAAATTTGAGATTTATATTAAGCTTGTTCCGTTGAGGGATTTAGCAAACACAAACACCGAACATTAAGATTAATGACATATAGTTATAGCCGGTAGAACACACAAGTCATGCTCCATGATTTTGTTTCGGCTTTATAAAAAGCTTTTTTAAGTCAATACTATAAGCCTAAGTTCTAGTACTCACTTGAAAGCTTAACGAAGTTCGTGCAGATGGTATAATAAATCATGTTCTAACAAAATTATTTTGATCTTAATATTTATACTTCATTGTTTATTCACTCGCGCAGTGATCTCGTCGTGATCGGTTGTGTCGCGCATAGAAAACGGCAAAGACGTGTGTATCTATTGTGCTCTCTTCGTGTGCTAAAAATAGCATTAACGGTAAATTTCGACGCTGTCGCGTACAGTGTCGGCAGTCAGACAACAACAACATACAAGAGTGAGCGATAATTCTGTATTCGTTGCTCATTTGGGTAAAACATTACCCCTCGCACTGCGCTCTGCGCAAGCGAGAGGTCGGTCCCGTTACTTTATATAAAGTGAAAGACAATTGCATTATTAAACAACTAAATTCCAAAAATAGTTATGGATAATAATCCACCATCTCAGTCGCTTCCTAGTAATAGGCAAGCTCTACTGGATGAGATGAGAAAAGTAGCCGGTGCAAGCCCTGGAACTATACGCTCCCAAATTATCGCTACCGGAACAGCAACTTGTGCTGATTTCAATAGCATACAGCGAGAATCAGTGCCCTTTTACACAGCGGTTACAACTAGCAGTGACACTATCGTTACCAGCACAATCTCTACGTCATCAAGTACGGCATCAACATATACTGTGGCGGCATCTGTCGGGCCCAATATTTCAACTACTACGTCTCCTGGCAACACACCGTTGCCTGAATTTTTGTCAACAATAGCTCGCAAGACGAAGTGCACATTTCAAGCACGGGATACTCCTGCTAACAAAAAACATAAAGGAACTGTGAAAACATCTAAATCAATAGGTAAAGCTAAGAGGAAGGTCACAGACCTACACAAGGAGCCACCTAAAGATGCAGCATCCACCTCGACTGCAGCGGCACTGGGTAACAACCGCTTTGCAGCTCTGGTCGAAGAAGTGGACAACTTTATGGAGCAAGAACTACCAGAAACATGGTCTGAAGACGAAGATGCAGACCCTGCTGTTAACATTGGGAGCAAGCAATCCACAAAAGCGGTCTCTAGGCCTCCAGCTATATGTGTGCCAAAAGTCAACAATCCCGCATCCATGGAACGAGCACTGGACTCGTGCGTTGGTGCCAACAACTATAGCATTCGCACTTCTAAGTTTGGTGTGTCACGGATTTACACGAGCAGCTCTGATACTTTCCGGGCAACAGTGAAACAATTGACAGAACTCAATTGTCATTTCTGGCATCATCAACTTAAGGAAGATAAGCCTTACAGGGTTGTCATTAAGGGAGCCAATGCCAACGTACCCAAGGAACAAATTCAGCTGGCTCTTGCTGAACACGGTTTTGAAGCCGTTAATATATACTGCCCAAGAAAGTCAGATTGGCGTAACGTTCAGGTTAATGAGGATGATGACGAAGCGACAATCAATTACAAGACGCGGCAAAATCTTTTTTTTGTCAATCTCAAACACGGGCCGAATGTGTCTGACGCATTGAAAATTACTCAACTTGGCAGGTACAGAGTATCTGTGGAGCGCGCTCCTCGTAGGAAAGAAGTATTGCAATGTCTGAGATGCTTCATCTTCGGGCACTCAAAAAATTATTGCGTTCAGGATCCAGTTTGTGGCAAATGCGCTGGCTCTCACATGACAGGCTCCCTGCTTTGCACCAGTGAAAATTATTTGTGCGTCAACTGTGGTCAAGATCACGCTTCGACAGACAGAGACTGCCCAGTCCGGAAAGAAAAAATAAGAAAATTGAAACCGAGCCCAAGACTCCCTACTACTGGCAACACCGTCAAACCAAAATTCAACCATGGCCCCTCACGCGCCTTCATACCGGCCGAGGCTGTCAGAGGCAATATGTCATACGCTGAAGTTGCTCGTCCCCATAGAGCTGAACTTAGGCCAAGTGCCGTTGAGCATTCTCAGCGAGAAACAAATTCACTGCCTGATAAGAAGTTCCTTGCACTGGAGAACTCAATACGAGAGATCAATTCTAGAATGGACCAATTGTTTAAGTTGGTTCAAGAAACTATGGAGGCGAACAAGGCCTTCCGAGAACTGGTCCAGGTTCTCGTTTCACGCATCCCGCAATGATGCAACCAACCATAAAAATCGGATTGTGGAACGCACGGGGACTAGTTAGGGGCTCTGAAGAGCTTCGGCTATTTCTCGGTGCACACAATATAGACGTCATGTTTGCCACAGAGACACACATGAGAGAAGGACAGCGTGTCTTTCTACCTGGATATACCACCCACCATGCCTTCCACCCTAGCGGTAACAGCAGAGGTGGCGCCTCAGTCATTGTGCGCTCTAGCTTGAGCCACTGTCCTCAGCCTCCCATCTCAACAAACGACAGGCAGATAGCGAGGGTGAATTTACAGACATCTGACGGGATTGTCACACTCGCGTCTTTGTATCTCCCACCCAGAGAGCTTTGGTCTAAAGCGGAATTTGAATCCCTGTTTGCAATGCTAGGCACCAAATTCATTGCGGGTGGTGATTATAACGCTAAGCACGCATGGTGGGGCAACTCTAGAGCTGGTTCCAGAGGCAAATTGCTGCAGGAAGTCGTAGCGAATGGTCAGTACCAAATCCTAGCAACGGGAGAGCCTACTTTCTACTCATCCAACTCCCTAGTATCACCATCAGCGCTCGATTTCTATGTCACCAATGGCTATAACATGAGCAGACTCAATGTGAGAACGTTTCATGAACTTTCTTCGGATCACACTCCTCTTCTGGCGGATCTGCACGCCACGCCGCTCAGCATGCCACAACGATCTTGTCTACTCTCTCGTGGCTCGGATGTAGAAATTTTTAAGGCCTATCCGGAGCAGCAGATTGACCTTAATGTGGAAATTCAAGACGCTGAAGGTATAGATAACGCCATCAGTGTTTTCATGAGTAAGTTGAAACAAGCTGCATCAAGAGCTGCAACTAGGAATCAGCACCATATAGATGTACCTAAACCGCCACAGCTTCCGTTTGTAATAGCTGAGCTTCTCCGACTCAAACGCAAAGTTAGAAGGGAGTATGCAAGAACAGGCGATGCCCGAATCCAACAGATTCACAATAGGTTGGCGAATCGCCTACATAAAGTGCTGGCCAGCAGGAAAAAGATTCAAATTGACAACCTGTTGGAAAACTTAGGAACCGATGCCTCTACAAACTACTCTCTGTGGAAAATTACCAAATTGTACAAAACCCTGGCCGCTCCGAAATCGGCTATTAGGGATCCTGCAGGCGGCTGGTGTCGCACTAGTCTCGAAAAAACAGAAGTGTTTGCAAATAACCTTGAGCAACGTTTCAGGCCGCACGACTTTGCGTCAGAGAGTCACTGTAGGCAGATTGGGGAGTCACTGGAGACACCTTTCCAAATGGCTTTGCCCACTGACAACGTTACTCTGGATGAAGTAAAGCAACTGGTGTCTAAGCTGAAACCAAAGAAAGCTCCTGGCGAGGACTTACTTGACAACAAAACCATAAGACTTCTACCAGATCAAGCCCTGCTGTTTTTAGTGTTAATCTTTAATAGCGTTCTACGTGTGGGATACTTTCCTATAGCCTGGAAGTCAGCCAGCATAATAATGATTCTAAAGCCTGCGAAACCCCCAACCGATGTGGACTCCTACAGGCCGATCAGTCTTCTCCCCTCGCTGGGCAAAATCTTGGAGCGACTGATCCTCAACAGAATGCTCACAATTGAAGCTGTTACCAATGCGATACCCAAATTCCAGTTTGGATTCCGAAGGCAGCACGGCACTCCAGAGCAGCTCCATAGAGTTGTCAACTTTGTGATAGAGGCCCTGGAGAAAAAAGAGTACGCGGTCTCTGCCTTCCTGGACATTCAACAAGCTTTCGATAGAGTTTGGCACCCTGGTCTTCTCTACAAAGCCAAGAGTCTTCTAACGCCCCAGCTGTTCCAGATCGTTAAGAGCTTTTTGGAAGGGCGCACATTCAAAGTGAGTGCCGATGGGTGGAAGTCCTCCACTAAACTTATTGAAGCGGGCGTTCCTCAAGGCAGTGTGTTGGGACCCACATTGTACTCCATATTCTGTTCGGATATGCCAACTCACACCGCAATCACATCCATCAACGAAGATGATACCCTTGTTGCGACCTACGCTGACGACACAGCGGTGCTCACAAAAAGCAGTTGTGTGATCCTAGCCAGGGACGCACTACAAGACTATTTGGACGCCTTTCAGGAATGGGCAAAGAACTGGAATGTGTGCATAAACAAAAGTAAATGTGCCAATGTCACATTCACAAACCGAGCGCTGAACTGCCCTGTGGTGTCACTCAATGGTAAAGTGTTAAGTCACTCTCTAGCGCATAAGTATTTAGGTGTCATCCTGGATAGAAGGCTCTCTTTCAAAAAACATGTCTCATCGCTGCAGCAGTCATTTAGAGCCAAAGTTAAAAGGATGTCTTGGCTTCTATCCTCTAAAAATAAGCTGTCGCTTGATAACAAGGTTAGGATTTATAAGTGCATACTAGCTCCTAGCCTTTTCTATGCCATACAGGTGTATGGTATCGCTGCCAAGTCGCACCTTAACAAGATCCGTGTACTCCAAGCTAAGACACTTAGAACGATATCTGGAGCCCAATGGTATATAAGAAACAGCAACATCGAGCGTGACCTTAAGGTGCCTAAAATAGGTGATAGGATACAAGCGATTGCCAAAAAATACACGGAGAGACTGGGAGCTCATCCTAACAGTCTAGCCAGACGCCTTAATACTGCTTGCCAAAGGGCAAGGAGAAGATTAAAGCGCCACCACCCTCAAGATCTCCTGGACAGGGTCTTGACATAAAGTCCCAGCTACCCTATGCTTATCCCAATTTACCTTTAAAACCCACCTATCCCATATTATTAATTAATTAACATAATTTCGTATGTCATTATGATAAATAATCTTGTTTTGTTTTTAGTTTAATTTCTGATTTGTTTAAGTTGCCCAATAAGGTAGCAGAACACTTGTCTTGTAAAAATTTCATTTAATTTTTTTTTTAATAAAAAAAAAAAAAAAAAAAAAAAAAAAAAAAAAAAAAAAATTGTTTATTGAGATTATTATTATTTTTTTTTTTAATTGCCATACATTGAATTCCGTTCTATCTCAGTAATTTTGCTTATACATTCTTTAAATTCTTTAAGGTAATCTTTTAGGCTTATCAAATAATCTTGTCCTTAACTTTCGCACTGCTCGCTATAAGATTTTCGTCAAATGACACTTTTCATATTTAAGATATCCGTCAAACTATTTCTTATACTCAACTAAAATTATTTCATCAAACTCACATATCAAATCAATTTCTTAAATAAAGAAAATGAAAACAGTAAGATGTTCTTAGCAGCTTGATTTTTATACCCTTAACCCATAAAATGGGTAAATAAGGGTATAATGGTTTTGTGCAAAAGTATGTAACAGGCAGAAGGAAGCATCTCCGACCCTATAAAGTATATATATTCTTGATCAGCATCAATAGCCGAGTCGATTTAGCCATGTCCGTCTGTCCGTCTGTCTGTCCGTCTGTCCGTCTGTATGAACGCGTGGATCTCAGAGACTACAAAAGCTAGAGACTTCAGATTTTGTATATAAGTTCTCCTACACCATGAGCAGAACAAGTTTGCTTCAAATTATCGATAATTTTTCTGGTTTCCGATATACACATAATATCGATAACAAAAAATATCGAATTTGGAAAATGTAAAAATGAGGGTTGAAAGAATGCGTAACGATAGAGCTTTTCTGAAAATTTCGTCCAAATCGGTTAAGAAACACCGGAGATATCTAATTTTATCGATTGAAGTTAAGTCAGTATACCAAAGACTTATATAAATTTAATATATTTATTGCAACTGGGTTCAGGGTATCTTCTAGTCGGGCTCTCCCGACTAGAGCCTTCTTACTTGTTTTCTATTTACGGGTTTCACTATACTCTTTCCCAGTATGCTACTTACGATAAAAATGTATAAAGAATGTGTTTTGTACTCATTTACTGATTTAAAAAATTCTTCTATTGATGTTGTCTGATACCCTATCTTAATTTGTGTTATATTTAATCGTTTTCTTGAACTTAGTATTCTATTGATTTTTAAACATTTTATGTAATGTAGTTAGCTATTTTGATTAGGCTTTACGCTTAAAACGAGATAGATTTTATTATTGTCCTTAACAAGTTAACTTAATTTTAACAGAGAAATCGATCGGACATTGATTTTTCACTTTATAATTGATTGCTTTAATATATTTTAACTGTCAACATATATACCTTTCTACTTTTTTAGTGATTATGTTACATTTTTATATTTCCAAACTCATTGCTTAAACTTACAAAATTTCGTTACTAATTTCTTATAATTGATGGATGGTAATATTTTATTTCATTATTCTCCCGATTTTTCTTGCATTTAATAAGGAAGTGCATTGAACTAGCTTAACAGTTCGAGATATGAGTCTTACACTGTTTCAAAAGTATGAATACGTTAGGTGTTTTAATTTAAGGGTTAAGTATCTACTACTTCTGTTCCTTAACTGTGATAGTTGCAGTTTTGTTAAATCTCACTTCAGTTTTTTTTTTTATTTATTTTTTTTTTTTATTTATTTATTTTTATTTCTTTTTTCTTTGTAGGTGCTTTATTAATTTAAATGAGAACAAACCCTTTTTGTTCTACATGCCATGTTATTAGGGCGTATTTCTTCATTTAATTATTATAATTATTTCTTAAGGAGACTTAATTTCTTTAGTGCTTAAAACTTATTGTTGCTAAAGGATTTATTTTTTCTTGATCTGAGTTATTTATTTAATTCATGAAACCATTGTATTGTATTTTATTCCTTTTGAACCTTTGCATTAATCTTGAGTTTGCATGGCAAAATAAGGTTGTGATGTACTAAAGCTAGAGATGACTTAAAAGTCGGTATTTTGCAAAACAGGCGGTAGAGTACTTAAAATTTTCAATCGTAGTGTGTTTTTAAAATAATGTACGTTAACTATTACCGGATTGGTTTATACCCACTAAATATTGGGATTTTCCGTTTTTTCTTCCTATGTATTAGTCGATTTATACACCCTATTTTAGAGTAAGTAGTTTTGCTAGGCTATATTCTTTTATGATTTTTGTGGGTTATAATTCGTACATTGAAAGAGCGAGATAAAATTGTTCTTGTTTAGGTCCACAATCTATTTTCTTGGTCCATTTTCCTTGGCATATAATACGGCAGGGAGTAAGATTTAAAAGTAGTATGTCCTTCCATTCTAGTAATATTTGTATATTGTTTTTATTATATTGTTATTTAATTTTTAATTTTATTCTTTTATGTTATTTGACTTTATATATTGCCTTTAAATTTAATGGTTTTGCCTCTCAATTTTTGAACCGAGACATTGTATTTTTTTCTGTGCTGCATAAACGAAAGCATGCTGGATCTCAGATATGTTTATTCTTAATCAATATTTAGATCAACACCGTAGGCTTCCTAGATCCATATGTCTGTATCTATATCTTATCAGCTTTTAGGTATTGAGATTAAATTTTGCTCAGAATCTAATCGCTGACTTAAACACATGAGTGTTACAGCTTTCACGCTTAAGGAGCATCAGATCTTGTCGTTTCAAAGAGTTTACTATTTGACGCTTTTAAGAACAATTTGATTGCCTGAGCTTGGTAGGTTATACAGTTAAAACAATTAGTGGAAAGACGGAACTGTCTTATAGAATTTCTTCAACATTATTAGTTGGTTCTTTCCCTATCGCTTTTTATCACGCACTTTGAGATTATAACATTACTTAATGGATAGTGCTGCATGTTCCCGATTGATAGCTGATTATTGTTGTTAATTATTATTTTTGTTTATTTATTTCTTTTGCATCTCATATAGTATTTTTCCCTTATGTTTATTTTTTTTGCGCTCCACTTCTATACTTACTTAAATAATTTATCATATGTTTCCTACAATTTATATTCAATCGCCTTTTAATTGACAAAAACTGGGCTGTTAAAAACGGAAGGGAGTTAATCTATAAAACTGATGGAACGGAATAGTTGTGTTCATTTAAAAATAAAAGTAGGCTGTTATACGGGTACATCAAATATTACTTATATTAATTTAAAATTTGAATTGATTTTTAATAAACCGGCTTTTTTCGAAAATGTAGTTTTTTAAAGAACATATTAAGCTCATGTCATATTTATTTAGATTTTCACATTTAGGTAACATTAGTTCAACTCCCTCAACATCCGATAGTGAGCTGTCGTTTACGGACGGTAAAGTAAACGGGGATGCCGCTATATCGTTTCTCATAATCACAATTTAGCTGCCCGACGATGAAAATTAGTTCCCTTACGATTTGAGTACTGTCGCTGTTTACAGCAGCCTGGCATTCTAAAAAGACTTAATCGCTCACCATCATCACTTGACAACCAAGTAAGTGCGTACCTGTTTTTTCAATTTTCTCTTTCTAGAAAATGTCTTTAGGTTCGGTAGCCTCACAATCATTCAATATGTATGTTATAGGGATTTTATATTGTACTTTTATTTTTGTAAATTTTAAGTTTTCCGGTTTGGTGAGTAGCCCTTCTCATTTAAGTATTATGTTTGCTTATACACACATAATCATTTACTTAGATTATTATCTGACTAATAAAAATGTCTAAAATATTTAAAAAATTTTAGGATTTACTTTTATGTATGGAGTTTTAGCTGTCCTATTATATCGCTGATTGTTCTTACTAAACAATTGATTGAACACTACCTCCATAATGTCTTTTAAACGTATCTTTGATTGATTTTCGATAATCACTACTTATTAAATTTTCTAGATCGTACCCGAGTCACATTAATATAGCAGGATACGTCAAAATAAGCACGCAAACAAGATTGAGGGCAGAGACACTCCTAAAAGGCTTTGAGCCGAAGTGTGGCGTAGAAAAAGGTACAATAAGGTAGGAGCTAACGAACAGCGAGAGTCTTTAGAGGGAAGCGAGCTGAACGAAAACATCTGATCTCAGGCCAGACAAATGTTTATCGGCAGAAAGAATCCTCCTTTCACATTATAGCAGTATGCGTAGCCTTAACAAGGAACAAATTTTATTTTCTTAGAACAACATATCAACCGTATTTAAGGCTAAGAAACCCTCAGCTCATCATAAATACTTGATCTCGTACAGTTTCTAGGTCCGGTAGAAGAGTCATAGAACTAGAAGTGGGGCACAACAGACCTCGCAGTTACCAAATCATTCATCGACGATTAAGGTTTACACAGGCAGGAGATATATTATTCTATTATTGATTCCCCTTTATATATATGTATTTTTTTTTTTTTTTTAATTAAAAACGAACATTTCAATAACGTTGTTACTATTTTACTGACTTTTTTTAATTTTTATTAATTTTTTATTATCTTGTCGGAAATTTAATTTCCGTTTTTTTCTTTAAAAAGTAGTCAATTTGTCAATTTGTGATTTTGTTTTAAACTTCTAAGAACCGAATCTTTTTTTTAAAGAGTGCTTTTAATTTTTTTTTTATTATTATTTTTTTTTACTTAAAGCCAACGAAAGTACTGACGCAATTCTGCTGCGTTTCGAACTATAACTTCAATTTAACATTTAAATGAAAGAACAAGTCCACAATCGTGTCGATAAAAACCGGGACTTAAAAGTACGCTGTAAAGTAATCCTTGCAAAGTGAGGCAGCGGTGGCCATCTGACGTTTCCAGGCAAATATTTTTTCTTTCAACTCCAATTCTAGAACTCACACAATAACCTTGAAAAGAGGTAAGCCCAAAATACATGGAACTAGTGGCAGTTTTGCTGTTAAAAACACGTTTTTTTTTCGGTTTTATAAACTGGTTGTTGTTTAACTGTTTAAAACAGGGAGCTGCTATATTTTTACGGTTTGAAAAACCGGGTGCTGTTTTGCTGTTATTTTTCATGTTTTTCAGAAACAGCTTGTTGTTTTGCTGTTATTTTTCATGTTTTTCAGAAACAGATTGTATGGCAATTAAAAAAAAAATAATAATAATCTCAATAAACGATGAAGTATAAATATTAAGATCAAAATTATTTTGTTAGAACATGATTTATTATACCATCTGCACGAACTTCGTTAAGCTTTCAAGTGAGTACTAGAACTTAGGCTTATAGTATTGACTTAAAAAAGCTTTTTATAAAGCCGAAACAAAATCATGGAGTATGACTTGTGTGTTCTACCGGCTATAACTATATGTCATTAATCTTAATATTCGGTGTTTGTGTTTGCTAAATCCCTCAACGGAACAAGCTTAATATAAATCTCAAATTTAACATACAGCAAAAATCTAAAAAAAAAACAAGTGGAAACGTTGCAGTCGGACGCAACCGACTGCGGCATACTCGATACCAGTATTAAAACAGGTAAAAAGAGGCCTGATTGCAAAGGGGTACGGATGGGACAAAGGTGTACGCTGCCTTAAAGATTCTCCGATGCCACCAACTATCTTCCTTCCAAATTTGGTGACTCTAGCTGAAAGTTTGTAAGAGCTGTTGAAAGGGGGGGCTGGGGGCGGTATGATTGGGTGTGGCATCCAAATTTTTACTGCAGATCTTTGCGAAATGTCAATTGCTACCTTCATACCATATTTGGTGACTCTAGCTCCAAAATTGTTAAATGTGGGGAAAGGGGGGCTGGGGGCGGTATGGGTGGGCGTGACATCCAAATTTTTGATGCAGATCTTTGTGGAATGTCAATTGCTACCTTCATACCAAATTTGGTGACTCTAGCTCGAAAATTGTTAAATGTGGGGAAAGGGGGGCTGGGGGCGGTATGGGTGGGCGTGGCATCCAAATTTTTGATGCAGATCTTTGTGGAATGTCAATTGCTATCTTCATACCAAATTTGGTGACTCTAGCTCGAAAATTGTTAAATGTGGGGAAAGGGGAGCTGGGGCGGTATGGGTGGGCGTGGCATCCAAAGTTTTGATGCAGATCTGTGTGGAATGTCAATTGCTATCTTCATACCAAATTTGGTGACTCTAGCTCGAAAATTGTTAAATGTGGGGAAAGGGGGGCTGGGAGCGGTATGGGTGGGCATGGCATCCAAATTTTTGATGCAGATCTTTGTGAAATGTCAATTGCTATTTTCATACCAAATTTGGTGACTCTAGCTCGAAAATTGTAAAAAGTGGGAAAAGGGGGGTGAAATGGGTGGGCGTGGCTCCAAAACTTTGATGCAGATTTTTGGGGGTCGTTACCAGCTATCTTCCCACCAAATTTGGAGGCTCTAGCTCCACTACTCTGGAAGATACACGCATTCCCGTTTTTGACGAAGCGTTGGGGCAGATGGGAATGGCTAGTGCGGTATTGGTGGGCGTGGCATCCAAACTTTGGATGCAGTTTTTGGGGGGTCATCATCACCTATCTTGGCACCAAATTTGGTGGCTATAGCTCAAAAACTTTGGGAGATATAGGCTTTTTTGACTTTAAAATGCGGGGGGCTGGGGGCGGAATGGGTAGGCGGGGCTCCAAAATTTTTGATGCAATTCTTTTGGGGTTGTTGCCAGCTATCTTCCTACCAAATTTGGTGGCTCTAGCTCCACTACTCTGGAAGATACACGCATTCCCGTTTTTGACGAAGCGTTGGGGCAGATGGGGGTGGCTAGTGCGGTATTGGTGGGCGTGGTATCCAAACTTTGGATGCAGTTTTTGGGGGGTCATCATCACCTATCTTGGCACCAAATTTGGTGGCTATAGCTCAAAAACTGTGGGAGATATAGGCTTTTTTGACTTTAAAATGCGGGGGGCTGGGGGCGGAATGGGTAGGCGGGGCTCCAAAATTTTTGATGCAGTTTTTTGGGGGTTGCTAGTAGCTATCTTCTCACCAAATTTGGTAGTTCTAGCTGTCAGGATGTGCGAAATATGTGGATTTATCAGTTTTGAGTTATCAAATTTATCGATTTGCGAGCCCCCCAGTTATCGTAGAACCCCCATCTTGACACTTTAATTTACTATCCCATAGATAAAGAGAATTGGAAAGTTTCAAGTCTCTAGCTTGAAGGGTGTGGAAAAAAGTTGCGTTCATACAGACGGACAGACGGACAGACGGACAGACGGACAGACAGACAGACGGACAGACGGACAGACACCATGACGGACATTGCACAAACCCAATATACTCTTTACCTTCGGTATCGAGTATAAAAATTAAATAAAATTAAAACATACCCATAAGAAAAACATAATTTGGTAGTTCATTATCAAAGTACGCCAATTTTAAAAATTTTCATTGGTTTATTAAAAAGTTAGACTAATTAGCTCTATAAAAGTAACAGAAATCAGTGCAATAATCAAAACAGATATATGCAAATAAAGGTTAGAAACGTAAGTAGCGAACAAGTTGGTTGTGCGTTAGAAGGAGGGACAATCAATTAACATACCACCTGCATTTCATAGACGTTCGTGTACAGAATCGCATAAGGGAGCGTGTTTTAATATAATAATACAAGCAGGATCACTTTCCCCTATAACACTTTCCCACTCTAACACTTACTCTCTCTAATACTAACTCTCTCTTTCTCCCTCTAACACTTTCCTCCTCTTACAACTTCCCCATATAATATTTCAAACTAAATCTGAAAGTCTCAATACTCTTGTGTTGATCTTGCTGCTGCTGCCGCAAAAAAATTCCCATCCCTTGCTTACATAACACTCACGAATGTTGTTGTTGTTGTTGGTGTTGCTTTTGATCATAACAATGCGGCCTACGAATGTACTGCCCTTTGACTAGCGTACTTCAAACAAGCACAATCTTGTCTCAATCCTTTTATCCATTGATCACTGGTTTTCACAACCATAAACATTCATTGCTTATGTTTTGCTTGCAGGTGTGGAAGGCAACGCACGTCAAACAGGCGCCCTCTCGACTCTCTCTTATCTACTTATTCGTAGCTAAGAAACCTGCGCACAGTTGACTCTCTCTCTCTCTCTCTTATCTACTAGCTTGTAGCTAAGAAACTTGTGCACACTTGACTCTAGCATTTAATAGTTTCATAGGCAATGTACTTTGCTCACTGAACCTCACGGACGGTGATACCTATAACACATTAGCCAACTAATGTACTTGACATTTGACTAGCGCACTTCAAGCATGCACAAACTTGTCTCTAATACCCCGATTCCATTAGACTGCATCTTTCATTAACAGCGAGTGAAAGATGTAGGTGATTCCACCATAAATCCAATTGCATAGTTGCATCTTGATTTAACAGGGTCTGTTAAAAGACAGCAGACAGCTATTTGTGTATTATACGTTTATATATAATTGGAAGCAAATATGAGCTCGATCACAAATAAAATTAGTGAAGCCAAAAAAGTAAAAATTATTGCTTTAATTTATGCGCAAAATGCAAACATGTTTAGCGAATATCCCAGTTTGTTTGGACATGCACTTGATGACAAGCGGTTTTACTCAAATCGGCACTGTATAAACCTTGTATCGATTACAAATTTCATGCTATCGACTATGTTAATGCTCTGTTCAGTGCTCTGTAATGTTAGCTTCTACATTCCCGTTGGGTCGGTTTCGAACCAACTGGGAAGGCAGCCGACCAACGGGGAAAATTTGAATAAGTTTCCCTTGTACAAATGGGATTCTAATACAAAAGATGCGGCATCTTTGAATACCAATTACATACTTGCATCTTGCTCTAGTGGAATCGGGGTATAAGTCTTCCTCCCTCTAACACTTTCTTGCACACAGTATCCTTCTAACACTATCCCCCTCTAACTCTTTCCTCCTCTAACACCTTCTCCCTCTAACACTTTCTTCCTCTATCCTTCCTCCCCCCCCCCCCCCCCCCCCCCCCTTACACCTTCGCCCTCTTACACCCTTCTCCCTCTAACTCTTTATAATCTAAATGTTTAAAAACAATGTGTTGATCTTGCAGCTGCTGCCGCTGCGAAAAAAAATTTTTTTGCTTTTGATCAGAACAATGCGGCCTACGAATGTACTGCCCTTTGACTAGCGTACTTCAAAAAAGCACAATCAAGCATGCACAAACTTGTCTCTAAGTCTTCTTCCCTCTAACACTTTCTTGCACACAGTATCCTTCTAACACTATCCCCCTCTAACTCTTTCCTCCTCTAACACCTTCTCCCTCTAACACTTTCCCCCTCTATCCTTTACCCCTCTTACACCTTCTCCCTCTAACACTCCCCCTCTTACAACTTCTCCCTCTCACTCTTTATAATATAAATGTACAAGTATCAATACTCTTGTTTAAAAACAATGTGTTGATCTTGCTGCTGCTGCCGCTGCGAAAGGAAATTCCCACCCTTGCACACATAACGCCCCCACGATGGTTGTAGTTGTTGTTGCTGTTGGTGTTGCTTTTGATCATAACAATGCGGCCTACGAATGTACTGCTCTTTGACTAGCGTACTTCAAAAAAGCACAATCAAGCATGCACAAACTTGTCTCTAAGTCTTCCTCCCTCTAACACTTTCTTGCACACAGTATCCTTCTTACACTATCCCCCTCTAACTCTTCCTCCTCTAACAGCTTCTCCCTCTAACACTTTCCCCCTCCATCCTTTCCCCCCCTTATACCTTCTCCCTCTAACTCTTAATAATATAAATGTACAAGTATCAATACTCTGCTGCTGCTGCTGCTGCGAAAGAAAATTCCCATCCTTGCACACATAACCCCCCACGAAGGTTGTTGTTGTTGCTGTTGACAATAACAATGTCCGTCACGCACATGAATGTAGTTGTTGTTGTTGACAAAAACAATGTATGTTGTGGCTTGCTTGCACGTGTTCAAGGCAACGCACTGAAAACAGCAGCACACTTGACACCCGATCCTATGACCACTGATTCTCAAGGATGCTGTTGTTGATGTTGCTCTTGACAATAACAATGCATGTCGTGGCTTGCTTGCAGGTGGTAAAAGACAAAGCACGTGCAAACAGATGTACACTTAACACCAGTTTCTATGATCACTGATTCTCGCAACCATAACAATGCGGCCTAGGAATGGCATGCCTTTGTCCTTAATACCTAGTCTAATTAAAGCGGGGTACGATCATGGGAAAAAAGGGTCATAAATTATAGTATTGGGGGGTAATAAAAGTGTAAAAAAAGGTCATAAATTTAAGTATTGGGGGTAATAAAAGTGTCAAAGAAAAGGGGATCATATTACTTAATGGAGTCATAAATTATGATTGGGGGTAATGAAAGTGACATCTACTTCATGTTCCAGAACCTCCATTCTCCTACTACTAACGTTCTGACCGACTTTAAATGATCTAGTTCGCGTACGTAATTTATAAGTACGCTGGTTTTTCTCATAAGCTTTCGTCAAATCCGTTTCGATATCAGAGCGAATTTGATGAAATTTATCCGTTCGATTCAGCTGTTGTGTACCATCGCTTAGTGCATTTAGATTTTTCAACAACTTATAATCTTGGCCATGCACTATCATATATTGACCAAACACTATACGGTAAGGCGACATTCCAACAGACTGATGCAGAGAATTTCGTAAAGCACAATTGACACTGGGTAAACATACATCCCATGCCCGCTGATCGGTACGGACGTAGGCTCTGAGAGCTGCGTTTATGGACCGATTTACCCTTTCAGCTGCGTTTGACTGAGGGGCATATGCTCCGGTGCATATGTGGTTAGTACCGAATTGCTAAATAAATGAGGAAAAATCATGGCTTTTAAACTGAGTGCCATTATCACTCACGATTATCTCAGGCACTCCAAAGCATGTAAAAAGATAAAATCAGATAGTCAATTACAATTTGCGAATTAAATTTCTTTACCGCTTTGAGGAAAGTAAATTTTGAAAAATGATCAAGCACGATAAAAATGCCAACATTTCCTTTCTTTGTACGCGGAAATGGTCCAATAAAATCGATTGTACAATCTTTGAAAGGGACTTTCACTAGACACTTGTTTACCCATGGGTGGTTTTAGAGCACACGTAGGATACTTGGTAGTCTTGCATATGTCACAATTGCCTATATAACTTTTATCTTTGAACCATAGTAAGTTTGGTTTTGTTTGTAACTTCTTCGCTACTGTTATTTAATTCACTTATTACATTTGTAGATTGGATTGAAATGCCAAAGGCTTCCCTAAAATCCATTCCACACATAACATTTTGTTTGATGGAAGGTATAATCAAGAACTCGAAGTCAATTTCAAAGGAATTGTAGGTAAAAGGTATAAATATTCTACCCGTCACTGTTTGCTTATTACCATCAGCTGTCTGAACGACGCCATTTACTTTATCGACTTTTGTCATCTCTGAGGCAAGATGTCTAAGTCTGCACCAATAACGCTCTTATTGGCGCCACTGTCCAACAGGGCTAAATATTGTTTACCAAAAATTTATATTTGAGAAAATGGTCTAATATCGTTAGGTCTACTCATAATCGACGATATAGTGAAGGCATTAAGACGACGTTTATTACGCCAAAAGTTTCTCATACGTACAGTAGAACGATTCTTTTGAATGTGTAGAGTGTTCACATCAGAAATAGCTGGCTCAAATTCTCAGTTCTTAAAAATCTTAAAACTATCTGTTATATCAGGTAAATGGGGTTTTTCTAGTAAAGATAAAGGTAAATCTGGTAAGTTTGCGTTTGGCTCCCAAGTTAATATCGGATGTCCACTTTCGAAACTCGGTGAACATCCTTCACTGAGTTTTCCGATTTTGACTTGCAATGATCACAGTTAGGCTTATACTTATCTGCTAGTCCACATCCATAGCAGAAAACTCGAAGTGGCTTTAGACAGTCATGGTATCTGTGACCTTGCTCATCACAATTCCAACATCTAAGTTTTTCTTTTAAACGTAGTGCACAAATCTCATCAGCATCGTTAATATCAGTGTCAGTCAACTCTTCAGTATCTTCTTCCAGCACAATAAAATTAACATAACGCTTTGGCACATTTGAACGCATTAAAGACTTTGATCGTAAACTTCGAAAGAATTCTTCATGGCGATGGCACTCCTTACGAAGAATTGCAAGATTTGGGGTGCCTACATGGAGAATCACATGGATTAATTCGGGGTTTAAGTTATGCTTTACTTCTACAATTTTGTCGCTCTCTGACATGTGCTCTCTAAGGGATTCAGCTATCGCTAGCATTGCATCGAAGCTTTCATTAACGCCTTACTTGCGACGTCGCATGACATTTCTAATATCTCAATCAGTTCGCTGGTCTTGATATCTTTCTCTTAAACGGTCGCACAACTCAAACCATCCCATGCAACCCACAGTTTTGTGTACACGCCAATAAAATTGAAGAGCTGGGCCTTTAAAGAGTAAGTTCGCAAACTGGTATAATAAATCAAAATAATTATTAAAATATTGAGCCGTAAGACAATTGACTCGGTATATAAAATCTTCAATGGGAATGTCATTCGTCGCGCCAGAAAATTGTATTTTCCATTTCGATACTACGTTCGAAGTTCTATCTGGACGATCTATTGAATAATTACTATTGTTAGCGTTCTCACGAGATGGACTTCGCCTATCTCTTGCGAGATTTTCACGCTCAAGGCTCATACGCCGACCACTAAGCTGAATGTCATTATCCCATTCCAGCTGAGGTTCGTCTCGAGTCTCTCTAGCGGGAGCAGAAAAATTTAAGTTTTGTATTGCGGCACTGTTTTGATTAGCTACCGACGAAGCTATAAGACTGCGATAATTTTCCAAGGAGTTTGAAATAATCTGCTGAATGCGATCTTCTGATACTACCGCACTTTCAACAGCATTATTAGCTGAACTACGAGCTAATTGCGAAGTCGTTTGCTAACGCACATTTGGAGTGTTACGACTATTTGTTCTCGTAAGTGGTCTACGTGGAACAGCACTTGTTTAATTGCTGGCTACGGTAGCACGCGGTCTTCCCGTTGTACCACCGGAATTGGCTCTAGGCCGAGCTGAAATATTTTCAAAGCTCTGCGACAACGTAAGAGGCTCCCTACACATTGGGCATACGTTGTTATTACTCAACCACTGAGATAATCATAGTTTATAAAAACGATGTTAGCAACTGGTTTCCCTAAATTCGGTTTCTGAGCTAGTGTCATTGCAGATGACACATGACACTGCTGCATTAACGTTACTTGCTAAAGCAAGTAAGTCTTCAGTACTGCGGACTACTGCCATGTTTACTGATTCTAAGCGATACTAAAAGAAATGCGATAAGCGATAACGATAAGCGATGACGATAGGCGTTAAATGCGATATTAACTAATGGGACTTCTCCGTCAGTACCTGTCACACCACGTTGCTTGATGAGCACGAGTCTTTAACTTTTTAATTCTGCATTTGTTATAAAAATTGGATGCGTTTCGATTTCAGTTGAAGAGGAGCCAGCCGAAATTTTCAGCTTGGAACAAATCTCAACTCAAAGAAAAAGATATTGAATTCGGAACTCTAAACTAATAACTTTGTTCGTTTTCAACATACCTTTCGGAAGAGGAAGGTGCTAAAAATTTTCAACATGAACAATTCTCGATTCCAGATAAATTGAAAATTTATATATGTATTTATATTCAAATACCAACTGCTTGGTTTTATCCGAATTAAATCATATAAAAAACTTCAAAGCAATAATCTACTTTAATATCATATACAAATGTTGATAATGTTGACAATTATCAACACAAAAGCAAATCTTATCTACTGGCTTGGCTCCGATATATTCTCCACAGCCAATAATTCCATGTAAAATAAGAGATACTAACTGAAACTACTAAAATAACAAGATTGGATATTGAATGTCTTGATGAAGGGAGTTGAGCGGGAACTAAATTTTTTTTTTTCTTTTTTTTTGCTTGAGTCTTACAAGCATTCCTAGGCTGCACATGACAAATTTGTTATGTATTCCCAATTGTCATAAGGCCTCACGCTTTGGGCGCCATTTTATTATTATGTAACGAACCTCATTTAGAGTTGCATCGGCAGCACCCCTGTCTACTAATTTTGCTGACTTTTCTCAGGGAAAGTGAGGTGGGTTTTGGTGCTGCTTCATACAAATGTGCTACACATAATAAAAATCGTAGACAGTGGCGGGAAAAGACGGAAAGGTTGGTACTTCATACAAGAAGAGTTGACCAGTGCGCTATCAGTGAATTGAGAAACTCAGATGTATTTGTTCCTCTGATCTATACCCTCCCTACCTGTAACATTAACATTTTTACTGGTGGTGATTAGAGACTTCCGGTGCCCCTTAATAAGAATTAAATAATCCATATTCAGAATATTTATAATTGAAGAGGGTACTTAACTGCTATTATTATTTTCTGACAATTCATATTTGTGTCACTTGTATTCAAATTACATTATTTCAGTATTCAAGCGCTTTATAAAAATTAGATGTACAAATATATATATAAGCTAAGGGTGTATATCTTTATCAACTATTTAATTGTTGTTTAATTATTGAATTACTGATGATTCTATTTATATCATAGGTTATTATTAAGGCGTGACAAGAGCCAAAGATATGATATTACTAAGATACTAATTTACTTTACTTCAGATACATAAATCTGCAACCAGTGAAGCTTAAACAGTGCAAATAAATCAACGCGACATACATACAAACATACGCGCTAAAGCTTTGAAGAAAATCGGAACGCACAGCTGTTCCTTAATGCACTCAAATATAGGCATTTATTTAAGTAGGTGTGTATGTATGAGAGCGGATATTCATTAAGCTTTTTGATTCTAAGCTTACGTTTGATCGGCTGCGTTTTTGTTGCATTTGTTTTGTTACTCACTCTCGGCTATGCCGTACTCCCTATAATACAAGGTCCATCGATGTCGGCAAGCCTGTTGACGCTGATGTGTGTTGCTGTGGATTTAAGATCTTTTTCATATGTTAAATGCGCAACAAAAACTTGTCCGAAGCTAAATGGCAAAAACATATGGAATTAGCTTTAATGCACAACTAAATAAGGCTTTAATTTATAAATTAAAAAAAAACTCTTTCCTCTTAGCATTACAAATTCTTTATCCGGTAGTTGACAATGCCGTGGTACTTCTAATGGTAGAGAAGCATCCACGCAACCAGGTTCGGTCGGGCTTGATTATGATTAGCCGACGTGTGTGGACACGTGACGACAAATACAGACGGTTTGGTCTGGATGGGCACTTCCACTTCAATATGATCATCCGACCATTGCTTGACTTCTTAGCTAGACTCAAATATCGGTATTGGAAGCGCAGGGGATCAGCATTGCCCCATGTGGCCTTTGGCGACGTCTACCATTAGACGTTAACCTCGCATTTGAAAATTAGGTTATGTCTGGTATTAGCCCTGACTGGGCATTACACCGTTGGTTGGGCCGCAGTCTCCGGACTGACCACAGACTGGAATGTTCCGAGGCCGGCAACCTGGCGAAGGTTTAAACTTTAAGCACGGCAGTTGAGCACTTTAAAAGGCTTACCTGGTGTTTAAGTAAATCGCGCTAAATTCCAGAAATCCACGAAATAAGTCTGGCACCTCGTTTTGGGTGTAGATTAAAAGCAAATGAGCCTACAATAGAAACTAAATCTGTGCAATGCGCGATGGATGCTGTTAGATTAAGATTCGAGCCACGCGTCACGTTTTGCACATTAAATATATCTTATATTCTCCCTTTAGGCTTAAAGGTTTTTTTTTCTCTTTGGCACGTCTTTATTAAAACATGTGCGGAAATAAAATGATCTGCTTAGTCTTCCGACAATAAGAATGCAAGGGTGAAAGCTCTCTAATGACAGATCAAAAGCTTGACTGCATCAGCTGCGCATGTGCAGCGCTATCCACTTGTCTAAAATAAAGCTCTTCAGCTGGGTCAGAAAAGCTTTTGGGCTACAGTGGTGAGTATAATAGTCGGCACGCTTATAATAGCGGATAATGGTCGAGCGTTATTTTTAAATTTTATCCGCACCCTCACATGCTATTTGCATTGTTTTTAAAGAAGAGATTCCAATTTGGACACAGGCAAATATGTTAGTGTGGGCCAACGATTTTATGACCAAGTGGAACTTTCCAAACAAAGTTGGCGCAATAGATGGCAAGAACATAGCCATAGTAAAACCAACAAACAGTGGCAGCGCCTTCTACAACTATAAAGTAAGTTACACAACATGATAATTAAAGCATACATGTATATAAAGGAATCAATTATTTTTTCATCTAGTGTTTATTTTCCATTACTCTGATGGCTGCTTGCGACGCATCTTGTCGCTTTACCTACATACATTGATGTTGGTGCTTATGGAAGCGAAGGCGATATGAGCGCCTTCTCACATTGCTCGCTTGGGAAAGCAGTTATGACAGATAGTCTACCTTTTCCGCCAGACAACGTTTTCAATGGAGTTGCAACACCATATTTTATTGTTGCAGACGATGCGTTTCCTCTACACAAGAGGATAATGAAGCCATACGGGTCGCGCTCACTCAGCGTACCCGAACGTGTTTTCAATTATAGGCTCAGCCGAGGTTGCTGCTGCATTGAAAATGCATTTGGCATTTTGACCGCCAAATGGATGGCTGTGCAAAGGACTTTGAGGTGTCACCCTGAAAGAGCACAAAAAATAACATTGGGGAATATGTTAACTCAAGCGAAGGTTCTGTTCCTTGGCAAAATAAATTGGCTGGTGTTTAAATTATATAAAACTTTGAATTAAATTATAGCTGAATTTTATTGTTTTCCTTGTTCCTTCTTATAAGCTTTAATTTTAGACAATATTAAATTGGTAATCTCGACTTCCACATCAGTGGCTAGGTTTGGCGGAAGACGACATAACAAAATATTCCAAAATGGAAATATATCCCGATTGACAGGCTAAAGTATTTGTCTATAATGCCCACCAGTTGCTAATCGGTTGGGTCAAGCTCGTTAGCCTTATGCTTCTTTCTTTAATATGTGTAAGCACTATATGTGCTGGGTTAATTTTCTGTCTCTATAGTTGCGCTGCTGTTGTCAAATAAAAATTCCACTGAGTCAGCAGCCGGTGACGCCAAGGGTGTAGAGCAATTGGCTGGGCTCTCACTTTCAGCTAAATCGCTGAATGTCGTCACCCTCTCCGTAGCTTAACTTGGCAAAAAACCCATGTACTGGGCGAATTCCCATATCTATTGCGTCGCCAACACTCTGCTGCTTTTGCAAGGTTCCACCAGCGCTTCCACTTTTTAATTTTTTATTACGATGGTAACGTTTTTGCATTCGGCAACTAAAATATGATATATATTTTTTTTAAATATTATATGCCTATTATAAAAGCAAACAATCAACTCACCATCTTTATTCACATCCGCGCCAACACACTCCCAGGCGCTTCTTGTTGATTTGAAATTCCAAATTGCTTCATATTTTTTGATCGCTTTTATTAGATCGATTTTATCTTCTCGACTTAAGTTTTCAAATCGCTTTCGTTTAACATTCTTTTGTGCGTCCATTTCTAATGCTGCACGGAATAATTGTAGAGCTATTATTCCGTTTTTAAGAACAGCTAATTTTAGAATCCACAATTGTTACACTATCGGAACTATCGACTAACTTTGCTGATGGTTGCTGGGAATTTTAAAACGAAACACAGACAAGAAAATTTCTGACAACTGTTTTTTATATAGAGTTGCACATAAAAATTACGCATGGCAGCTGCTGGGAATGGGCCTTCATACAAGAATTTTTCGATCATTATTGTTTTAAGCTTATTTTAGAAATTATTTTTTTAAATTTTTAGTTCAATGTTTTCAAAAAGCGTATATTTTAGTGGTTTTTTTCTGAATATATTTATTGTAACTATAATTATTACTAAATATTGACTTGTAAAAAGTAAAAATCAGATTCAAAATATACTACTCTGACAAAAGACAATAATAAATAAAATTTGATGAAAAGATACAGTAACAAATTAAGTGGAAATCTTGTCACGTTCCCGATGTTACGTTATAAATTACTAAGCAAACATGGAAAATAAATAAAATGATAGTAACATACCAAAGTGATTTCAAAAATAGAAAACTACATAAATTTATTACGGTTTAAAAGTATTTTCTTCCAAATTACTTGCCACATTTCGCAAACTTTTGAATTTGACAAGATGAACTCAAACATGACTTAATTTTTTGTCACGTTCGCGATTCACTGCTTTATTATTATTGGACGTAGATGTATTAACGAACAGTACAGTCAAGTGGCCCAACGATACCAAGCACCGCGGACCCACGCACAAAGCGACCCACCTCCCGCCCATCCGACCGAGGGGCGCTCTGCTTATCGTGCGGTTACGATGATCTCAAACATGCAGACAAATGACACAAAACTAACTCTTTAATATAGCAAGTAGAAGTTGCACTGTGTATTAAGTGGGAAAGATCGTTATAAATAGAACACAGAATACGAAAAGAGTTATGAAGAGCATAATTAGAATTACAAGTTTGAAGAGATATTGGTACAAAATTTCTAGTATTTCTAATAGGAACAACAAATTTAATTTGGTTAATTAATTCAGAAGAATCAATTTCACCATTTATTAGTTTGTGAAAAAAGGAATCATTAAGAGAAGGAAGATCTATTAGTAAAAGTCTACTACGATCAGATGGTAAATTATTGCTAGTATCCGAGTTAAGACCTCTGAGTACGAAAAGCAGAAATTGTTTTTGTTTTTGTTGATTCTATTTTATTCTGATGAATTTCGTATTTGGGAAACCATATACAAGATCCATATTCCAGAATCGGTCGAACAAGAGAAGTATACAGAGTTGAAGTAGGGATCGTTGAACTCCTTCGACCAGCGCTTAATGAAGCCCAAGAAACCAGATGCTCGATTAGAAATTGAAGAAATATGCTTGTCAAACTTAAGCTTTGGGTCCATGACGATGCCACAATCGTCAACCCATTCAATTCTGTCTAGTGGTTTGTTGTCGAGAAAATATATATTAAAAAAGGGCAAACATCTAAAAAACAACATTACTTTACATTTACTGTAATTAAGATTTAAAAAATTTACTTTACACCACATTTGAAAGTTGTCTAAATCTCTTTGAAGCTGTTGAGCAGCTAAGGGAGTTGCAGCTGACGTGCATAACTTTACATCATCAGCGTACATCAAAACCCGAGAGAAATTTATAACCGATGGAAGATCGTTTATAAACAAAATAAATAATAAAGGACCAAGATGACTACCCTGAGGAACGCCTGAAGTGACCTGAACCGTCTTGGAAACGGACCCTTTAAATAAAACCCTCTGAGTTCTAAGAGTTAGGTAGTCTTTAATCCAAAGAACTAGAATATTTGAAAAGCCCAAGAGTTCTAGTTTATGTATTAGGAGATGATGATCTACAGAGTCGGAAGCCTTACTAAAATCAGTATAAATAACATCAGTCTGCAATTTGTCCTGAAAACCCTTGATTACAAACGAAGTAAATTCTAACAAGTTTGTGCTAGTATATATTTGTTTCATAAATCCGTGCTGGCACGATGAAATAATATATTTGCAAAGGTGTTGTAGATTGGAGGTAATTAATTTTTTAAAAATCTTAGGAAAGCAGACAATTTGGAGATACCCCTATAATTTGGAACATTAGATTTGCTTCCTTTTTTATGGAGAGGAATAATAAATGACTCTTTCCAAATTTTTGGGAAGGAGCCTAACTCCAGGGACAAGTTAAATATTTTAAGCAACGGCTTTAAATGACCTTGACCGCAGTGTCTAAGCACACAGCTTGGCACTCCGTCAGGTGCTGGGGAAAATATAGGTTTCAAAACATGTAGATTATTTCAAAGTGAGCTTAAAGGCAAACCGACTTGAGATTGAAAAGAACTATAAGGCGCTTGAAAAAATAGGGCAAATATATTTGCAATCTCCTGATCAGAATTGGCCTTCGTTTCCTCAAAGAATACTTCCGTTGGGAGTGTCGATGACCTATGCTTCGCATTAACAGAATCAAAAAACCGCTTTGGATCCTGCTGAAACTGTAATCTACACCGAGTCAGGTAATTCTTATAACATTGGTTGTTTAAGATAGCAAAACTGGCACGAGTAGTCAAGTATTCAGAATAGGCTACCGATGAGCCGTTTTTTCTAAATCTCTTGTAGAGTTTAGATTTTAGATTTTTGAGAATTGTCAACTCTCGGGTAACCACACAGGTTTGTTAGACCTGTTTAGCCAACCACGACGCATATATCAAATATAGTATATAAGGTATTATAGAAAATACTGATTGCCACGTCCAAGTCGTCAGACTCGTAAAGGGGAGACCAGTCAGTTTGGGATAAAAGCAGGGCGAGTCCCTCAAAATCAGTTTTCTGAAATTGACAAACTCGACTCAAAGGCATTTTGACATTGAAACGCTTCCGGGAAGGTAAATTAATCAACAGCTCCAACGTAGGATGGTATAAGTCTTCGGGATAAGATATAGGCTGTGAACGGGAAACGGATAAAGATGATGAATCAAAAACAAAAATCATATCAAGCATTTTATTAAGAGAATTTGAGATAGCATTAATTTGACTCAATGACATCCCAATTAAGTCGATTAAAAACTCATTCGGGGCCGTGGGAGTCAGGGCACCAGAGTCAGGACATGAAATCCAAGTAGCTTCAGCAATGTTAAAATCACCAAGAACTACAAGAAAATCGCCATCAGAAAGCAAGGTAGAGACAGAATGATTTACAGATAGATGTCTCTCATAGATAGAGAGATCAGAGGAAGGAGGTATATAGGAACAAGCGATAAAAATGTTAATACCGTAAATATTTAGCTTTACAGCAATAAACTCTATATCAAAAGAACTATCTAATACGACTGTTTCAGAAGGAAAGTCTACATTCACAGCAACAAGCACTCCACCACCACGCCGAAGAGTACGGTCCTTTCTATAAATAGAATATGTACCACATAGAATTTCGGAATTGAGAATGTCTTGCCTTTCTATAAATAATTTGAAAACGGCAATTCTTCAAATCTTGTCTTTCACCATAATAATAGTGTTGACAAAACGCATTAAACACGTGAAAAAATATTTTTGAATATGTCAACTATTTCTCTTTTTTCCGTACAAATGTCCAGTTCGCGATCCTGGAAATGCCCTTATGCCCTTATTGGGATTTTAACCCGGACCTCCCGGGTAAACAAAACAAATTTTGGCCTAAACACAAAAACTATCAATATTTCTACACCGGTATTCGATCCCGGACCTCCCAGTTAAAACCTAATTTATACCTTTTTTTGAGTTACTCATTCTCAAGTGAAGCTAATAAAAATATATTAACAAGTAAGAAGGCTCTAGTCGGGAGAGCCCGACTAGAAGATACCCTGAACCCAGTTTCAATAAATATGTAAATTAAATTTATAATTGACTTTGGTATACTGACTTAACTTCAATCGATAAAATGAGATATCTCCGGTGTTTCTTAACCGATTTGGACGAATTTTTCAGAAAAGTTTTAACGTTACCCATTATTTATGGGGTCGGAGATACTTCCTTCTGCCTGTTACATACTTTTGCACAAAACCATTATACCCTTATTTACCCATTTTATGGGTTAAGGGTATAAAAAGTGAAAAGTTATAATTAGACATTCTGACTTATCTCCACACAAGCAAATGCCATAAGTGCCATGAAGTAATAAGGAAAAAAATAAATAAAAAAGCAGGAAAATTGTTTTAACTTAAATATTGATTTAAAATTATGAAAGCTATGTTAGTTATATTTTGCATGTTTCAGCTTTAGTTGCAATATGTAAGAGCTTTAAAGTTTGAACGTAAGTGAAAAATAACAAAAAAGCGCCCCATAGATTTCGAATTTTTGCCGTAATTTTTTTATTACAGCAACCACCGCTCAACACACTTCAGCGTGGAACAAAACAAAGCGAGTGAGTGAAAACTTGGCCTTATAATCATATGGTTTTATGAGCATAAGCGCTCTCTGCTACTTTGCCAAAATGACATCGAGAGTTTTGTAAGTCTATGAGATGCTTTTTTCTTTTTGTTTCTTTAACGCTTAAGCCAAGGCTCACGTAGATCAAGAGCATACATTGCCATTATAGTTTTTATTGTTAATATACTACATGCACGCGTCTGCTGCTTTGTATATCTTTCGGCTTTTCCGAAAAAAAATTAATTTGCGAATATTTAAGATGAAAAAAAAAAAAACAATCTATAAATGATATCGTAATAATTTTTGATAATATAAATCTATATTAATTTGTGAATAATGTATTATGTAATTTTAGAATTTAATAATGAACTTCTTTAATAAATTTTACTCTCTTAATATGAATTAAATTTAACTTATGAAGGGAAAACCGTGTTACACTACAGGGAAGCAGGTAAGTCGTGCTGCACTGCTTTATTATTATTGGACGTAGATGTATTAACGAACAGTACAGTCAAGTGGCCCAACGATACCAAGCACCGGCTTGTTAACGCGCGGACCCACGCACAAAGCGACCCACCTCCCGCCCATCCGACCGAGGGGCGCTCTGCTTATCGTGCGGTTACGATGATCGCAAACATGCAGACAAATGACACAAAACTAACTTTTTAATATAGCAAGTAGAAGTTGCACTGTGTATTAAGTGGGAAAGATCGTTATAAATAGAACACAGAATACGAAAAGAGTTATGAAGAGCATAATTAGAATTACAAGTTTGAAGAGATATAGGTACAAAATTTCTAGTATTTCTAATAGGAACAACAAATTTAATTTGGTTAATTAATTCAGAAGAATCAATTTCACCATTAATTAGTTTGTGAAAAAATGAAAATGCTAGCATTATTCTACAATCATTAAGAGAAGGAAGATCTATTAGTAAAAGTCTACTACGATCAGATGGCAAATTATTGTTAGTGTCGCAGTTAAGACCTCTTAGTGCGAAGAGCAGAAATTGTTTTTGTACCGATTCTATTTTGTTCTGATGAATTTCGTATTTGGGAAATCATATACAAGATCCATATTCCAGAATCGGTCGTACAAGAGAAGTATACAGAGTTTTTGTTAAGTAGGGATCGTTGAACTCCTTCGACCAGCGCTTAATGAAGCCCAAGAAACCAGATGCTCGATTAGAAATTGAAGAAATATGCTTGTCAAACTTAAGCTTTGGGTCCATGACGATGCCCAAATCGTCAACCCATTCAATTCTGTCTAGTGGTTTGTTGTCGAGAAAATATATATTAAAAAAGGGCAAACATCTAATAAATAAAATAACTTTACATTTACTGCAATTAATATTTAAAAAATTTACTTTACTCCACATTTGAAAGTTGTCTAAATCTCTTTGAAGCTGTAGAGCAGCTAAGGGAGTTGCAGCCGACGTGCATAATTTAACACCATCAGCGTACATAAAAACCCGAGAGAACTTTATAACCGATGGAAGATCGTTTATAAACAAAATAAATAATAAAGGGCCAAAATGACTACCCTGTGGAACGCCTGAATTGACCTGAACCGTCTTGGAAACGGACACTTTAAATAAAACCCTCTGAGTTGTAAGAGTTAGTCTTTAATCCAATGAACAAGAATATTCGAAAAGCCCAAGAGTTTTAGTTTATGTATTAGGAGATGATGATCTACAGAGTCGGAAGCCTTACTAAAATCAGTATAAATAACATCAGTCTGCAATTTGTCCTGAAAACCCTTGATTACAAACGAAGTAAATTCTAACAAGTTTGTGCTAGTAGATATTTTTTTCATAAATCCGTGCTGGCACGATGAAATAATATATTTGCAAAGGTGTTGTAGATTGGAGGTAATTAATTTTTTAAAAATCTTAGGAATAGCAGACAATTTGGAGATACCCCTATAATTTGGAACATTAGATTTGCTTCCTTTTTTATGGAGAGGAATAATAAATGAATATTTCCAAATTTTTGGGAAGGAGCCTAACTCCAGGGACAAGTTAAATATTTTAAGCAACGGCTTTAAAAGACCATGAGCGCAGTGTCTAAGCACACAGCTTGGCACTGCGTCAGGTCCTGGGGAAAATATAGGTTTCAAAACATGTAGATTATTTCAAAGTGAGCTTTCAGTGATTTTCAGTCTAAAGATGCGATTCGAGCCATTAACCTGATAAGGGTAAGGCAAACCGACTTGAGATTGAAAAGAACTATAAGTCGTTTGAAAAAATTGGGCAAATGTATTTGCAATCTCCTGATCAGAATTGGCCTTCGTTTCCTCAAAGAATACTTCCGTTGGGAGTGTCGATGACCTATGCTTCGCATTAACAGAATCAAAAAACCGCTTTGGATCCTGCTGAAACTGTAATCTACACCGAGTCAGGTAATTCTTATAACATTGGTTATTCAAGATAGCAAAACTGGCACGAGTAGTCAAGTATTCAGAATAGGCTACCGATGAGCCGTTTTTTCTAAATCTCTTGTAGATTTTAGATTTTAGATTTTTGAGAATTGTCAACTCTCGGGTAACCACACAGGTTTGTTAGACCTGTTTAGCCAACCACGACGCATATATCAAATATAGTATATAAGGTATTATAGAAAATACTGATTGCCACGTCCAAGTCGTCAGACTCGTAAAGGGGAGACCAGTCAGTTTGGGATAAAAGCAGGGCGAGTCCCTCAAAATCAGTTTTCTGAAATTGACAAACTCGACTCAAAGGCATTTTGACATTGCAACGCTTCCGGGAAGGTAAATTAATCAACAGCTCCAACGTAGGATGGTAAAAGTCTTCGGTAAATATTTAGCTTTACAGCAATAAACTCTATATCAAAAGAACTATCTAATACGACTGTTTCAGAAGGAAAGTCTACATTCACAGCAACAAGCACTCCACCACCACGCCGAAGAGTACGGTCCTTTCTATAAATAGAATATGTACCACATAGAATTTCGGAATTGAGAATGTCTTGCCTTTCTATAAATAATTTGAAAACGGCAATTCTTCAAATCTTGTCTTTCACCATAAAAATAGTGCTGACAAAACGCATTAAACACGTGTCAACTATTTCTCTTTTTTCCGTACAAATGTCCAGTTCGCGATCCTGGAAATGCCCTTATGCCCTTATTGGGATTTTAACCCGGACCTCCCGGGTAAACAAAACAAATTTTGGCCTAAACACAAAAACTATCAATATTTCTACACCGGTATTCGATCCCGGACCTCCCAGTTAAAACCTAATTTATACCTTTTTTTGAGTTACTCATTCTCAAGTGAAGCTAATAAAAATATATTAACAAGTAAGAAGGCTCTAGTCGGGAGAGCCCGACTAGAAGATACCCTGAACCCAGTTTCAATAAATATGTAAATTAAATTTATAATTGACTTTGGTATACTGACTTAACTTCAATCGATAAAATGAGATATCTCCGGTGTTTCTTAACCGATTTGGACGAATTTTTCAGAAAAGTTTTAACGTTACCCATTATTTATGGGGTCGGAGATACTTCCTTCTGCCTGTTACATACTTTTGCACAAAACCATTATACCCTTATTTACCCATTTTATGGGTTAAGGGTATAAAAAGTGAAAAGTTATAATTAGACATTCTGACTTATCTCCACACAAGCAAATGCCATAAGTGCCATGAAGTAATAAGGAAAAAAATAAATAAAAAAGCAGGAAAATTGTTTTAACTTAAATATTGATTTAAAATTATGAAAGCTATGTTAGTTATATTTTGCATGTTTCAGCTTTAGTTGCAATATGTAAGAGCTTTAAAGTTTGAACGTAAGTGAAAAATAACAAAAAAGCGCCCCATAGATTTCGAATTTTTGCCGTAATTTTTTTATTACAGCAACCACCGCTCAACACACTTCAGCGTGGAACAAAACAAAGCGAGTGAGTGAAAACTTGGCCTTATAATCATATGGTTTTATGAGCATAAGCGCTCTCTGCTACTTTGCCAAAATGACATCGAGAGTTTTGTAAGTCTATGAGATGCTTTTTTCTTTTGTTTCTTTAACGCTTAAGCCAAGGCTCACGTAGATCAAGAGCATGCATTGCCATTATAGTTTTTATTGTTAATATACTACATGCACGCGTCTGCTGCTTTGTATATCTTTCGGCTTTTCCGAAAAAAAATTAATTTGCGAATATTTAAGATGAAAAAAAAAAAAACAATCTATAAATGATATCGTAATAATTTTTGATAATATAAATCTATATTAATTTGTGAATAATGTATTATGTAATTTTAGAATTTAATAATGAACTTCTTTAATAAATTTTACTCTCTTAATATGAATTAAATTTAACTTATGAAGGGAAAACCGTGTTACACTACAGGGAAGCAGGTAAGTCGTGCTGCACTGCTTTATTATTATTGGACGTAGATGTATTAACGAACAGTACAGTCAAGTGGCCCAACGATACCAAGCACCGGCTTGTTAACGCGCGGACCCACGCACAAAGCGACCCACCTCCCGCCCATCCGACCGAGGGGCGCTCTGCTTATCGTGCGGTTACGATGATCGCAAACATGCAGACAAATGACACAAAACTAACTTTTTAATATAGCAAGTAGAAGTTGCACTGTGTATTAAGTGGGAAAGATCGTTATAAATAGAACACAGAATACGAAAAGAGTTATGAAGAGCATAATTAGAATTACAAGTTTGAAGAGATATAGGTACAAAATTTCTAGTATTTCTAATAGGAACAACAAATTTAATTTGGTTAATTAATTCAGAAGAATCAATTTCACCATTAATTAGTTTGTGAAAAAATGAAAATGCTAGCATTATTCTACAATCATTAAGAGAAGGAAGATCTATTAGTAAAAGTCTACTACGATCAGATGGCAAATTATTGTTAGTGTCGCAGTTAAGACCTCTTAGTGCGAAGAGCAGAAATTGTTTTTGTACCGATTCTATTTTGTTCTGATGAATTTCGTATTTGGGAAATCATATACAAGATCCATATTCCAGAATCGGTCGTACAAGAGAAGTATACAGAGTTTTTGTTAAGTAGGGATCGTTGAACTCCTTCGACCAGCGCTTAATGAAGCCCAAGAAACCAGATGCTCGATTAGAAATTGAAGAAATATGCTTGTCAAACTTAAGCTTTGGGTCCATGACGATGCCCAAATCGTCAACCCATTCAATTCTGTCTAGTGGTTTGTTGTCGAGAAAATATATATATTAAAAAAGGGCAAACATCTAAAAAATAAAATAACTTTACATTTACTGCAATTAATATTTAAAAAATTTACTTTACTCCACATTTGAAAGTTGTCTAAATCTCTTTGAAGCTGTAGAGCAGCTAAGGGAGTTGCAGCCGACGTGCATAATTTAACACCATCAGCGTACATAAAAACCCGAGAGAACTTTATAACCGATGGAAGATCGTTTATAAACAAAATAAATAATAAAGAATTGACCTGAACCGTCTTGGAAACGGACACTTTAAATAAAACCCTCTGAGTTGTAAGAGTTAGTATTTAATCCAATGAACAAGAATATTCGAAAAGCCCAAGAGTTTTAGTTTATGTATTAGGAGATGATGATCTACAGAGTCGGAAGCCTTACTAAAATCAGTATAAATAACATCAGTCTGCAATTTGTCCTGAAAACCCTTGATTACAAACGAAGTAAATTCTAACAAGTTTGTGCTAGTAGATATTTTTTTCATAAATCCGTGCTGGCACGATGAAATAATATATTTGCAAAGGTGTTGTAGATTGGAGGTAATTAATTTTTTTAAAATCTTAGGAATAGCAGACAATTTGGAGATACCCCTATAATTTGGAACATTAGATTTGCTTCCTTTTTATGGAGAGGAATAATAAATGAATATTTCCAAATTTTTGGGAAGGAGCCTAACTCCAGGGACAAGTTAAATATTTTAAGCAACGGCTTTAAAAGACCATGAGCGCAGTTTCTAAGCACACAGCTTGGCACTGCGTCAGGTCCTGGGGAAAATATAGGTTTCAAAACATGTAGATTATTTCAAAGTGAGCTTTCAGTGATTTCAGTCTAAAGATGCGATTCGAGCCATTAACCTGATAAGGGTAAGGCAAACCGACTTGAGATTGAAAAGAACTATAAGTCGTTTGAAAAAATTGGGCAAATGTATTTGCAATCTCCTGATCAGAATTGGCCTTCGTTTCCTCAAAGAATACTTCCGTTGGGAGTGTCGATGACCTATGCTTCGCATTAACAGAATCAAAAAACCGCTTTGGATCCTGCTGAAACTGTAATCTACACCGAGTCAGGTAATTCTTATAACATTGGTTATTCAAGATAGCAAAACTGGCACGAGTAGTCAAGTATTCAGAATAGGCTACCGATGAGCCGTTTTTTCTAAATCTCTTGTAGAGTTTAGATTTTAGATTTTTGAGAATTGTCAACTCTCGGGTAACCACACAGGTTTGTTAGACCTGTTTAGCCAACCACGACGCATATATCAAATATAGTATATAAGGTATTATAAAAAATAATGATTGCCACGTCCAAGTCGTCAGACTCGTAAAGGGGAGACCAGTCAGTTTGGGATAAAAGCAGGGCGAGTCCCTCAAAATCAGTTTTCTGAAATTGACAAACTCGACTCAAAGGCATTTTGACATTGCAACGCTTCCGGGAAGGTAAATAAATCAACAGCTCCAACGTAGGATGGTAAAAGTCTTCGGTAAATATTTAGCTTTACAGCAATAAACTCTATATCAAAAGAACTATCTAATACGACTGTTTCAGAAGGAAAGTCTACATTCACAGCAACAAGCACTCCACCACCACGCGGAAGAGTACGGTCCTTTCTATAAATAGAATATGTACCACATAGAATTTCGGAATTGAGAATGTCTTGCCTTTCTATAAATAATTTGAAAACGGCAATTCTTCAAATCTTGTCTTTCACCATAAAAATAGTGCTGACAAAACGCATTAAACACGTGAAAAGATATTTTTGAATATGTCAACTATTTCTCTTTTTTCCGTACAAATGTCCAGTTCGCGATCCTGGAAATGCCCGTATGCCCTTAATGAGACTTGAACCCGGACCTCCCGGGTAAACAAAACAAATTTTGGCCTAAACACAAAAACTATCAATATTTCTACACCGGTATTCGATCCCGGACCTCCCAGTTAAAACCTAATTTATACCTTTTTTTGAGTTACTCATTCTCAAGTGAAGCTAATAAAAATATATTAACAAGTAAGAAGGCTCTAGTCGGGAGAGCCCGACTAGAAGATACCTTGAACCCAGTTTCAATAAATATGTAAATTAAATTTATAATTGACTTTGGTATACTGACTTAACTTCAATCGATAAAATGAGATATCTCCGGTGTTTCTTAACCGATTTGGACGAATTTTTCAGAAAAGTTTTAACGTTACCCATTATTTATGGGGTCGGAGATACTTCCTTCTGCCTGTTACATACTTTTGCACAAAACCATTATACCCTTATTTACCCATTTTATGGGTTAAGGGTATAAAAAGTGAAAAGTTATAATTAGACATTCTGACTTATCTCCACACAAGCAAATGCCATAAGTGCCACGAAGTAATAAGGAAAAAAATAAATAAAAAAAGATCAGGAAAATTGTTTTAACTTAAATATTGAATTAAAATAATGAAAGCTATGTTAGTTATATTTTGCATGTTTCAGCTTTAGTTGCAATATGTAAGAGCTTTAAAGCTTGAACGTAAGTGAACAGCAACCACCGCTCAACACATTTCAGCGTGGAACAAAACAAAACGAGTGAGTGAAAAGTTGGCCTTATAATCATATGGTTTTATGAGCATAATAATTGTTATTGTTAATTTACTGCATGCACGCGTCTGCTGCTTTGTATATCTTTCGGCATTTCTGAAAAAAAAAATTATTTTGCGAATATTTAACAAAAAAAAAAACAATCTATAACTGATATCGTAATAATTTTTGATAATAAAAATCTATATTAATTTGTGAATAATGTATTATGTAATTTTAGAATATATTAATGAACTTATTTAATAAATTTTACTCTTTTAAAATGAATTAAATTTAAATTATGAAGGGAAAACCGTGCTACACTAAAGGGCAGCAAGTAAGTCGTGCAACCTTTAGTTTTCTAAGGGATCCTTTTCTTTCTTTTTTAGGTCTTAAAGGATCATGGTAGGGTGGGCGATTGCTTCGTTAATGCAAGAACGATGAAAAATATGTCTTTCTTTTCGGTAGCGTTTTTAGTTTCGTTGACTTAATTTGTGAAACTTCCTTTGCCCCCTCCTAACCCACGTTTTGGTACGCGAATTAATTGTTTTGTACTGCCCGAGCACTCCTCACTAGCATGAAAAAACCCACTCCCATCAGCGACGAGCATGTTATTGAGAATGACTAGAACGTTCATATCGTCGCTGGCAAGCGAACTCTTCAAACAAAATCAAGCACAAAACACTTTGCACTACTGGACAAGATTAATCCCGTTCCAGACGTCTAAGCTATGACCTCCAGCTCGGTCTCATATATGTATACGTTCCCGTCAACGCGTTCTTTAAATCGGTACCAAAACTGCCGCCAATTTTTGTGGAAAACGTGACGGATATCATGAGTATGTAAAGGAGTAATTTAGCCAGGGTATAAACTCAGTCCGGCCAGGTCCAACTTACAAGAATATTTGTATTTGGTGGGACTAAAACGCGCGCGGCTTACAAATTGGGGAAAACACCGGCGTATGCATCAATGCGACAACCGGCACACTAAGCAGCCAGGGTATAACATGACTCAGTTTAGCTCGCGCTTGCGCGTGCACAAAACCAAAAAAAAGAGAGAGTAAAAAAAACACAGCAATTGCACTCCACTGGGTCACGGACTTGCCGGCGACCAATTTATTTCACTTCTATAAGAAATCGTACATACAAAACCTAAACCTAGCTGAACTAAGATGAGCTTTCCCCTCTTACCTTATCTCTTTACAATTCTATTCCCTTGCTGCGAACACGCTGTCCGTCTTTTCCGTTCTTAAACTTTCCTAACTTTTCTCTTCTATTTCTCTTTCTGCGTACGCGTCTGCTCGCTTTCGGAGGTAAATCGCCTCGGCCTAAGTTGCAGTTTTTGCCACTCCCCACACTTGACCGTGGCCGTGGTGGATTTGATGATCGCAGCTGGCGCGCTGCATCTTGCGACCCTGCGTTTCGAGCGGTTATCTTTAAATTCTTATTTCGAGTGGGCGGTTATACTTATTACTTATTTCGAGATTTAGGACGTTAGGCGTCAATCAAAAATATGTAAATCTAATAAATATAACTACTTTACGCTCCTTGTGTTTACTAAATATAAATAATTTACACTCCTTGCGTTTAATAAATATAACTACAGGTACGCTCCTTGAGTCTAACGAAAGGATTATAAATATAACTTAACTAAGTGGTGCGCTTCTCTGCGACTTTAAACTTACAAATATAAATTGAACAACCTTTATGAATATAAACTAAATAACTGGTGCATTTCTTGCGACTTAAAACTATAAATATAAATTCACTAATTCATTGTGAAGGGGCCGATGCGGCCTACTTCACACCCCCCCCCCCCCCCCCTTTCTTGGGTAGCGTGACAGTTACGTCTCCGTACGCGTTCCTCGTGTAGCTCCCCGTCCACCTCCACCTTGAACCTAGACCGGCGGGCTCTCGATGTGCAATATCCCAATGCCTCTGATATGGCCGCGACCGCGGTGTCGGTTAGCTCGTCCTCGTCTGGGAAGACAGCCTAATTGGCGGGGCGTACCGCCCATTTTTTTGTGGTAATGTATGCCCCTGGGTTGGTGGCTCTGGCATCCCCACCGACTCTTACTCGGCCACTAGCGACTCGAGACCCTCCTTCCACAAATCTATTAGATCCTTGGGCGGAACGACTGCGTCGTCTGCTCCTCGCCCCTCCTCGCTCGTTCCTGCCACGTCTTCTCCGCCCTTTCCAGCTGCGGGTGCTCCTTCAGCGGGTATGTGGTCACGCTGAGCTCCACCGGTGGGTGTTCCATCGGTTGTCAGGCGTCTGGGTTGTGGAGCGGGCTCTTCGGCATCCGGGCGCGGTACTCGGAAGCATGGTATTTTACGAACACCGTGGAAGTCTCCACCGTCATCAAAATGATACCACCGTCCACGACGCAAGCGGTTATCATTCCGGTGGTGGTGCAGCGTGTGCCTGTACGTCGAAGGCGCTGGGTTTCGTTGCTCCTGTTCGGGACCCTTGGTGGTGCCCTCGCTATCCTCATCGTGGTCGTTTTCCACATGGCCGATGGCGTCCTCCTCGTCACTGCTGCTAATCATGAAAGGGAAATGGTCGCTCATCTTGGGTATTCTGCGGGAATTATAAACACATCGGTTAGTCTTATTTGATAAACGGGCTTCTGATTTCAAATGAGGTTTGCGTTAATAAGAAAAGAGAAAAAAGAGATTAATTTAAATTGTGACAAGTCTGCTCCTTGTCAGGTGCTCGGTCGGTTGGTCATCTTCCCCGTGCTTTTCTCCCTCGTGATAGAATGGCATCAGTTGCGCGATGCTGGCGAGTTTGCTCTTTCTTTGTCCTTCCTTTACCAATCGCACGATATCCGGTGATACAAACTTTTTCACGAGGAATGGGCCATCGAGCTTGGGAGCGAACCCTTCACTGGCTTTAAAAAGTGGTGTGCTCTTAGTTACACCAACGTATTGAGTCCTGGTCGCCATTCTCTTCTCCTGAGGCTATAATTCCTCCCTTGGTCCTTCGACGCTCGCTGTAAAATTGTCTGAACGATACTGAAAACTTCCCTTAGTCTTCTTGCCCGGTCTTCTGGCGCTTGCGGCATGTTTCCGGATCCGGGTGTCCTCTCCTCGTACAAGGAAGCTGGTAAGTGGGGTTCTCTCCCCTTCATCAGAAAAGCCGGTGAAAATCCTGTAGAATCCGTCAAACTGGAGCTAACCACCAGTAAAATTTTGGGTAAAAATTCGTCCCACGAACTTTGGTGTCCTGATATAAACTGCGGGATCATCGCCTTTACTGTATGGTTCTTTCTGTCGGCTTTTCTTGTGGACAATATGGGGCAGTATGCTGCAATTCTACGCCCAATGAGTTCAAAAATGACTTAAAGTTCCGGATCGTAAACTGTACCCCATTGTCGCATACAAACATTCTGGGTATGCCAAATCGACATAACACACGTTCACGGAACGCTTTCTGCAGTTGGGCCGCTGTCACTCGCTTCGAGGGGACTAGCTCCACCCATTTTGAAAACGCGTCATGGAATACCAAGAGTATCGTATTCGCAGTACTTAACGTTCTACGCAGCGTCTCGGAACATTCCAGGCCGTTGTTCCAGATGCATTATCGTCTTCCGTACTCCTTGGTGACCGGCCATCGTTGCGACGTGCCACTCCCGCAACACTCGTTTCCTCTGATCCTCATCGATGCTTATCTTCCAGGGTATGTAGTCATCCGCACGGTGTCCGAGGTGCCTTTAGAGTTGACCATCCTCTTCCATGTAATCGGCGCATTTCACTGGGTCCTTGGCAATATTTTCATTCATCCTTTCGATCCACTTGCCGGACGATTTTTCCAGTACCGCTTGTTGAAAGTTATCCACGGGTTGCCGGGATAAGGCGTCCGCTACTACGTTGAGCTTGCCTCGTCTGTACCGTACGTCGAATTTGTACTGCTGCAGCTCCAGTGCCCAGCGCGCTATCCTCCCCGACGGGCTCTCTATCGAATTCAACCATTTCAAGGCCATATGGTCGGTTACTACCTCGAACCGATATCCTTCCAGGTAGCATCTCATCTTCCGGATTGACCATACGATAGCCAGACACTCTTTTTCGGTCGCTGAGAAATTTTCTTCAGCCTTATTCAGCTTCCGACTCGTGTAAGCTATCACGCGTTCCTGCTGATCAATCGTCTGAGTGAGTACCGCTTTGAGACCAAAATCACTGGCGTCCGTCTTCAGGACAAATTTTTCAGCAAAATCCGGACATGCCAGGACCGGTGCGGTTGGCAAACTATGTTTAAGGGTCTCTAGCGCTGCCGGTTGTTCCTCTCCCCATGACCATTTTCTAGATTTTTTTAGCAAAGCGGTGATCGGTTGCACTTCTGTAGCGAAATTCGGCACGAATTGTCGATACCAGGAGGCCATGCCCAGGCAACGTCGCAACTCATTACAATTGGTTGGCGCCTTCAAATTCCGGATCGCTTCTACTTGGGCGGGATCGATTTTGATTCCGTCGCCGCTCACTAGGTGTCCCAGGTATATTAATTCCTTCTGAAAGAACAAACACTTCCTACGGTTCAGCTTCAAGTTGGCCTTAAGATTTGTCAAGTGCTGCTATTTTTTCGCTCCGATCACGATTATATTGTCCAGCTAGGCAAATGCATGCGGCTCCAAATCTAGTCCGATAACCGTGTCCAAAGCTCGTTGGAATGTCGCACACGCCGAGTGCAAGCCGAAAGGCATCACGCGCCACTGGAATAAACCTCTACCGGGTACCGTAAACGCTGTACACTCCCGACTATCCGCAGCCATGGGAATCTGCCAGTAACCGTGCTTGAGGTCTAGAGTAGAGATGTACCGCGCGTGTCTTAATCGCTCCAAAATGTGACTAATCCTTGGTACGGGGTATGCATCTGGCAAGGAATGTGCATTGAGTTGTCTTTAATCGATGCACATGCGCCACTCGCCTTTTTTTTTAACTAGCACGATCGGGGCGCTGTGCGGGCTGCGGAAGGGCTCTATCGCACCGGCTCGCAGCAGCTCGTCAACCAGCTCGTTGATCACCTGTTGCATCGCAGGGTTTTTAGGGTAATACCTCTGCTTAATCGGCTTGTCGTCCTTCATGATGAGCCGGTGCTCAGCTACGTGGGACACCCCTTGCAGCTAGTCAAAGAGAGCCAATTCCACTTTCAATATTTCCTTGATCTTTGGTTCCAAATCCTCTGACCACTCGTTTTGCCTGGTTTCGACGCTTTCCACCGGTGTTATTGCGGGCCCGGGTATGACACACCCTCCTACCTCGCCGAACCTTTGTACTCCAGCCGCCGTCGTCGCGACCACGCTGTCTTCTCGAACCGTTTCATGGAGATGCTGGGTTGAGGTGCCCCCGGGGCATCCTCCTCTTGCCTTGATCCGCCGTCCTCCTCCGGTCTGCCCACAGCTGGCTCACGTTCCGTTAAGACCTGCTCCCCCTCCATATCTGGTACTTCTACAGCTTCCAAAATTAACCTAGCCTAGCAACACTCGATGGTCGTCCCCACCCGACACAAAAAGTCTATCACGTGACCTCTGTCCCCGCTAGACCAACCTTTACCCTCAATAGCTTCTTTACCTCTAAGGTGGACCAATCCTTGCGGGAAAACTCCTAACTAATAAAACTCCTAGTCACCCCTGTATCTACTGTCGCAGTCGCTTCTTGGTCCACGACTCTCAGAGTAGCGACTAACCGCCTGTCTTCCTCTCGTAAAGGGTACTCTAGGTTCGGGATTGGTTCGCGTCGGCCCCCATCAGATTCCGTCCCGGATGGTGCCGCGGATCGTTTCCCGCCTTTGACGGCTGACAAAACTGACAGGTATTGACCCCCTTGATCACGCACTGCTGGCAAAACCGTACCCGTGGATTGGGACACTCCTTGGAAAAGTGACCCTCTTGCGAACAGTTGTAGCATAGCCTTTTCCCGTCTAGAATCCTCGACCGCTCTTCGCTGATCATCCCGTTTTAAATTACTCCTGTATGGCCGAGTGGCGGCGTACTCCCCACGTTGCCGCTTGATCCTGGCTGTGGTTGCGTCCGGAAAGGGTTAAAATGTTTAGGGGGGCTACCTCACCGGCTAATCTGTACGAATACCTAATAGCCCCAGTCCTACCCCGTACTGCACACTCGCGACTTTGTTGTCTCACATTCTCGTACTCGGCTGCGATCTTAGTTAGCTGCGCCAGAGAGAAGAAGTCTCTTCTACGAATGTACAACCGGTACTCCGGTGCCGGATTCTCGTGTACATTATGTAATTCTTTTCTACCCTGTACCCCGCGTGGTACATCATACCCCGCAACTCGAGCAAGTAGTCCTTGAACGGCTCGTTATCATGTTGCCATCGTGCCCGGAAAGGGTCTTCTAACCTGTCGAAATACTGGGGCGGTAAAAAGACTACCACCGCGCTGCCTTACCCGTTAGAGCTTCACTTATTGCCCTCGGAAGCTGGTATAAGCCTGTGTCGTATGACAACGCCCTGTCCTCAATTGTCTCTAGGAAAACTAATGGGTCGGTGCACCCATCGATCCGGATACTCCACTTCCGGACTAGTTCAGGGACGACCATCCCGTTCATATGGGTACTATCGCTTTAACTAGAATTAATATGGGGGTTCGTCTGTCACACCAAGGTATCTTCCCCGGATGCTATAGGCGACCCTACCCGTATATCGGGGATAAAGGGAAAAATTCATTATAAATAGTACTGTTGTACTGTATTGACGGGATTGCCGAATCTGACTCCGATTTCTGCCTGGGTCGTGTTACTCCAACAAAACCGGCAGTCTGGGTAGGCGACACTGGGATCCTTGAGAGCCGCAACTCCCATTCCGCCAACCAAGCCCATCTGTCGGTGGTATGACCACCTTGCTTTTCCGGAAGTCAGTTACCGTGGCACACTTTTCCAATCCAAAGTCCCGGGCGATGTCCTCCAGATCCTCCTTACGGCAGTGGTAGAATTATGAACCATTAGCAAATTATGATATATCCGAAATAAATAACGAAACTAGAACGAACAATGTTAGGTCAAAGTTAGCTAAAAATTTTCCAAAACTATTTTATAGACAATTAAAAGGACTTTGTAGTGAATACACAGACATATTCGGACTCGATACCGAATCAATAACCACCAATAATTTTTATAAGCAGAAACTAAGATTAAAAGATAATGAACCCGTATATATAAAAAACTATAGAAGCCCTCACAGTCAAAAAGACGAAATTCAAGCTCAAGTCGATAAACTCATTAAAGATAAAATAGTTGAACCATCAGTCTCGGAATACAACAGTCCACTGTTACTAGTACCAAAGAAATCCATAGATAATGAAAAGAAAAAATGGCGTTTAGTTATTGATTATCGCCAAATGAATAAAAAATTACTATCCGATAAGTTCCCACTTCCTAGGATCGATGAAATCTTAGATCAACTAGGAAGAGGAAAATATTTCTCTCGCCTTGACTTAATGTCAGGATTCCACCAGATTGAGCTAGACGAAAACTCTAGAGATATAACATCCTTTTCAACGAGCAATGGCTCTTATCGCTTCACGCGATTACCATTTGGTTTAAAGATAGCCCCAAATTCATTCCAAGAATGATGACTATTGCATTCTCTGGACTTGAACCATCACAAGCATTCCTTTACATGGATGATTTAATAGTAATCGGTTGTTCCGAAAAACACATGCTTAACAATTTAAATGGTTTTTTTGACATGTGTAGGAAACACAACTTGAAGCTACATCCTGAAAAATGTTCATTTTTCATGCATGAAGTCACATTTTTGGGACACAAATGCACAGATAAGGGAATCTTACCAGATGACAAAAAATTTGATGTCATATTAAATTATCCAGTCCCACATGACTCGGACAGCGCTAGACGCTTTATAACATTTTGTAATTACTATAGACGATTCATCAAAAATTTCGCCGATTATGCTAGGCATATAACAAGATTAAATAAAAAGAATGTTCCATTTGAATGGACTGATGAATGTCAAAATGCATTTGAATATCTTAAAGCTCAATTAATAAATCCTACTCTGTTACAATATCCGGATTTTACAAAAGAATTTTGTATAATAACAGATGCTAGTAAGCAAGCCTGTGGCGCAGTGCTAACACAAGTCCACAATGGAATTCAACTTCCAGTAGCTTACGCATCGAGATCATTTACCAAAGGAGAAAGTAACAAGAGTACGACGGAACAAGAGTTAACAGCTATTTATTGGGCAATTACCAAATTTAGACCCTCATTTCATAGTAAAAACTGACCATAGACCCCTAACATTTTTGTTTTCAATGACAAACCCCAGTTCTAAATTAACGCGTATGAGACTTGAATTAGAGGAGTATAATTTTACAGTAGAGTACCTAAGAGGCAAAGATAATTTTGTAGCCGATGCATTGTCACGAATAACAATATCTGATCTAAAAGACATACAAAATAAAGTCCTGAAAGTCACTACCAGGCACCAAAGTAGACAAAAATCCTGCGCAGGAGATGATAAAGAAGAATTGCAAAAGCAACCTTCAGAAAAAGCTGCAAAGCCCAACGTATATGAAGTCATCAAAAATGACGACGTACGTAAAGTAGTGACCTTGCATGTAAAAAATATGCTATGTTTCTTTAAACATGGAAAAAAAATACTGCAAGATATGATGTTAGCGATTTATATACTAATGGAATTCTTGACTTAGGTCAATTCTTCCAAAGGCTTGAAATGCAAGCCGGTATAAATGAAATCAGCCAACTCAAAATGGCACCGTGGGAAAATATCTTTGAAAATATCTCAATGGATAGATTTAAAGAAATGGGCAATAAAATATTAAAATCATTGAGAGTAGCGCTACTCAACCCAGTGACCCTAATAAATACAGAAAAAGAAAAAGAAGCTATATTGTCTACATTCCATGATAAACCCATACAAGGAGGTCATACAGGCATTTCAAAAACCTTGGCCAAGGTCAAAAGATATTATTATTGGAAACGAATGTCTAAAGATATATCCGAATACATACGAAAATGTCAAAAATGTCAAACATCGAAAATAACAACACATACCAAAACTCCTCTTACACTGACAGAAACACCAACAAGTTCTTTCGACAGGGTAATAGTTGACACTATAGGTCCATTACCAAGATCTGAATATGGTAACGAGTATGTAGTTACGCTTATCTGCGATTTAACAAAATATCTTGTTGCCATACCGATCCCTAATAAAAATGCAAATACTGTCGCTAAAGCAATATTTGAATCTTTTATATTACACTTCGGTCCAATGAAGACGTTCATTACGGACATGGGAACAGAATATAAAAACTCCATTATAAATGACTTGTGCAAATATTTAAAAATAGACAACATAACGTCTACAGCACACCACCACCAGACAGTTGGAACAGTAGAAAGAAGTCATAGAACTTTTAATGAATATATTCGTTCATACATATCAGTCGACAAAACTGATTGGGATGTATGGCTAAAATATTTCGTATACTGTTTCAACACGACACCTTCTATGGCACATGGCTATTGTCCATATGAATTAGTTTTTGGCAAGAAAAGTAATTTGCCACAATATTTTAATAACATTGATAAAAGTAATCCTCTTTATAACATAGAAGATTATGCTAAAGAAAGTTAATATAGATTAGAACAAGCTTATAGGAGAGCTAGAATTATGTTAGAACAACATAAGAGCAAAAATAAAGAATACTATGATAGGAAAATAATTAATTTCGAATTAAAAGTAGGAGATACAGTTTTATTAAGAAATGAAACTGGCCATAAATTGGATCCAGAATATTTAGGACCCTATTCAGTAATATCAATAGAAAATAATGACAATATTTTAATTAAAGATAATAAAAATAAAAAACAAAAAGTTCATAAGGCTAGGTTAAAAATTTTTATTGAATAATATTTCTAGTATGGCCATACATAAGTAAATTACTATTATTATATCATTATTATTGAATTAAATAACGTTTTTATGCATTTAAAAAAAAAAAAAAAAACACACAATAAAAAAATATATATATTAATTTACATTCAAACATTTTTATTATTACAAATACATTTTAAAACTATATTTTTACCTTTTTACTATCTTGAATAAGGAAAAAAAAAAACACAAAAAAAAAATGTTTAATTAAAAATTAAAACTAAATTTAGATAAATAATAATACTGATTAATTTAAAATAACTACATATATATGATGTTATTTCTCAAAAGGAGGGAGATGTAGTATGCACATATATCGATGGTACACTGTATTTAATGTACCCAAATCAGTAACACTTTGTTGCTGTATAAACATAACACAAAACGGCAACAACACTTTGTCGTTGCATAAACACATTCAAACATACAATTTCAAGTACATTTCAAGTGCCGAAATATGATCCTACAAGAATAAGACAGCGTCAGCATGTGTCCCATGCATTGACCACTTAAGTATACATGTGCATAACACACTCTGCCCGCATGACGTATCCGTCGTATATATATATAACGCTTATATACAAACGGCTGCGCTGCCACCATAAGCAGCGCACAGCCTTTTTGTAGCTTACGATATGTTTAAGCCCCATTAGGACCTGCTCCTCCTCCATATCTGGTACTTCTACAGCTTCAAAAATTAACCTTGCCTTGCCACACTCGATGGTCGTCCCCACCCGACACAAAAAGTCTATCACGTGACCTCTGTCCCCACTAGACCAACCTTTGCCCTCAATAGCTTCTTTACCTCTAAGGTGGACCCATCGGCCAGGTGCATTTTCGCGCAGGTGGGCAGCACCTCGCAAGTCGTCCCTGTTTCTACCGTCGCAGTCGCTACTTGGTCCCCGACTCTTACAATAGTGACTATCCGCCCGTCTTCCACCCTTAAAGGGTACCCTAGGTTCGGGATTGGCTCGCGTCGGCCCCCATCAGATCCCGTCCCGGATGGTGCCGCGGATCGTTTCCCGCCCTTGACGGCTGACAACACTGACTGGTACTGACCCCTTTGGTCCCGCACTGCCGGCAAAACTGTACCCGTGGATTGGGACACTCCTTGGCAAAGTGACCCTCTTGCGAACAGTTGTAGCATAGCCTTTTCCCGTCTAGAATCCTCGCCCGCTCTTGGCTGATCATCCCGTTTGAAATTACGCCCGTATGGCCAAGCGGCGGCGTACTCCCCACGTTACCGCTTGATCCTGGCTGTGGTTGCGTCTGGAAAGGGTTAAAATGTTTAGCGGGGGCTACCTCGCCGCCTAATCCGTCCGAATACCTACTAGCCCAGGTCCTATCACGTATTGCATACTCGCGACTTTTTTGTCTCACATTCTCGTACTCGGCTGCCATCTGAGTTAGCTGCGCCAGAGAGGAGAAGTCCCTTCTACGAATATACAAACGGTACTCTGGCGTCAAATTCTCGTATACATTATGTAATTCTTGTTCTACCCCGTACCCCGCGTGGTACATCATACCCCCCAGCTCGAGCAAGTAGTCCTTGAACGGCTCGTTATCATGTTGCCGTCGTTGCCCAGCACACTTTTCCAATCCAAAATCCTGGACGATATCCTCCAGATCCTCCTTATGGCAGTCGTAGACCCATTGCACGCCCACGCCAGGTCTTAAGTCACGTACAAGTCAGCACACATTTATATTATAAGATATCAAATAACTGCACATAGCTATGTAAGAATGACACACAAATTATTAACACATGTAAAACTAGGTCAATACCATACACAATACGCTACATTTATTAACCCAATAAAACTTAAAGCAACACAAAATTATGCTGAACAAACAGAATCTCGCTGACTGCACAATGCATGCAATACGTCGCAACAGTAGCGGTCAGCCAACCCGGTAGTTGCTAAATATGCTATTCTGCATTGCAAGCAACTGCTGAGTACACAATAACCTAATTTTAATTGACACCACAAAACTGTAAAACTAAGCTATTATTTCCTATAAATATTGTTACTTTTCGTTAATAAAATCAGTGTTCTTAGTACAATCTACAAAGATACATTCATTATTCTCCGCAGTCCACCTGGTTACAAGTGCCAGTTGCTACAACAATTAAGCAGTCAGTTTGTACTGGATGCTAACAATACATACACAACCTTTACAGGTACATTTTGGTGACCCCGACAAAGGACTCTTAGGATGGATCCTGTCCTTAACTTATAGCTCGCTACTCCTTTGACCACACCACACTGTTGCGAATAGAAGCGTAATCCAGCTCAGGCCGAGCGAATAAAACACTTCCACCGGGTCGGGAGTAATCAAAGAGCTATATACAACAACATAACTAGGGTGATTCTGGAAGCTTAGTCATTGTCAACAAGGCGACAAAATGAGCACAGAGAAATCACTCTTATTGGAAGATGTCCTAGATGCGCAGGAAGAAACAAGCCAAGAGGTATTAAGGCTTATAAAGAACACAAAAAGGACCCAGCAGATCGGAAGGCAAAACCTGGCTACTACCAAGCCAAGGCCACAATCCTTGAGGAAAAGTGGACTATTTTCAAGAACACCAATGTTATGATCAAAAACTCTAAATTAGAGGATTCTCACCCATACCACAAGTTTTTCGAAGAGGTTCACGCTTTGGTTCAAAAAACCAGAACTTACTTCAAAGAACAAGCTGATATTGCAGATCACTCTACCAGCAATAGGACGGAACCAAAACCCGCCATTGATGCAGGAATTGTTGATGCCAAAGAAAACAAAAATGCCAAGCTAGTTAAACTTTGCCTTCGGCAAAAGGTGATGATTGCTTCAATCAATCGCGCCCTGCAACACAAGCCTGTTAATGTGGACATTATTAAGTCATTATGGGCAAAAACTCAAGAGGTCTATTTCCAAATATACGAGGAACTTGAGGACCCAGAAGAGAGTGGCTACAACGCCACCGAGTATTTAAAGGCAGAGGCTGATTTTCGGAATCCGCTTACCAGCAATTCAAGCAGTGAGTGCACTGATAACATCAACTTACCCCGTATTTCCATTCCAAAATTTGATGGTGATACGCTTAAATGGACGCAATTTTTCGATATGTTTTCGTGTATGATACATGAAACAAAGATGCCAACCATACGCAAGATGTGGTATTTAAAAACCAGCGAAGTCGGAGAGGCGGAAAGATTAATCCGTCACATCGATCTAAGGGAAGAAAACTATCTCTACGCACGGGAAATCTTAGTAGATGCCTACAACAATCCTAGAGAAATCGCATCTAGGGTATTTAATCGCCTCTTACTGCAACAAATCTGCAGCGACGATGTGAAGTCTTTAAAGGAGCTCCACATCACCACCACAGAGTCATTAGCCTCACTGAAGGACTCGGGATTGACATCTCAACATGGGATCCAATCATCATTTCCATCCTCAGAAACAAGTTGGATGGCACAAAAAAAAAAAAACACTCTATGAACAATCATTGGGTAGTACAAAGGAAATCCAACCACTGGACACCATGCTCCAGTTCCTCAAACAGCGAGTTCGGGTCATGGCTACTGGAAAAAAGGCACTTGGAATCTTTAAAAAGGAGTCAAAGAACGCGACATGTGCAACATCTTCAGGTGCACAAAGGGGATGTCTTTTCTGTAAAAAGACAAGTCATTTTTTATCTAAATGTGACGAATTTCGCGCAAAATCTGTCAGCGAGCGCTTAAATTGGGTGCAAAGAAAAAGGTTATGCGTCAACTGCTTTAAAAATGACCATAAAACAAAGGCATGCACAAGCAACTTCAGCTGTTTTAAGTGCAACAAAAAGCACCACACTCTAGTGCATTTGGAAAATGTTGTCACATCACCAGCAGCAGAGCCATTATCACAAGTTGTGGCATCCGCAAACAACCACAACTATAACTTACTTGCAACAGCAAAGGTAGCTGTTCAAGCAACTAACGGACAACAAGCATCATTCAAGGCACTACTGGACTCTGGATCACAAATCAACGTTGTTTCCGAAAGACTTGTGACAATGTTGGGACTTAAGCGTCATGACACAACACTCCGGATGGAGGGCATCGGAGGACAGCCAAGAGTCAGCAAGGCTCGAGTGAATGTCCTAGTTAAATCACTACACAGCAATTTTACGATGCGATTGGAAGCATTCGTATTACCGCATTTAATTTCGGGTCAACCTGCCCAGTCGATCAACACGGCCGATTGGGGCATGCCGAGCAAATTACCACTGGCGGATCCAAACTTCAACAGACCGGGCAAAATCGACATGTTGATTGGAGCAGAGCACTGTTTTTTAATATTGCTCCCACAACAACACAAAATGTTCCAGTCTGGTCCAACGATGCAAAAAACCGAGTTCGGGTGGATCATTGCTGGAAAGGTAAATGCTGCAAGTAAGTCGTCAGCCATCTGCGCAGTTGCAACAAGTGAGGAAACAAATGCATTAATGGAACGATTCTGGACATAAGATAGCTTGGATACAACAGAAAAACACCGAACACCAATTTAAGCGCATTGTGAAAGGCACTTCTAAGAACATTTACAAGTGGCGGTGGACACCAGATTCCTCGTTCAACTTAAATTTGCTGAACATTATTCAGCCCTGGGAGAGACCATGGAGATTGCGACCAAACGGTTTCTGTCGATAGAGCGCAGAACCTCCGCTGACACGTGAAAGCAGTACGCAGCGTTCATGGCGGAGTATGAGAAGCTGAGACACGTGAAACAAGCGTCACCGCAACAGATTCCTAAAAATCACTACGTTATTCCGCATCATTGCGTGTTGAAGCCTGACAGCACAACAACAAAACTACGATTTGTCTTCGACGCATCGTGCAAATTATCTATTGGAAAATCGCTGAATGACATACTGCATGCAGGCCCCACGGTTCAAAGCGATCTTATGCCATAATATTAGCAGGTGACCTGAACAGTAATGTACTAAAAGAACAACATCTGACTGATGAAATGCTGTCACTTGGCTTATCAGTAGTAAACTCGACGGAACCAACACATTTCACACGCAACACAAGCACGCTTCTCGATGTAATATTTGTTAATAAAAATGACAACATATTACATTATGACCAACTCTCCGTACCTGCGTTTTCTAAGCATGACCTTATCTTCCTGACTTATGATATGCATCTCATATATTCAAAACAAATAATAACTTTTAGAGATTTCAAAAATATTGATCAACTCTCACTAGTTGAAGCATGCTGCAATTGTGACTGGGGTGGCATTTACCACCTTCCTTTTGTTGACACCCAAATTACCGTGCTACAGCATAATATTGACTATCTCTACTATGAGTTTATTCCATTAAAAACTAAAATTACAAAACCAGCTCTAAAGTCCTGGTTTAATAATGATATTAAAAGTGCAATTAAACACAGGGATGAGGCTTACGATAAATGGAAACGATACAGGACGGACTATTACTATCGACTTTTTAAATCCAACAGACGAAACGTAAATCAATCTATTAAAAATGCTAAGCGCAATTTCTTTAGTAATAAATTTAATAACGCAATATCAACCAAAGAAACTTGGAAAACATTAAACAATATGGGCGTTGGAAAAGATAAATCTGTGATATGTGATGACGAAGATGTAGATATACTTAACAATAAATTTGTCAACTTCAATGTTCCTATAGCTGTGAGTAATCCGTATGAAAATTGTGTACCGTTAAACAACTGTAGTAATTGTTTTGTTAACCAATGTGATGTCCTGCATGCAATATTAAAAATTAAATCTAACGCTATCGGCTTGGATAACGTAAACCCAAAATTCATTAAATTACTGTTACCAAACATAATCAGCCACATCACACACATTTTAAATACTGCTATTATGTCATCCACATTCCCTGAGAAGTGGAAACTGGCAAAAATAATACCAATTCCAAAATTAAACAACGAGTTTAGGCCAATTGCTTTACTGCCGTTTTTATCTAAAGTGTTTGAAAAACTTATGGCAGGACAGATTAATAACTTCTTAAATGTAAACTCGCTTTTGAGCAAAAAGCAATCTGGTTTTAGGGCAAATATGAGTTGCACAACGGCGCTTTTAAAGGTAGTCGAGGACATTCGAGTGAGAATGGATAATAGTGAAGTAACGCTGCTTACACTACTAGACTACAGTAAAGCATTTGACACGGTAAATCACGAAATTCTCTTGACAAAGCTTAGCAAGATGTATTATTTTACGCCAACGGCACTTAAACTATTGACCTCTTACTTAAAAAATAGGCAACAAGCCGTTGTAACGCAGAGTGCGACTTCAAGCTTAATGTTGGTAAAACGTGGTGTCCCACAGGGATCTATACTAGGACCTCTCCTTTTTTCAATTTATATAAATGATTTGCCTAGTGCCCTGTCCAACTGTGAAGTACATATGTATGCTGATGATGTTCAAATGTATGTCAGTGGTTCTATTAGTCAAATTAATCAGTGTATTGAATTGTGCAATAATGATCTGTTACGTGTTAGCGTGTGGGCTAAAGAAAATGGTTTGTGCATAAATCCGTCAAAATCTAAGTGTCTAGTTATATATAAAAAGTACATAAATACTAACGATCTTACTAACCTAATAGTAGGCAGTAAATCTATAGATTTTGTTGACAAAGCCGTAAATCTCGGGATAACTTTTAATAGAACCTTGGATTGGAATGACCAGGTAAATAAAGCTGTGGGAAAAACGTATGGCGTTCTTCGACAACTTTCCCTGACCCAGCAATTTTTACCAGTTAAAATAAGGACAATGATTGCAAAAACTTTAGTAATGCCAATCCTGTTTTATGGAGTAGAAATTTTTGCCAAATGCGATGCCGCGAGCCAACATAAACTTAAAGTCGCATTTAATAATATTGCTCGCTACGTGTATGGGCTGCAATAAACTGACCACATAACGGATTACGCCAAGAAGTTGGTTGTTCTCGAGTTTGCGCATTTACTAAATTATAAAATACTAGTTCTTCTCCACAAAATAATCTTTTCCAAAAACCCTGACTATTTGTTGGATATCTTAAGTTTTACTACATCGGAAAGAGTAAATAACCTTATTAGTTTTCGTACCAAACTGGCCTGCTCAAGCAGGCAATTTTACGTCTCTGCTGTTCGACTCTGGAACCAATTACCAACAGATTTAAAAAGTACCAAGAGCGCACCTCTATTTAAAATTAAGTTGAAAGCACACTTAAGCACATAAAACAAACAAAAATTCTATAGTTTTAAGACACAATTAATTGTTTAATAATAAAATAATAATTAAAATTATGTAATACCATAAATATTTAATTGAAAATTGAAAAAAAAATCATCTCTGACATGTTACGTATTGTGAAAAGAAAACTGCTATTGAAAAGTTAAATATAAGATAGGCTATAACATATAATACAAAGTTAATGATAAAACAATGTGACTAGTGCACTAATATATAAGTATGTAATAACACTTGTAGCACTAGGAAGATAAAAATAAAAAAATAAATAAATAAAAAATAAATGCCTATTCTACTACGATTCAGAGCACATAGATATGTGTTTACGGCTGACATTGAAAAAATGTATCGTCAGGTATGGATCAATCCGGAAAATCACTTTCATCAACTGATTGTATGGCGCAACAACTCGTCGGAAGAAATTAAATACTACCGATTGAAAAAAGTCACATATGGCACAAAATCCGCACCATTTTTAGCAATAAAATGTTTGGATCATCTGGCCATTAGGCATATGGAAAGGCTACAGATGGGTGCAAAGGCACTACAACGTGACTTTTTTTTTGTAGACGACTGCCTGACCGGCACCGACACAATCGCAGAAGCGAAACAAGTTTAACAAGAGCTAAACAAAATTCTTCAGCCATCGGGATTCAAGCTACGAAAATGGTGTTCAAACAATGAACAAATATAAGAGGGAATTCCCAAAGAAGACACAGTTAACGGCGTACAGCTCGGAGAAACACTGGAACAGTACAGTGTAAAAACATTGGGCCTTATTTGGACGCCCAAAGAGGAACAACTTGGCGGTCGAACTCACAGCAGTGCAGCAACAGTCATTACCAAACGTGCAGCCTGCTCGGAGCTGGCACAGATCTTCGACCCACTAGGCTTGTTCGCTCCAGTCGTAGTAAAGGCAAAAATTTTCATGCAACGCCTCTGGGAATTAAAGCTCGATTGAGACGACGAGCTACCTACAAGTCTTTAGAATGATTGGAACTCCTTCCAATTTGATACGAGTTGCAACCCTCAACTCAATGCGAATCCCAAGGCACGTTTATGATGGTAAGACTCCGATAACGAAAGAATTACACGTCTTTGTGGATGCGTCGGAACGTGCATATGGCGCTGCAGTTTACGTACGCGCAACGTACAGAAACAAACAAATATCTGTTCGGCTACTATGTTCAAAGTCTCGAGTCACTCCCTGTACTAGAACTATGCGCTGCACTATTGGGTGCAGAGCTTGCTGAAAGGGTTCAACGCGAAGCCTCGACAGAAACACAGTGCCAGGATACTTTTGGTCAGATTCTACGGTTGTCCTTTCATGGATAAACGCAGCTGCCGCCACATATCAAACCGAATAGCGAAAATTCAGGCCTTGACAAGCCAGACTCAATGGCGGCATGTATCATCGGCCAACAATGCGGCAGATGTACTCCCAAGACGAATATCGGCACGAAAACTACACGAGAACAACTTATGGTTGTATGGACCACTATTTCTGCATGGCTCTCCAGACAAATGGTCAGCCTTACCCAGTATCACCCCCAGCAACCTCGAAAGGAAAACGATACATATAAGTCTCGCAATATCTCCATCTACAATAAGTGAAGAATTGTACACTTGTAGACACAGCCATTCAATTCACAATTTACAACGCATTGTGGCTTACATGTTACGCTTCTGCTACAAAAAATACAGACCAGCCAACTGTCACTCTAAGCGTCGAGGAATTGAATCACGCTCGCAACGTAATTTTGCGGACAATACAACAAGTGGAATTTGCTGCTGAGCTAAAAACGATGCAACGTCACAACATGGTGGAAAAAAGGAGTTCCATTTCATCGCTGTCCCCACTACAAGGATCCGATGGACTTATACGAGTTGGTGGCAGATTGGATCAAGCCCCACTCCCTTACAATGCAAGGCACCAGATTCTGCTGCCCTACAATGATCCAATAGTAAAAATGCTGTTGAAAGATCTGCATGAGGACAATATGCATTGCGGTGCCCAAGCCTTACGAGCAACCGCTAGACAACAATATTGGATCTTCAACGACAAAACAATGTCAAGGAATATTGTTCACAACTTGGTGACATGCAACAAGGCAAGGCCCAAGTTAATGAAACAAACTATGGGAAATTTGCCAGCCGATCGAGTAACACCAACACGCCCATTTCTTACAACAGGCGTAGATTACTGCGGGCCAATCTGGATTCACCACAAACTTCGAGGAAAAAGACCAGACAAGGCATACATAGCCGTATTCTGCTGTTTCTCTACAAAGGCGGTTCACCTTGAACTGGTAAGCGATCTGACCACAAACGCCTTTTTGGGAGCGTTGCGACGCTTCTTAAGTCGCCGTGGCAAATGTCAAACAATTCATTGTGACAATGCAACCAACTTCGTCGGAGCAAACAACCAGCTGAAGGAACTGGAATCAACAATTTTTGGGGAGAAGGCACAAGCAGAGATCATTAATGACTGCAACAAGAAACAAGTTGCCTTCAAATTCATCCCGCCACGAGCGCTATCCTTTTGAGGACAATGGGAAGCTGCAGTCAAATCGGCAAAGCGACTGTTGGTAACGACAACCAACACGGCGACCCTTACATTTGAGGAACTTAACACGGTGATCGTCGAAATCGAAGCTATCTTGAATTCACGCCCAATAACCCTGATGTCAAATGATCCTATGGACACCACAACTCTCACCCCAGCGCATTTCCTGATTGGTGAAACACTAACGGCTCCACCCGATGTCAACACCGATCGCGAAGAGAAATCCCTTCTGAAACGTTGGGAATTAGTATCCAGAATGAAGCAAGGATTCTGGAAGCAATGGTCAGAGGAATACTTGCAAGAGTTACAAGCCAGGCACAAGTGGAAAACCGTTAATCCCACTATCAAGGAAGGCATGCTGGTCCTTATCAAGGAAGACAACATTCCGGTGATGAGCAGGCCTATGGGACGCATTATAAAGACATATGCAGGAACGGATAACCATGTACAACTGGTTGACGTTAAGACCGCCTCAGGCATTTACAAGCGCGCCATCAACAGGCTGGCTCCGATCTTTCCGGAAGAAACGGCCAAAAAACTACCTTTTATGGAAGAAGAGGATACGGATAAAAAGGATACGCCGGCTGCTTAACGGAGACGGTTAATGTCACCAACCATAACTTCCACCTTGCTTATTCTGCTTCTAATGCTACCTCTGGTACTAACACAGTCAGTATCGGTGACAAGGTTTGACGCGAAACCAGGAGTATATTATGAAAATTGGTACAACGATGAGAGCAATATCCGACTGGACCATAGTTATTTACTTTGAATTGGATCCATACTGGAGAGACATGAACACGTTTAATTCACGCATCAAGGATTTCCAGTACATATGCCCAGAATTAAACAACAACCACACATGTGACGCAATATCACAGCACTATCGACACTTGTATGATGAATTACAAATGGCAAACGGTCTCATGCAACATACTGGCCGCTCCCCATTTGATGCAGTGGGTAATATTGCGAACAGTCTGTATGTAGTTTTAGACTCAGACTATGCCAATAAAATGACTAAGGTCATGGAGAAGGTGCAAACTAACGAGGAATTTCTTCTGACACTGCTGATAAACCAAACCTCAGTACTTTACTCAACCATTAACGTTGTCAAGAAATCAAGGACAAAATCGGACAAACGTCTTAAACTACTTGAACAACAAGTAGCCGCCATTAGCCAAAGCAGAGGAAAGTACACTGGTGGAAGTCTTACGGAAAACTACGTGGCATTGGCAACTCAATTGACATTGCTAGCAGCATCTCTTCAGCGCATGCAATCCGAAATAGTGGACGTACTAACTGGAGTTCACCACCATACAATAAGCCCAATTTTGATCTCCCCTAAACAATTAAGGAATCAGTTGGATCAAATACGGGATCATTTGCCACTATTTCAAATGGTACCCGTGACATCATCTAATGTAATTCAACTATACAGAATTATGCGAGCAGAAGGCACAGCCACCGACACTCATGTGATATTCAGAGTAATATTACCCCTAGTGTCAACATCGATACTCGAGCTATTTAATATGGCGCCAATTCCAGTGTGGAACACAACTAGTTGGAGATTGTTCGAGCTAAAAACACCTATTATAGGTGTAAACAACCACAGAGATCAATTCATGGGACTTACACAAGATGATCTACAACGCTGCCGTACAATACATAGCGAAAAATACTTATGCTTTGATCATCAAGCTGTGTTTGATGTAAACAACCGATGTGAGTTTCAACTGTTTACCAACAAGACACCAACGACGTGTCACGTAACTTACAGAACAACCAAAATGGTATGGGAAAAAACACAACAGCAGAACAACTGGATCTTCGCAAACATTCGAAAGTGGAGCTTCAAGCAGTTTGCAACGGTATACGTCAACTATCCAACTACAAAACAGTGGACTACTGTCGCTATCACCTGGCTGTACGGCTGTACGCAACGCAGACATTAGCATCAATACCTTTGGCACTGTCACGAGTCAAATAAGACAAGGCTACGCCCGCTTTGGTGACATTATCCAACCAAACATAACAAAGGTACCAGAGACAACTCTCAACATTTCGGATTACAACGCACGAGACGACAAGGATCTAGATGACCTGCAGGTAAAAAATTAAAAGAGCTGCCCAACAAAATAAGCTCGGTTCAACATCAACACATAGCCGCTTAAGCTGCACTAGTGATATCTGTCATAATACAATGTGCATATGCAATGCGGACGCACCGACGCGTCGGTGGTAAGTGTGAATGTTTTTTCAAAATTTGGGTATCTTAATATTGGGTGTGAGCTGATGAGATTTTTAAGTTTTTCGAATGCTTCGATGTAAGTTGGATCTTTTGTATTTACTTTGGCGTCTTTCCTCAGGTATTTTGTCATTGGTTGTGCTACTAAAGCGTAGTCTTTAATAAATTTTCTGTAATATCCTGTTATGCCTAGAAATTTATGAATTTGTTTTACTGTTTTTGGTAATAATAACTTCGCTATTACAATTATTTTGTTAGGGTTTGGCTTGGTACCTTTATTTCATAGATTGAATATATTCTTGCAACGATGTGCTAAAAATAAGTATATCGTCTAAATATACCACACACTTTTTGTTAATGTGATCTCTTAAAATTTCATTCATAAGCCTTTGAAACGTGGCAGGTGCGTTTTTTAAACCAAAAGGCATTCTTATAAATTCGTATAACCCGTGTGGGGTTACGAATGCCGTTTTCTTTCTATCTTCTTCCCTTACTAAAATCTGATGGTAGCCCTTAGCTAAATCTATTGTCGTGAAGTATTGTGCTTTTCCGAGTTTATCAAGAATTGATTCGATATTGGGAATAGGAAATTTATCGTCAATAGTTATTTCGTTTAACTTTCTGTAATCTGCTACTATTCGAAATTTTTTCTTTCCTGAATTGTCTAATTTCTTTTGTATTACTATTAGTAGGCTTGAATACCTTGAGTTGCTTTTTCTAATTATTCCTTGTTCTTCCATTTCTTTTATCTGTCTTCTAACTTCTTCTTCATGTTGAGGTGGGTACCTATATAATTTTGAATTAAGTTGCTCATCTGTAGTCGTTCGTGAGTTCTTCTGCATTAAAATGTCACAATTCCAAGCTATCAAATTTTCCGTTATTACATTCGAGTGTACAAATTTCTTCGTATCGGTATGAATTATTTATTATAATATTTTCTTTATTATTCAAAGTGAAGATCTTCTTTTCAATGTTGATGAACGCGCTCAAAAAGTTTAAAAGATCTATTCTTATAATAAAATTGTATTTTCTTCCTTTTAACGGGGCCAATTCTAGCGTACCCTAGAGTTATGTGGTAAATTGAATTCCCTAGGTGCCTTTGTATGTATTTCGTACTCTATTGTATCTTTGCCGTTTATTGTGCTGTAATGTATGGGTCTGCTTAATTTTATTTTTCTGTAACTGTATTTGATTATTCACTTAACTTACTGTGGCACCTGTATCTATTAATGCTACATATTTCTGTCCTTCAATGTTAAGTTTCATTAATGGTAGGCATTCCGAGGCTGCTTCCTAAAAAAAAAAAAAAAACAGAATTGTTTACCTCTGCCTCTCCGTAATAGTCTCCCTGTTGGTTTCTATTATATTGGTTTAAATTCTGATTTGCGTTAAACTGCTGGTTGACTTGTTGATCGTATTGTTGGTTCGTATTTTTATTTTGATAATTATTCTTATGATTTTGCTGTTGGGCGTTTGGGTTATAGCTATTGTTATTAACCCCTTGGTTTCTATTGTATGATCCTGTTTCCGTATTATTTCTGTTGGGTCTTGGTTTTTTATATTGAAACCTGATGCAACTATTTTCGTACCTACGTAACATCATTATTCTTAATATTCTGTTTAGATCCTTTTCTTCGGATATTTTATCTAGTAATGTCCCTTGCGTCATCTCTTTAGCTGCATTAACTAACAAACTTTGTACATTGCTTAAATCTATAAAATTATCAATTTTATGGTATACAATAAGCTTGTCTGTCTTATCTTTAATATTTTGCAGTTCTACTGCTAGCTCGCTTACCGAGTTAACCTTCAGATCGCATATTCTCCTGTATATGTGGTGTGGTTCTGTGTCCGGCCGGTACCGTAGTTTTAATGTTGCTTTTATTAATTCCCAATTATCCGGTTTCGTTACGTTGATGACGATATCCTTGGCTTGTCCTTGGATGGTTTTGTAGAATATCGTCCGGGTTACCTCTCGCTTCATTTGTAGATCCTCTACTCCTTGGAGAAGGTACTCCACGCTGCTGAAGAATGAGTTGATTGATATATCTCCTGTCCCCGTAAACGTCGCTAGGTGGTTCAAATTTTTAAGTATGCGCTCTTGCTGGGCCATGTTATGACTGGTGCCTTGCAACTGTAGATATGCTTGTCGCTATTGTTCTAGTTGACTTCCTCTAAGGGCCAAATGCTCTAAAATGTCCGCCTGTATCATATTTTGGTTTTCTTGTGCCATCCTGTTTTCGTCGTAGTAAGCAGATTTCTGCTTTCTAGAGCCCAGTTTAAGTTGTTCTGTTTTTAATCGATTTGCGCTCGACTTATAATTTTTGATACACTTTATTAACTGATTTTTAGTTAATCCTTTAAAGTTTTGAGTACAAGTAATTAACTGATTTTTAGTTAATCCTTTAAAGTTTTTAATACAAGTTATTAACTGATTTTTTAAGTTAAGTCTTGGTTTGTATTTTTACTTTATAAGTTTACTTTTGTATTTGCACTTTATTAGTCTTGTGTTGTATTTGCACTTTACACTTTGTAAAACTGGAAACTGATTTTTAGTTCCTTTGTTTGTTCGTGATTACTTTTTTCTACGGTTGTCCTTTGCCTCAATTTATTTATTAGGTTCGGATTATTACTGGATCTTATTTAAAAAGAAGATAAAAGGAAGGCGTTTCTGATTAAAAAAAGGCTTTTCGAATAAAAACACAACTATACGTTCTGTGTATCGAGAATAACTCATTTGTCTTTATTGTATTGCTTTACATGAAACTTAAGCGTAACTTATAATAAATTCTGATTGAAAAATCTAATATTTTTTAGATTTATAAAACAAGTTACAAAAAAATGAGAAGCGGTTATTTCTTCGAATAGCGAGTATAATTGTGTGGTGGCTTCAAGGGTGAAATGACAATTAATTAGTAGCTTAGCCTAAAACAATTACGTGAGCCACAGACGGCCACACGCAACACAAATTCGCCGTCGGCAGATTTCCGATCGGCCTAAAAGCTTACATAGCTTAAGAGCGACTTCAAATTTACTCTTAAACTAACTTATGCTATGTTAACTCCTAACTTAATGGCAATATAATTATTCTGATCCAACATTCCGGTCCTGTTGACGAGCTCCGGTCTTCAACAAATTTTATAAATTGAGTAGTGCCAGCTTGTGCACTGGCCGTTCAGTTCCGTCTGCCGGCGTTCTTTCTTCGGCCATCTATTTCTTGCCGTCCTCTCCAGATATTGCGCGCGTCACGCGCCCGATGGTCCATTGTTGCGGGGTGGTTTTGTCGTCGTGCACGAGAACGACCGCCCCTTCTCCCATGTTGTCCTCGCCTTTGCTCCACTGGGCTCGCTGCAGCAGGTTGAGCAGGTAATCCCTGGACCAATTGCGCCAACAGTGCAGTTTGCGCACCAACAACTGCTTTTGATGTTTTGCTAGACAGGCCAAGAACTTTGGGATTGGTCTTGAAAGGAAGATTTACTTGAAAGCGACCGCAAGATAACCGTTGTATAGTTTTCTTGAAATGCAGTTCACAGGCCTGCTGTTCAGCTGTTTGGCGACCAGCCTTCGACTCGATTGGACATTGATCCAATTTCCAAGAACGATTAACTACGGAGCGGAGGGAACAAAAAGAAACTTGAGCTGCTGAACTCTTACTATACTGTTTCCGAGGCACTTGTCCAGTATATTTGCCCGCTACAATCCAGCCGAGCAATTTTTTTTTGCATTATGGGCAGCTCGGAATGTAATTTTATTTGCCCAACGCACAATAAACCATAAAACAATTCAGCTCCCAATAACACATTTACCTTAGCTGGCTTATAGAAATCGGGATCTGCCAACTTAATATTTTTTTGTATTTTCCAGTTCAATATGGACAAAGCCTGTCCAGGCTGAGATGTGGATACCCAACACTCAGCGGAAAATGTTTGGTAATTCAAACGAGATTGAATTGATGCACACACTTTATTTTTGCTATCAGTGGTTGCACCACCTACCATTGAGATATCGAGGGGAGTTGGCGTACGTTTAAGACGTAGCCTCTGTGCCATGCTCTCAGACATAAAATTTATCTGCGAGCCACTATCGAGCAAAACTCGTGCTGAATGCAACTGTCCAAATCTATCTTTAATTATTGCTTTAGCTATTGTTATTAACCCCTTGGTTTCTATTGTATGATCCTGTTTCCGTATTATTTCTGTTGGGTCTTGGTTTTTTATATTGAAACCTGATGCAACTATTTTCGTACCTACGTAACATCATTATTCTTAATATTCTGTTTAGATCCTTTTCTTCGGATATTTTATCTAGTAATGTCCCTTGCGTCATCTCTTTAGCTGCATTAACTAACAAACTTTGTACATTGCTTAAATCTATAAAATTATCAATTTTATGGTATACAATAAGCTTGTCTGTCTTATCTTTAATATTTTGCAGTTCTACTGCTAGCTCGCTTACCGAGTTAACCTTCAGATCGCATATTCTCCTGTATATGTGGTGTGGTTCTGTGTCCGGCCGGTACCGTAGTTTTAACGTTGCTTTTATTAATTCCCAATCATCCGGTTTCGTTACGTTGATGACGACATCCTTGGCTTGTCCTTGGATGGTTTTGTAGAATATCGTCCGGGTTACCTCTCGCTTCATTTGTAGATCCTCTACTCCTTGGAGAAGGTACTCCACGCTGCTGAAGAATGAGTTGATTGATATATCTCCTGTCCCCGTAAACGTCGCTAGGTGGTTCAAATTTTTAAGTATGCGCTCTTGCTGGGCCATGTTATGACTGGTGCCTTGCAACTGTAGATATGCTTGTCGCTATTGTTCTAGTTGACTTCCTCTAAGGGCCAAATGCTCTAAAATATCCGCCTGTGGCATATTTTGGTTTTATTGTATTTTTACTTTATAAGTTTACTTTTGTATTTGCACTTTATTAGTCTTGTGTTGTATTTGCACTTTACACTTTGTAAAACTGGAAACTGATTTTTAGTTCCTTTGTTTGTTCGTGATTACTTTTTTTTACCGTTGTCCTTTGCCTCAATTTATTTATTTGGTTCGGATTATCACTGGATCTTATTTAATAAGAAGATCCTACCGGCTGCACCAATTTCGTACAAAGGAAGGCATTTCTGATTAAAAAAAAAATTGAAAAATCTAATATTTTTTAGATTTATAAAACAAGTTACAAAAAAACGAGACGCGGTTATTTCTTTGAATAGCGAGTATAATTGTGTGGTGGCTTCAAGGGTGAAATGACAATTAATTAGTAGCTTAGCCTAAAACAATTACGTGAGCCACAGACGGCCACACGCAACACAAATTCGCCGTCGGCAGATTGCCGATCGGCCTAAAAGCTTACATAGCTTAAGAGCGACTTCAAATTTACTCTTAAACTAACTTATGCTATGTTAACTCCTAACTTAATGGCAATATAATTATTCTGCTCCAACACTGATTATACATGTCTGGCTTATGCTCTAATTCTTATTGGCGTGTGCCGTTGGTTTTGTGCACGTTGCATTTCCTGTTATTGTCAAAAAATTTTTCTTACTTAGCATGTAGTGAGTTCAATAATTCTTGAACCTTATTACTTATATTATGATTAAATGGTTCTTGTGCAATATATTCTGTTGTGGGCTTATACATAACTCGCGCGGCTTACAAATTGGGGAAAACACCGGCGTATGCATCAACGCGACAACCGGCACACTAAGCAGCCAGGGTATAACATGACTCAGTTTATTTATTTCACTTCTATAAGAAATCGTACTTACAAAACCTAAACCTAGCTGAACTGAGATGATCTTTCCCTCTTACCTTATCTCTTTACAATTCTATCCCCTTGCTGCGAACACGCTGTCCGTCTTTTCCGTTCTTAAACTTTCCTAACTTTTCTCTTATATGGCTTTTTCCGCGTACGCGCCTGCTCGCTTTCGGAGGTAAATCGCAACTCCCTACCCACACTTCGGCTTCGGCCCAAGTTGCAGTTTTTGCCACTCCCCACACTTGCCGGTGACCGTGGTGGATTTGATGATCGCAGCTGGAGCGCTGCATCTTGCGACCCTGCGTTTTGGGCGGTTATCTTTAAATTCTTATTTCGAGTGGGCGGTTATACTTAAATTCTTATTTCGAGATTTAGGACGTTAGGCGTCAATCAAAAATATGTAAATCTAATAAATATAACTACTTTACGCTCCTTGCGTTTACTAAATATAAATACTTTACGCTCCTTGCGTTTACGAAACTATAAATATAAGACTGTAAATTAAATAACTGGTGCGCCTCTTTGCGACTTAAAACTATAAATATAAATTCAGTAATTCTTTGTGAAGGGGCCGTTGTGGCCTACTTCACAAGTATAATCTTAATGATTGTAAAATCTGTGGGAAACGTTCATTTTAGCCACAAGTCGGGCAGGGATGGACAGTTTAGACTGATGCTCAATGCTAGTAATGGTTATCGGATAGTTGTTAAAACACTCACCTTATCAGTTAAAGGCGAATTTATATTAAAGGGTCTACATTTATTGTCGCAAAGCTCGTCATTTAGCCGTTGTTTAAGACCACAAAAAAAGGCAACTTATGTTAATACTTTTTTATTGATCTCGAGCCCAGCCCAAATATATCTTTAAAGGGAAAAGTCTCTGCCGAGCCTAATGACCTAGTTTAGTGTCACAGAAGCCAAGAGCACGGACACATGAACAGGTTGTGAAAAAAAACCTTTTAGGTGAGTCGGGCAGGGATGGACAGGTTAGACTGATGCTCAGTGCTAGTGATGGCTATCGGAAAGTTGTTAAAACACTCACCTTTTCAGTTGAAGGTGAATTTCTTTTAAAGGGTCTTCATTTATTGTCGCAAAGCTCGTCATTTAGCCGTTGTTTAAGACCACAAAAAAGGCAATTTATGTTAATACTTTTTTATTGATCTCGAGCCCAGCCCAAAAAAAATTTTTAAAGGGAAGAGTCTCTGCCGGGCCTGATGACCTAGTTCAGTGTCGCAGAAGCCAAGAGCTTGGACACATGAAGAGGCTGTGCAAAAAACCCTTTAGGTGTGTTAAATATGCACAAACCACCACTTATCTGGCATGTGTAACGTTTCACGTAGTAGAGCAGGTGTAATTTTTCTATACTAACAACGGTACGCGCTTGCAGCCGGCTTATGCTCGTCGCTGTTGGGAGTGGGTTGGTTCTTGCTAGACCATATTAAAGAAATTCATAATTATTTTCTAAAATTATATAAAACATTATTTCAAAAAATGTATATGTATTTAATCATCAAAAAATATTACTAAAATTATTATTATATTTATTTATTTATTTATTTCTTGTTTGTTGTAATGTTACTTAAGGCCAAGCCGAAAAGTATGCAAGCGTAGCGTACATGTAAATTTTTTTTTTCTTCTTCTTCTGATTTTTATTAAGGCATACGGAGAATCGAGTAACCCCTTTGTGACCTTATTTTCTATTAATTCAGCCCAATTTGGGCGCGCCGGCTAACTTAGTTAGCTGTCACAACATAGCGCTAAACACTAAATAACAACAACAAATAACAATAATAACAATAACAAATATAACAAATACTGCAATGGTGTGTCAGCTTCTGCTGACCCTCAGCAGTGGAGATCGAAGAATGAGATCCCTCGGTGTTCGCTTCTTGAGTCTCCTTGTGGGTGAGATCTGACTAGACAGTTTGCCAGCCGGTTTCTATGTCGCTCCAGTCTGTCATGGTAGCGACTCGAGTGCTTGTTGATCTCGTCGAAGACCGTGGCAAGTTTCAGGTCTCGGTGAAGCGTGCTATTACGTACAAACCAGTCGCAACCGGTGATTGTTCTCGCAACTCTATTTTGGTCGACCTGGATTCTGCGAATTTGGCTATCGCAGGCCAGTCCCCAGATTTGACACCCGTACCTCCATATTGGTGCAATAATTTGCTTGTCAATTGTCACTTTGTTCGATAGTGACAACTTACTGCGTGAGCAGAGTAACCAATAATGCTTCCTCACCGAAGCACGTATGCGCGTTCTAATGGAAGTCACATGCTTAGAAAACGTTAGCCTGCGATCCAGAGTGACTCCAAGGTACTTTGCTGCGGTAAGCTGTGGTACAGGGGCCCCCTCAATAAACACGGCCGGTGGTGTTCTTCTCTTAAGGGTGAACCAAACGTTTTTCGACTTGTCACTATTGATGCCGATGTTCCAGCGCCTTGCCCATTCCGCAAACTTAGTGGCATAGTCCTGGATGCCGTCGGCTGCATCGTGTTCACATCGAGACCTGTAGGTGACGCACACGTCATCGGCAAATGTGGCTAGCATTGATGTCCCGTACAGGCTTCTATCTGGCTGCGGCATGTCGTGGCTATACAAGCAGTAAAGCAGGGCACCAAGGACACTACCCTGTGGTACTCCAGCTGCTACATCGTGCTCAGTAGAGAGTGCCGAGTGAAATCTGACCGCAAATCGTCTTCCCTCAAGATACGACTTAAGTAGACCGAAATATGGCGCAGGCAGCGTATGTTTGATTTTTACTAAAATTCCGGTATGCCACACCCGATCAAACGCTTCTCGAATGTCCAAAAGAAGGGCATTGCAATATTAATTTTTATCGAAGGCAGTCAGGATTTGCTCGACAACCCGATGTAACTGCTCGACAGTGCAGTGGCCGGCACGGAATCCAAACTGGTGCTCAGGAAAGATCCCTCGAGCTTCCATTAACTTGACCATCCGGGCGGCAATCAATCTCTCAAACACCTTGGAAATCGAAGGGAGAAGGCTGATAGGCCGATAGGAAGAAGGTTCCCTCTCAGGCTTGCCAGGTTTGTGGATCATTGAGATAATCCCGAGCTTCCACTGCGGAGGGAAGTACTGTAACCTCACAATAGCGTTAAAAACCAACGCTATGAAGCGAATAGCACAACTGGGCAGTGCCTTTAACGTGGCATTGCAGATGGTGTCATGGCCTGGTGCCCTTTTGATGTTCTGGAGTGCAATGACATCGGCTACCTCGCTGGGGTCAAATTCTTTGATGGGCAGGTCCATTTGGAGGGCTTGAGTCAGCTGGTCCTGCGTCTCTTCATCCTGCTGCAGACTGACAAGATGAAATGGCTGAAAGCGCTCTGCGAGGTGCGCGGCAAACAGCTCCGCTTGCCCCAAGTCTGTGCGATACCATGTCCCGTTTCTGTCCATTAGTGGCGCTTTTCTTGCGCATCGCCTTTTAATGGCGCGTGTGGCCTTCCAGAGCGAGTGCGTCGCTTCGCAATCAACCACCGTATTGGCTAGCCTGTCATCAAACCATGCTGATTTGTGTTCCACCAGAGCGCGACGGAGCCTATTCTGCGCACTATTCCAGTCTGCTTTGTCCAATGGGTGGCGAGACCTCATCCACCTAGCGCGTAAGCGCCTCTTCTCCGCGATGAGCAGGTGAATCTCACGGGTTATCGGGATTCTATCTGCAGCGAGCCTCCGAGATGGGGTGCGAGTAGCCTGTCTAGCTGCTGTCTTGATTTTAAAGGTAAAAGAGTCGATAGCATCATCTATGTCCTTCCCAGTGTTGATAACCGTGTTGAGGTTCAGTGAGGACTCAAGGTGCTCTTGAAAGCATTTCAGGTTAGTGCGTTTGGTGATTAGCCGCTCCATCCTAGGGTAAGCTATTGCTGCCGCATCCAGCGTAATTACGAGTGGTAGGTGGTCGGAGCTAAGCTCAACAACCGGCCGTATTTCTGCATGAATACCCAGGATACCCCTTGTCAACGCAAAATCAATATAGCCTGGTGAGCCTCTACTGCTATATGGGTACCTCGTTGGGCCACCAGTTGCTAGCGAGTTCACCTCTGAATTGAAGACGAGATTTGCTAGCGCATGTCCTCTTTGGTTGCACCTCCCCGCTCCCCAGAGCCAGTGGGACGCATTCCAGTCGCCTGCAACGATGAACTTGGAATGATGCTGTTCCAAAATTGTCCCAAATTCATCCGTAGTCCATATAAACCTCGGGGGACAGTATACTGCTCCAAAGTTGATTGTGCCGAGTTCAGTTTCGATGGCTGCTGACGCAAGTTGCACCTTGTCCGTGGCTATTGGTATTAGCGGGAAGTGTACCAGCCGTGATCTGATCAGAATCGCTGCACCACCTTTGGCGTTGCCAGCGGTCGGATCATTTGCAGGATAGGCCTCAAACCCGAATAATTTGGGAGCCTCTGACCCCTTACAGTGTGTCTCACTCAGAAGCAAGACATTAATCTCATGTCGCTGCACGAAGCACTCTACTTCGGGCAGCTTTGTAGATACGCCATCGGCGTTCCACACTAAGATGCGCAGGGGCATCATTATGGGGCCTGCTGCGCTTGGAGCGCAGTGAGTAGATTAAGAATCTGCCCCTGCTGCTGTGTCTGCTGTTGGTGCTGCTTTAGCATCATCATCATAAGCTCCATCTGCTTCTCTTGATGCGAGCGGAGAGTATTGATGCTTTCGTTAAGGGACTGAAGAATGGCTTCGATGTTGTTGTTGACATGCTGAGGTGCATCCCATGTCGTCCGTTGACGGCTGCGGCTCCTGTCGTTGGACTGCTGCTGTTGTCGATTGTGTTGTGGCTGCGGCTGTTGCTGTTGCTGCTTTGCCACGTCCGCATAGGTGACTCCGGTTCGAGTAGTGGCTGCCGGTCTACCACCAATATTAACCCCTGGCATAGAAAGGTCGGAGTCCTCACTTTTACCACCCACCCCACTTTTGGGCCTGGAGCGTTGTAGAAACGCCTGGTATTTCCGGCAACCTGAGTAGTTGGCAGGATGCGCATCACCACAGTTGAAGCATGTACATAGCTCGTTGCGGGGTCGAGTACAATCCCTGGTGTTCGCCAGCACATTTAACACATATGTGCGCCTTACGGCAATATTTAGCAGTGTGACCAAACTGCTGACATCGATGGCATTGCAAAATGACAGTGCGCTTGCGGAGGGGTTCGACTGCTACTCTCATATGGCATAGTGTCTTAACAGCCAATATAGCCTTATTATTGGCCGCTGCGGCAATATTCAGAAAGAACATGTTCACTGGGTTGACTTTGGGAGTGCCTGGCTCGTTGCGCCTCTGAGGCGTATGGGCATCTAGCACCTTGTGGCCAATTTTTCCAAGTTCCTCCTTTATCTGGGTTGGCAACGTGCTGTGGTGCAAGCCTTTAACACAAACTCTGTATGGCCTGTCTTCTTTCAGCTGATAGCAGTGAAATTCGTACTTTTCTTGCTCGAGCCAGCTGATAATGCTGCGAAATGTGCTGGCATCGGCCGTGTAGAGTCGCATTACACCACCCAGTGAAGCCCTAGCCTCGACCTTGCTCACTTCCGTGACTTTTGAAATACCTTGCATTAGCAGGTTGACGTCGTTAATGCCTTCCATTACGATTGGTGGAGGCTTAGGCTGCGCTTTGCCGGGAGCAGCAATTTTCGAAGCATCAGTCCCAATTCGTTGGCTGGCGCTGGGCTTTTCGCACAGCACTTCTCTCTCGTTCCTTGCTTCCATGTCAGCAGTCATTTGCGCAAGTAGGCCAAAACGGTTTGAGCTGCCGCTGTAGTTGGCACCATTGTTGACAAGGTTTGCTTTTTTGATCTCAATATTTTAGAAGCACATGAGCTTTTGCGCTTGATTGTTTGAAAGCGCTGCGGAGCTCCATCCTCTGATGAAGATTTTTGGTTATTGGTGATGGTCCCAGCTGGTGCGCCATTGACGCTTGAGAAAGCACCAGTTTCCAATGTCACTGCAGTCACTAGAATTTCAGATTCTCCGTTCATCTCACTATCTGAGGGTTGGTTGACGGCTTTGATAAGAGCCTCACCAAGAGCCGCTTTATTTTTTGTCATAGCTGACATCTTTGTCGGCTGCTTTCCGATTTTACCTGGTTTTAACGGACTCCTAAGAGTATGCATCGTTAATTGCAAGATCCTAGCCAAGACTAGAACCTTGAGAAAAGAGATTAAAAGCTCAAAGCTTCACTGACGATGAGCTTTTATTAAATGTTTAAGGATGACGTGGCCGCTAGGCAGCGGAGCCCCGTTTTGGGAAGATTCTCTTTTAATTAAATAAGAATGCTGCACTTTAACGTTTACACTAATTGTGACTTGACGTTCACTGAACACAAATTGTGCCACTATTGTGGGCTTGTCTTTGATTTGTAGCGGCGATAATTATTAAATAGTAAATTAACAATAACAAAAATGAAAAAAAAAAAAAAAATAAATAAATAAATAAATAAAAAAAAAAAAAAAAAAAACAACTACAATTGTAACGCACTTGCTAGATTGACGCTTTGGGTTTTTTTTAATGCAGAAACAACAAAAACAAATTCTATCAATGTACCAAAGCTCTCGAAATCATTATTGGCCCAAGTCGCGGAAGGCGCTTATGCGTACCCATAACCACAAATGATTAGGCAGCGTTTACAATGTCAGCTTAGCTTGGATTGAAGCTTTTAAAAATCTGAAATCCAAGCTGGTAGTTTACAATGTCAGCTTGGAAACCAGTTCGAATTTTCGAAATTGTATTACAGCTGCTTATGAGCTTTGAACAGCTGATGCTTGTTTCATGTTTGTGGCAAAAATTTATAAAGTGAATGAAAACCGGAAGCAGAATTGTTCACTTATTAAAAAATGAGAAGAAAACAAGCAATTTTACTAGCTCATCATACAATGATGATGCAAGCAGCTGTTGCTACTGCTGCTGAACTTGAAGAGGAGCAGCCGCAGGGAAGTGCTCGACGGTGTTGGGCGCGCGATCATGATGTTGCAATCAGCTGATTCGAACTCGGCTTGCAAATGTGAAATGGCGCGAAAATTAAACGATTTGCTTTTCTTACAAAACAATGATTTTATTGTTATATATGCGTTAATATGTACTAAATAAATATTAAATAGTGAATTATATTAACATTTACCTCTGTATTGAGTAAAATAGTGGTAAAAACATTGGAGCTTACGAAGATGCGACACCTATTGACAGCCATTTTGAGTAAAATAGAGGTTAGAGCTTTGGTGCTTTCAAGCACATGTTGCTAATTTCGAAAATGCGACACCTATTGACAGCTTTTAAAACTCAATTTTCGAATAGCTTTTTTCCACTCCAAGCTGAGATGCAAGCGAGACCGGTTACAGATTGGAAATGAGGGAGACAAACTTATGTGAAAAATATGTGTGTCAGACAGGAACAAAACATTTTCCAATCTCACGCTGACATTGTAAACGCTGCCTTAAAATTGAAAGCTTTCACTCACTCGTTTTATGTGTCCCACGCTTAAGCTAGGTACACACGATGCAAACAATTTGCAACAAGTCGATTGCTGCAATCAAATTTGCACGTATAAACACGAGTGCAATAATTTTGCTGCAAACAAAGAACTTGGAAAATTTTTTTGCAGCAATATTTTTTGCTTGTCGTCTGTATACATTATTTTACCGTTGTCTTGGTTGCGTCAGTTGCTTGCTTGTTTGCATGTGCTGTTTGCTTTCAGTCGCAATATTGCAGCAAACAAAGCAACATGTGGGATCGCGAGAAAACGATAAAATTAATTGAATTGTACGAGAATTATTCTGTTTTATGGGATGTCTCGTCAGCAGACTATAAAAATAAGTATAAAAAGCAAAATGCTTATCGCGAAATTGCTGAAAAATTAGACAAAAGTGATGATGAAATAAAAATTCATCATTTGCGCACTCAATTTTTGCAAGAGGTGCGCAGAGTAAGGCATAAAAAGAGTGGCCAGGGTACATCGGACAGCTATACCAGCAAATGGGAGTTTTTCGATGCGCTTAAATTTATTAAAAATGACGTTGGAAATAATTATAAAATTCAAAATTTGGTAAGTAGTACAATTTATTGAACATATCGTAGTAATAACTTATTTTATATATGTTTATATTGCCATGACACTTCACCATCAGGCGAAACAAAAAAATTTTTAAATTCTTCACGTATATCTTTTGCTTCAGTAGAGTTTTGCGTACTTCTTTGAATTGGTATGCAGTTTCCTTCTTACGTCAGATCGTTACGCCAAGTACCTGGTACCACTTCTCCATCAACTTCATTGTCGAATGTTCCATTCGGAGCATATTTTTGTTTTGACTCTTTCTTGGCCATCAACCAGTTATGTAATGCGCAAATTGCAGAGACAACATCTATTGTCTTTTCTGGCCCAAGTTCCAATGGCTTTCTTAAAACCCGAAATCGATTTGCCATTATGCCAAAAACATTTTCTACCACTCTTCTTGCTCTGGAAAGACGGTAGTTAAAAACTCGATTTGGAGCTGGTTGATTTCTGAATAGATATGGTTTCATTATGTATCTTTTCAATGCGAATGCATCATCCGCTACAAGTACATAGGGCACCTTTAGATCTCGACCTGGAAGTGGCTGCTCATCAGGAACATTAAGTTGTTCATCTTTTAACGCATATGATAGACTACATGCGTTAAAAATTCCTCCATCAGAAATTCTTCCTTTGCCTCCTACATCGAAGTAAATTATTTTATAGTTTGCATCTGCTAACACCATTAGCACAACGCTATGCGTGCCCTTATAGTTGAAGTAGGTACTACCACTGTTAGACGGAGCTTTCATAACTACGTGTTTTCCGTCTAATGCACCGATACAATGAGGAAAGTTCCAAATACTTTCAAAATCGGATGAAATTTTAAGCCACTCTTTTGTAGAGTTGGGAACCTAAAAAATTCAAATAAATTATTAATATTTTGTTTACATTTTCATTTCATACTTTTTCACATATATTTAGGATCTAAGTGAAAGCGCCGTTAACAGACTATTCTTAGGAGAGGCACCATGTTCAACTAATTCGTCAATACCAACAGATGACGTACCAAGTACATCCAAAGCAAAAAAAAAAGAAAACGCGACGAGATACAATTTAATGAGGAAGATCTGCTTATTAAAAAGGCAAGCGCTTTACTCGATAAGCCAGCGGATGACCATCAGGTGTTCGGTGATTTCGTTGCATCTGAGCTCAGATTGTTGAAATCACACCAAAATATACTTCTGCTTCGCAGAAAAATTCAAAAAGCTATTTTGGAAGTATCGGAAATTGATAGCGAGGGTACTTTTACTTGTTCCACACCTAATATCGTGTACTCGTCTACCAATTCTCCAGTTTTTGGCTTTTCAGATGGTAAAAAAGTAAATGCATATATAATTTACATACTTACTTTAAGATATTCCCTTTTCAGGCATTCATATAGAGCTCGACAAGACTCCGGCACAATGCTTGCAACTGTACTCACAGGAATGCGAAAAAGAAACATCAAAGAATGATATGAATCACCTGTAAAAAATTAAATTACATCAATAAACAAATTAATTACAAGTTCATAAAAATGTTAATTATATTTAATACATACCCGTGGCTAAAAACCGCAATGTCAGGGCTAATCGCTCATTTGGTGGAATCCCAGGACGCATTACAGTGTCTTGTTTAGTTATGTAGTTTTTTACTTTTTCTAATAAAAAATTGAGATCACTGACTGACATGCGAAAAAAAATTGTAATAGTTTGTTTCATCGCCATTTTGTAGCTCTTTTAAAAGGTTCTGATGCACTCCTTTTTCATCTCTTTTGGAAATCCACTCTTTCACCCAACACTTTCTTTTTTTTGCAGACTCTAATCTTCTCACTTTTTTTACGTTTAATTAAAGTTGCTAATATAGCAATAGCAGCAACTCTCGATTTTTGTTCCGACATAATATAAACACGTCGTTATTCCTTGACTTTCACAAAAGAACAGAACTTGCTAATGAGTTTCACTTGCAAGCACTGCAAACAAAAAATGAAAACACGTGTAGACATAAACGCAATATATTGCACGAAATAGCCATTCAAAAGTTTGCGTGCATAACAAAAAATGATTGAAACAAGAAATTTTCATGCAATATTTGCGTTGGTGTGAACAGTTGTGCAAACTTTTGCTGCAAATTATTTTCAACTTGCCGCAAATTGTTTGCATCGTGTGTACCTAGCTTAAAAGATCTTTCATATGTGTGAGCGGTGGTTGCTGAAACAAAAAGAATTATAAATATAATTTAGCTTATAACATTTTACTTAATTCTTTATAACATTTATAGATAATACTTTTTTTTTTTTTTTTTTTGTAATATAACTCTGATATTTTTTTTCTTCTTGTTTAGTTTTTCATTGGTTTGGTGGTATTTGTTTTAATTGATGTTCAAAAGACGAATGGTTGTAATCGGGTGCACTGTAGGTGGCTATAGCCGCGGGTGGGTGTCTCGGGACGCTATTAGGTTAGGTTATGTTTAACATGTGAGACACCTGAATGGGGGAGCCGAAGGGTATTCAGCACAGATCGCAAATATATAAGTAAACCAGATCCGCACATTAAAAGATCCGTGGATGGTCACAGGCTGATCTTTTCATGATAAACTACAGCGGAATACGCTCGTTGCACCTTAGCATTTGTTGAGGGGGGGGGGGGGGGGGGGGGGGCATGACTCACGTCTAATGAAGACCTCTAAGGCGAACTTTATTAGGGGGTAGCTTTTCTGCTGACGTTTTTGTTTTATTTTTTTGTTTCTTATTGTCTTATATGCTTTCATACGGTCTCATCAACTTTTCGTTTTACTGCACTTGGGTTTTTTTTTTTCAAATAGACCGAGCTAGGTGCCGGAAATGGTTTTTGGGGCAAGATTAAGTGTGCCTGCATGATATTAAAAATTTTGAGGGATTTTTCATTGTCGTCCCTGATTTAAAAATGGCGATAAGTAAAACCTTTAACCTTTCTTCTTGGTTCACCGACAGAGAGCGCTACTAGTAGTGGCATCAAATGCCGAAAACAAAATATTATTTTTCTTCTTTTTTCCTTTTTTTCAACTTTTTTATTTTCATATTGAAGCCTTAATTTGTCTTACTTCTTTTAATTAGTTTTAACGCGTCCAAAAATATTAGTCTAACTGGCAGAGTTGCCTCGCAAGGTTGCAGCAGCGATAATATATTCATAGAGATGCGTCACTTCGCTTTTTCAAATTTGGTACTGATAACGATTGAGTGGCGATGGTAGGTCGTACCAACAAAATACACGCAAAATTGAAATTCTCTCATTTCGCTCTCAGTGAACCCGAGCAGCGTTGCGAGTTGAGAGAGGACAGCCGAACGATTTTATGCATACATAACTACACGCATATATATGTTTGTGTAGGTATGTGCCAGCATTTGTTTTCATATTTGTCGGGCTCAAGCTTCGAAGCGATTTTTGATATTTTTCTTCTTTTAGGTCTTGCTTATGAATGTGTGTGTGTGTGTGAATGTTCATGTGCAGCACATTTAAATGTATGCGTAGCAATTGGCTTGGCTATTCTTGACCTTCCTCAATTTTTATGATTTTCAACAATTTTATAACAACTTAAGGATAGCTATAAAATTAATGTTATTAATTGATATTTTATATTATATACTTAAATACATCTTAATCATTATGATGCAAAGTGCATAGTTTATAATATGACTAATATACATATAATTATGTACTCTTGACCCTTAAAAAACATAATTAAATACATTTTAAATGCCGACAGCCAATATTTATTTTTATTTGTATATATTTAGTTTTATAATATGACTAATAATAATTATATATTTTAATCTATCTATACATAAAATTATGTACTCTTGAATAAGAGTGCAATGCAAAAAGTATCATAATCACAACAAACCAACAAACAACACCACAACAAAGATCAAAACCACAGCAGAGTCAGCTGTCTAGCCGAGGTAACTGTAAAAGTAACTGTTTTTTGCATATTTTTTGTGAGTAGGCTATAGAAAATAAATGCACCGCGGTTTTAATTTGGCACTTGTGGAGAAATCAACACTGACTGCAACATTTAAAGACTGTGATACAATGTCGGGTGCAAGCAATCGCCATTGCGTTGTTCAAAATTGCAATCAGCCTTTTTCAAGGCTATTTAAATTTCCTGAAAATTCGGAATTGCTCTCCAAATGGAAAGAGAATTTGGGAATAGAAGGAAATATTTCTTCTAAAATGAAAGTGTGCGAAGTTCATTTCGAAGAAAGCGCCTTTGGAAGGTCAAATATAAAATACAATGCTTTGCCAACGAAATTGTTAGGTAAGTCTAATTCTAGTGCTGGTCAAGCGCTCCCAGCCTAAAACGCCGTTCCTGGTTGCGCACAAATAGTTTTATTGAGCTGTTACTTGAACAAAAATACAATTTTTTATAGGTCGTGAACCAATTCATTTATTCTTACCTAATAAGAAAAAAAATTGGAGAGAATGCTGCATCGTTTCATGCGAAACCAAAGGTGGTTCTGGAAAAAGGCTGTTTAAATTCCCTGAAAATGTTGACGATAAAAATACATGGCTTTTGGCGTGCAACATGGACTTAAACATAAAGCAACAGTTGTTTATTGCGAAGACCATTTTCAACCAAAATATTTGGGGTCGAAAAAATTGTGGAACGGAGCTGTTCCAGAGCTTCATTTAGAGTCCTCATGTACTGACAACGGTAACAATACACCACCCGTTGTGGTGGAATCAGTGGAGCAGTTTTCTCTTTATATTGAAGACCAAAACAACATCACGGATATTTCTTTTGAAGAGTTTGAACGTTTTTCAATATTAGAAGAACAAAGACAAGAATTGATGCAAGATGACAATTTAGAAGATGGAATGTGCACATGTGCTTGCAATCACGAGTATGCAAAAAAACAAAAGATATACCAGACCATGCTGCGAAAACAAAATGAAGAAAATGAAAAATTAAAAAGCAGAATTGAAGTGCTGGAGAAAGAGCTTTCTGCTGTACGTGATTCGGCTATTTTTCCTGATGAATGTGCCAGTCACGATGCATTAACATTTGCTAAGATGATTACAAGCAAGGCGAACAAGCATTACTCCAGCGAAGAAAAAGATATCGGGCAGTATTTTGTATATGAATCCAGTAAATTATATCAAACTATGAAGGAAGATTTTGACTTTCATTTACCGTCATTGTCAACGTTGTTACGATCTCGACTTGTAAAATTTGTGAAACCCGGTATTCATGAAAACTACCTTCAAATGTTTGCTGCCGTTATCGAAAAAATGCCTGAAGAACAAAAGAAGTGCATCTTAATAATTGACGAAGTAACTATAAAACCTGATTTACAGTACAACAAATCTATGGACACAATCAATGGCTTCACCGACCTCGGAGATGGAAAACGTACTAAGGAAATCACAAAGAAAGCTACTTTTATAATGATGAAAAGTCTTTTCGGAAAGTGGAAATTTATTATAAGCTATTATCTATCGAGCAGTGGATTAAGTGGAAGCCAGCAGAAGGACATTGTTCTGGAGAATATAAAAAAAGTCAAAGAGCTTATAGATTTGCAGGTTGTTGTTGTAATTTGTGATCAAGGCCAGAACAACGTTTCAATGTTTAACCAATTAAAGGCAAGTAAAGATGACGTGTCCTTCCATTTTATGGACGAAAACATATATTTAATGTTCGATTATTGTCATTTGCAAAAATCTTTAAGAAATACGCTGCAAAAATGGAATTTGAGAACTCCCGATGGAATCGTCGATTTTAAATATGTTCGCGAAATGTTTGATGTCGACCAATCCAATCCGCATTTTAAAGTTTGTCCGAAACTGACTTTATCCCATATGGAGCCGAATAATTTCGAAAAAATGAATGTTTCCAGAGCTACTCAAGTTCTAAGTAACTCAGTCGCAGCTGGTATGACAATGATGATGCAAATGGGACATCTGAGTGAAGAAGCATTGCCAACGCGTAATTTTATTAAACTAGCAAATGACTTGTTCGACTTACTTGATTGCAAATTTTTGGTTAATCAAAACCCCCTAAAACGTCCCCTTGGCCGAAACGACCCTAAGAAAATTGAAAAGCTTGAGCAAATGTTGGACTATATGTCAAAAGTAGAAGTTATTTCATCAAAAGACTCAGTAAAATGCATTAAAGGGTATTGTTTGACGTTAAACGCAGTTCTACGGCTTAGTGAAAAAATATTTAAAACTATGCCAGCCATTAATTTATTTTGCTTGGAAAATTTAACCAGGATGCATTGGAAAATTTCTTTTTTAAAATTCGCTCCTCCTTGGGCTCAAATACCCATCCTTCTGCAAATGAATTGCACTATATTGTTGCTCGACTAACTTCAACAGGAATTATGCGACACAAATACAGCAACAAATACGGAAATTGTGACGTTGACGAAGATTTGATGCTGTCCTTGGGAGACGTTACCGATAAAGATCTTGCTAATGCAATTCAAACGGACATTGAAGAAGATACCGTAGCTAGCGGTAAGCCTGACGAATCAAGTCATATCACATTGGAAGATTTAAACGTTGACGTGCCTGATGAATATTTCAGTACCGCACAACTCACTGAAGTCCAGGTACAACGATATGTTGCGGGATATGCTATATATAGAAAATTTATATGCAAATTAAATTGTGAAGCATGCATAGCTCTTGCAACAAATGACGGAATAAATCCACTTGATCAGTCGACATCACTTATTTCAATTAAAAACTACACAGGCAATGACCAAGATTTGCGCCTCGTAAACCCAAGCGAAGAAATTTTTAAAATTTTTAAGCATCACATGGTCTGGTATAAGACAGCCTTTTCCCAACATTCCCATGTAAATGGAATTAGAAAAAAAATATTTCAGGCGATTTTCGATCGAACGAATCTGGAGTTTGAGACTTGGTTTGATCCCACTAACCAATGCTTCGAACATCGAAAGAACATTTTGGAGTTTATTATAAATGTTCTTTTATTCAAAAATTCAAAATGGTTGGCTGGCATTGCAATGGTTTCAAAACGACAACTCACAAGTCGTAATCTAAATTCTAAAAACAAAAAACAAAAACTAAATATATACAAATAAAAATAAATATTGGCTGTCGGCATTTAAAATGTATTTAATTATGTTTTTAAGGGTCAAGAGTACATAATTATATGTATATTAGTCATATTATAAACTATGCACTTTGCATCATAATGATTAAGATGTATTTAAGTATATAATATAAAATATCAATTAATAACATTAATTTTATAGCTATCCTTAAGTTGTTATAAAATTGTTGAAAATCATAAAAATTGAGGAAGGTCAAGAATAGCCAAGCCAATTGCTACGCATACATTTAAATGTGCTGCACATGAACATTCACACACACACACACATTCATAAGCAAGACCTAAAAGAAGAAAAATATCAAAAATCGCTTCGAAGCTTGAGCCCGACAAATATGAAAACAAATGCTGGCACATACCTACACAAACATATATATGCGTGTAGTTATGTATGCATAAAATCGTTCGGCTGTCCTCTCTCAACTCGCAACGCTGCACACTGGTTCCTGTTGTATGGGGAGGGCGGCCAAAAATACTTCTAGTTGAGGTAGAGGCTTGAAACTCAACACAAAATTTTTATAAATTCATGGTAAGATTATGTGTAAAAATCAGCCAGATCGGACCACCATATCATATAGCTGTCATATGATCGATCGGTCTGAAATCAAGTGTTTGTATGGAAACTGTTTTGTTTTCCATTATATTGCAACGCAACCTTATAATACTTCATTAAAAACTACTTTATTTAACCAGGGCGAGCTAAGTGCAAATCGGGATACTATATTATATAGCTGCCATAGGAACAATCAGTCTAAAATCGATTTTTTGTTGGAAAAATTATTTTGTTTTAAACGACAAACGGCAAAAATGTAACAATTATTACACAACAACAAACACAAAATTATTATAGATTTTTTCATAGTTCATGTATGTGCACGCTTTAATTATAAGGTAAAAATTCAACAAATAAAAAAAATTCAACAAATATACATATGTAAGAAAGAAAAAAAAGTTTTATATACATTCCAGTAAATCAATAGCTGATTTTAAAAGCTTTGACTTTGGCTTACAAAGAAGTTTTCTTTGACCCGTGATGAAGGGATCGGAGGTTAAAAGTAATCTGTTAAATAAATCAGTATTTGTCAGGACTCTTGAAATTTTTCGTGTATGCCTCAGCCTGAACAGTTTTATGTCTTTGTTTTTAGCTTCTGCAGCTTCTTCTGATAGCTCTCCAATTGATACTAAGCAATTTCTTATGATATCAGGACCATGTAATAATACTTTATGAACCGAAGGAGGAAGGTAGTACCAAGGATAATTACTAATTAGAAGCTTTGCAGTTTCTAAAGCATAGTCTCCGAATTTTGCGGGATTGATATTGTAGCCTGAAGACATGGCTTGCAAAATTGTTGAGCATCTGATAATCAAGTTTTCTCAAGGCCTGTTATATTGGCAGTCATATCTGGATTGCCAAAAAATTTTCTTGCAGTATTTCCATCGTTAGATGTTCCACTTCCGCCTGTCTTAGGTTTGTCGACTATTAAACCCATTTTTGTTCGAAACTCTGACTGAATTTTTTTTTTTCGAATAAAAAATTTCTCTTTAGCTGTTTCAGAGCGTATTTGCCAAACAACATTAAACAACAACAACATAAAACAGTTGCAGTAGTCGGACACTACACTTCCTCTCTTTTCTTCTTCTTTATATCTATCTTTCGTCTTTGTCTAGCACGCTGATTGTATTTTTTTCGCAAGCCACATGTGATTTTTTAAAGTTGAGGTTAGGTTACCTTTTTGAGTAAAGCAAGAGCACGGGCACCTACGGGCACTTGAAATTAACACCACATAATCTTAAAATGTTAATAAATAATATACAAAAAGAATTAAGTTGACGTGAGTTGACGATCATAACTAAAACTCTAACGAATCACGGCAAAGACAAACACAGAACGTCCACAATAACGTACTTAACACAATAACGATTTACACAACACACAGCGGGAAATACATATATTTTTTTTTGCACAAATATTGTCAATACCTTTATTTATAATAATAATCCCATCCATCGCACAACAGCTTTGTTTTAAATGTTTATTTAACTTTTTTAGTGAGAGCTCTATTTGCAAGCTGTTCACGCTGCAATACCAAAATAATTTTATGCTGTCTCTTTTGATGCTATTCTTGAAGAGGACAGTAAGAACAAAACAAAAACAAGTATACAGTTTAATAGCTAGACCAATTATGAAAAAGTGTTGATGCATTTAAAGTCAAAATTTTAACTTTGACTTTTTTATTTTTGGCCTATGGGAGGAACCACTGTGCGGTGTTCACACTTTGTTTTGTACAACCCCAAAGTGTGATTTTGGTCGGGGAGAGTGTAGTATGCCGCTTGTCGGAATAAATTCCATGACAGCCTAAAGGTATGCCACGTTTTGGTTGTTACGCTTTATTCGAAACTGCAACCAGCGATAATATATTCATAGAGATGCGTCACTTCGCTTTTTCAAATTTGGTACTGATAACGATTGAGTGGCGATGGTAGGTCGTACCAACAAAATACACGCAAAATTGAAATTCTCTCATTTCGCTCTCAGTGAACCCGAGCAGCGCACAGTGGTTCCTCCCATAGGCCAAAAATAAAAAAGTCAAAGTTAAAATTTTGACTTTAAATGCATCAACACTTTTTCATAATTGGTCTAGCTATTAAACTGTATACTTGTTTTTGTTTTGTTCTTACTGTCCTCTTCAAGAATAGCATCAAAAGAGACAGCATAAAATTATTTTGGTATTGCAGCGTGAACAGCTTGCAAATAGAGCTCTCACTAAAAAAGTTAAATAAACATTTAAAACAAAGCTGTTGTGCGATGGATGGGATTATTATTATAAATAAAGGTATTGACAATATTTGTGCAAAAAAAAATATATGTATTTCCCGCTGTGTGTTGTGTAAATCGTTATTGTGTTAAGTACGTTATTGTGGACGTTCTGTGTTTGTCTTTGCCGTGATTCGTTAGAGTTTTAGTTATGATCGTCAACTCACGTCAACTTAATTCTTTTTGTATATTATTTATTAACATTTTAAGATTATGTGGTGTTAATTTCAAGTGCCCGTAGGTGCCCGTGCTCTTGCTTTACTCAAAAAGGTAACCTAACCTCAACTTTAAAAAATCACATGTGGCTTGCGAAAAAAAATACAATCAGCGTGCTAGACAAAGACGAAAGATAGATATAAAGAAGAAGAAAAGAGAGGAAGTGTAGTGTCCGACTACTGCAACTGTTTTATGTTGTTGTTGTTTAATGTTGTTTGGCAAATACGCTCTGAAACAGCTAAAGAGAAATTTTTTATTCGAAAAAAAAAAATTCAGTCAGAGTTTCGAACAAAAATGGGTTTAATAGTCGACAAACCTAAGACAGGCGGAAGTGGAACATCTAACGATGGAAATACTGCAAGAAAATTTTTTGGCAATCCAGATATGACTGCCAATATAACAGGCCTTGAGAAAAACTTGATTATCAGATGCTCAACAATTTTGCAAGCCATGTCTTCAGGCTACAATATCAATCCCGCAAAATTCGGAGACTATGCTTTAGAAACTGCAAAGCTTCTAATTAGTAATTATCCTTGGTACTACCTTCCTCCTTCGGTTCATAAAGTATTATTACATGGTCCTGATATCATAAGAAATTGCTTAGTATCAATTGGAGAGCTATCAGAAGAAGCTGCAGAAGCTAAAAACAAAGACATAAAACTGTTCAGGCTGAGGCATACACGAAAAATTTCAAGAGTCCTGACAAATACTGATTTATTTAACAGATTACTTTTAACCTCCGATCCCTTCATCACGGGTCAAAGAAAACTTCTTTGTAAGCCAAAGTCAAAGCTTTTAAAATCAGCTATTGATTTACTGGAATGTATATAAAACTTTTTTTCTTTCTTACATATGTATATTTGTTGAATTTTTTTTTATTTGTTGAATTTTTACCTTATAATTAAAGCGTGCACATACATGAACTATGAAAAAATCTATAATAATTTTGTGTTTGTTGTTGTGTAATAATTGTTACATTTTTGCCGTTTGTCGTTTAAAACAAAATAATTTTTCCAACAAAAAATCGATTTTAGACTGATTGTTCCTATGGCAGCTATATAATATAGTATCCCGATTTGCACTTAGCTCGCCCTGGTTAAATAAAGTAGTTTTTAATGAAGTATTATAAGGTTGCGTTGCAATATAATGGAAAACAAAACAGTTTCCATACAAACACTTGATTTCAGACCGATCGATCATATGACAGCTATATGATATGGTGGTCCGATCTGGCTGATTTTTACACATAATCTTACCATGAATTTATAAAAATTTTGTGTTGAGTTTCAAGCCTCTACCTCAACTAGAAGTATTTTTGGCCGCCCTCCCCATACAACAGGAACCAGTGTGCACCGCTTGGAGTATACATGTGGTGGTGTTGCTCATTGCGGTCGTATTGGTTTTGAATGCCTGTTTGGGCTTTTACACGCAACAAGTCGAATGAATCGTCCCTATCAAATCGAATTGCGCGATCTTCCAGTAGATTTAGATTACGCAACAATTTGTATGATGCTCCATTGGTGATCATGTGCTGGCCGAACGCTATTCTGTACGGACTCGTATGTATTGCTGAGTGCTTACTAGCGCGCAAAGCACAACATATGTGGCTGAGCTGCACATCCCAATTCGTTTGATCTGGCTGAATATAAGTTTTTATGGCCGCAATAGCTGACCGATTCACTCTTTCAGCGGCATTGCCTTGGGGTGAATACAGAGCCGTATATACATGTTTAATTTGGTATTTGTTCAGAAAATCATTAAATTTATGGGATTTGAATTTTACGCCATTATCGGAAACAATCGTTTCAGGCACGCCAAAACAATGGAATAAGCCTTCTTCCATAAATCTGATGATGGCATCTGCTGTGAGCTTTTTGACTGGCAGCAAAATTAGAAATTTTTGAAATGGTCTAACACTACAAAAATTCCAACATTTCCTGTGCGAATGCGAGGATAAGGGCCCAAAAAGTCAATATATAACCTTTGGAAGAATCTTTGACTCTCTGTCGAAGCCCCTAGCGGTGGCCTTAGCGGATGATTTGAATGCTTGGTGCATTTACAAACAGAGCAGTTGTTAATAATAATTTTTACGTCTGCCACCATATTGGGCCAGAAGAGGTAACGACGTAAGCGTTCCAAAGTCTTATTTATGCCACAATGAGCGGACAAAGGGTCTTCATGATGCTGCTTTATGACTTCAGTCACCATACTTGTGGGGATCCACAACGTCCAACATAAATTATCGGTTAGTTGATCACCGGCGGCGTGTTCGGTACGTCGATACACGTACTGATCCACAACTTTAACGTCGGCAACTTTGGAACTTTGCTCATTTATTTTGGTTATAAGCTGCTGATAGTCTGGAGATTGAAAATGTTCTGACTTTAAATCCACTATACTTCCCAGGCTGAGTGCTGATATGGTTTCTGAATAGACACGCGATAAGGCATCGGGAACCAAGTTATATTTTCCTTTCCTGTGGCAAATTTTGAGCCATTTTTCAGCCATTTTAAGGACGCATGGTCAGTGATGATGGAAAATTCTTGACCGTTAACATATGGTCGGAATTTCTTCACGCACAAGATAGCTGCCAAGCACTCTTTTTCCGTCACGGAGTAACTTCGTTGGCATTGGTTCAGCTTACGGGACATGAATGCAATTGGCACGTCATTGTCCTGGTCATCTTTCTGCATTAAAAGACCTCCTATGCCAGTGTGAATTGCATCGCAGTGGATTGAGAAAGGAGTTGTAAAATTCAGGCTGTGCAAAACAGGTGCTTTGCACAGTACTTGCTTTAACAACTCAAATGCTGTCTGCGCCTCATCCGTCCAATTGAACTTTTTGCGACACTTTAAAGTATCTGTGATGGGTGCAGCAATTCCAGCATAGTTTTCGATGAATTTATGGTACCACCCAGTAACTCCCAAAAATCTCCTAACTTGTCGAACTGATTGAGGGATGGGGAAGTTTCGGATTGCGGATATCTTTTCTGGGTCTGTTTGTATAGTTCCATTTCCTATGACATGTCCTAGATATTTCACCTCTTGTGTGCAGAATTGACTTTTCTCAACATTTATAGTTAACCCTGCTTGAGATAAGCGAGTTGCCAATCCTGACAAGACTGTTAAATGCCGATCAAAGTGTTCAGAAACTACCAACAGATCATCCAGATAAATGAAAGTTTCATTGCTGAGATTTGCAAGAACTACTTTGTCCATTAATTTAGACATTGTTTGAGGAGCGTTCGATAATCCAAACGGCATTACTTTAAATTGGTACAAGGGCCTCCCAGGTACAGTGAACGCCGTTTTCTCCCATGCAGCGCAATCGAGTGGAATTTGCCAGTAGGCATCCTTAAGATCAATACTTGAAAGATACTCGGCTTTAGGCTGTCAACTTAAAATACCATCGATAAGTGGCATGGGATAGGCATTTTTAACTGTCACTTCGTTAACTTTACGACTACCAATGCACAGCCGTACCTTGCCTGGCTTTCTAACTAACACTACTGGAGAAGACCATGGGCTATTGGACCCCAAGCTCCAGCATTCGGTCTGGCTCCGTATACATCAGCTTCTCTACAGCTGGCGAGACCGCATAATGGTGCTGCTTAATGGGCTTGGCAGCACCTACATCAATTTCGTGAGGCCTTTTACCGAGGCCTTTTATTGCAAACGATGGGAATTGATGGAGGACTGTCTTTTTTATTTCGGGTTCGATAGAATTAAGGCCTGCTATGACTGCGCTGTGCGTTTTATTTGCTATGAATAGCGGCAAAAGATCAAACGCGGTCCAAAAGTCGATCCCAAGGTATAAATCTTGATCCAGCTGGGGTACAATATAAAAAGTTAAGACTTTTGTACTATCGCGGTACACAACATTGGTGCTTATTCTCCCTATAATATTCTGTTGTTGGCCGTCAGCGGTGCGTACAGTAGATCTAACAACCTTAAACGGAAAATTGGTATCTATTAATTCGGTTGCAAGACTGCCACCAATGCAACTGACTGATGCCCCAGTATCCATGAGTCCACTGAGAGTTCTGTTAAGGAGCTGAACAGACGCATAAGGACGCAGATCTTGACGGTTGCCTACAACTGAGCTTAGTAAAGCCTGTTTCACCTTTGTACGCTTTAATTTATACTTTAACCAACGCTTTTTGTTTCTAATTGTACTTTGGGTTGAGTCACTGATAATATTCGGATTCGAATTCAATCGAATATGTAAGGGAACAGCTGGGGTTGTTGTCAAATCCGGTGAATCAACTTCCGACTTATTCGGTGGTGAATCTAATCGGTATTCATTACTTTCGAGGCTACTGGTTTGCGTGCACTGGTCTGTAGTACACGCTTTTGCCTGTTTTTTTTAACACAATCTTGGCAAGAGGGGCGATATGTATTTGGTTTCCCACACCCGTAACAAAATATATTTCGATCAGCTAAGCAATCTTAGAAACGGTGGCCACTACCTCTGCAATTCCAACAGATGGGCGAAATGGCTGCTATTTCGCTATCAAGCTCCTCGCCTTCATTATAACTCTCCTCAGGCTGGTCTACCTGCTCGATGATTTCGCTAACTTGCTAACTCGCTAACACTTTCATAAATCGCTCGCGCTTTCTAACCACCTCGCGTAGCTGACCAACGCTGTATATTGGCACGAATAGAATTTCGTGCTGAGTCTCTGGGAGTAGATTTGCTCGAAGCACTTCTAACAAAGACAATTCCGACATAGGCTACACTAATCTATCAGCTAATGCTATCATGGCTTTATAGAACACGTCAAACGACTCATTAGACTTTTGTTTGCGCTGTGAAATAGCTGTGCGAATTTCCAAGTCAGTTCGTCCATCTTTATACTGCGCTTGGATTGCGGCACTTAGGGCTCTCCACTCGATAGAAGGAACGCTTTTGTGGTATCGCCAAAACCACTCACTGGCTCTAACTTCAAATAAATTACTTGCGTGCTGAGCTAATATTTGAAAGTTTCCCTTTGATGTTTGATGCGTCAGCACCTCAACTCGGTATAGAAAATCTTCCACAGATAGCGTCGATTGCCCTGAAAATCGTAATTTCCAGTTGGAAATTATTTGGCTGATTTTATCTGCTCGCAATTGTGCCGAACTCGAGGACATGTTCGGGGCTACCGATGGTGTTGGCTGCACCGAGGCATATTCGACACCTTATCGATTGGGCAGTCCTCTAAAATCATCAAATGATTGGTGGTGGCTAGATGGTGAAGCCGCAGTTGGCCTGCGACCTGCGGTGCCAGTGCCGGAAGCTGGGGCTTGCAATCTTTGAAACCCGGCTTCTATGGCTTGCAAAATGACGGCAGTCTGCTGAAGCAAAACTGCTGCAATTGCACTTAATAACGCTTGTTGCAGAGAGGTTGCTTCTTGTTGCATACTGGGGGGGTCTAAATTAATCACAGGTGCGCTCGATGTCTGATTACAACCTGCCGATGGAGTTGCATCTGCGTGCTGAGATTTATCTCTAAGATTCGAACTAATGTTCTGCTGTACTACAGGAGTATTGGTTGCAGTTTTGAACCGGGTCGTAATACCAGAAATACCAGATTGAGCGTCTGCCATTTCTTGGGCTAAGTTTAGCGTGGTTTTGCTTAAAGCCATTCGGCAAAGTAGTAGGGAACTGGGGGTTCTGGAACAGGAAGTAGCTGTCACTTTAATTACCCCCCAATCATAATTTATGACCCATCAAATTTTATGACCCTTTTTTTGACACTTTTATTACCCCCCAATACTATAATTTATGACCCTTTTTTCCCATGATCGTCCCCGCTTTAATTAGACTAGGTATTAAGGACAAAGGCATGACATTCCTAGGCCGCATTGTTATGGTTGCGAGAATCAGTGATCATAGAATCTGGTGTCAAGTGTACATCTGTTTGCACGTGCGTTGTCTTTTACCCCCTGCAAGCAAGCCACGACATGCATTGTTATTGTCAAGAGCAACATCAACAACAGCATCTTTGAGAATCAGTGATCATAGGATCTGGTGTCAAGTGTGCTCCTGTTTTTAAGTGCGTTGCCTTGAACAAGTGCAAGCAAGCCACAGCATACATTGTTTTTGTCAACAACAACAACAACATTCATGTGGGTTTGTGAGCAAGGGATCGGGTGTCAAGTTGTGAAAATCAGTGTTCACACTATCAGTTTTGGCTATGTAACCAATTTTTATAAGAGTCAAGTGTGCTCCTGTTTAACAAGCAGGCCATAAACATTGATCTTTATGGTTGTGATAATGACAGGATCAGTTTTAGCTATTTAACCATATAGTGCTAGAGTCAATTGTGCTTCAGTTTAAAAAATACATTGCTCTGCACATGTTCATTGTTATTGTCAACAGCAACAACAACAACCTTCGTGGGGGGCTATGTGTGCAAGGATGGGAATTTTCTTTCGCAGCAGCAGCAGCAGCAAGATCAACACATTGTTTTTAAACAAGAGTATTGATACTTGTACATTTAGATTATAAAGAGTTAGAGGGAGAAGGTGTAAGAGGGGGAAAGGATAGAGGGGGAAAGTGTTAGAGGGAGAAGGTGTTAGAGGAGAAAAGAGTTAGAGGGGGAAAGTGTTAGAAGGATACTGTATGCAAGAAAGTGTTAGAGGGAGGAAGACTTAGAGACAAGTTTGTGCATGCTTGAAGTGCGCTAGTCAAAGGTCAAGTACATTAGTTGGCTAATGTGTTATAGGTATCACCGTCCGTGAGGTTCAGTGAGCAAAGTACATTGCCTATGAAACTTTTAAGTGCTAGATTCAAGTGTGCAAAGGTGCGTTGCCTTGCACACCTGCAGGCAAAACATAAACAATGAATGTTTGTGAAAACCAGTGATCAAAGAATAAAAGGATTGAGACAAGATTGTGCTTGTTTGAAGTACGCTAGTCAAAGGGCAGTACATTCGTAGGCCGCATTGTTATGATCAAAAGCAACACCAACAAGAACAACAACATTCGTGAGTGTTATGTAAGAAAGGGATGGGAATTTTTTCGCAGCAGCTGCAGCAAGATCAACACAAGAGTATTGAGACTTGCAGATTTAGTTTGAAATATTATAGGGGGAAGTTGTAAGAGGAGGAAAGTAATAGAGGGAGAAAGAGAGAGTTAGTATTAGAGAGAGTAAGTGTTAGAGGGGGAAAGTGTTAGAGGGGGAAAGTGTTATAGGGAAAAGTTATCCTGCTTGTATTATTATATTAAAACACGCTCCATTATGCGATTCTATACACGAGCGTCTATGAAATGCATGTGGTATGTTAATTGATTGTCCCTCCTTCTAACGCACACCCAACTTGTTCGCTACTTACGTTTCCAACCTTTATTTGCATATATCTGTTTTGATTATTGCACTGACTTCTGTTACTATTATAGAGCTAATTAATATAACTTTTTAATAAGCCAATGAACATTTTTTGAATTGGTGTACATTGTTAAGAAACTATCAAATTATGTTTTTCTTATGGGTATGTTTTAATTTTATTTCATATAGATATATAAATATATATATATTTTTTTTTTTTTTTTTTTTTTTTGCAGTATGTTAAATTTGAGATTTATATTAAGCTTGTTCCGTTGAGGGATTAAGCAAACACAAACACCGAACATTAAGATTAACGACATATAGTTATAGCCGGTAGAACACACAAGTCATGCTCCATGATTTTGTTTTGGCTTTATAAAAAGCTTTTTTGAGTCAATATTAGTTCTAGTACTCACTTGAAAGCTCAACGAAATTCGTGTAGCTGGTATAATAAATCATGTTTAGACAAAGTAATTTGATCTTAATTATTATACTTCATCGTTTATTGAGATTATTGTTATTATTTTTTTTTAATCCCCATATATTGGATTCCGTTCTATCTCAGTAATAATTTATTTTGCTTATACATTCTTTAAATTCCTTAAGGTAATCTTTTAGGCTTATCAAATAATCTTTTCCTTAACTTTCCCTCTGCTCGCTTTAAGAATTTCATCAAATGACACTTTTCATATTTAAGATATCCGTCAAACTATTTCTTATACTCAACTAAAATTATTTCATCAAACTCACATATCAAATCAATTTCTAAAATAAAGAAAATGAAAACAGTAAGATGTTCTTAGCAGCTTGATTTTTTTTTTATAAACGGGTTTTACCAACTCTTTCTCAGTATGCTACCTACGATAAAATGTATAAAGAATGTGTTTTGTACTCATTTACTGACTTCAAAAATTCTTCTATTGACGTTGTGTGATACCCTTGCTTAATTTGTGTTATATTTAATCATTTTCTTCAACTTAGTATTCTTCTGATTTTTAAACATTTTATGTTATGTAGTTAGCTATTTTGACTAGGCTTTACGCTTAAAACGAGATAGATGGTATTATTGTCCTGAACAAGTTAACTTAATTTTAACAGGGAAATCGATCGGACATTGATTTTTCACTTTATAATTGATTGCTTTAATATATTTTAACTGTCAACCTATATACCTTTCTACTTTTTTAGTGATTATGTTAGATTTTTATATTTCCAAACTCATTGCTTAAACTTACAAAATTTCGTTACTAATTTCTTATAATTGATGGATGGTAATATTTTATTTCATTATTCTCCCGATTTTTCTTGCATTTAATAAGGAAGTGCATTGAACTAGCTTAACAGTTCGAGATATGAGTCTTACACTGTTTCGAAAAGTATAAATACGTTAAGTGTTTTAATTTAAGGGTTAAGTATCTACGACTACTGTTCCTTAACTGTGTTAGTTGCAGTTTTGTTACATCTCACTTCCATTTTTTTTTATTTATTTTTTATTATTATTTATTTATTTTTTATTTTTTTAGGTGCTTTCTTAATTTTAATGAGAACAAATCTAGATGCCATGTTATAAGGGCGTATTTATTCATTTAATTATTATAATTATTTCTTAAGGAGACTTATTTTCTTTAGTGCTCAAAACTTATTGTCGCTAAAGGATTTATTTTTTCTTGATCTGAGTTATTTATTTAATTCGTGAAACCATTGTATTGTGTTTTATTATTCTTGAACCTTTGCATTAATCTTGAATTTGGATGGCAAAATACGGTTGTAAAGCTCGAGATGACTTGAGAGTCGTTTGTAAAATCTAAGAATTTTTAGAATTTAAATATCACAAATAATGAGACGCGGTTTTTCTTTATGTAACTTCGCTTTAATGTGGTGACTTCAAAGGCTTGACGACAATTAAAATGCTAAGCCTAACAAAGGTGTGCGAAAGCCACAAGCGGCCGCACTTCAGTGAATTTGCCGTCGGCAATTGCCGATCGGCTTGTAAGACGACTACAACTAAGAGAATAATATAGGATACTAATACTTATTCTTATTGCTACAATTAAGAGTACATACTTCAATTTCTGTTAACTAACTTACAACTAACAATGCAATCTAATATGAGTGACAACTTCTGCTTCAACATTCCGGCCCCGTTGATGAGCTCCGGTCTTCAACGCTCCTCGATAGGCAGCGGTGCCAGTTTGTGCACCGGTCGTTTAATAACGCCGGCCGGCGTTCTGACCTCGGCCACTCGCACCTTGCCATCCTCTCCCACGATTGCGCGTGTCACGCGCCCGGTGATCCACCGTTGCGGGGGGGTGTTGTCGTCGTGCACGAGAACGACCGCCCCTTCGACCAGATTGGCCTCGCCTTTGCTCCACTGGGCGCGCTGCTGCAGGCTGAGCAGGTAGTCTTTGGACCACTTGCGCCAGAAGCTCAGTTTGAGCCCCCACAACTGTCGCCACCGCTTCAAGTATGCGGGTACGCGCTTGTTGTTGGGCTCCTCGGGCGTGGATCCGATGGGCAGCCCCAGCAAAGGCTGGCCGATGAGCAAGTGCCCCGGAGTTATTGGCTCCCCGTCGTTGGGATCGCTGGTGTCTGCCACGAGTGGCCTGGAGTTGAGCAACGCTTCGACCTCCACCAGATGCGTGCACAACTCGTCCTGCGTCAGCTTGGCGTCGCCTGCCCCTCGAACCAGCCTGTGTTTGGCAGCCTTTACTGCTGCTTCCCACAGTCCGCCAAAGTGTGGTGCCCTCGGAGGGATAAACTTCCACTGCACAGCTCGCTCCGCTGCGTACTCCTGCAGCTTTCCCTTGCTCCGGTGAAACGCTGCTTGCAACTCCATCAGCACGTTGCTCGCTCCGACAAAATTTGTCGCGTTGTCGCTGTACATCGTCTCCGGCAGCCCTCGTCTCCCAATGAACCTTTTAAAAACATTTAAAAAAGCATCAGTGGACAGATCTGTGACCAGTTCTAAGTGGACTGCCTTTGAAGCGAAACAAACAAAAACGGCAACGTACATTTTAACTGGTGGTCTACCTCTAATCCTGTAGCTTACATAAAAAGGCCCACAGAAATCTACGCCAGATACCTTAAATGGACGACCTTCACGAAGGCGATCTGCTGGCAGATTTCCCATTATTTGTCCCAATAATTTTGGCTTATAGCGAAAACAGTGTACGCAGCTTCTAACAATTGCCGTGCATGCACTGCGAGCATTGACCACCCAAACTTGTTGCCTTAGCAATCCAACAAGAACCTTTGCACCAGCGTGGTAGTGCCTAATGTGCAAATACCTGATAAAAAGGCTGACGAATTCAGCACGCTTTGGTAACAACAAAGGGAATTTAGCATCATATGAGATAGAGCCATGCAGCAAACGCCCTCCTACTCGAATTAATTCAAATTTAATACCATTTTCTTCAGTTTCGTGAATGAATGGATTTAACGATTGCAGCATTGGGGCTAATACTGCCGATTTCCTTAATAATTTGAATTCACCACTGTATGTTGTGCGTTGCACAACTGCAATCAGTTTCAAGAATCCAATTTTTCTTTCTGAAGCAGATACAACGAGGGAATCACTTCTAAGTTGCTTGAAACAAAATCGAAGCACATAAGCCACTATTCGGACCATCTTAGAGAATTTCGATTGTCGGCCAATCAGCTGCAAAATGCAATTAGATTCAGCCTCAGATACCCCTAATGCACACACAACTGCACTTTTTTTATCCTCAGAAGTTTTGACTTCTGAAGCTATCTCGAACTGATGCAGTTGAGGCCATCGATCCTTTTCTGCCATTAAAAAACTTGGTCCATTGAACCACAAGGACCTCACAATCTCGTTAATATCGGTTCCCCTTGAAACCAAGTCTGCTGGATTAGAATCCGTTGGAACGTGACGCAACACGACTCCAGTTGACAACTCTTGAGCTTCTGCGACTCGATTCGCGACAAATGTACCCAATGTACCCGAATCACGCTCCAACCAATATAATGCGACCTGCGAATCTGACCAGAAATTCACGCTTTCTATCGTGAATTTGGTCAATGTGCTCGACACTTGTTGCCAAAGTTTGGCCAGCAAAAGTGCTGCACACAGCTCTAACCGGGGTATTGTTTTAACATGAAGCGGAGCTACCCTAGATTTCGCCGTGAGCAAAGAAACGCCAACACCTTTGTTGTTGACTGTTCTCACGTATATGCAACAGCCATAGGCTTGACTGGAGGCGTCAGCAAAGCCGTGGATTTGAATATTTTGGTACAAAGTCAAACAAACGTACCGAGGGATCGAAATTTTGTGCAAATCTCGCAAAGTAGTGGTAAACTTATTCCATGCAGTGTGTAAACTCATAGGAATTGCCTCATCCCAATCTATCTTTAGCCTCCATAACTCTTGCAACAACATTTTTGCCTTAGTGACAATTGGACACAATAAGCCAAGAGGGTCAAACAAACGAGAGGCTATTGACAAAATATTACGTTTTGTTGGTTTTAAGGAGGCAAAACTATCCACGTCAAGATGATATTTAAACACATCCTCTTGAGGTGCCCAACGCATTCCAAGCGTCTTTACCGAGCTTTGCTCATCAATTTTGATACTAATTTCTCCACTGGCGTTCTTTTCACCAGATCGATTCTGGCAATTAGAAGCCCATTTGGCCAGTGGAAATCCTCCTTTGGACAACATGTCACTAACCTGGCTGCAAATGGTGTCCAATTCCTTCAAAGTATCTGCACCTGCCAGCATATCGTCGACATAAAAACAATTGCGAATTACATCCGCACCAATTGGATGAGATTGTGCGTATATATTTGCTAGTTCAAACAAACAACGTACAGCCAAAAAGGGTGCTGACGCTGTACCATATGTAACAGTATTCAACCTGTATGCCTGTAGACCTTGCGATGTATTTTCTCTCCACAAGACCAGTTGAAAGTTTCTGTCTTGCTCAGAAACATTTATTATTATTTGTTCAACCGAAAGTTGACCAACGTTGAATACAACTCCCTCTGAATCGTTGGCCCCACCATAAGTGTTTCGTTGAGCGAAACTGCTGTTGATGTTTTGCTAGACGCGTCAAAAACAACTCGAAGCTTGGTTGAGGTACTTTCAGGTCGCAGAACGCATTGATGAGGAATGTAGTAATGCTGTTCTGGAGGAGCAGACTTCAGAATGGACATATGTCCCAAATCCAAATACTCTTTCATGAAGTCATGATACATATTTTTGAGGGTTTCATCCCTTGACAGTTTGCGCTCAAGTTGCAAAAAACGCCTTTCAGCAGTTTGAAAGGACATGCCAAGAACCTTGGGATCGGTCTTAAATGGAAGATTAACTTGAAAGCGACCGGTAGTTAACCGTTGCACAGTTTTTGTGAAGTGCAATTCACAGGCCTGCTGTTCAGCTGTTTGGCGAACAGCCTTCGACTCGATTGGACATTGGTCCAATTCCCAAAAACGATTTACTAATGAGTCGAGAGAACAAATAGAAACTTGAGCTACTGAACTATTGATATACTGTTGTCGAGGCACTTGACCAGTATATTTTCCGGCTACAATCCAGCCGAGCAATGTTTTTTGCATGATCGGCAGCTCGGAATGTAATTTTATTTGCCCAACGCACAATAATCCATAAAACAATTCCGCTCCCAATAACACATCAACCTTAGCTGGCTTGTAAAACTCGGGATCTGCCAACTTAATATTCTTTGGAATCTTCCAATTCAATATGGACAGAGCTTGTCCAGGCTGAGATGTGGATATCGTCTTTAGTACCCAGCAATCAGCGGAAAATGTATGGGCATTCAAACGAGATTGAAACGATGCACAAACATTATTTTGCTATCAGTGGTTGCACCACCTACCATTGAAATAGCAAGGGAATTTGGCTCACGTTTAAGACGTAACCTCTGTGCCATGCTTTCAGACATCAAATTTATCTGAGAGCCACTGTCGAGCAACACTCGTGCTGGATGCAACTGTCCGAATCTATCTTTTATATTTACGACAGCAGTAGCAAGAACGACTTGATCCGCATTACGCGTGTGTCCAACATATGCCTCAGAAGTTGAAGCTTGAAGTGCAGCTGCCTCACCTTGTACTGGTGCATTATACCTATGAAGCAAAGAATGATGAGGCTTTGAACAAACTCGACACTTCGACGCCTTGCAGTTTGCAACTATGTGTCCCACGGTCAAACAATTTAGACACATCTTTTGAGTTTTAACGTACTCAAATCTTTGCATAACGGAAATGGCACTAAATGACGGACAAGAATATATGTTATGATCTGCAGACTTGCAATAAGTGCATGCAGACGACGACTTTTGCCCTGGGCTAGCACAGGCAAATGAAGATTTTTGCTGAGGCTTTCTCAATTCATTGCGCACCTTTGATTTGCCACGAGTTGACTCCTCTGCAGCTAAATATTGGTACCTCCTATTCAACTGCTTAGCACAATCTTCCCATGATGGCAGCTTATCATAATCCAGCTGCTCCTCAAAACGAGATTTTGTCTTATGGTCTACTTTTGACATGACCATATGAATAATAAGTGCATTTGAAATGTCTTTGTCGTCACCCAAAGACGACAGCGATGAATATATAGCAGACACTGTATCTACCATCGATCTTAAACTTGACGCAGATGGTTTTGTCATGCTTGGCAAATCGAATAACTGAGCAACTGTATCAAAAAATATAAGACATTTATTGTCATAAACTGACTTCAGACTAGTAAGGGCCTTCGGGTAATTGCAATCTGTTAACTGATACGGCTTAACAACACCCAATGCTTCATCTGACAAACATGATATTAAATGATTAAATTTTTCAACGTTTGTCAATGACACATCGTCATCCACAAGACTCTCGAAAAGACACATAAAATTCCTAAACTCCGAATGCTTACCACTAAATTTTGGTAAACGCATTTTCGGCAGCTGGGATCGTTGGCTCGAATTCATTGAGCAGTCATGTTGTACTTGTGTGTTTAATTGTGGTTTAATTGCATTCATAAACAACGCCTTTGTAATTACACACAAATCTTCTAACGGCCCTCTGCTATCGTTGGTTGGGTTTAAACTGTCCAACTCTGCCTGTAAATTCATAGCCTTTTCAATATATCCATCTAACATTTCTAATCGACATGCTAACTCTGTTTTGTCTGATGACATTTGTTTCGACCTAAAGGCTGTTTGCATGCGCTCAATATCAGCACTGACCTTATCAAACTTCTGTAAACATAATGCTAACTTAGCAGCAGTCTTGGATACTGCTGGCTTATCGAGTACCAGTTTATCTGACTCAGACATAATTAAGCTGATGAAAACTACCTTTAAAAAAAAAACACAGAAACAAAGTTCGGCAAACTTTGTGAGCTACCCTCGCACACGCACTGCAATTATGTATGTAACAAAACGCTTGCTTACTGAACACACACACGCACTCTAAGCGAAATGTGAACAAACAAACGAAAACGGTCCAAGCGACCGAAGATAAGCAAGTCAAACGTTTTCTGCAGCCACTTTGTAGGCAACAGGTAGAATATGAGGGGTGCGGGGGTTAAAAAAAAAGCAAAAGAGAGAAATTGGAGCGAGCGCACGCACAAAAAACTAACAGACGATAAAGCCAAGCTTGAAATGCAAGCAAAGCGGGGATGAAAAATAAGCGGCAAAATTTGGCGCGAGCAAACGCACACACACACCAATGTAATAAGCCAATGCAAGCACAGAGCGAAGAAAGGTTAACGAACGATCGAACAACCAGATGTTAATGCACAAACACACGAACTATATAAAATGCAATAAATAGACCACCGTTTGAAACCTTTATTCTGTTTAATTTGTATTTACTTTTTATTTGTTCGAAATTATATATGTACTGATATATGTATGTTGCCGTTTTGTTCATTTAAAATTAAGTAATAGTTTCGTACACGAACATACGTACATATGTATGCAAAAATATTAAATGTTCGGGAATATGCAAACACGTATGTACATATGTATATGCCGCAAAACTTTTTACTTTATTTTTGTCCACGAAACTAAATGCACAAGGTGCCAGAAATTGAGCTGAATTATACGTGTATGAACGTAGTCTATATTCCTTTTAAATTTTTAATATTTTGGTCGACTGCAGCGACACAACAAAATTCAACTTTTTATCTCAATTTTTGGCACAAAATACCTGGCTTTCTAGCGAGTCTATAGAAAGTGATCTCCTTTGATCCTCCATGGAACTGGCGCAATTTGGCAGCGTCCAAGATGGCGAAGTCCAAATGGCAAAAAGCAGCAAATTCCAGCGAAGCAGCAAACTCCAACGAAGTTTTTATTTTTTTTTTTTTAATACGCGAAAGCTTAAGCCACCACAGCGAAACAAACAAACAAATTATTTAAAAAACCGATGTCCCTGCTCGGGCGCCAATGTAAAATCTAAGAATTTTTAGAATTTAAATATCACAAATAATGAGACGCGGTTTTTCTTTATGTAACTTCGCTTTAATGTGGTGACTTCAAAGGCTTGACGACAATTAAAATGCTTAGCCTAACAAAGGTGTGCGAAAGCCACAAGCGGCCGCACTTCAGTGAATTTGCCGTCGGCAATTGCCGATCGGCTTGTAAGACGACTACAACTAAGAGAATAATATAGGATACTAATACTTATGCTTATTGCTACAATTAAGAGTACATACTTCAATTTCTCTTAACTAACTTACAACTAACAATGCAATCTAATATGAGTGACAACTTCTGCTTCAACATCGTTCATTTGCAAAACGGGCGGTAGAGTACTTAAAATTTTTAATTGCAGGGTGTTTTTAAAATAATGTACTTTAACTATCACCGGATTGGTTTATACCCACTAAATCTTGGTATTTTAGGCTTTTTTTCCTTTGTATTAGTCGTTTTATACACCCTAGCTCTTGATACTGTTTTTTTTATTTTAGATTAGGGTTTGATTTTATTGTATACTGTTTGTGGAGGAGGCTCCAAATAATAAGATTTGATTTAATAATTGTATGGTAAGATTTATTCTTCTTTTTTATGTTGGTAAAGCACTAGTTGTGTGTATGTTAAACTAATAAAAAGAGCGCAAGCAAGTCATTTACAATAATTTTCACCTACTTAGGATTCATGGTCTTAAGACCGTTTAGACTTCATCGTAAGTAGTTTTGCTAGGCTATATTGTGATTCTTGTATATTGTGTGCTATATGATTCTTGTGGGTTATAATTCGTACATTGAAAGAGCGAGATAAAGCTGCTCTTGTTTAGGTCCACAATCTATTTGCTTGGTCCATTTTCCTTTGCATATAATACGGCAGGGAGTAAGATTTAAAAGTAGTATGTCATTCCATTCTAGTAATATTTGTATATTGTTTTTATTATTTTGTTATTGAATTTTTAATTGTATTCTTTTATGTTTTTTGACTTTATATATTGCCTTTAAATTTAAGGGTTTTGCCTTTCAATTTTTGAACCGAGACATAGTATTTTTTTTCTGTGTTGCATAAACGAAAACATGCTTGATCCCAGATATGTTAATTCTTAATCAATATTTATATCAACACCGTAGGCTTTCAAGTACTATATGTCTGTCTCTATATTTTATCAGCTTTTAGGTATTGAGATTAAATTTTGCTCAGAATCTAATCGCTGACTTAAACACATGAGTGTTACAACTTTCACACTTAAGGAGCATCAGATCTTTTCGTTTCAAAATGTTTACTATTTGACGCTTTTAAGAACAATTTCCTTGCCTGAGCTAGGTAGGTTATACAGTTAAAACAATTAGTGGAAAGACGGAACTGTCTTATAGAATTTCTTCAACATTATTAGTTGGTTCTTTCCCTATTGCTTTTTATCACGCACTTTGAGATTATAATATTACTTAATGGAATGTGCTCTATGTTCCTGATTGTTTGCTGATTATTGTTGCTAATTATCATTTTGTTTTTTATTTCTTTTGCATATCATATAGAATTTTTACCTTATGTTTCATTTTTCGCTTCACTTTTATACTAACTTTAATAATTTATCATATGTTTCCTACAATTTATATTCAATCGCCCTTTAATTGACAAAAACTGGGCTGTTAAAATCGGAAGCCAATTAATCTATAAAACTGATGGAAGGGAATAGTTGTGATTATTTTTCATTTAAAAATAAAAGTAGGCTGTTAATACGGGTACACAAAATATTTACTTATATTAAATTAAAAGTACTGTCACTGTTTACGGCAGCCTGGCATCCTAAAAAGACTCAATCGCTCACCATCATCACTTGACAGCCCACCCTCCCATACGACGAAGCGATCCTCACCTGGACCATCACTCGTATACACATAATAAACTTTTACCTAGATAATGTACTGTTTGCGTGTAGGCGCCTTTTTTGAATAGTATTTCACTGTTCTACTCTGTACCGATTTTCGATCCCCTGATTTATATAATTTCCAGCTACTTTCCAAGGCTCACACCTTAAACTTTTAACACACCAGCCCACAAAACATATCATTTGGATATAAAAACATTAGACAACGACTATCAAGCACCAAGAGCTATTAAAAAAATTTATAAAGTATTCGGAGGGAATTTGATCGAACAATGTAACACCCAAAATATTTATTATGGTTTACATTAAATCGTGAATTCATAGTCGAGTCTACTACGTATTCACATTTTTCCATGAGTTGTTCCCATCTAAAACCCCTATCAATTTATCCGTTTTTTCTTAATTTTATTTTTTCAACCAAGTAAGTGCGTACCTTTTTTTTCAATTTTATCTTTCTAGAAAATGTCTTTAAGTTCGGTAGCCTCACAGTCATTCAATATGTATGTTATAGGGATTTTATATTGTACTTCTATTATTGTAAATTTTTATACCCTTAACCCATAAAATGGGTAAATAAGGGTATAATGGTTTTGTGCAAAAGTATGTAACAGGCAGAAGGAAGCATCTCCGACCCTATAAAGTATATATATTCTTGATCAGCATCAACAGCCGAGACGATATAGCCTTGTCCGTCTGTCCGTCTGTCTGTCCGTCTGTCCGTCTGTCCGTCTGTATGAACGCGTGGATCTCAGGGACTACAAGAGCTAGAGACTTCTGATTTTGTATATAAGTTCTCCTATACCATGAGCAGAACAAGTTTGCTTCAAATTATCGATAACTATTCTGGTTTCCGATATACACATAATATCGATAACAATAAAATATCGAATTTGGAAAATCTAAAAATGAGGGTTAAAGTAATAAATAATGATAGAACTGTTCTGAAAATTTCGTCCAAATCGGTTGAGAAACACCGGAGATATTGAACTTAATCGATGGAAGCTAAGCCAGTATACCAAAGTCTTATATAAATTAAATATATTTATTGCAACTGGGTTCAGGGTATCTTCTAGTCGGGCTCTGCCGACTAGAGCCTTCTTACTTGTTAGTTTTCCGGTTTGGTGAGTAACCCTTCTCATTTAAGTATTATGTTTGCTTATACACACATAATCATTTACTTAGATTATTATCTGACTAATAAAAATGTCTAAAATATTTAAAAAATTTTAGGATTTACTTTTATGTATGGAACTTTAGCTGTCCTACTATATCGCTGATTGTTCTTACTAAACAATTGATTGAACACTACCTCCATAATGTCTTTTAAACGCAACGCAATCCGAAAAATCCCGGTTTTTTACAGCAAAATTTTTACCCCCCCTCCCCTCAACTGTTTTTAAACCCGTAAAATAACAGTCTAACAACAACCTGTTTCTTGAAAACCAGAAAAATAGCAACTTAACAGCCCCGGTATTTAAAACCAGAAAAAAATAACAGCTCTCTGTTTTTAACAGCTCTCTGTTTTAAACAGCTAAACAACAAGCTGTTTCTGAAAAACATGAAAAATAACAGCAAACCAGCTACCGGTTTTTCAAACCGTAAAAAATAGCAGCTCCCTGTTTTAAACAGTTAAACAACAACCAGTTTATAAAACCGAAAAAAAACGTGTTTTTAACAGCAAAACTGCCACTAGTTCCATGTATTTTGGGCTTACATCTCTTCAAGGTTATTGTATGAGTTCTAGAATTGGAGTTAAAAGACAAAATATTTGCCTGGAAACGTCAGATACCCACCGCTGCCTCACTTTGCAAGGACTACTTTAGAGCGTACTTTTAAGTCCCGGTTTTTATCGACACGATTGTGGACTTGTTCTTTCATTTAAATGTTAAGTTAAAGTTATAGTACGAAACGCAGCAGTATTGCGTCAGTACTTTCGTTGGCTTTAGTAAAAAAAAAAAATTAAAAGCACTCTTTAAAAAATAGATTCGGTTCTCAGAATTTAAAAAAAAAAAAAAAATCACAAATTGACATTGCTGACAGATGTAAACTACTTTTTGAAGAAAAAAACGGAAATTAAATTTCCGACAAGATAATAAAAAATTAATAAAAATTAAAAAAAGTCAGTAAAATAGTAACAACGTTATTGAAATGTTCGTTTTTAATTAAAAAAAAAAAAATATATATAAAGGGGAATCAATAATAGAATAATATATCTCCTGCCTGTGTAAGCCTTAATCGTCGATGAATGATTTGGTAACTGCGAGGTCTGTTGTGCCCCCCTTCTAGTTCTATGACTCTTCTACCGGACCTGGAAACTGTACGAGATCAAGTATTTATGATGAGCTGAGGGTTTCTTAGCCTTAAATACGGTTGATATGTTGTTCTAAGAAAATAAAATTTGTTCTTTGTTAAGGCTACGCATGGTAGTGGTAGTGGTATAATCCCGGGGCCATGGCTGGAATCGAAAGTAGTTTTCATCCCAAAAGCCGGAAAACCCTCGCACACAACAGCTAAAGATTTTCGACCTATCAGTCTCTCGTCTTTTCTACTGAAAACGATGGAGAGGCTGCTCTGTCTTCATTTGAGAAGCACTATTCCCATATCGCTTCTCTCACCAGTTCAGCATGCCTATTCTAAGGGCAAGTCTACCGAGACCGCACTGCATGCACTTACTGCATGCATTGAAAAGTCCATACACAGGGAAAACTATACGCTAGTAGCGTTCCTAGACATAGAAGGAGCTTTCAACAACGTCACTCCTAGGACTATCACCGACTCGCTGACGGATTTGGGGGTTGACTCCCTGACTGTGCACCTGATCGATCAGATGCTCCAATGCAGGATCGTAAGGGCCGCACTGGGGGCAGTGACTGTCACCAAATCCGTTGATCGTGGAACCCCACAAGGCGGAGTCCTCTCTCCTCTTCTATGGAACGTAGCAGTAAACCAACTGCTGCTGTCCATGGATGGGGGAGGGTGCAAAGTGGTAGCCTATGCAGACGACGTTGCCTTAGCCTTTTCAGGCAAGTTCCCGCAGACGTTATGTGACCGAATGACGGAAGCCCTTGCTAGGCTTTCCGGTTGGGCAAAAAGATCTGGATGAGGAGTTAATCCTGCTAAAACGGAGCTGGTCCTCTTTACGAGGAAATACAAAATTCCGTCTCTACAGCCACCAACTCTAGATGGGGTTGAACTGTCCTTTAGTGACTCAGCAAGATACCTAGGTCTAATTCTAGACAAGAAATTAAACTGGAATCTTAATACTGAAGAGCGTATAAGGAAGGCACCTGTTGCTCTATACGCCTGTAGGAAGACAATCGGACTTAAATGGGGCATGACTCCGCAAGTTGTCCATTGGCTCTACACTGCGGTAGTCAGACCAATTTAATTCTATGGTGTTTCTGTCTGGTGGCCTGAACTTGACAAGAAAACAGTCACCAGGAAATTAGGAAGGGTGCAGTGAACTGCTGCGCTCTGCATAACAAGAGCTTTACGTACGACCCCGGGTAACGCTCTTGATGCCATACTGCACTTCCTACCTGTCGATATGATGGGGCGGAAAATAGCAACTATGTCAGCGCTCCGAATGAGGGAAGCCAAACAGTGGATAGGCCAGGACTTTGGACATTCAAGTATCTTGAAAGACAATCCACTCATACCAGACAATACGGATTATCAGATCCCACAAGTGTATTTAGACACTCCATTTACCACCCTAATCCCAACTAGAGAGAACTGGGAAAAAGGCTTGCCCGCAAGACCTGCGGAAGCTATAGACATTTTTACAGACGGCTCAAAGCTGGACGGTAGAGTAGGAGGCGGCATTTTCTGCGCCAATTTTAACTTACGCAAAGCTTTTCGACTCCCTGACCACTGTAGCGTCTTCCAGGCAGAAGTGCTAGCAATTCAGGAGTCACTAAGTTGCATTCCACATAGGTGTAATGACAGTAAAATCTATATCCTCACAGACAGCCAAGCAGGTGTCAAGTTGTGAAAATCAGTGTTCACACTATCAGTTTTGGCTATGTAACCAATTTTTATAAGAGTCAAGTGTGCTCCTGTTTAACAAGCAGGCCATAAACATTGATCTTTATGGTTGTGATAATGACAGGATCAGTTTTAGCTATTTAACCATTTAGTGCTAGAGTCAATTGTGCTTCAGTTTAAAAAATACATTGCTCTGCACATGTTCATTGTTATTGTCAACAGCAACAACAACAACCTTCGTGGGGGGCTATGTGTGCAAGGATGGGAATTTTCTTTCGCAGCAGCAGCAGCAGCAAGATCAACACATTGTTTTTAAACAAGAGTATTGATACTTGTACATTTAGATTATAAAGAGTTAGAGGGAGAAGGTGTAAGAGGGGGAAAGGATAGAGGGGGAAAGTGTTAGAGGGAGAAGGTGTTAGAGGAGAAAAGAGTTAGAGGGGGAAAGTGTTAGAAGGATACTGTATGCAAGAAAGTGTTAGAGGGAGGAAGACTTAGAGACAAGTTTGTGCATGCTTGAAGTGCGCTAGTCAAAGGTCAAGTACATTAGTTGGCTAATGTGTTATAGGTATCACCGTCCGTGAGGTTCAGTGAGCAAAGTACATTGCCTATGAAACTTTTAAGTGCTAGATTCAAGTGTGCAAAGGTGCGTTGCCTTGCACACCTGCAGGCAAAACATAAACAATGAATGTTTGTGAAAACCAGTGATCAAAGAATAAAAGGATTGAGACAAGATTGTGCTTGTTTGAAGTACGCTAGTCAAAGGGCAGTACATTCGTAGGCCGCATTGTTATGATCAAAAGCAACACCAACAAGAACAACAACATTCGTGAGTGTTATGTAAGAAAGGGATGGGAATTTTTTCGCAGCAGCTGCAGCAAGATCAACACAAGAGTATTGAGACTTGCAGATTTAGTTTGAAATATTATAGGGGGAAGTTGTAAGAGGAGGAAAGTAATAGAGGGAGAAAGAGAGAGTTAGTATTAGAGAGAGTAAGTGTTAGAGGGGGAAAGTGTTAGAGGGGGAAAGTGTTATAGGGAAAAGTTATCCTGCTTGTATTATTATATTAAAACACGCTCCATTATGCGATTCTATACACGAGAGTCTATGAAATGCATGTGGTATGTTAATTGATTGTCCCTCCTTCTAACGCACACCCAACTTGTTCGCTACTTACGTTTCCAACCTTTATTTGCATATATCTGTTTTGATTATTGCACTGACTTCTGTTACTATTATAGAGCTAATTAATATAACTTTTTAATAAACCAATGAACATTTTTTGAATTGGTGTACATTGTTAAGAAACTATCAAATTATGTTTTTCTTATGGGTATGTTTTAATTTTATTTCATATAGATATATAAATATATATATTTTTTTTTTTTTTTTTTTTTTTTTTTGCAGTATGTTAAATTTGAGATTTATATTAAGCTTGTTCCGTTGAGGGATTAAGCAAACACAAACACCGAACATTAAGATTAACGACATATAGTTATAGCCGGTAGAACACACAAGTCATGCTCCATGATTTTGTTTTGGCTTTATAAAAAGCTTTTTTGAGTCAATATTAGTTCTAGTACTCACTTGAAAGCTCAACGAAATTCGTGTAGCTGGTATAATAAATCATGTTTAGACAAAGTAATTTTGATCTTAATTATTATACTTCATCGTTTATTGAGATTATTGTTATTATTTTTTTTTTAATCCCCATATATTGGATTCCGTTCTATCTCAGTAATAATTTATTTTGCTTATACATTCTTTGAATTCCTTAAGGTAATCTTTTAGGCTTATCAAATAATCTTTTCCTTAACTTTCCCTCTGCTCGCTTTAAGAATTTCATCAAATGACACTTTTCATATTTAAGATATCCGTCAAACTATTTCTTATACTCAACTAAAATTATTTCATCAAACTCACATATCAAATCAATTTCTAAAATAAAGAAAATGAAAACAGTAAGATGTTCTTAGCAGCTTGATTTTTTTTTATAAACGGGTTTACCAACTCTTTCTCAGTATGCTACCTACGATAAAATGTATAAAGAATGTGTTTTGTACTCATTTACTGACTTCAAAAATTCTTCTATTGACGTTGTATGATACCCTAGCTTAATTTGTGTTATATTTAATCATTTTCTTCAACTTAGTATTCTTCTGATTTTTAAACATTTTATGTTATGTAGTTAGCTATTTTGACTAGGCTTTACGCTTAAAACGAGATAGATGGTATTATTGTCCTTAACAAGTTAACTTAATTTTAACAGGGAAATCGATCGGACATTGATTTTTCACTTTATAATTGATTGCTTTAATATATTTTAACTGTCAACCTATATACCTTTCTACTTTTTTAGTGATTATGTTAGATTTTTATATTTCCAAACTCATTGCTTAAACTTACAAAATTTCGTTACTAATTTCTTATAATTGATGGATGGTAATATTTTATTTCATTATTCTCCCGATTTTTCTTGCATTTAATAAGGAAGTGCATTGAACTAGCTTAACAGTTCGAGATATGAGTCTTACACTGTTTCGAAAAGTATAAATACGTTAAGTGTTTTAATTTAAGGGTTAAGTATCTACGACTACTGTTCCTTAACTGTGTTAGTTGCAGTTTTGTTACATCTCACTTCCATTTTTTTTTTATTTATTTTTTATTATTATTTATTTATTTTTTATTTTTTTAGGTGCTTTCTTAATTTTAATGAGAACAAATCTAGATGCCATGTTATAAGGGCGTATTTATTCATTTAATTATTATAATTATTTCTTAAGGAGACTTATTTTCTTTAGTGCTCAAAACTTATTGTCGCTAAAGGATTTATTTTTTCTTGATCTGAGTTATTTATTTAATTCGTGAAACCATTGTATTGTGTTTTATTATTCTTGAACCTTTGCATTAATCTTGAATTTGGATGGCAAAATACGGTTGTAAAGCTCGAGATGACTTGAGAGTCGTTCATTTGCAAAACGGGCGGTAGAGCACTTAAAATTTTTAATTGTAGGGTGTTTTTAAAATAATGTACTTTAACTATCACCGGATTGGTTTATACCCACTAAATCTTGGTATTTTAGGCTTTTTTTTCCTTTGTATTAGTCGTTTTATACACCCTAGCTCTTGATACTGTTTTTTTTATTTTAGATTAGGGTTTGATTTTATTGTATATTGTTTGTGGAGGAGGCTCCAAATAATAAGATTTGATTTAATAATTGTATGGTAAGATTTATTCTTCTTTTTTATGTTGGTAAAGCACTAGTTGTGTGTATGTTAAACTAATAAAAAGAGCGCAAGCAAGTCATTTACAATAATTTTCACCTACTTAGGATTCATGGTCTTAAGACCGTTTAGACTTCATCGTAAGTAGTTTTGCTAGGCTATATTGTGATTCTTGTATATTGTGTGCTATATGATTCTTGTGGGTTATAATTCGTACATTGAAAGAGCGAGTTAAAGCTGCTCTTGTTTAGGTCCACAATCTATTTGCTTGGTCCATTTTCCTTTGCATATAATACGGCAGGGAGTAAGATTTAAAAGTAGTATGTCATTCCATTCTAGTAATATTTGTATATTGTTTTTATTACTTTGTTATTGAATTTTTAATTGTATTCTTTTATGTTTTTTGACTTTATATATTGCCTTTAAATTTAAGGGTTTTGCCTTTCAATTTTTGAGCCGAGACATAGTATTTTTTTTCTGTGTTGCATAAACGAAAGCATGCTTGATCCCAGATATGTTAATTCTTAATCAATATTTAAATCAACACCGTAGGCTTTCAAGTACTATATGTCTGTCTCTATATTTTATCAGCTTTTAGGTATTGAGATTAAATTTTGCTCAGAATCTAATCGCTGACTTAAACACATGAGTGTTACAACTTTCACACTTAAGGAGCATCAGATCTTTTCGTTTCAAAATGTTTACTATTTGACGCTTTTAAGAACAATTTGCTTGCCTGAGCTAGGTAGGTTATACAGTTAAAACAATTAGTGGAAAGACGGAACTGTCTTATAGAATTTCTTCAACATTATTAGTTGGTTCTTTCCCTATTGCTTTTTATCACGCACTTTGAGATTATAATATTACTTAATGGAATGTGCTCTATGTTCCTGATTGTTTGCTGATTATTGTTGCTAATTATCATTTTGTTTTTTTATTTCTTTTGCATATCATATAGAATTTTTACCTTATGTTTCATTTTTCGCTTCACTTTTATACTAACTTTAATAATTTATCATATGTTTCCTACAATTTATATTCAATCGCCCTTTAATTGACAAAAACTGGGCTGTTAAAAACGGAAGCCAATTAATCTATAAAACTGATGGAAGGGAATAGTTGTGATTATTTTTCATTTAAAAATAAAAGTAGGCTGTTAATACGGGTACACAAAATATTTACTTATATTAAATTAAAAGTACTGTCACTGTTTACGGCAGCCTGGCATCCTAAAAAGACTCAATCGCTCACCATCATCACTTGACAGCCCACCCTCCCATACGACGAAGCGATCCTCACCTGGACCATCACTCGTATACACATAATAAACTTTTACCTAGATAATGTACTGTTTGCGTGTAGGCGCCTTTTTTGAATAGTATTTCACTGTTCTACTCTGTACCGATTTTCGATCCCCTGATTTATATAATTTCCAGCTACTTTCCAAGGCTCACACCTTAAACTTTTAACACACCAGCCCACAAAACATATCATTTGGATATAAAAACATTAGACAACGACTATCAAGCACCAAGAGCTATTAAAAAAATTTATAAAGTATTCGGAGGGAATTTGATCGAACAATGTAACACCCAAAATATTTATTATGGTTTACATTAAATCGTGAATTCATAGTCGAGTCTACTACGTATTCACATTTTTCCATGAGTTGTTCCCATCTAAAACCCCTATCAATTTATCCGTTTTTTCTTAATTTTATTTTTTCAACCAAGTAAGTGCGTACCTTTTTTTTCAATTTTATCTTTCTAGAAAATGTCTTTAAGTTCGGTAGCCTCACAGTCATTCAATATGTATGTTATAGGGATTTTATATTGTACTTCTATTATTGTAAATTTTTATACCCTTAACCCATAAAATGGGTAAATAAGGGTATAATGGTTTTGTGCAAAAGTATGTAACAGGCAGAAGGAAGCATCTCCGACCCTATAAAGTATATATATTCTTGATCAGCATCAACAGCCGAGACGATATAGCCTTGTCCGTCTGTCCGTCTGTCTGTCCGTCTGTCCGTCTGTATGAACGCGTGGATCTCAGGGACTACAAGAGCTAGAGACTTCTGATTTTGTATATAAGTTCTCCTATACCATGAGCAGAACAAGTTTGCTTCAAATTATCGATAACTATTCTGGTTTCCGATATACACATAATATCGATAACAATAAAATATCGAATTTGGAAAATCTAAAATGAGGGTTAAAGTAATAAATAATGATAGAACTGTTCTGAAAATTTCGTCCAAATCGGTTGAGAAACACCGGAGATATTGAACTTAATCGATGGAAGCTAAGCCAGTATACCAAAGTCTTATATAAATTAAATATATTTATTGCAACTGGGTTCAGGGTATCTTCTAGTCGGGCTCTCCCGACTAGAGCCTTCTTACTTGTTAGTTTTCCGGTTTGGTGAGTAACCCTTCTCATTTAAGTATTATGTTTGCTTATACACACATAATCATTTACTTAGATTATTATCTGACTAATAAAAATGTCTAAAATATTTAAAAAATTTTAGGATTTACTTTTATGTATGGAACTTTAGCTGTCCTACTATATCGCTGATTGTTCTTACTAAACAATTGATTGAACACTACCTCCATAATGTCTTTTAAACGCAACGCAATCCGAAAAATCCCGGTTTTTTACAGCAAAATTTTTACCCCCCCCCTCCCCTCAACTGTTTTTAAACCCGTAAAATAACAGTCTAACAACAACCTGTTTCTTGAAAACCAGAAAAATAGCAACTTAACAGCCCCGGTATTTAAAACCAGAAAAAATAACAGCTCTCTGTTTTTAACAGCTCTCTGTTTTAAACAGCTAAACAACAAGCTGTTTCTGAAAAACATGAAAAATAACAGCAAACCAGCTACCGGTTTTTCAAACCGTAAAAAATAGCAGCTCCCTGTTTTAAACAGTTAAACAACAACCAGTTTATAAAACCGAAAAAAAACGTGTTTTTAACAGCAAAACTGCCACTAGTTCCATGTATTTTGGGCTTACATCTCTTCAAGGTTATTGTATGAGTTCTAGAATTGGAGTTAAAAGACAAAATATTTGCCTGGAAACGTCAGATACCCACCGCTGCCTCACTTTGCAAGGACTACTTTAGAGCGTACTTTTAAGTCCCGGTTTTTATCGACACGATTGTGGACTTGTTCTTTCATTTAAATGTTAAGTTAAAGTTATAGTACGAAACGCAGCAGTATTGCGTCAGTACTTTCGTTGGCTTAGTAAAAAAAAAAAATTAAAAGCACTCTTTAAAAATAGATTCGGTTCTCAGAATTTAAAAAAAAAAAAAAAATCACAAATTGACATTGCTGACAGATGTAAACTACTTTTTGAAGAAAAAAACGGAAATTAAATTTCCGACAAGATAATAAAAATTAATAAAAATTAAAAAAGTCAGTAAAATAGTAACAACGTTATTGAAATGTTCGTTTTTAATTAAAAAAAAAAAAATATATATAAAGGGGAATCAATAATAGAATAATATATCTCCTGCCTGTGTAAGCCTTAATCGTCGATGAATGATTTGGTAACTGCGAGGTCTGTTGTGCCCCCCTTCTAGTTCTATGACTCTTCTACCGGACCTGGAAACTGTACGAGATCAAGTATTTATGATGAGCTGAGGGTTTCTTAGCCTTAAATACGGTTGATATGTTGTTCTAAGAAAATAAAATTTGTTCTTTGTTAAGGCTACGCATGGTAGTGGTAGTGGTATAATCCCGGGGCCATGGCTGGAATCGAAAGTAGTTTTCATCCCAAAAGCCGGAAAACCCTCGCACACAACAGCTAAAGATTTTCGACCTATCAGTCTCTCGTCTTTTCTACTGAAAACGATGGAGAGGCTGCTCTGTCTTCATTTGAGAAGCACTATTCCCATATCGCTTCTCTCACCAGTTCAGCATGCCTATTCTAAGGGCAAGTCTACCGAGACCGCACTGCATGCACTTACTGCATACATTGAAAAGTCCATACACAGGGAAAACTATACGCTAGTAGCGTTCCTAGACATAGAAGGAGCTTTCAACAACGTCACTCCTAGGACTATCACCGACTCGCTGACGGATTTGGGGGTTGACTCCCTGACTGTGCACCTGATCGATCAGATGCTCCAATGCAGGATCGTAAGGGCCGCACTGGGGGCAGTGACTGTCACCAAATCCGTTGATCGTGGAACCCCACAAGGCGGAGTCCTCTCTCCTCTTCTATGGAACGTAGCAGTAAACCAACTGCTGCTGTCCATGGATGGGGGAGGGTGCAAAGTGGTAGCCTATGCAGACGACGTTGCCTTAGCCTTTTCAGGCAAGTTCCCGCAGACGTTATGTGACCGAATGACGGAAGCCCTTGCTAGGCTTTCCGGTTGGGCAAAAAGATCTGGATTAGGAGTTAATCCTGCTAAAACGGAGCTGGTCCTCTTTACGAGGAAATACAAAATTCCGTCTCTACAGCCACCAACTCTAGATGGGGTTGAACTGTCCTTTAGTGACTCAGCAAGATACCTAGGTCTAATTCTAGACAAGAAATTAAACTGGAATCTTAATACTGAAGAGCGTATAAGGAAGGCACCTGTTGCTCTATACGCCTGTAGGAAGACAATCGGACTTAAATGGGGCATGACTCCGCAAGTTGTCCATTGGCTCTACACTGCGGTAGTCAGACCAATTTAATTCTATGGTGTTTCTGTCTGGTGGCCTGAACTTGACAAGAAAACAGTCACCAGGAAATTAGGAAGGGTGCAGTGAACTGCTGCGCTCTGCATAACAAGAGCTTACGTACGACCCCGGGTAACGCTCTTGATGCCATACTGCACTTCCTACCTGTCGATATGATGGGGCGGAAAATAGCAACTATGTCAGCGCTCCGAATGAGGGAAGCCAAACAGTGGATAGGCCAGGACTTTGGACATTCAAGTATCTTGAAAGACAATCCACTCATACCAGACAATACGGATTATCAGATCCCACAAGTGTATTTAGACACTCCCTTTACCACCCTAATCCCAACTAGAGAGAACTGGGAAAAAGGCTTGCCCGCAAGACCTGCGGAAGCTATAGACATTTTTACAGACGGCTCAAAGCTGGACGGTAGAGTAGGAGGCGGCATTTTCTGCGCCAATTTTAACTTACGCAAAGCTTTTCGACTCCCTGACCACTGTAGCGTCTTCCAGGCAGAAGTGCTAGCAATTCAGGAGTCACTAAGTTGCATTCCACATAGGTGTAATGACAGTAAAATCTATATCCTCACAGACAGCCAAGCAGGTATTAGATCGCTGGAGTCGTACACGTCGAACTCTAAGGCTGTTCATAACTGTCGCAAATCTCTAAGCGAGATGGCAGAGCAGTTTAGCATATGCCTAGTATGGGTCCCAGGACATAGGCACATAGAAGGCAACTGCATCGCTGATGAACTTGCCAGATTAGGAACTACCATGGAACTCCTTCCAGACAAAGAGTGCATTGGTATACCTATGGCATCCTGTAGACTCAACCTAAGAGATTTCTTCGAGATGGAAGCCAACAGAGTATGGCAGCTCTCCACTCACAACTAACGTATTGCTCATCAAACCTGGCCAACCAGATGCCGGAAAAGATCAAATGAGCTCTGCCTCCTAAGCCGGAACAAGTGCTCTATTGTTACCAGAGTGATGACTGGGCATTGGCTTGAGGGGGCACATGCGGCCAGATTATTGGTCCCACACAACGACTTCTGCAGAAGTTGTAGAGACGAGGAGGAAGAAGAAACAGTTCTTCACCTTCTTTGTACCTGTCCGGCCTTATGCAAAACTAGGCAAAGAATCCTTGGTGACTTTTTCTTCGAAGATCTATCTGAACTTGCGAGTAAAAGACCCAAAGATGTAGCAAGGTACATCCAAGTCACAGGATGGACTCATGATGCGGAGTCATACCAAGAGTGATAGAGGGGTCTCAGAGCCTTTCGCGGCATCACAATGGGCCGAGTGTGGCCTAAGTGCGCCGAGGGGGTATCCCTCCTTGGTAACCGCTCTAACCTAATCCAACCTAAGGCTACGCATGCTTCCCTCCAAAGACTCTCGCTGTTCGTTAGCTCCTACCTTATTGTACCTTTTTCTACGTCACACTTCGGCTCAAAGCCTTTTAGGAGTGTCTCTGCCCTCAATCTTGTTTGCGTGCTTATTTTGACGTATCCTGCTATATTAATGTGACTCGGGTACGATCTAGAAAATTTAATAAGTAGTGATTATCGAAAATCAATCAAAGATACGTTTAAAAGACATTATGGAGGTAGTGTTCAATCAATTGTTTACTAAGAACAATCAGCGATATAATAGGACAGCTAAAATTCCATACATAAAAGTAAATCCTAAAATTTTTTAAATATTTTAGACATTTTTATTAGTCAGATAATAATCTAAGTAAATGATTATGTGTGTATAAGCAAACATAATACTTAAATGAGAAGGGCTACTCACCAAACCGGAAAACTAAAAATTTACAATAATAGAAGTACAATATAAAATCCCTATAACATACATATTGAATGACTGTGAGGCTACCGAACTTAAAGACATTTTCTAGAAAGATAAAATTGAAAAAAAAGGTACGCACTTACTTGGTTGAAAAAATAAAATTAAGAAAAAACGGATAAATTGATAGGGGTTTTAGATGGGAACAACTCATGGAAAAATGTGAATACGTAGTAGACTCGACTATGAATTCACGATTTAATGTAAACCATAATAAATATTTTGGGTGTTACATTGTTCGATCAAATTCCCTCCGAATACTTTATAAATTTTTTTAATAGCTCTTGGTGCTTGATAGTCGTTGTCTAATGTTTTTATATCCAAATGATATGTTTTGTGGGCTGGTGTGTTAAAAGTTTAAGGTGTGACACTTGGAAAGTAGCTGGAAATAATATAAATCAGGGGATCGAAAATCGGTACAGAGTAGAACAGTGAAATACTATTCAAAAAAGGCGCCTACACGCAAACAGTACATTATCTAGGTAAAAGTTTATTATGTGTATACGAGTGATGGTCCAGGTGAGGATCGCTTCGTCGTATGGGAGGGTGGGCTGTCAAGTGATGATGGTGAGCGATTGAGTCTTTTTAGGATGCCAGGCTGCCGTAAACAGTGACAGTACTTTTAATTTAATATAAGTAAATATTTTGTGTACCCGTATTAACAGCCTACTTTTATTTTTAAATGAAAAATAATCACAACTATTCCCTTCCATCAGTTTTATAGATTAATTGGCTTCCGTTTTAACAGCCCAGTTTTTGTCAATTAAAGGGCGATTGAATATAAATTGTAGGAAACATATGATAAATTATTAAAGTTAGTATAAAAGTGAAGCGAAAAATGAAACATAAGGTAAAAATTCTATATGATATGCAAAAGAAATAAAAAAAAAAAATGATAATTAGCAACAATAATCAGCAAACAATCAGGAACATAGAGCACATTTCATTAAGTAATATTATAATCTCAAAGTGCGTGATAAAAAGCAATAGGGAAAGAACCAACTAATAATGTTGAAGAAATTCTATAAGACAGTTCCGTCTTTCCACTAATTGTTTTAAATGTATAACCTACCTAGCTCAGGCAAGCAAATTGTTCTTAAAAGCGTCAAATAGTAAACATTTTGAAACGAAAAGATCTGATGCTCCTTAAGTGTGAAAGTTGTAACACTCATGTGTTTAAGTCAGCGATTAGATTCTGAGCAAAATTTAATCTCAATACCTAAAAGCTGATAAAATATAGAGACAGACATATAGTACTTGAAAGCCTACGGTGTTGATCTAAATATTGATTAAGAATTAACATATCTGGGATCAAGCATGCTTTCGTTTATGCAACACAGAAAAAAAATACTATGTCTCGGCTCAAAAATTGAAAGGCAAAACCCTTAAATTTAAAGGCAATATATAAAGTCAAAAAACATAAAAGAATACAATTAAAAATTAAATAACAAAATAATAAAAACAATATACAAATATTACTAGAATGGAAGGACATACTACTTTTAAATCTTACTTCCTGCCGTATTATATGCAAAGGAAAATGGACCAAGCAAATAGGTTGTGGACCTAAACAAGAGCAGCTTTATCCCACTCTTTCAATATACGAATTATAACCCACAAGAATCATAATAGAATATAGCCTAGCAAAACTACTTACGATGAAGTCTAAACGGTCTTAAGACCATGAATCCTAAGTAGGTGAAAATTATTGTAAATGACTTGCTTGCGCTCTTTTTATTAGTTTAACATACACACAACTAGTGCTTTACCAACATAAAAAAGAAGAATAAATCTTACCATACAATTATTAAATCAAATCTTATTATTTGGAGCCTCCTCCACAAACAGTATACAATAAAATCAAACCCTAATCTAAAATCAAAAAACAGTATTAAAGCAATCAATTATAAAGTGAAAAATCAATGTCCTATCGATTTCCCTGTTAAAATTAAGTTAACTTGTTAAGGACAATAATACCATCTATCTCGTTTTAAGCGTAAAGCCTAGTCAAAATAGCTAACTACATAACATAAAATGTTTAAAAATCAGAAGAATACTAAGTTGAAGAAAACGATTTAATATAACACAAATTAAGCTAGGGTATCATACAACGTCAATAGAAGAATTTTTGAATTCAGTAAATGAGTACAAAACACATTCTTTATACATTTTATCGTAGGTAGCATACTGAGAAAGAGTTGGTAAAACCCGTTTATAAAAAAAAAATCAAGCTGCTAAGAACATCTTACTGTTTTCATTTTCTTTATTTTAGAAATTGATTTGATATGTGAGTTTGATGAAATAATTTTAGTTGAGTATAAGAAATAGTTTGACGGATATCTTAAATATGAAAAGTGTCATTTGATGAAATTCTTAAAGCGAGCAGAGGGAAAGTTAAGGAAAAGATTATTTGATAAGCCTAAAAGATTACCTTAAGGAATTTAAAGAATGTATAAGCAAAATAAATTATTACTGAGATAGAACGGAATCCAATATATGAGGATTAAAAAAAAATAATAACAATAATCTCAGTAAACGATGAAGTATAATAATTAAGATCAAAATTACTTTGTCTAAACATGATTCATTATACCAGCTACACGAACTTCGTTAAGCTTTCAAGTGAGTACTAGAACTAAGGCTTATAATATTGACTTAAAAAAGCTTTTTATAAAGCCAAAACAAAATCACGGAGCATGACTTGTGTGTGCTGCCGGCTATAACTATATGTCGTTAATCTTAATGTTCGGTGTTTGTGTTTGCTTAATCCCTCAACGGAACAAGCTTAATATAAATCTCAAATTTAACATACTGCAAAAATCTATAAAAAAATAAAAATTAAATAAAATTAAAACATACCCATAAGAAAAACATAATTTGATAGTTTCTTAACAAAGTACACCAATTTAAAAAATGTTAATTGGTTTATTAAAAAGTTATACTAATTAGCTCTATAAAAGTAACAGAAGTCAGTGCAATAATCAAAACAGATATATGCAAATAAAGTTTAGAAACGTAAGTAGCGAACAAGTTGGGTGTGCGTTAGAAGGAGGGACAATCAATTAACATACCACCTGCATTTCATAGACGCTCGTGTATAGAATCGCATAATGGAGCGTGTTTTAATATAATAATACAAGCAGGATAACTTTTCCCCTATAACACTTTCCCTCTCTAACACTTACTCTCTCTAATACTAACTCTCTCTTTCTCCCTCTATTTCTTTCCTCCTCTTACAACTTCCCCCTATAATATTTCAAACTAAATCTGCAAGTCTCAATACTCTTGTGTTGATCTTGCTGCAGCTGCTGCGAAAAAATTCCCATCCCTTTCTTACATAACACTCACGAATGTTGTTGTTCTTGTTGGTGTTGCTTTTGATCATAACAATGCGGCCTACGAATGTACTGCTCTTTGACTAGCGTACTTCAAACAAGCACAATCTTGTCTCAATCCTTTTATTCTTTGATCACTGGTTTTCACAAACATTCATTGTTTATGTTTTGCCTGCAGGTGTGCAAGGCAACGCACCTTTGCACACTTGAATCTAGCACTTAAAAGTTTCATAGGCAATGTACTTTGCTCACTGAACCTCACGGACGGTGATACCTATAACACATTAGCCAACTAATGTACTTGACCTTTGACTAGCGCACTTCAAGCATGCACAAACTTGTCTCTAAGTCTTCCTCCCTCTAACACTTTCTTGCACACAGTATCCTTCTAACACTATCCCCCTCTAACTCTTTTCTCCTCTAACACCTTCTCCCTCTAACACTTTCCCCCTCTATCCTTTCCCCCTCTTACACCTTCTCCCTCTTACTCTTTATAATCTAAATGTACAAGTATCAATACTCTTGTTTAAAAACAATGTGTTGATCTTGCTGCTGCTGCTGCTGCGAAAGAAAATTCCCATCATTGCACACATAACCCCCCAGGAAGGTTGTTGTTGTTGCTGTTGACAATAACAATGAACGTGTGCAGAGCAATGTATTTTTTAAACTGAAGCACACTTGACTCTAGCACTAAATGGTTAAATAGCTAAAACTGATCCTGTCATTATCACAACCATAAAGATCAATGTTTATGGCCTGCTTGTTAAACAGGAGCACACTTGACTCTTATAAAAATTGGTTACATAGCCAAAACTGATAGTGTGAACACTGATTTTCACAACTTGACACCCGATCCCTTGCTCACAAACCCACATGAATGTTGTTGTTGTTGTTGGCAAAAACAATGTATGCTGTGGCTTGCTTGCACGTGTTCAAGGCAACGCACTTAAAAACAGGAGCACACTTGACACCAGATCCTATGATCACTGATTCTCAAGGATGCTGTTGTTGATGTTGCTCTTGACGTGGCTTGCTTGCAGGGGGTAAAAGACAACGCACGTGCAAACAGATGTACACTAGACACCAGATTCTATGATCACTGATTCTCGCAACCATAACAATGCGGCCTAGGAATGTCATGCCTTTGTCCTTAATACCTAGTCTAATTAAAGCGGGGACGATCATGGGGAAAAAAGGGTCATAAATTATAGTATTGGCGGGTAATAAAAGTGTCAAAAAAAAGGGTCATAAAATTTGTTGGGTCATAAATTATGATTGGGGGGCAATTAAAGTGACAGCTACTTCCTGTTCCAGAACCCCCAGTTCCCTACTGCTCGGCAAACTGGACAAATTTTTTTTCCCAACCTGATTGGTGTTAAAACACGCGTGATGAAAAATATGGTTGCACCTGATTGTTAGTAACTGATTTGCATGCTCCACTTCCTTGGTGCATACACAACATATTATTTCGGGTTCGTAGGGCATTTCTATTTGCAGGTCATTTAATGTTTAAATAGATACCTACTAAAGAGCTGCACAAATACTTCCATTCGACAAATGTTCTACTACGCAGTACTTCCAAGCACTATACTTCATTGTTTTGCTGTTATTCAACCAGAACATAACTGTGAAAGCTTTTTATCAAAACAAGCACAACATCATTTAAAGAGCTTTCACTCCAGTGCTTGAAAGTGCTTGAAACTTTCATTGAAACGAAATGTCAAAAATAAATTCGCTTTGCTGTCAAGCACTGCAAAATGCAGCGAGTTCCGCGAGTGCACTAGAACATTCTGCTTTTTAGTTCAGGGAATCGTCAGTGCCGTACATTGAAAAAAATGGATGAATCGTTTGATGTAAGTATTATAAGTCGCATTATGGGTGGTTTTATTGATAAAATCATTCTATAATTATGCACATTTATAGGAATCTACAAATGATTCGACTTATAGCAGCGCAGGCGACATAAAGTTAAATTTTTTAAGCGGCAAATACAAAAATGCACAAAACGTGGCCGCAGCAAAGTATGGGATGTATTTGGAACCATTGAAAATAGTGAAGGGGCTCAGGTGTTAGGTTTCTTGGCATGCCGCATATGCCAAAATGTATATAAGCACAACCAAAAAACCACATCTAATTTGGTCAAACACAAATGTTATGTCAACGAAGGGCTGAAAGATAGCGAAACAGTTGCAAAAGTTCCGGTAGACACGGCTTCAAAAACGAAAAGTGTGGAAGTGTTTACAAAGTGGGTCGTCCTTAATTGTAGACCATTTAAAATTGCTGATGATGATGGGCTCAAGGAAGTTGCTGAGTTTTTTGATTCAATGGTCAATAAGTTTGGCGAAAATGTAGATGTTGCGACTCTCATTCCCCATCCAACAACCATATCACGGAACGTCGAATCCTTATACATAAAGCACTTTGATGATATTCGTCGCCAAATGATTGATATAGCTAACATTGGATATGGATTAACAACAGATCTTTGGACAGACAATTATTTAAAAAAATCTTATTTGGCGTTGACGGTGCACTTCGTGCAGGATGGCAATGTTTTCTGCAAGTTGTTTGGCATGAAATCAATGGATACTGAAAAAAACACAGGTTTGAAGCATCTATACAGTTATTTAAAGTTATCACAAAAAAAATATTATTTTTTCATTTAGCCGAAAACGTCCTTGGGAAGGTTGTAAACTTATTGGGTGAATTTGGATGCAGTTTAAACAACAAGACAGTGGTTGTCACGGATCGTGGTTCAAATATGGTTAGCGCTTTTCAACCCTACACTCACCTGTTCTGCGTTAACTACCTTTTGCAAAATACGCTGAAAAAATCAATGGATGAAGTGGGCGGGATAGCAATCATTTGTAAGCTAAGCTCTAAAATAGTTAAGTATTTTTAAAAATCTGGGCAAAATTCGAATTTTGCTGTAACCCTAAAAAGTTATTCGCCGACTCGTTGGAATACTTTTTACTACGTGTTCCATTCAATTAGAAGCAAGAAAAAAATGATCTGCACAGATTGGGAGAGCTTAATCTTTCCCATTTGAATTATTTAATAGAAGTTTTAGAGTGTTTCGAAGTAGCTTCAAAACAACTTGAGGGAGATAAGTACCCAACGCTACATTAAGTTGTGGTGCACGTTCATGAGCTGATACGTACATGTACGATCAAAGATGAAGACATCTCAATGATCAAAGCTTTTAAGGAAAAAATTTTGTATTATATATAAATAATTTAGTTTTGGAAAATTTAAATATTTTCCCTAAAATCGCCCTTTTTCTTTTTCCTCCTGCTAATAAGCTTCTTCCATTCAAAGCAGAAGAAAGAGAAGCGATCAGAGAAGGAACTAAAGAAATTATGACCGAGTTTTTTGAAACTGATCAAACATGTTGCAATATTGAAGTAGTTGCCAAAAAAAAAGAGTGACTTGTTTGATAAATTCATTACCCACCAAAATGGATCAAATTCCGCAGATGCCGTATCAGATGAATTGGCAATCTATGAAAGCTCAATAACTCACTACTACAGTGATTTTAATGCATTGAAATGGTGGGATACAAATAGAATTCAGTTTCCATTGCTATATAAAACAAGTTGTAGAGTGCTAGCTATTCCAGCCTCAAGTGCATCTTCAGAAAGAGTTTTTTCGGCTGCCCTAGCCTTACTAACTGAAAAAAGATCTTCACTGGGCGGCAACTCTGAAACTGTAAATCAAATCATGTTTTTACATAACAACATCTCAATTTAAATAGTTATAGTTTATTTTTTTTTAATATGAAATGTAAGTTAATAATAATAAATGCAAATAATAAAAGATAATAATAAATATTTTATTTTTCAATTGTGCCCAATGTACGGCAATTTCATTAAGAATTGGGCCATGAAATATAATTCTGTTTCAGCTTTGTTTTATTTTGTTTTGCTTTACATCAATTTTGTTCTACTTCATTTTTGTTCTATTTTTCTATAGTTGAAAGTTCTGTAACTTGCTTGTGCATTACTTGCTGTCAAACTAAAAGCTTTTCTCACTGCAGTATTTGTTTTGTTGGGAGAGTTAGCATGACAGGTAGTAGTTGAAAAGCTCTGAATGGCTTACAGAACATTACTACAGTGCTTGTGCAGCTCTTTAGTATATATACATTGAAATATTTACATGTATGCTAAACACACACAGCGTGCAATGCGTGGCCGTTTTCTTATTTCTCTTTTTCACTTGTTAAATTTGGCTATGCCGAGCGTTTTCTTGTGTTGCGTCTGCTTTAGAATTTAGGCAAATGACTTGGGCAAATGGACGTGTGGAATACACTTTCGCAATTTGTAGGCATTGCTGCATAGCTTTATGGTAGTTGCGATGGCAAAATGATTACGAAAGTGTCATAGAGCTGAAAACATGAAAGAGTAGGTATGACCAGCAATGCAAAGCTGATAATTGCGTGCATATTTTACTAGATGCTTGTTAATTTTGCTGTTCGCCTGATCAGCAAATGTTCGATGCGCACCAAAACTGTCTTGGAAGTATTGTTTTTCTGGTTTTTCTTAGGTTTTTGTAGGCAAATAAAACAAATATGCACCATATTTAATATAAAATTGTCTGTATAGCGTTTGCCGAAATTTTTATTAGTTGAGAAAGGTAAATAAATTCAATGGCAAATGTTACGCATACATTAAAATATGGACAAGCATAGAGACAGGGACACACACACATGCTTATGGAACTCTCTTACACAGCGCGTGCCAGAGAACGTTCTTGCTCACCGTCTCCGTCCCTGTTATCTATCGAGTCAACGCAATCCAACCACAACTGCACCGATACCTACTTCCCATTCAACAAGCACAACGACTGCTGCGCCGTCAGCAAATCAAACTGCAAACAGCAAAAATGTTAAGCCGGCTACGCAGACTGGTATGGATCGCTACATTTATATCAAAAGAAAGCTAAGTCCGCAAAATTCTACGAATAAACCAAAAATGACCCGTAGCAATTTAAATATACCCTCGAATGATACTACATACAATAGCAATAGATTTCACATCTTGGCAGAAAACACAGATTATCTGCCTTCTGAAGCCGTTGGGGTTGTCACGAAAAAGCCGAGGCCACCCCCAATATATATACGCGAGAAAAGCTCCAGTGCTTTTGTAAACAAAGTTATCGAGCTCATAGGCAAAGATAGTTTCTACATAGTTTCTCTCGTACAGGGTAAAATTCAAGAAATTAAAGTCCAGACAAAGTCGGAAGATAATTACAGAGTTCTCATAAAGTATCTAAACGAAAAAAAATGAATTATTATACGTATCAATTAAAAAGCTGCAAGGGCCTGCAGGCCGTAATAAAAGGCAAAGAACCTAATGTAACACCAGAAGAAATAAAACAGGCGCTGCAGGAGAAAGGATTTCGAGCAAAAACCGTCATAAACATCTTAAACAGGAACAGGATGCCGCAACCACTTTTGAAAATAGAACTTGAACCAGAAACGAAGATGCTTAAAAAAAACGAGGTGCACTCAATATACAAACTTCAGCTTTTACTTCACCGAAGAATCACCGTAGAAGAACCGCACAAACGAAACGGTCCGGTACAATGTATGAACTGCCAAGAGTACGGCCATACAAAAGCCTACTGTACACTGCGCTCGGTATGCGTATACTGTGGGGAACTGCATAGCTCCGCAAGTTGCCCAGAAAGCAAAGAAGACTCTAGCAAAAAATTCTGCAACAACTGCGAAGGCTGCCAAGTCTACAAGGAACTTCAAAATCGTATCCATCAGCGCTGTACCACTGCACGCTCGCAACACGCACCGACTACCTTCACTCCATCGAAACACAACCCAGACGTCTTCTTTTCATCTGCAGCCAGATCCTCACTTGGCCCCGAGTTCTCAACCAATAACGCAACTTATGCAAGCGCCCTAAGATCCGGACTGGCTCTTCCTGCCTCTAACACACCGTACTTACAACCAAAACAAGTGAGCACAAACGCTGCACAGGAGCAGCAACAAAGTAACCTCGAAGCACTCGTATGTACCCTGCAGCAGAGCATGAACGAGTTTATGTCATTCATGAAAACAACTATGCAGGAACTAATGCGTAATCAAAATCTCTTGATACAAATGCTTGTATCACAACAGTCAAAATAATCAATGGCTGAGATACGAATATCTACGTGGAACGCTAATGGCGTCTCACAGCATAAACTTGAATTAGCTCAATTCCTACTCGATAAGCACATCGACGTAATGCTATTTTCCGAAACACACCATACAAACAAATATAACCTTAACATATGTGGATACTTATTCTATGGTACAAATCATCCCGATGGTAAAGCACACGGTGGAACTGGTATTTTGATCAGAAGCCGCCTCAAGCACCACTACTAAAGGGTGGTCCATCTAGTGTTTGGAATTTGAAATATTCATAATTTGCACCAGCCACGTGGACTGCCGGAATTGCCGTTTCAGATGGCTACCTTCGGGGCATTACATGCTCTCGGAGGCGTGTCCGGTATACGGAGCAGTGCTCTCGAAGGTGCAAGCTAGACATTAATGTTTAGCTTCATCCAAGCGAATTGTGGCCGTGGCCGAGCCACCAACATCGAGCTCGGAGCCCGCATGCGGGAATCTGGTCACGGATACGCACTTGTCCAGGAGCCCTCCGCAGATTTGGCCGGCAGGATTACGGGATTTCACGCGTCGTTGACGACCCAGACTTCATTTACATGCCCATAGAGCCGCTTATCACCGAATTTGGCATATGCGTGAGTGTCTCTGGAGAATTTGGTTCGTTTTTCCTGACCTGCGTATACTGTCAATTCAACACCGAACTGGAGCCGTACCTTAGGTTCGGTGTTACTGAAGGCCAGTAGCATTCCTTTTTTTTTCGGACTCGACGCAAACGCAGTGTCCCCCTTATAGTTCAGCAAACTCTTTGAGTTAAGTCGGAGGCACGCGAACCATGAGCTCTGAAGGACTGGGTTCTTGGAAGGCGAGCCGGGGTACTTAACGTGGCCAGTAATGTGTACACGTTCGATAATAGCGATATCGACGTGACAATTGTCAGTGCAGCAGCGTCTTTGTGGGCTACATATGACTAGAGAGTGGCCGAGTGGGACGTTAGTGATCACACCATTATTAATGTTGTGATTACTCGCGATCCCGAGAACGCAGCTGAGAGCTTTGCTCCTGTGCCGTCCTGGAATCTTGTGAATGCACGCTGGCGATTTTTCGCTGATGAAGTGGCAAGGCTTGCAGCCGAAGCGCCAAAGGTTCATGGAACGACGCTGTTGGATTTCCATGTCGGAGTTGCTGTCTCCATTAGCAAATCGGCCTCTATGCTATTGAAAGGCAATCTGTCACACCAGTAGACCGCCGGTGGTACGGTTTGGTCAAATAAGCCATAAGTCAAGAAATACCGGTACCTGGGCATCACAGTCAGCGAGCGGTTGAATTTCAACCTGCATATCGCGTCTTTACGTGTTCGGCTGGCTGGAGTCGTTACGGCTTTGGCACGCATACTGCGGGTCGACTGGGGTGTCAGTCCCCGTGACAAGCCCCCCCCCCCCCACTTTACCTTGCTGCCATGTGCTTGGCAATAAGGTTCAAGCTTAAGCGTAACTACCCGTTGAAGAATGGTGACTGGCTGTTCGGTCGGGACTTGGCAGGTCTTGACTGGAAGCAGAAGATGGCGCTGTTGGACGAATGCTTGTCGCGAGCGTGGCAGCTCAGGTTGGATGGTGACAGTTACGGACGAGTTACATACCAATTTTTCCCAGACGCAAGCTTCGCTTTGGTTTCAGCCTACGCGCTGGATTCTTGCTGACTGGCCATGGGTCGCTGAACGCATATCTGCATGCGAGGAGTATCAGTGCTACGCCTGCATGTTTATGCGGCGCGGTGCTTGAAGACTGGCTACACGTGCTATGTGTATGCCCGCTTTATGCAGATTTGCGGAACCTTGATAGACTTGGTGTTTACCTGGATAATGGCGTCTGGAAGGTGTCATCCCCCGTGGAAAGAATATCATTCACACCATGCCATTGCTTGGAGTAAAAGCCGACTAAAAGACTGAAAAAAACAAGTGGAAACGTTGCAGTCGGACGCAACCGACAATATTTGATATTTTTATACTTGAAAATTTTCGGCTTTCGCCTTGAACTTAGGACCGACTAACTCGTGATCAACCACTGTTCACACGAAACCCTTCTCCACTTCAGTCCTCCAAGGTCTCATTCGATTATTTGCTACTACCACCAAGATCTGTACCAATGGCGGCTCCATGCAGGCTTACGCCAAACACTTCTAAGCACACCATTGTACCTTCCTACTCACTAAAGTTTCAAAATTTTTATTACAAGTAATATAAATCATCTACTTTAGCGGTAATGTATAGGTATACAACTTAAGCGCCATCCATTTTAAGGGCTAGTTGCTTCGGCAGGTGAGTTGTTACACACTCCTTAGCGGATTTCGACTTCCATGATCACCGTCCTGCTGTTTTAAGCAACCAACGCCTTTCATGGTTTCTGTATGAGTTGTTAATTTGGGCACCGTAACATTACGTTTGGTTCATCCCACAGCGCCAGTTCTGCTTACCAAAAGTGGCCCACTGGGCACATTATATCATAACCTTAAACTTCATATCAAGAAAGTTAAGGTTCTTACCCATTTAAAGTTTGAGAATAGGTTAAGATCGTTTCGACCCTAAGGCCTCTAATCATTCGCTTTACCAGATAAGATTATTTTATATAATATTTCAATGCACCAGCTATCCTGAGGGAAACTTCGGAAGGAACCAGCTACTAGATGGTTCGATTGGTCTTTCGCCCCTATACTCAATTCTGACAATCGATTTGCACGTCAGAACTGTTTCGGTCTTCCATCAGGGTTTCCCCTGACTTCAACCTGATCAAGTATAGTTCACCATCTTTCGGGTCACAGCATATATGCTCAAGGTACGTTCCAGTTAGAGGTATAAATAATATAAATATCATTATACATAACTATATAGAGCGCCCCAGGATTGTGTTAATTAACTATAAATAGTTAAAAAACTAATCCCAATATAATAATAATATATGAACCACCTCCAAATAATATAAATAATTATGTATGGACGACCTCCAAAAAAAATGTATAATATATGGGCCACCTCCAAAAATAATAATAATATATGGACTACCTCCACATATAATAATAATGTATGAACCACCACCAAATAATATAAATAATTATGTATGGACAACCTCCAAAAAAAAATGTATAATATATGGGCCACCTCCAAAAATAATAATAGTATATGGACTACCTCCAAATATAATAATAATGTATGGACCACAAGTTCAACTACGAACGTTTTAACCGCAACAACTTTAATATACGCTATTGGAGCTGGAATTACCGCGGCTGCTGGCACCAGACTTGCCCTCCAATAGGTCCTTGTTAAAGGATTTAAAGTGTACTCATTCCAATTACAGGGCCTCGGATATGAGTCCTGTATTGTTATTTTTCGTCACTACCTCCCCGAGCTGGGAGTGGGTAATTTACGCGCCTGCTGCCTTCCTTAGATGTGGTAGCCGTTTCTCAGGCTCCCTCTCCGGAATCGAACCCTGATTCCCCGTTACCCGTTGCAACCATGGTAGTCCTAGATACTACCATCAAAAGTTGATAGGGCAGACATTTGAAAGATCTGTCGCCGGTACAAGACCATACGATCTGCATGTTATCTAGAGTTCAACCAATGTAACGATCTTGCGATCGCTTGGTTTTAGCCTAATAAAAGCACACGTTCCATAAGGTCCGTGTTTTAATTGCATGTATTAGCTCTAGAATTACCACAGTTATCCAAGTAACTGTTAACGATCTAAGGAACCATAACTGATATAATGAGCCTTTTGCGGTTTCACTGTTAATTCGTGTGTACTTAGACATGCATGGCTTAATCTTTGAGACAAGCATATAACTACTGGCAGGATCAACCAGAATAATGTTTTTATTTATATGCATAAACAATACACATATTAAATAAATATTTAACACACAAATATCTTTTAATTTAAATGACAATCTCCAATATATATTATGAATACAAAATTTATAATTATAGACATATGGACAATTAATAAATAAAACAAAAACGGCTATATTTAGATAGCACTTCACTTTCGTTTATTTAAAATTAAAATTTCATTATTAACATATATAAATTTCACGTTCAGCAATATATTTTTTGCACACATAACTTTATATATAATATTATCACACATTCATATATTTTGCTTAATTTCATATTACGGAAATAAAACATTTTTATTTTGATAATAAATCGATAAACTTATCAATTTTATTTATTTGAGATAATTATATATATATATAATAAAACACATGCACTTTTATTATTTTGATACGCCGATTTGATAATGACATTCTTATAATATTGATATACTTTTTTTTTTATAACATGCATCCACATCTTATAAAACAATTTTCCATCGTTTACATTTGTAGTATGGAACTTAACGATAATTGGAAATTTAATATTATATATTAATAAAATATATTCGATATCTTAGAAATATATCTTGGCTAATTCCACAATTATCTAAATATTGTCATCGCAGCCAAGTGTATGTATTTATAATACAATATACTAGCGAAATATGAAAATTATATGTTTATACATATAATAGACAAGTACACACTACTCATCATATAAAGGTTTTTGAACACAATGTCTTCAATACCGACATTTTTACATAGGCTTCCCTTTATCTTAAGTTCTGCATGTATTATTAATATACTAATACACAATTACTTCATTATTCTTCTTATATTATTATGATATGCTTGCTTATGCCGGCAAGACAACACTCAAATATCATATGTTTTGCCATACATAATTTTTCGTCATATGACTACTTGCCTTGCTCGACACCACTACCCCTATAAAGGTTTTTGAGCACGGTTTCATATAGAATATAATAACATATACATTTATATATATGACAACTATTTATTTATTTTGTATAAAATATTAAACATATTCGTATATGACAATCTATTTATTTTTATAAAATCATATGTTTATTGTAATATTAAATATTTCTATGCATATGCTCCTATAGAAAAAACAATAGAATATAATAACATATACATTTATATATATGACAACTATTTATTTAAACTTATGCGTTTTGTATAAAATATTAAACATATTCGTATATGACAATCTATTTATTTTTATAAAATCATATGTTTATTGTAATATTAAATATTTCTATGCATATGCTCCTATAGAAAAATCTATAGAATATAATAACATATACATTTATATATATGACAACTATTTATTTATTTTGTATAAAATATTAAACATATTCGTGTATGACAATCTATTTATTTTTATAAAATCATATGTTTATCGTAATATTAAATATTTCTATGCATATGCTCCTATAGAAAAAACTATAGAATTTAATAACATATACATTTATATATATGACAACTATTTATTTAAACTTATGCGTTTTGTATAAAATATTAAACATATTCGTATATGACAATCTATTTATTTTTATAAAATCATATGTTTATTGTAATATTAAATATTTCTATGCATATGCTCCTATAGAAAAATCTATAGAATATAATAACATATACATTTATATATATGACAACTATTTATTTAAATTATGCGTTTGTATAAAATATTAAACATATTCGTATATGACAATCTATTTATTTTTATAAAATCATATGTTTATCGTAATATTAAATATTTCTATGCATATGCTCCTATAGAAAAATCTATAGAATATAATAGCATATACATTTATATATATGACAACTATTTATTTATTTTGTATAAAATATTAAACATATTCGTATATGACAATCTATTTATTTTTATAAAATCATATGTTTATTGTAATATTAAATATTTCTATGCATATGCTCCTATAGAAAAATCTATAGAATATAATAACATATACATTTATATATATGACAACTATTTATTTATTTTGTATAAAATATTAAACATATTCGTATATGACAATCTATTTATTTTTATAAAATCATATGTTTATCGTAATATTAAATATTTCTATGCATATGCTCCTATAGAAAAAACTATAGAATTTAATAACATATAGATTTATATATATGACAACTATTTATTTAAACTTATGCGTTTTGTATAAAATATTAAACATATTCGTATATGACAATCTATTTATTTTTATAAAATCATATGTTTATCGTAATATTAAAAATTTCTATGCATATGCATCTATAGAAAAAACTATAGAATATAATAACATATACATTTATATATATGACAACTATTTATTTATTTTGTATAAAATATTAAACATATTCGTATATGACAATCTATTTATTTTTATAAAATCATATGTTTATCGTAATATTAAATATTTCTATGCATATGCTCCTATAGAAAAAACTATAGAATTTAATAACATATACATTTATATATATGACAACTATTTATTTAAACTTATGCGTTTTGTATAAAATATTAAACATATTCGTATATGACAATCTATTTATTTTTATAAAACCATATGTTTATCGTAATATTAAATATTTCTATGCATATGCATCTATAGAAAAAACTATAGAATATAATAACATATACATTTATATATATGACAACTATTTATTTATTTTGTATAAAATATTAAACATATTCGTATATGACAATCTATTTATTTTTATAAAATCATATGTTTATTGTAATATTAAATATTTCTATGCATATGCTCCTATAGAAAAAACAATAGAATATAATAACATATACATTTATATATATGACAGCTATTTATTTAAACTTATGCGTTATGTACAAAATATTAAACATATTCGTATATGACAATCTATTTATTTTTATTAAATCATATGTTTATCATAATATTAACACGCATATTTCCATGCACCACCATTTTCAAATAGAAATTTGTTTTATATTCATATTATATTGTGTTCTTAGGGTGTCACCACAGTTCAATGCATAGTAATATACTTTGCTTCAATATAATTATATTTTATGCAATAGATAAATCTCACCGAATCACGCAATATATTAATATATATGCATCACAGCGTACAAGAACCAATCAATTCACTAAAAATATAAACGTATACATATTTATTTTGTATTCTATGAAAACGCTATTTGTTTAGTGACATGGTGGTCGGTTATTTGCACGCATATATATATTTTTTTTATTATCGAATCATCAAGCAAAGGATAAGCTTCAGTGGATCGCAGTATGGCAGCTGCTCAACCACTTACAACACCTTGCCTGTTACAAAAGTCGTTTACAATTGATTCTAGGCTTTGTCATTGTATTAAATAATGTTTTAATGTGTAACTAGCACGGCATCAGGTGATCGGAGATCCTCCCAATTTACTATGTTACAAATAACATTGGCATCACATCCATTGTCGTTTATAAAATAAATTACAAACTTTTAATGGTTTAGAAGCCATACAATGCAAATTGCCCCTTATTTATCATTGCAGTCCAGCACGGATACGACCTTAGAGGCGTTCAGGCATAATCCAACGGACGTAGCGTCATACCACTGTTCGCTCGAACAAGTATTGTGCCATTGGTCCGTACCTGCGGTTCCTCTCGTACTACGCAGGAATGCTGTCGCAACAACGTTTTGTCATTAGTAGGGTAAAACTAACCTGTCTCACGACGGTCTAAACCCAGCTCACGTTCCCTTGCATGGGTGAACAATCCAACGCTTGGTGAATTTTGCTTCACAATGATAGGAAGAGCCGACATCGAAGGATCAAAAAGCGACGTCGCTATGAACGCTTGGCCGCCACAAGCCAGTTATCCCTATGGTAACTTTTCTGACACCTCTTGTTAAAAACTCTTTAAACCAAAAGGATCGATAGGCCGAGCTTTTGCTGTCCCTGTGTGTACTGAACACCGAGATCAAGTCAGCATTTGCCCTTTTGCTCTATGTGTGGTTTCTGTCCGCACTGAGCTGGCCTTGGGACACCTCCGTTATTATTTGAGAGATGTACCGCCCCAGTCAAACTCCCTACCTGGCAATGTCCTTGAATTGGATCATACCTGAGTAATTGGAGTTATACCAAATTTTTAAATCGAAAACACATAAATGCGTTCTCTCATTGAAGAATTTGTTTGCGATTATATAACAAACTCGTGATACTTTGATCAAGAAGCTTGCATCAAAACCCAATACCATAAGATATAGTAAATATATCCGTATAATGGCTAGGAAATGATACACGTTCCATTTAATCAAGTAAGTAAGGAAACAATAAGAGTAGTGGTATTTCATTGTCGATACCAAACCGAAGTCTAATATCTCCCACTTATTCTACACCTCTTATGTCTCCTTACACTGCCAGATTAGAGTCAAGCTCAAAAGGGTCTTCTTTCCCCGCTAATTATTCCAAGCCCGTTCCCTTGGCTGTGGTTTCGCTAGATAGTAGATAGGGACAAGTGAATTATATCTCTATAGGGTTTATTTAACGTGGTATTTTCCATATTAGGATTAAAACCACGGTGCCCTTATATCCGAGGATATGGCACAATGAGTTTAGTTTAAGCGCCAAGCTAACGCCCCTTACATGAAGAAACTTACGCCTCTTACAAGAAGGTACCAATTGAAGCTACTTCTGTTTGGTCGTAAACTTCCTCCTTGGTATGGAGAGCCGATTATCTAATACGACTTCTGATATTTGGGCATCAGCACCCGGTTGTTTTTTAACGCAACACCACGCCGAAAAACACATTCTACCCGCTCTGGGTATAACCACAGCCACCACGATACTCCCGTGAGGGCCACAACCAAAAACCAGGACGGAACAAGTTCCGCAGGCTCCTGATTACCCGTGGTACCGAACTTTTTAACCTTCGGTCAGGTCTCGTATCTGCACAACTAAGGATACTTCCAATTTAAAACTCCAAACAATTTAAGGCTTGGTGGGCCTTGCCCTTTTAGTCGGTTCTTACGACAAGCAGTGGCATACTGTGAAAGATATTCTTTCCCGTCAATCACACGGGTAAATCGACATTTGCTACTTTTCTTCTCCACTGCCAACCTTTGCAACTTTTGCTACTTTTTTGCACCACCTCGTAGTCAAATTACTTCGTCACCCTGGATATGACGAGTATTTGACTACCTTCTTCTTCTTCGCCTGATGATCCCTCTGTTCATCTTCGCGTCACTAAAATGACGTTCATTTTAAACCTTGCCCTTTTAGTCGACTTTTACGACAAGCAGTGGCATACTGTGGTTGGTACTCTTTTCTTATCCCGCCAGCCACACGGGTGATGCAACAATTTCTTCAACGTGCCCTTTTAGTCGCCTTTTACGACAAGCAGTGGCATACTGTGGGGGTACTCTTTTCTTATCCCGCCCGCCACGCGGGCCAGTAGATAGGGACAAGTGAATTATATCTCTATAGGGTTTATTTAACGTGGTATTTTCCATATTAGGATTAAAACCACGGTGCCCTTATATCCGAGGATATGGCACAATGAGTTTAGTTTAAGCGCCAAGCTAACGCCCCTTACATGAAGAAACTTACGCCTCTTACAAGAAGGTACCAATTGAAGCTACTTCTGTTTGGTCGTAAACTTCCTCCTTGGTATGGAGAGCCGATTATCTAATACGACTTCTGATATTTGGGCATCAGCACCCGGTTGTTTTTTAACGCAACACCACGCCGAAAAACACATTCTACCGCTCTGGGTATAACCACAGCCACCACGATACTCCCGTGAGGGCCACAACCAAAAACCAGGACGGAACAAGTTCCGCAGGCTCCTGATTACCCGTGGTACCGAACTTTTTAACCTTCGGTCAGGTCTCGTATCTGCACAACTAAGGATACTTCCAATTTAAAACTCCAAACAATTTAAGGCTTGGTGGGCCTTGCCCTTTTAGTCGGTTCTTACGACAAGCAGTGGCATACTGTGAAAGATATTCTTTCCCGTCAATCACACGGGTAAATCGACATTTGCTACTTTTCTTCTCCACTGCCAACCTTTGCAACTTTTGCTACTTTTTTGCACCACCTCGTAGTCAAATTACTTCGTCACCCTGGATATGACGAGTATTTGACTACCTTCTTCTTCTTCGCCTGATGATCCCTCTGTTCATCTTCGCGTCACTAAAATGACGTTCATTTTAAACCTTGCCCTTTTAGTCGACTTTTACGACAAGCAGTGGCATACTGTGGTTGGTACTCTTTTCTTATCCCGCCAGCCACACGGGTGATGCAACAATTTCTTCAACGTGCCCTTTTAGTCGCCTTTTACGACAAGCAGTGGCATACTGTGGGGGTACTCTTTTCTTATCCCGCCCGCCACGCGGGCCAGTAGTAGATAGGGACAGTGGGAATCTCGTTAATCCATTCATGCGCGTCACTAATTAGATGACGAGGCATTTGGCTATTTTTTTTTTTTTTTTTTTTTTTTGATCGCGAGAGGAAGGAGAATCTTCGAAAGATACTTCATGCCAGCCAATAGCATGAGGCATGCACGATTCACCATATACGAATTACCAGCCACGTGCGGTAATCCATGGCGCATACGTACTAAACTCCTCCTCGAAAATGACAACTGAGCGATGTTTGTACCTTAATAATGCCAAGGTAGCAGGCGAATAAATGAACCAGACGCTTTGGCTAAGTCCAGTCCCGAGAGTACCCACACAGGTACATAAACTGCCTGAAGCAGTACATTCCACCACGCAAAACTTTAATGCTGATGATATTACTATCATACTTGCTGAGGAGGTTTTTCGCAATCAATCGTTTTACTGATTGACCGCTCCAAATCCCCCTCCAGTTCAGCGTGGCCGAATGGAACTCGACACCGCATGTCGCACCGAATCTCCGCCGCAATTCAGTCAGTATGTCCGGTCTGTTGTATCTATCGGCTTTGCGCTGGTGCGCTTCGTCTTTTCTTATCCCGCCCGCCACGCGGGCCAGTAGTAGATAGGGACAAGTGAATTATATCTCTATAGGGTTTATTTAACGTGGTATTTTCCATATTAGGATTAAAACCACGGTGCCCTTATATCCGAGGATATGGCACAATGAGTTTAGTTTAAGCGCCAAGCTAACGCCCCTTACATGAAGAAACTTACGCCTCTTACAAGAAGGTACCAATTGAAGCTACTTCTGTTTGGTCGTAAACTTCCTCCTTGGTATGGAGAGCCGATTATCTAATACGACTTCTGATATTTGGGCATCAGCACCCGGTTGTTTTTTAACGCAACACCACGCCGAAAAACACATTCTACCCGCTCTGGGTATAACCACAGCCACCACGATACTCCCGTGAGGGCCACAACCAAAAACCAGGACGGAACAAGTTCCGCAGGCTCCTGATTACCCGTGGTACCGAACTTTTTAACCTTCGGTCAGGTCTCGTATCTGCACAACTAAGGATACTTCCAATTTAAAACTCCAAACAATTTAAGGCTTGGTGGGCCTTGCCCTTTTAGTCGGTTCTTACGACAAGCAGTGGCATACTGTGAAAGATATTCTTTCCCGTCAATCACACGGGTAAATCGACATTTGCTACTTTTCTTCTCCACTGCCAACCTTTGCAACTTTTGCTACTTTTTTGCACCACCTCGTAGTCAAATTACTTCGTCACCCTGGATATGACGAGTATTTGACTACCTTCTTCTTCTTCGCCTGATGATCCCTCTGTTCATCTTCGCGTCACTAAATGACGTTCATTTTAAACCTTGCCCTTTTAGTCGACTTTTACGACAAGCAGTGGCATACTGTGGTTGGTACTCTTTTCTTATCCCGCCAGCCACACGGGTGATGCAACAATTTCTTCAACGTGCCCTTTTAGTCGCCTTTTACGACAAGCAGTGGCATACTGTGGGGGTACTCTTTTCTTATCCCGCCCGCCACGCGGGCCAGTAGATAGGGACAGTGGGAATCTCGTTAATCCATTCATGCGCGTCACTAATTAGATGACGAGGCATTTGGCTACCTTAAGAGAGTCATAGTTACTCCCGCCGTTGACCCGCGCTTACTTGAATTTCTTCACTTTGACATTCAGAGCACTGGGCAGAAATCACATTGTGTCAACACCCGCTAGGGCCATCACAATGCTTTGTTTTAATTAGACAGTCGGATTCCCCAAGTCCGTGCCAGTTCTGAATTGATTGTTAATTGATAATCGTTATAATTTAAAAGAACTAATTGGTTGCCCAATTAGTATTCTTAAAAATTTTAGCAAGAAAGTTCCACAATTGGCTACGTAACTAAACTATCCGGGGAACAAGAAACTACCATAAATGATAGAAACTCTATTTACCCAGAACGAGCACATAAACCATGTTATTGTTTCCCAATCAAGCCCGACTATCTCAATCTTCAGAGCCAATCCTTATCCCGAAGTTACGGATCTAATTTGCCGACTTCCCTTACCTACATTATTCTATCGACTAGAGACTCTTCACCTTGGAGACCAGCTGCGGATATTGGTACGGCCTGTTGAGAAGTTTGCGTATCCCCACCATAAATTTTCAAGGTCCGAGGAGAAAATATCGACACAACAGTATATGTCATGCTCTTCTAGTCCATCTACCATATCTCTCTGCGAAAGACTTCCATGGTAGTACGGCTATAAAACAGAAAAGAAAACTCTTCCGATATCTCTCGACGGCTTCTTTATGGTCGTTCCTGTTACCAGGATGAGCACGAGGCCCATATTTAATAACAAACGGATACTCAACAGGTTACGGAATTGGAACCGTATTCCCTTTCGTTCAAAATTATTCAAGTGTTTAAAAATCGTTTACATATACAAAATTTAGGATAACAATATTTGATATTTTTATACTTGAAAATTTTCGGCTTTCGCCTTGAACTTAGGACCGACTAACTCGTGATCAACCACTGTTCACACGAAACCCTTCTCCACTTCAGTCCTCCAAGGTCTCATTCGATTATTTGCTACTACCACCAAGATCTGTACCAATGGCGGCTCCATGCAGGCTTACGCCAAACACTTCTAAGCACACCATTGTACCTTCCTACTCACTAAAGTTTCAAAATTTTTATTACAAGTAATATAAATCATCTACTTTAGCGGTAATGTATAGGTATACAACTTAAGCGCCATCCATTTTAAGGGCTAGTTGCTTCGGCAGGTGAGTTGTTACACACTCCTTAGCGGATTTCGACTTCCATGATCACCGTCCTGCTGTTTTAAGCAACCAACGCCTTTCATGGTTTCTGTATGAGTTGTTAATTTGGGCACCGTAACATTACGTTTGGTTCATCCCACAGCGCCAGTTCTGCTTACCAAAAGTGGCCCACTGGGCACATTATATCATAACCTTAAACTTCATATCAAGAAAGTTAAGGTTCTTACCCATTTAAAGTTTGAGAATAGGTTAAGATCGTTTCGACCCTAAGGCCTCTAATCATTCGCTTTACCAGATAAGATTATTTTATATAATATTTCAATGCACCAGCTATCCTGAGGGAAACTTCGGAAGGAACCAGCTACTAGATGGTTCGATTGGTCTTTCGCCCCTATACTCAATTCTGACAATCGATTTGCACGTCAGAACTGTTTCGGTCTTCCATCAGGGTTTCCCTGACTTCAACCTGATCAAGTATAGTTCACCATCTTTCGGGTCACAGCATATATGCTCAAGGTACGTTCCAGTTAGAGGTATAAATAATATAAATATCATTATACATAACTATATAGAGCGCCCCAGGATTGTGTTAATTAACTATAAATAGTTAAAAAACTAATCCCAAATATAATAATAATATATGAACCTACTCCAAATAATATAAATAATTATGTATGGACGACCTCCAAAAAAAAATGTATAATATATGGGCCACCTCCAAAAATAATAATAATATATGGACTACCTCCACATATAAAAATAATGTATGAACCACCTCCAAATAATATAAATAATTATGTATGGACAACCTCCAAAAAAAATGTATAATATATGGGCCACCTCCAAAATAATAATAATATATGGATTACCTCCAAATATAATAATAATGTATGGACCACAAGTTCAACTACGAACGTTTTAACCGCAACAACTTTAATATACGCTATTGGAGCTGGAATTACCGCGGCTGCTGGCACCAGACTTGCCCTCCAATAGGTCCTTGTTAAAGGATTAAAGTGTACTCATTCCAATTACAGGGCCTCGGATATGAGTCCTGTATTGTTATTTTTCGTCACTACCTCCCCGAGCTGGGAGTGGGTAATTTACGCGCCTGCTGCCTTCCTTAGATGTGGTAGCCGTTTCTCAGGCTCCCTCTCCGGAATCGAACCCTGATTCCCCGTTACCCGTTGCAACCATGGTAGTCCTAGATACTACCATCAAAAGTTGATAGGGCAGACATTTGAAAGATCTGTCGCCGGTACAAGACCATACGATCTGCATGTTATCTAGAGTTCAACCAATGTAACGATCTTGCGATCGCTTGGTTTTAGCCTAATAAAAGCACACGTTCCATAAGGTCCGTGTTTTAATTGCATGTATTAGCTCTAGAATTACCACAGTTATCCAAGTAACTGTTAACGATCTAAGGAACCATAACTGATATAATGAGCCTTTTGCGGTTTCACTGTTAATTCGTGTGTACTTAGACATGCATGGCTTAATCTTTGAGACAAGCATATAACTACTGGCAGGATCAACCAGAATAATGTTTTTATTTATATGCATAAACAATACACATATTAAATAAATATTTAACATACAAATATCTTTTAATTTAAATGACAATCTCCAATATATATTATGAATACAAAATTTATAATTATAGACATATGGACAATTAATAAATAAAACAAAAACGGCTATATTTAGATAGCACTTCACTTTCGTTTATTTAAAATTAAAATTTCATTATTAACATATATAAATTTCACGTTCAGCAATATATTTTTTGCACACATAACTTTATATATAATATTATCACACATTCATATATTTTGCTTAATTTCATATTACGGAAATAAAACATTTTTATTTTGATAATAAATCGATAAACTTATCAATTTATTTATTTGAGATAATTATATATATATAATAAAACACATGCACTTTATTATTTTGATACGCCGATATGATAATGACATTCTTATAATATTGATATACTTTTTTTTTTATAACATGCATCCACATCTTATAAAACAATTTTCCATCGTTTACATTTGTAGTATGGAACTTAACGATAATTGGAAATTTAATATTATATATTAATAAAATATATTCGATATCTTAGAAATATATCTTGGCTAATTCCACAATTATCTAAATATTGTCATCGCAGCCAAGTGTATGTATTTATAATACAATATACTAGCGAAATATGAAAATTACCCTGATTCCCCGTTACCCGTTGCAACCATGGTAGTCCTAGATACTACCATCAAAAGTTGATAGGGCAGACATTTGAAAGATCTGTCGCCGGTACAAGACCATACGATCTGCATGTTATCTAGAGTTCAACCAATGTAACGATCTTGCGATCGCTTGGTTTTAGCCTAATAAAAGCACACGTTCCATAAGGTCCGTGTTTTAATTGCATGTATTAGCTCTGCCCTTGACGGCAGCGGGGGTGGCAGCAATGGGAGCGGCGTTGTCGGCAGCAGCTGCGTCGGGGTCCATGGCAGCGTATTTACTCGCCGTTGCCTCATCCGACGACTCGGTGCGTCGTGCTCTCGCCTTTCTCGATTTCCGAGCTTTCCGATTTTCCTTCATCGAAGCCATCGAAGCATCAGACACCACGCTCGATTCGCTCATATCGCTGATGGCGCTGTTTGCGTCCATCGCGCTGGAGCAGTGGCAATCTCTCTCTCTCTTGCAAGTTATAAGCAATAACTTACTAGCGCCACCTGTTGCTTAACTGCTTTAACACTGCTTAATGCAGCGCACTTTCCCTGGTGACACACCAAGCTGTTGCACTGCTTATGCTTTTTTCACAGCTTGCACTGCTTTTACTGTTTTTACGCAGCTTGCACTGCTTACACTGCTTACACTGGGGTTACCCTGCTTGCACTGCTTATAGTCTGCTTGCACTGCTTATAGTCTGCTTGCACTGCTTAAACTGCTTATTTTATCTGTCAGCTGATCGTCAATTTCGATTTGCACTGCTTAAAGCAGTCTAAACTGCTTGGATCACGTGTTCACTAATACACGCGCACACACAAATTTTCAGCGTTCTTATTGCAATTTGTTTTAACAATAAAACTGTTTGTTTATTCCCGAAACGAATACCAACGCGTGTTATTGTATTGTTTTGTGAAAACGATCACAATAATAACCGCACAGACCACGAATTCGAAACAAAAAACACAACTTTCCATGCGCGCAAACAAAACACGTCCGCTCGCGACGGCAATCAAAGTCAAACTCAGTAGATAGGGACAAGTGAATTATATCTCTATAGGGTTATTTAACGTGGTATTTTCCATATTAGGATTAAAACCACGGTGCCCTTATATCCGAGGATATGGCACAATGAGTTAGTTTAAGCGCCAAGCTAACGCCCCTTACATGAAGAAACTTACGCCTCTTACAAGAAGGTACCAATTGAAGCTACTTCTGTTTGGTCGTAAACTTCCTCCTTGGTATGGAGAGCCGATTATCTAATACGACTTCTGATATTTGGGCATCAGCACCCGGTTGTTTTTAACGCAACACCACGCCGAAAAACACATTCTACCCGCTCTGGGTATAACCACAGCCACCACGATACTCCCGTGAGGGCCACAACCAAAAACCAGGACGGAACAAGTTCCGCAGGCTCCTGATTACCCGTGGTACCGAACTTTTTAACCTTCGGTCAGGTCTCGTATCTGCACAACTAAGGATACTTCCAATTTAAAACTCCAAACAATTTAAGGCTTGGTGGGCCTTGCCCTTTTAGTCGGTTCTTACGACAAGCAGTGGCATACTGTGAAAGATATTCTTTCCCGTCAATCACACGGGTAAATCGACATTTGCTACTTTTCTTCTCCACTGCCAACCTTTGCAACTTTTGCTACTTTTTTGCACCACCTCGTAGTCAAATTACTTCGTCACCCTGGATATGACGAGTATTTGACTACCTTCTTCTTCTTCGCCTGATGATCCCTCTGTTCATCTTCGCGTCACTAAAATGACGTTCATTTTAAACCTTGCCCTTTTAGTCGACTTTTACGACAAGCAGTGGCATACTGTGGTTGGTACTCTTTTCTTATCCCGCCAGCCACACGGGTGAGTAGATAGGGACAAGCGGACTATATCTCTATAGGGTTTGTTTAACGTGGCATTTTCCATGTGAAGGATTACAACCACGGTGCCCATATATCCAAGGATATGGCACTGCGAGTCTGGTTTAAGCGCCAACTAACGCCCCTTTTAAGGTACCAGTTTTTAAACACACACTGTTCGGGTGTGCATTAACCCAATTGGTGAGGGTTGGAACTATCAGCGGAAACACAACCACCACGATACTCCCACAAGGGGGCCTACCTCAATGAGTTGCCTTGGAGGACAACTCAACCCGTGGTACCGACTGAAGGACTCGGGTGGCCTCCCTATTTTAGTCCCGACAGACTCGGATTTAGGGCACCAGGAAATGGTGTCACTTTTAGTCGGCTCATACGACAAGCAGTGACATACTGTGGTAGATATTCTTCTGCCGCCAACCACACGGGTGGTGCCAGTTTGGCTAAAAGCCCGGGACTGGAAGCCCAGGTGTCTCTTTTAGTCGCCTCGTACGACAAGCGGTGACATACTGTGGTGGATATTCTCGTGCCCGCCGACCACTCGGGTGATACCAGTTTTGGCCTTTCAGCCCGGGACTGGAAACCCTACACCTCACCTAGCTGTTGCAAACGCCTTGCGAACGCAGCGTCTGCAAACAGCTTTAAGCCGCTCCATCCTCTCCAGGGAATCCGTCACTCCAGACACCTTCCAGACGCCATTTTCCAGGTAAACACCAAGTCCATCAAGGTTCCGCAAATCTGCATAAAGCGGGCATACACATAGCACGTGCAGCCAGTCTTCAAGCACCGCGCCGCATATACATGCAGGCGTGGCACTGATACTCCTCGCATGCAGATATGCGTTCAGCGACCCATGGCCAGTCAGCAGGAATCCAGCGCGTAGGCTGAAACTAAAGTCTCGTCGGCTGAAAACGAAGCTTGCGTCCGGGAAAAATTGGTGTGTAACTCGTCCGTTACTGGCACCATCCCACCTGAGCTGCCACTCTCGCAACAAGCATTCGTCCAGCAGCGCCATCTTCTGCTTCCAGTCAAGACCTGCCAAGTCCTGACCGAACAGCCAATCGCCATCCTTCAACGGGTAGTTTCGCTTGAGCTTGAACCTTATTGCCAAGCGCATGGCAGCGAGGTCAAGCGGGGGAGCTCCAGCAAGTATCTGCATCGCAACAGTGGATACTGTGCGGCAGATCGGCAGAGATCCATACAGAATCATCCTTTGGCACGACATCAACTTGCTTTTGGCTGTCACTTGGCTCATCACCACGTCATACCACACTGAGGCACCAAATAGTGCACAAGGCACCATGAGTCCGGCATATATGGTCCGCTTGTCGCGGGGACTGGCACCCCAGTCGACCCGCAGTACGCGTGCCAAAGCCATAACGACCCCAGTCAGCCGATCGCGTAAAGACGCGATATGCAGGTTGAAATTCAACCGCTCGCTGACTGTGATGCCCAGGTACCGGTATTTCTTGACATATGGCAGGCTTGTTTGACCAAACCGTACCACCGGCGGCCTATTGTGTGACAGATTACCTTTCAATAGCATAGAGGCCGATTTGCTGATGGAGACAGCAACTCCGACCTCGTTCCCCCAAGCTCCTACGATGGACATCAGTTCTGCTCCTTTCTCTTCCAAGACTCTGCGGGAATCTCCCTCGACGAGAAGCAACAAGTCGTCTGCATACGCGCTGAGCGGGCAATGTGGCTCCAAGCGCTGAAGAAGCACATCCATCATGAGGTTCCATATAAATGGACCACTGATGGAGCCCTGTGGGCATCCTCGTGTCACCGGAACAGTGTATTCTCCGTGCTTGCTAACGATACTTGCGCTCCTGCCAGAGAAGAAGCTACTCCACAAGCTGGCTTCTTGGCATCCTACGTCAACAAGTCGTCTCAGCACCGCATTCCACTCAACATGGTCAAAGGCGCCCTTGAAATCAACAAAGATTCCAAGCACGTACTTCGATCTGCTGGCGTAAACGGTGCTTTTGACGTGCCTCCATGCGTCCTCAACGCAGAGTCCTGGTTGAAATCCGAATTGCCATCTGTTGCCGGCTGGTAGCACATCTTTAATCCGGTTCACCATGAGTCCCTCTAGCACCTTGCCAAGAACTGGCAGCAGGCATATACCACGATAAGAACTCGGATCGCTCCTATCCTTATCGGGCCCCTTGAGCAACGCAACCACTCGCGGGCGTTTCCACTCGTTGGGAAAGTAGCCTTGTTCCATACAACGGGCATACAACGCTGTTAGGTGCTGAGGGATAGCACGCCACAACTCCTTACATATCGTTCCGGTGATGCCATCCATGCCGGGAGAGCGCCTGCTCTTCAACCTGGCGATACATGCATCCACCTCAGAGGCAACAAGTGGTGGCGGTAGGACATCCGGTATGGCCAGGGATGCAGTCGACTCCGCAACAGGAAAGAAGTTGCGAAGCAGCACTCCCGCACAGTCATGCCATGTTACGACAAGCTCGCCATTCGACCGGAGACACCCAAACTCGATGCTCTTCTTGCGTGCTCGGCAAATCCTGTAGACATGCCCCCATGGATCACCTCTGTGCTCTCCCACGAAGCGGCGCCAATCTTTTTCCTTCTCCGACAGAATTAGCTTCTTGTATTGACCAGCGGATATCCGCAGCTCAATCGCAAGTTGCTCGGCATCATCAACGTGACCATGTCGACGAGCATTCTGGAGCCTTCGCCTCAGCCTCCTGACCTCTTGGCGTTTGGTACTCAGGTCGGCATTCCACCAGACCAACTTCCGCAGGGCTCTTGGAGATCTGCGTCCAAGCACTCTGTCACACACGTCTTGCACTAAAGTGCGCAGTGTGGACACTTGGAAATCCAACGGCGTCGTTCCATGATCTTCTGGCAATTCGGATGCAAGCCTTGCCACTTCATCACCAAACAATCGCCAGCGTGCATTCGCGAGATTCCAGGACGGCACAGGAGCAAAGCTCTCAACTGCGTTCTCGGGATCGCGAGTAATCACAACGGTGATGAGGTTGTGATCACTAACATCCCATTCGTCCACTCTCCAGTCATATGTAGCCCACATAGACGCTGCTGCACTGGCAATTGTCACGTCGATATCGCTATGCGCTCTGCGATTATCGAACGTGTACACATCACTTGCCACGTTAAGTACCCCGGCTCGACTTCCAAGAATCCAGTCCTCCAGCAGCTCACCGCGCTCATGGTTCGCGTGCCTCCGGCTAAACTCAGAGAGTTTGCTGAACCATAAGGGGGACACTGCGTTTGCGTCGAGACCGAAGATGACAGGAATGCTACTGGCCTTCAGTAGCACCGCATCAAGGTACCTAAGGTACGGCTCCAGTTCGGTGTTGAATTGGCAGTATACGGAGGTCAGGAAAAGTGAGCCAAATTTTCCTGTGACACTCACGCATACGCCAAATTCGGTGATAAGCGGCTCTATGGGCATGCAGATGGCGTCTGGGTCGTCAACGACGACTGCTGCCTTTCTGCGCTTGTCGGCGAAAACTCGCATTCCCGCGGGGAATCCCGTGATCCTGCCAACCGAGTCTGAGAAAGGCTCCTGGATAAGTGCGTAGCCGTGACCAGATTCCCGCATGCGGGCTCCGAGCTCGATGTTGGCAGCTCGGCCACGGCCACAGTTCGCTTGGATGAAGCTAGTCATTAATGTCTAGCTTGCACCCTCGCTAGCACTGCACCGTATATTGGGCACCTCTCCGAGAGCATGTAGTGCCCCGAAGGTAGCCCCCTGAAGCGGCAATTTCGACAGTCCACCGGGCTGGTGCATTTCCTTGCGGGGTGACCAGACTGGCCGCACTGGCGGCAGACCTCACTTTTGTAGTGGCAGTCAGCAACCTTATGGTCAAATCCGACACACCTATGACAGGCATAGGTGTAGGTGAGTGACCGGCAGCGGAAAGCAAACCATTTGACGTATACCCGTCCGGCCTTGTCAAGGATCGCTTGCGCACCGTCATCCACCTCCAGCGTCAGGTTGATCCTGTTGCCATCGGTGACGGACCACGGCTTAGTCTCCAAATGCACCGCTTTTTTGAAGGCAGCGGGGCTAAGGCTCTCATTGAAATTGTTGGCGTAGAGCTCCTCCATGAACACCTCCGGCGAAATGGACGTGTCCACATCCATAATGGTCACTTTTCGCCGGGTTCCCTTGTTCTTCTCAATGCTGAGTCCAACCTCTGTGAATTTGGAATTGGCCATGACCCTCTTCAGCTCGCTAGCTGACGGTGTACGAATTACTGCACCACCGCGCTTTAATTCGCGTACCTCGTGCACTCGGACGCCAAGTGAGGGTGCCACCTCCTTCAAGATCTTGTCGGCAATTTGTTTGCCCGACATATTGGCATCTCGGCTTTTGACCACAGCCGACCATGTTTCAACCGGCTTTTTGGCTTGTGGTGCGGGGGCACTCGTGGCCGGGGTCGTGAAGACCGCAGCCGGCCGCGTGTGCACGGCTGGAGCTAAGCTCATCGCCTCCATTTTTCCCTCCAGGATTGCGCTGCGAACCGCAAGTTTGGCGATTAGCGCGTCGTATTTTGCAGCGGCATCGAAAATTAGCATGGCTGCAGCTGGCTTGAGCCCTGCGTGCAGCACAGCCTCCTTTACCTCGCGCTGGATGGTTGCGAGCTCCAGGAGCGTTGACTCCGTCTCTGCGGCAGCGTTTGGTGGGCGCGAGTTGCGTGCGTTGGCAGCACGGAACGCAGTAAGCGTTGCTCTAAGCGGCGTCGGGGTTGGGGCATCAGCGGGGACGTGGACGGCGGTTGAACCGACGGCGGAACCGACGGCGACGACAGCGGGAACGGGTGCGGGACCGGCTGCGGGCGCGGCTGCGGGACCGCTTGCGGGACCGGGCGTGAGACCGGGCGTGGGACCGGGCGTGGGACCGGGCGCGAGATCAGCCGCGGGACCCGGTGCGGGGCCGGCTGTCGTCGCCGTCGGTTCCGCCGTCGGTTCAACCGCCGTCCACGTCCCACTGATGCCCCAACCCCGACGCCGCTTAGAGCACGCTTACTGCGTTCCGTGCTGCCAACGCACGCAACTCGCGCCCACCAAACGCTGCCGCAGAGACGGAGTCAACGCTCCTGGAGCTCGCAACCATCCAGCGCGAAAATATATATATCTTCAGTTTCTAAAACTAACCTGTCTCACGACGGTCTAAACCCAGCTCACGTTCCCTTGCATGGGTGAACAATCCAACGCTTGGTGAATTTTGCTTCACAATGATAGGAAGAGCCGACATCGAAGGATCAAAAAGCGACGTCGCTATGAACGCTTGGCCGCCACAAGCCAGTTATCCCTATGGTAACTTTTCTGACACCTCTTGTTAAAAACTCTTTAAACCAAAAGGATCGATAGGCCGAGCTTTTGCTGTCCCTGTGTGTACTGAACACCGAGATCAAGTCAGCATTTGCCCTTTTGCTCTATGTGTGGTTTCTGTCCGCACTGAGCTGGCCTTGGGACACCTCCGTTATTATTTGAGAGATGTACCGCCCCAGTCAAACTCCCTACCTGGCAATGTCCTTGAATTGGATCATACCTGAGTAATTGGAGTTATACCAAATTTTTAAATCGAAAACACATAAATGCGTTCTCTCATTGAAGAATTTGTTTGCGATTATATAACAAACTCGTGATACTTTGATCAAGAAGCTTGCATCAAAACCCAATACCATAAGATATAGTAAATATATCCGTATAATGGCTAGGAAATGATACACGTTCCATTTAATCAAGTAAGTAAGGAAACAATAAGAGTAGTGGTATTTCATTGTCGATACCAAACCGAAGTCTAATATCTCCCACTTATTCTACACCTCTTATGTCTCCTTACACTGCCAGATTAGAGTCAAGCTCAAAAGGGTCTTCTTTCCCCGCTAATTATTCCAAGCCCGTTCCCTTGGCTGTGGTTTCGCTAGATAGTAGATAGGCACAAGTGAATTATATCTCTATAGGGTTTATTTAACGTGGTATTTTCCATATTAGGATTAAAACCACGGTGCCCTTATATCCGAGGATATGGCACAATGAGTTTAGTTTAAGCGCCAAGCTAACGCCCCTTACATGAAGAAACTTACGCCTCTTACAAGAAGGTACCAATTGAAGCTACTTCTGTTTGGTCGTAAACTTCCTCCTTGGTATGGAGAGCCGATTATCTAATACGACTTCTGATATTTGGGCATCAGCACCCGGTTGTTTTTTAACGCAACACCACGCCGAAAAACACATTCTACCCGCTCTGGGTATAACCACAGCCACCACGATACTCCCGTGAGGGCCACAACCAAAAACCAGGACGGAACAAGTTCCGCAGGCTCCTGATTACCCGTGGTACCGAACTTTTTAACCTTCGGTCAGGTCTCGTATCTGCACAACTAAGGATACTTCCAATTTAAAACTCCAAACAATTTAAGGCTTGGTGGGCCTTGCCCTTTTAGTCGGTTCTTACGACAAGCAGTGGCATACTGTGAAAGATATTCTTCCCGTCAATCACACGGGTAAATCGACATTTGCTACTTTTCTTCTCCACTGCCAACCTTTGCAACTTTTGCTACTTTTTTGCACCACCTCGTAGTCAAATTACTTCGTCACCCTGGATATGACGAGTATTTGACTACCTTCTTCTTCTTCGCCTGATGATCCCTCTGTTCATCTTCGCGTCACTAAAATGACGTTCATTTTAAACCTTGCCCTTTTAGTCGACTTTTACGACAAGCAGTGGCATACTGTGGTTGGTACTCTTTTCTTATCCCGCCAGCCACACGGGTGATGCAACAATTTCTTCAACGTGCCTTTTAGTCGCCTTTTACGACAAGCAGTGGCATACTGTGGGGGTACTCTTTCTTATCCCGCCCGCCACGCGGGCCAGTAGATAGGGACAAGTGAATTATATCTCTATAGGGTTTATTTAACGTGGTATTTTCCATATTAGGATTAAAACCACGGTGCCCTTATATCCGAGGATATGGCACAATGAGTTTAGTTTAAGCGCCAAGCTAACGCCCCTTACATGAAGAAACTTACGCCTCTTACAAGAAGGTACCAATTGAAGCTACTTCTGTTTGGTCGTAAACTTCCTCCTTGGTATGGAGAGCCGATTATCTAATACGACTTCTGATATTTGGGCATCAGCACCCGGTTGTTTTTTAACGCAACACCACGCCGAAAAACACATTCTACCCGCTCTGGGTATAACCACAGCCACCACGATACTCCCGTGAGGGCCACAACCAAAAACCAGGACGGAACAAGTTCCGCAGGCTCCTGATTACCCGTGGTACCGAACTTTTTAACCTTCGGTCAGGTCTCGTATCTGCACAACTAAGGATACTTCCAATTTAAAACTCCAAACAATTTAAGGCTTGGTGGGCCTTGCCCTTTTAGTCGGTTCTTACGACAAGCAGTGGCATACTGTGAAAGATATTCTTTCCCGTCAATCACACGGGTAAATCGACATTTGCTACTTTTCTTCTCCACTGCCAACCTTTGCAACTTTTGCTACTTTTTTGCACCACCTCGTAGTCAAATTACTTCGTCACCCTGGATATGACGAGTATTTGACTACCTTCTTCTTCTTCGCCTGATGATCCCTCTGTTCATCTTCGCGTCACTAAAATGACGTTCATTTTAAACCTTGCCCTTTTAGTCGACTTTTACGACAAGCAGTGGCATACTGTGGTTGGTACTCTTTTCTTAGCCCGCCAGCCACACGGGTGATGCAACAATTTCTTCAACGTGCCCTTTTAGTCGCCTTTTACGACAAGCAGTGGCATACTGTGGGGGTACTCTTTTCTTATCCCGCCCGCCACGCGGGCCAGTAGATAGGGACAGTGGGAATCTCGTTAATCCATTCATGCGCGTCACTAATTAGATGACGAGGCATTTGGCTACCTTAAGAGAGTCATAGTTACTCCCGCCGTTGACCCGCGCTTACTTGAATTTCTTCACTTTGACATTCAGAGCACTGGGCAGAAATCACATTGTGTCAACACCCGCTAGGGCCATCACAATGCTTTGTTTTAATTAGACAGTCGGATTCCCCAAGTCCGTGCCAGTTCTGAATTGATTGTTAATTGATAATCGTTATAATTTAAAAGAACTAATTGGTTGCCCAATTAGTATTCTTAAAAATTTTAGCAAGAAAGTTCCACAATTGGCTACGTAACTAAACTATCCGGGGAACAAGAAACTACCATAAATGATAGAAACTCTATTTACCCAGAACGAGCACATAAACCATGTTATTGTTTCCCAATCAAGCCCGACTATCTCAATCTTCAGAGCCAATCCTTATCCCGAAGTTACGGATCTAATTTGCCGACTTCCCTTACCTACATTATTCTATCGACTAGAGACTCTTCACCTTGGAGACCAGCTGCGGATATTGGTACGGCCTGTTGAGAAGTTTGCGTATCCCCACCATAAATTTTCAAGGTCCGAGGAGAAAATATCGACACAACAGTATATGTCATGCTCTTCTAGCCCATCTACCATATCTCTCTGCGAAAGACTTCCATGGTAGTACGGCTATAAAACAGAAAAGAAAACTCTTCCGATATCTCTCGACGGCTTCTTTATGGTCGTTCCTGTTACCAGGATGAGCACGAGGCCCATATTTAATAACAAACGGATACTCAACAGGTTACGGAATTGGAACCGTATTCCCTTTCGTTCAAAATTATTCAAGTGTTTAAAAATCGTTTACATATACAAAATTTAGGATAACAATATTTGATATTTTTATACTTGAAAATTTTCGGCTTTCGCCTTGAACTTAGGACCGACTAACTCGTGATCAACCACTGTTCACACGAAACCCTTCTCCACTTCAGTCCTCCAAGGTCTCATTCGATTATTTGCTACTACCACCAAGATCTGTACCAATGGCGGCTCCATGCAGGCTTACGCCAAACACTTCTAAGCACACCATTGTACCTTCCTACTCACTAAAGTTTCAAAATTTTTATTACAAGTAATATAAATCATCTACTTTAGCGGTAATGTATAGGTATACAACTTAAGCGCCATCCATTTTAAGGGCTAGTTGCTTCGGCAGGTGAGTTGTTACACACTCCTTAGCGGATTTCGACTTCCATGATCACCGTCCTGCTGTTTTAAGCAACCAACGCCTTTCATGGTTTCTGTATGAGTTGTTAATTTGGGCACCGTAACATTACGTTTGGTTCATCCCACAGCGCCAGTTCTGCTTACCAAAAGTGGCCCACTGGGCACATTATATCATAACCTTAAACTTCATATCAAGAAAGTTAAGGTTCTTACCCATTTAAAGTTTGAGAATAGGTTAAGATCGTTTCGACCCTAAGGCCTCTAATCATTCGCTTTACCAGATAAGATTATTTTATATAATATTTCAATGCACCAGCTATCCTGAGGGAAACTTCGGAAGGAACCAGCTACTAGATGGTTCGATTGGTCTTTCGCCCCTATACTCAATTCTGACAATCGATTTGCACGTCAGAACTGTTTCGGTCTTCCATCAGGGTTTCCCCTGACTTCAACCTGATCAAGTATAGTTCACCATCTTTCGGGTCACAGCATATATGCTCAAGGTACGTTCCAGTTAGAGGTATAAATAATATAAATATCATTATACATAACTATATAGAGCGCCCCGGGATTGTGTTAATTAACTATAAATAGTTAAAAAACTAATCCCATTATTAGTCAAGTTAATTACGCTATTAGGTTTATATCCCAATAACTTGCACATATGTTAGACTCCTTGGTCCGTGTTTCAAGACGGGTCCCGAAGGTATCCTGAATCTTTCGCATTGTTAATCATACATGTGCATATAATAAACACAAAAATCAATGATAATTATGCCATTATATAATTCCGAAAAATTAACGCACAGTATTCATATAAATCTATCAACACTTTATCAAATTTACGACAATTTATTTTATGTTATAATGCAAGCACTATAATTTAAATAAGCAATAATTCACAACTTTTTGATAAATTTTTTATATTAATAGATTACAATGTCCTTATATGGAAAAAATGCACACTATTATTATAATATTAATTAAATACTACAATTCTAATGATGAATTTTCCATAACGGATATTCAGGTTCATCGGGCTTAACCTCTAAGCAGTTTCACGTACTATTTAACTCTCTATTCAGAGTTCTTTTCAACTTTCCCTCACGGTACTTGTTTACTATCGGTCTCATGGTTATATTTAGTTTTAGATGGAGTTTACCACCCACTTAGTGCTGCACTATCAAGCAACACGACTCTTTGGAAACACCATCTAATAATCATTAACGTTATACGGGCCTGGCACCCTCTATGGGTAAATGGCCTCATTTAAGAAGGACTTAAATCGTTAATTTCTCATACTAGAATATTGATGTTCCTTACACTGCATCTCACATTTGCCGTATAGACAAAGTGACTTAGTGCTGAACTGATTTCTTTTCGCTCGCCGCTACTAAGAAAATCCTTGTTAGTTTCTTTTCCTCCCCTAATTAATATGCTTAAATTCAGGGGGTAGTCCATATGAGTTGAGGTTGTATAAAACAGTTTCAATTGAATACAACTTTATTCAATTTTATGAATTATAATATATAATAATTTGAAGAATAATATTATTTACAACATCTTTCTTATCGAATCAATAATAACGAGACAATTCTAGATGAAAAAAAATCATATTTTTTATGCTAGACATTCCTCATTAAGTCTTGATTTGAAAAAGAAAATATATATATCTTCAGTTTCTCATACAAATATATACAATGAGAGTTCGTATGTTTTTTCATAAATGCATTAATATTATGAATATATTCATGTACACACAATTTATAATTGCATACACACATTATTATCCAATAATATACCATATGCTTAAAATTCTTTAATATAAAAAAATATTAAGCAACTTATTTAGCATAGTCTTACAACCCTCAACCATATGTAGTCCAAGCAGCACTATAAAATTAATTAAAGTACATAACAGCATGGACTGCGATATGCGTTCAAAATGTCGATGTTCATGTGTCCTGCAGTTCACACGATGACGCACAGTTTGCTGCGTTCTTCATCGACCCATGAGCCGAGTGATCCACCGCTTAGAGTGATTAATTTATTTTTGTTTATTTCATTACGTCAAAAATGTGTTTATTGAAAGAAATTAAAAATACACCATTTTACTGGCATATATCAATTCCTTCAATAAAATTTTTTATACCTAAACAAATGTCGCGAAATGTCTTAGTTTTAGTATAATTTATAAAAATATGGTACATTCACAAAAATTACATATATATATATCGTTTATCATTTTTATAATTTTATACAAAACATTAACCTGGAAAACAGGTACAACATTATTGATTTAGGTGTTGCGTTTATACAATGTATGATCATAAAAATAATGGCCAATACATTTGTGCAACGCATGTATATTGTGGTACATATACACGCAAAGTTTACCTATTAAAATACAAAACCACATGACAACTAATTATTTGCATTATATATGAGTGTTGTGTAATTGTAAATTTAATAAGCAGTTTTTATTTTATTTAAATGTTTATTATATAAATATAACATTTGATTTATTAACGGTAAGGAACATCAAACAATAATGATCCTTCCGCAGGTTCACCTACGGAAACCTTGTTACGACTTTTACTTCCTCTAAATAATCAAGTTCGGTCAACTTTTGCGAAACAACCGCAACACACAAGGCGTCACAGTGATCACGTCCGGAGACCTCACTAAATAATTCAATCGGTAGTAGCGACGGGCGGTGTGTACAAAGGGCAGGGACGTAATCAATGCGAGTTAATGACTCACACTTACTGGGAATTCCAAGTTCATGTGAACAGTTTCAGTTCACAATCCCAAGCATGAAAGTGGTTCAGCGGTTTACCCGGACCTCTCGGTCTAGGAAATACACGTTGATACTTTCATTGTAGCGCGCGTGCAGCCCAGGACATCTAAGGGCATCACAGACCTGTTATTGCTCAATCTCATTATTGCTAGACGCAATTTGTCCATTTAAGAAGCTAGTGTCCTTATAATGGGACAAACCAACAGGTACGGCTCCACTTATATAAACACATTCAAACACAATAAACATTTTACTGCCACTACGAATGAAGGCTATATAAGCTTCAACACCATAATCCTGAAGATATCTATTTAATATATTTGAGTCTCGTTCGTTATCGGAATTAACCAGACAAATCACTCCACGAACTAAGAACGGCCATGCACCACCACCCATAGATTCGAGAAAGAGCTATCAATCTGTCTTACACACTTATGTTCGGACCTGGTAAGTTTTCCCGTGTTGAGTCAAATTAAGCCGCAGGCTCCACTCCTGGTGGTGCCCTTCCGTCAATTCCTTTAAGTTTCAGCTTTGCAACCATACTTCCCCCGGAGCCCAAAAGCTTTGGTTTCCCGGGAAGCGACTGAGAGAGCCATAAAAGTAGCTACACCCAATTGCTAGCTGGCATCGTTTATGGTTAGAACTAGGGCGGTATCTGATCGCCTTCGAACCTCTAACTTTCGTTCTTGATTAATGAAAACATCTTTGGCAAATGCTTTCGCTTAAGTTAGTCTTACGACGGTCCAAGAATTTCACCTCTCGCGTCGTAATACTAATGCCCCCAAACTGCTTCTATTAATCATTACCTCTTGATCTGAAAACCAATGAAAGCAGAACAGAGGTCTTATTTCATTATCCCATGCACAGAATATTCAGGCATTTGAAGCCTGCTTTAAGCACTCTAATTTGTTCAAAGTAATTGTACCGGCCCACAATAACACTCGATGAAGAGCACTAATGCAGGTTTTTAAATAGGAGGAATACATAAAAAAATACAAGTATTTAATTATATATAAGAACTCCACCGGTAATACGCTTACATACATAAAGGTATAGTACTAACCACAATTGTAAGTTGTACTACCCGTATGAAGCACAAGTTCAACTACGAACGTTTTAACCGCAACAACTTTAATATACGCTATTGGAGCTGGAATTACCGCGGCTGCTGGCACCAGACTTGCCCTCCAATAGGTCCTTGTTAAAGGATTTAAAGTGTACTCATTCCAATTACAGGGCCTCGGATATGAGTCCTGTATTGTTATTTTCGTCACTACCTCCCCGAGCTGGGAGTGGGTAATTTACGCGCCTGCTGCCTTCCTTAGATGTGGTAGCCGTTTCTCAGGCTCCCTCTCCGGAATCGAACCCTGATTCCCCGTTACCCGTTGCAACCATGGTAGTCCTAGATACTACCATCAAAAGTTGATAGGGCAGACATTTGAAAGATCTGTCGCCGGTACAAGACCATACGATCTGCATGTTATCTAGAGTTCAACCAATGTAACGATCTTGCGATCGCTTGGTTTTAGCCTAATAAAAGCACACGTTCCATAAGGTCCGTGTTTTAATTGCATGTATTAGCTCTAGAATTACCACAGTTATCCAAGTAACTGTTAACGATCTAAGGAACCATAACTGATATAATGAGCCTTTTGCGGTTTCACTGTTAATTCGTGTGTACTTAGACATGCATGGCTTAATCTTTGAGACAAGCATATAACTACTGGCAGGATCAACCAGAATAATGTTTTATTTATATGCATAAACAATACACATATTAAATAAATATTTAACATACAAATATCTTTAAATGACAATCTCCAATATATATTATGAATACAAAATTTATAATTATAGACATATGGACAATTAATAAATAAAACAAAAACGGCTATATTTAGATAGCACTTCACTTTCGTTATTTAAAATTAAAATTTCATTATTAACATATATAAATTTCACGTTCAGCAATATATTTTTTGCACACATAACTTTATATATAATATTATCACACATTCATATATTTTGCTTAATTTCATATTACGGAAATAAAACATTTTTATTTTGATAATAAATCGATAAACTTATCAATTTTATTTATTTGAGATAATTATATATATATATAATAAAACACATGCACTTTTATTATTTTGATACGCCGATTTGATAATGACATTCTTATAAAATTGATATACTTTTTTTTTTATAACATGCATCCACATCTTATAAAACAATTTTCCATCGTTTACATTTGTAGTATGGAACTTAACGATAATTGGAAATTTAATATTATATATTAATAAAATATATTCGATATCTTAGAAATATATCTTGGCTAATTCCACAATTATCTAAATATTGTCATCGCAGCCAAGTGTATGTATTTATAATAC